>JASXSY010000937.1:0-1250067 GCA_034509805.1 Sipha maydis
CGTCCGAGTTGTCGGTGATCATTGTCCGGATTCTGTCGGCAGCCAAGTTTGCCGCTTTTCCTCGACCGAATTCTATGAGAAGGTCACCTGCGCGGGTCCTTCTCATGGCCGTAATCTTAGCACCACCGGTATCAGGGCACTTTGTTTTAACCGCCTGAACTACGTCCATGTAAGTCTTGCCCTCCTTAACCTTGACGAGGACAGCTGGAGCGCGAGGGCGCGGAAGCTTCACCTGTGATTGAAGATCCGGCGGTGGGTGCTCGGTTGGTTTGGGACGCTGGCGAGTGGTCTTGCGGCTGACGACCTGTGACCAAGTCGTTGGACCCCGACCAGGTGTTGAGGGTGCGGCTTCGGGTAACGGTGGGGAGTCCCTGATTTCAACTACTTCGGTGGTCGAGTCCGTTGTTTTTGCCCTCTTCTTCCCGGCTCTTTTTCTTTTATTTCCAGATCCTGCTGGAGGGCCATGGTCTGTTCGTGTTGGCGTCGTTTCGGATGAGGAGGTTGTCATCAAGGATTCGGTTTGCGTGGCCGAATCCTCCATGGTGACGACTTCCATGCTTTTTCCATTTTCCTCTTCCCCGTTCGGAACTACATCCTTCGCTTTCTTTCTGTTAGGCGACCGTGGAGCTCTTCTGGCTGCCAGGGACACGAGGGATGAGAGTATGCCCCTCAACATATCCTGAAGAGGATTATCATGTATGCTCGATGCCGCTGCAATGTCGCACTCCATAACAGCGAGCTTACACTTGCTTACAAGCCCTTCCAGCGCCTTTGTGAAGTACTCGTCATCTTCCTCGGCCGGAATCATGGTCGCTGAGGACTTCCTCTTCAACCTAGAGGATTCCAGTAGCATGTCCGCTAAACGCGAGTCGCCGTTCCGAGATGCCGTGATCGATAAAGTCGTTGTGGGCCTTGCAGTAATGTCGATGGCCTGTCTGCCACCGGGAAGAGCCTGCTTCGCACTCTTCCCACCAGTTGCGTTACCAGCCCCTTGGCTGGCTCCGGAAGCCTGGCTCGCCACTTCCGAGATTTTGGTGCATGGGGGTGATGACGACTCCCGGGGCGTGCACCGTCCCCCGACCGCCGGCTCTAGGGCATCCGACTCCCTTGTAGCAGTAACGTTTGGCTTGTTTGTCGTGCTCATCATGGGTTTCAGTGATGGCTTAGCCGCCGCTGACGACGCCAGCCTCGCGTCGTCTGTCTTGCCTGTCGGTAGTCCTGATCCTCCGGGACACCGGGGTAGATCACTCCCCCCGGTGGTGAGCTTGTCCGCGACCGCTTATTCGTCCAATCCCGAAGGGTATGGCTTATTTCGCGGCTACCCTGCATGTCTGCAGGGCGTTCCCCTATCCGCAACCTGGGGACGCGCCCGATAGCAGCTCACGCCACGGGAACCTAACCTAACCTAACCTAACCTAACCTAACCTTTTTTTTTTTTTTTTTTTTTTTGGAATCGTAAGCGGGGTGGGAAATATGGGTGCCCATTGCTGCCACCCCGCCCACATCGTTTATTGTAGGAAAAAAGGTTACAAATATTACATAAATTTCGGTTCAAAATGTTTGCGTAGGTACAATAAAAAGGGGGCCTCTAACCGCCCTGAAATATGGCCGTTCGGCCTACAATAGAATGTAGCTTAACTAAAAGATTAATTAATATGTTGAGCACCTTGCCTCCTCCTCTCCAGGTCTTCTTTCCGGCCCATGATTGTCTCAACAATGGCAGCGAAGAGGGACGCGTTCTTAGAGGCCGCTTCAATGATTCTTCGCCGTCGAGTTGGATCAGCAGGTAGATCTTCCGTCCTCGGCTTGCAGAGCAGGCTCGAGACATCCTCCGGCCGAGGCAATCTGCCGAGGCTTTGGGACAGCTCCGTTCTAACGTCTTCCCAAAAAGGACACACGAAAATCGTATGCTCCACGTCGTCCTCATCTGACGGGCAATGTACACAGCCAGGGTGTTGTGCCCTAGCCTTATTCCAAAGATACTTCTGGAAGCACCCATGGCCCGTCAGAACTTGAGCCATGTGGAAGCTGACCCTCCTCGGTCCCAGATGCCACCACGTTTCTAGGTCTGGTATCAGTCGCCTGGTCCAGGCCGCCTTCGGGGTAGAGTCCCAAAGCTCTTGCCACTGACGAAGGATCGCTCTCGTTTCCTCCCTTTTGGTGCTACAGGGGGTACCATTTCTTTTCGCCTCCGCTGTCCTCTTCCTCGATGCCGCGACTAAAGTTACCGGGGGCATTCTAGCCAGGACCAGTGCGGCTATATCTGACACGGTTCTGTAGCATCTTGCCACTCTCAGTGCAGCAATCCTCTGTGCTTGGAGCAGTGCGTTTTCAGCCTTTTTGACGCCTTGCACATTGTCTGCCCATACCTGCGCGCCGTACAGCAGACGGCTGTGTACAACGCTCATCAGCAGACTTCGCTTTGACTGCGACGGCCCCCCTACGTTCGGCATTAGCCTCCCGAGCGCTGACGCAGCTTTTTTAGCGCCCGAAGCCACCGAAATGGCGTGTTGGACGAATGAGAGTCGGGTGTCCAGCCGCACTCCTAGATATCGTATGTCGCGTTTCACTGGCACCCGGAAACCCTGTACGTGGAGTTCGGGTGACCCAAAGGAGTGCTTGCCCGTCAAAATGATGCACTCAGATTTTTCCGGAGCGAGAACCAGTCCGTTAGTTGACATCCATCGCGCCACGTCGGAAAGGACCGGGTTCACCAGTTGTTCCATGAGTTCGGCGTTATGAGCAACCGCTACGACAGCTACATCGTCGGCAAACGCAATCAGCTTGACATCCTTGTGGACCGGCAAGCGCAGTATGCCGTCATAGAATACGTTCCACAAAGTTGGCCCGAGGACGGACCCCTGTGGAACGCCGCAGGTGACCGGTAGGCATGGCACTTCCGTGATGCAGTCCTCGCCGATTAGCAGCTTTCGTTGAGACATATAAGGCCTGAGGATACTTATCAGGTAGCCCGGAACCGACGATCTCTGCAGGGCTTCGTCGATCAGCTTCCACGGTGCCGTGTTGAAGGCATTCTTGACATCGATCGTCACCACAGCGCAGAGCCGCCTGTTCTGGACTGCTCCTCTGCCCGCCGCTCGCGCCGCTTTCAGCACCTCCTCTATGGCGTCGGTGGTTGACCGAAAACGTCTAAAGCCAAATTGCTGGCTGCTGAGGCTGCTCTCTGCGTGTGGTAGCAGACGGTTTAGTAGGAGTCGCTCCAATAGCTTACCAGCTCCATCCAGTAGGCTGATGGGGCGGTAGCTCGACGGCTGGTCTGTCGGCTTGCCAGCACCCTTGTGCAGTAGGACCAACTTCGCACGTTTCCATCGTGCCGGAAATTCCCCGTTAGACAAGCAAGCGTTATACGTCCTGAGGAAAATGCTCGGGTGACGCTGCGCAGCCATCTTTATCACCTCGTTTGGAACGTAGTCGGGACCAGGTGCTTTGCCCGATGGCAGCGTTCTTACCGCCAGTGCCAGTTCGTCCGCGGTGAAGAGAGGTGTCGTCCCTTCGACCGAAGAGTTTAGCTCGCAGGAGAGACCGGGCTGTAGAGGGATCTGGTCCCAGACTACCGGCGGTAGAGCGGGAAATAGGCCTCTCGCGATGTGTTGCGCTGTATGGTCATCCGTTGCGGGTGGCCGCCGACCTAGACGTTTGGTAACGAGTCTGTAGGGTACACCCCACGGGTCGTTGTCGACGGAGTCACACAGCTCTCTCCAAGACTTTTCCTGCGCTTTCCGTATAGCCACTCTGAGCGCCTTCCTCGCTATGTTGTACGCTTCGAACGTTATTTCTCGATCGCTGGTGTCGGCTCTGCGACCCGCACGCTGGTAGCTCCTGCGGGCTGCTATGGCAGTCTTGCGCAGGTTGGCAATGGCGTCACTCCACCAGTGTACTGCCTTCTTCCCTCTGGGCCTTGACCTCCTAGGCATTGCTGCGTCACAAGCCTGACTCAGGAAATTATGTAAATGTTCCGCGTGGTCTTTCACCGAAGCGTCCGTTGGAAGAGGGGGAGGTTGGCCCTCGTGGTCCCAGTGGTTTTTGATGGCCTCAGGAGAGAGTTTTTTCAACGACCAGCCACCCAGCTGGACTTCCCTCGCTGACGATCGACGTGAACCAGATTTCGACACGGTGTAAGCAATGTACTCATGGTCACTAGCGGAGTATCTGTTTGCGAGGACGGACCAGTCGGCTATCAAGGGTCGGTTATTCGCAGCTCTTGCGAATGTGACGTCTATAACAGATGAGGCGTTCACTCTTTTGAAGGTCGGTACGGTACCCACGTTGCAGACCATGAGATCCAGCATTGATGCAAGGCCCGACAGGAGTGATCCTCTCACGTCATCCGAGGATGAGCCCCATTCTGCTGAGTGAGCGTTAAAATCGCCTGCCACTATAATGTCCGTCGCCGCGTCAACTTGGTAACGGATCGACGTCTCGAGACCGACGAGAAACCTGTCAAATTCCTGGATGCTGCAGTTCGGAGTCCAGTAGCAGCTATAGAACACAACGCTACCAACCTTCACCCAGGCGAAGCCGTCGCCAGAGCCTTGATCAGAGATTATGACCGTTTTTCGATTAGGGACGAATACTGCACACTTGCTGTCCGTACTAGAAGCCCATTGCTCCGGATGCCCCATCGGGCGATTATAGTCACTAACGATGACGACGTCGGTCCCGAGCTCTGCGACAGTTTGCAGGAGGAGCTGCTGCGCCGTCCAGCAGTGATTGAGGTTGACCTGCAAAACCCTAATCACTGGCTGGGGGTCTGTCGCTACGGGCATGACGATGGAGGTTGCATCGTCGCCGGAACTTCGGCGCTTTTACTCTGATCCGAGTCCACGGGCTCGGGATCTTGGTGCGGGGGTTTGCACGACGCTATGAGGTGGCCGACCACCTTGCATCTAAAACATCTCCGTGTTTCTTCACCCACGCAATCTTTGGTCGCATGGTCCGGGGCGGAGCACCTTGCACAACCGCTCTTGGACGCAAGTTCCTTGATGCGGCATTTTGACCAACCAACCTTTAGCTTTTTAAGGCGGGCTAGTTTAAGCCCGGGGGAGGCCGGAACCCTAATTACGGCTGTCCTGACTCCATTCGGCCCTTCACGGATCGTTATGGCATTGGACACCTTCAACTCCGGATCGTGGACCTCAAGAGTGCTCTTTAGTTCAACTTCGTCGACGGAGTCCTCAATGCCGATGATGATCAAGGCAACGCTCGGGGATGGGCGCCTGACTTCTCTGGTCTCACCATACCGACGTTTAAGGGCGCTGGCCAGGGTGTCCGCATGGACCTTGTCCTTTATCTCAAGGATCAGGTTGCCCGATTTGGCTCTCCTAGGAGTTATATCGAAGGTGAGGGCCTCGTCCCGGACTGTCTCCTTCACCTCCTTGACCATATCCGCATAAGACACCTTAGCTGGTTTCTCAAGCACCACAGCCTGCGTCTTGGGGGGACGCCTTCGTTTTTTACCGTCAGACGGGAGGTCAGACTTCCTTCCCCACTTCTTCCTGACCACCTCGCTCCACGGCGGCTGCTGTTGCTGTTGCTCCTGCTGCTGCTGCATCTGCTTCTGCTGCTCCTGCTGCTGATGATTCCGCACCTGCTGCCGTTGTTGCTGCTCCTGCTGCAGTTGCCGCCCCTCTTTTCTCCTGCGCCTTTTGGTGCGCTGCGGCAAAGATTGTTGCGGCTGTTGTTGGCTTTGAGCCACTGGCGCATCTGCTGACGGCTCAGCTGGAGATTGACGATTAGGCAACATCGCTGGAGTCATGATCTCCTGTGCGTCAGTTTGTACCCCCTTACACGCTGTGACGCGATTCGCGTGGGGTACCGTTGTGACTTCTGGTGGAACTTCACCCTTCGGGATCCGATGAGAGAGACAGTTGAACGCTCTGATCACTTCCTCACGGCAGCCCTTGAGTCCAGCGATGACCTTAAGGACCTCATCAATGGCGATCTTCACCTCCTTACTTCTCACCTTCGCAGACCAATGCTCAAGCGCGTGACCTTTTTGCATCAGGAGTTTAAAGCCACTATCCTGGGTGGCGATACATTTGCGGAGGATGACTGCCAAGCTATGGAGGGAATCCACCTCCGGTTGAACATTCGACTTGTCCCCGTTTCCTCCACTGTTGGAGATTGGTGCTGTGCTGGTGGAAGGTAATGCAGCGGGGGCTTGGCTGGCCGCCCCCTCGCTCTTTTCATTTTCACTAGCTTTAACTATTTTTGCCGTTTGGACGGTCGACACTCCGTTCACCAATTGGCCAGCTGGTGATTCTGGGTTCTTTTTATTTCTTTCTTCCATATAGTTCCCACGAGAACACAGGAAAGGTTCGTCCGCCGCTACAGAGCCCGGTATAGCGGTAAGGCTCGATACTGTGGGGGGCGCCAGGTGCCCCACAGGGTCCTCGTGGACACGTGACTACCTCCGTGCCAAGGGACCCCCTTGACGAGTTGGGGGTTAAGGGGTTTTTTTTGTCAGGGTTTTCCTTCCCTTAGGGCATTTACTAAGCGCTAGTAGGCTGCCTCCGCCTTACCGGCCCCGACTGGCTAAGGTCAGGGCCAGCTCAGAGCCTTCGCAGGTGTTTGCAGGCTAGCTCCGGGACCTGCCAGCCCCCGACCAGTTAAGGTAAGGGAATGGCTCTAGAGGCGCCGGCCCCAACTAATTAAAGTAAGGAACGGTGAAGTGGGAACCTCTTAGCACCGATCAAGTTAATGACAGTGGGCCCCCCCACCACGGCAAGGTGGGTCCCGTCGGGGGGGAACCTAACCTAACCTAACCTAACCTAACCTAACCTAACCTAACCTAACCTAACCTAACCCTAACCTAACCTAACCTAACCTAACCTAACCTAACCTAACCCCCCTAATTGCCATGAGCTTATTGAGATGCTTCTCTCCTCCGCTTTTACCATGGCAGTTGTTTTGGTAGGGTCAGCGTCCTCTTCAAGCCGATTCTTTATTCTTGCCCGTTCATGAGCCACAAGGTCCGCTGGCAGCATGCAGGCGAGTACCGACGACGCTTCATCTGATACCGTGCGGTATGCCCTGATCGTCCGGAGGTTTGTTATCCTTTGTGCCCTAGCCATGGCCCTTCTATTTTTGGCGGTCTTGATGCCGACTGTTGCCCACGTGGGAGATGCATACAACAGCTTACTATTAACTACCGAGCCGAGCAGAGCCCGTTTGGCCTGAGCCGGACCGCCGACGTTGGGCATCAATCGTCCTATTGCTCTCGCTGTCTCGGCGGCCTTCTTGGATGTTTTAGCAATGTGAGCCGTGAAGGACAGTCTCGTGTCCAACTCGACTCCCAGGTACCTGATTGAAGGCCTAACCGGGATTGTGTGGCCTTCGACGAGCAACATCGGGTTATCGTACTTGTTTTTGCGGGTCAGGACTATGGCCTCTGATTTTTGCGGTGCTAGCTGCAGGCCTTTTTCACGCATCCATGCGGAAATCTGTTCGAGAACTGGGTTTAACAACTGGGCAGCTGCTGGTCCAGTCCGTGCTGTGCCGATAACGGCGATGTCATCCGCAAAAGCCACTAGCTGCACTCCTGATGGCATTTCTGTGTCCAGTAGATCGTCATAAAACGCGTTCCAAAGTGCGGGACCGAGGACGGACCCCTGAGGAACTCCGCACGTCACGCTTATGCTGGAGAGTGACTCGCCGACTAGAAGAGTCCTGTTTTGTAGATAGGACCTGAAGATGCCGTTGAGATAGGAAGGGACCATTTTCTTCCTGATTGCTGCGTCTATGCACCGCCATGGAGCGGAGTTGAAGGCATTGCGCACATCGAGTGAGACCGCAACGCACAAATCTCGGTGTTGGACTGCGCCCAGAGCGGCCCCGTGAGCTGCGCGAATCACCCGATCTATAGCATCCTCGGTTGACCGTCCATGGCGGAACCCATATTGGTTGTCTGACCTCTGCCCGGTCTGGTCTAGATGTTGATTTAGCCTCTTGAGCAGGAGACGTTCGAAGAGTTTGGCCATGGAGTTTAGCAAACAGATCGGCCTAAAGCTCGATGCTTCACCAACAGGTTTGCCCGGACCCTTGTGGAGTAGTACGAGTCTGGCATTCTTCCAGATGGCCGGGAACTCTTGACGAGAGAGGCAGCAGTTGAAGGTCCTCAGTAGCACCTGTGGAGCTATTTTTGCTACCCGAAGCAAGAGTTCGTTAGGTATACCGTCCGGTCCTGTGGCTTTCCCGGATGGAAGCCGACGGCATGCTTCGTGTAGCTCTTCCACGGAAAACTGATGGACTGTTGGGTCGAGGGGGTCGTCGGAGAGGCGGGGCTCAAGTGACCAGTCTGTTTCCGGAGGGTCTGGAAACAGGTGTTTGACAATCGAGTCCTCTCTCCCGCGAGCTTCGACGCCTGGGCGCTTTCGACCGATCTTCCTCGTTACAACCCTATAAGGTAGGCCCCAGGGATCATCATCGACAGCCTTGCACAGATCGGACCAGCTCTTCTCTTGCGCCTTACGTATAGCATTGCGGAGCTCTTTTCGTTTCGCAGTATAATCATCCCGGTGAGCGTCAATGGTCTCCTGATTGTCGTGTCTCCGGGCGGACCGTTGATGTGCCCTGCGTGATTTGTTGGCCGCTTGTCGGAGTTCAGCCAGATCCTTTGACCACCAGTGTACTTGTTTCCTGCCCGATCTCTGGGGTGCTCTTGGGGGCATGCAAGAGTCGCAAGCGGCCTCCAGGAAGTCCATCAAGCGTTTAGCTGCCTGGGATGCGGTGGTATCCTCCTCAACTTCGGGATGGGCCTTGTTTGCCAGAAATGAAGACAGAGCAAAAGGATCCAACTTGCGGTATGACCATCCTTTCGCCGGGGAGCTGCCGTTGTCGTCGAGGTCTTGCGCAAGGTCCAACGTGAATTCGATATATCGATGATCGCTGGCGGAATATATGTCGTCCAAAACCCTCCATCCACGTATTTCACGAGGAGCTGAGAGCCGGGAGAAAGTAACATCGATTATGGATTCTGCATTGATCCGTCGGTAGGTGGCTGTGGAGCCGGTGTTTTCGATGCAGAGGTTAAGGCTCGCCGCGAGGTCTGCAAGCTGATCGCCTCTCCTGTCGTTGCGGTCAGAGCCCCACTCTTGCGACCACGCATTGAAATCCCCACCGATCAACATGTGGATTTGTGCGTCACAGTCCCGTACAGACTGGTGGATGTCCTCTAGGAATGTGACGAAATTTTCCTCCGAGTCGTTCCGGGAGTTATAACAGCTGTATATTCTCAGGCCCCGTACCTGAATCCAGGCGAAGCCGCGTCCTGAGCCTTTTGCCTCGGAGACTAGATCCGCTGCAATCAGGCCTACAGAACAAGTACCGTCGTCGCTACTGACCCACCTGTCGTCGTTGGACGGGATCCAATTTGGTTCGGACACGATTAGCGCTTGGGCACCCCTCGCGGCCGACGTCTGTTGCAGCAGGTTCTGCGCCGTAGCACTCCTTTGTAGGTTGATCTGCAAGCAGCGGATAATCATCTTGAAACTTGCTTCCACACCATTAGTATTTCTTTCCTGGCTCCACATGCAGCGGAACCAGGTCGGTGTGCCGTTCTCGGGAGACCGGCTCTGTCGCACGCGACGCATCGGTCGGCTCCGTTGGGGCAGGTTTTCTCCTGATGTCCATCTTCCCCGCATCTCCTACATGCCTGCGCCAGATCTGGTCCATTGCAGGCTGACGAGCTGTGCCCAAAGCCATGGCATCGGTGACACCTCGGAGGGTCGGCTGCTCTCAGGCGGACTCTGCAGCTGATCCAACCGATCTTAACTGTCCTGAGGGAGGCCGCCAAGTCCCGCGGAACTATAACGGTAGCTACCTGTTGTCCCCGCTTAGTGTGCCATAGACCGGTGAGACGGATGTCCTTCCGGTTCATTGACGCTACCAGGTCATCGGCTGCACCCTTAACTTCCGACTGGATGGCGGTTAAGACTTCCTCTTTTGTTGCTGCGGCGTCGATGTCGACTACCTCGATGAGCGCCGTTGGTGAGAGTCTGACAACCGAGCCGGCATCTTCGTCCGAGTTGTCGGTGATCATTGTCCGGATTCTGTCGGCAGCCAAGTTTGCCGCTTTTCCTCGACCGAATTCTATGAGAAGGTCACCTGCGCGGGTCCTTCTCATGGCCGTAATCTTAGCACCACCGGTATCAGGGCACTTTGTTTTAACCGCCTGAACTACGTCCATGTAAGTCTTGCCCTCCTTAACCTTGACGAGGACAGCTGGAGCGCGAGGGCGCGGAAGCTTCACCTGTGATTGAAGATCCGGCGGTGGGTGCTCGGTTGGTTTGGGACGCTGGCGAGTGGTCTTGCGGCTGACGACCTGTGACCAAGTCGTTGGACCCCGACCAGGTGTTGAGGGTGCGGCTTCGGGTAACGGTGGGGAGTCCCTGATTTCAACTACTTCGGTGGTCGAGTCCGTTGTTTTTGCCCTCTTCTTCCCGGCTCTTTTTCTTTTATTTCCAGATCCTGCTGGAGGGCCATGGTCTGTTCGTGTTGGCGTCGTTTCGGATGAGGAGGTTGTCATCAAGGATTCGGTTTGCGTGGCCGAATCCTCCATGGTGACGACTTCCATGCTTTTTCCATTTTCCTCTTCCCCGTTCGGAACTACATCCTTCGCTTTCTTTCTGTTAGGCGACCGTGGAGCTCTTCTGGCTGCCAGGGACACGAGGGATGAGAGTATGCCCCTCAACATATCCTGAAGAGGATTATCATGTATGCTCGATGCCGCTGCAATGTCGCACTCCATAACAGCGAGCTTACACTTGCTTACAAGCCCTTCCAGCGCCTTTGTGAAGTACTCGTCATCTTCCTCGGCCGGAATCATGGTCGCTGAGGACTTCCTCTTCAACCTAGAGGATTCCAGTAGCATGTCCGCTAAACGCGAGTCGCCGTTCCGAGATGCCGTGATCGATAAAGTCGTTGTGGGCCTTGCAGTAATGTCGATGGCCTGTCTGCCACCGGGAAGAGCCTGCTTCGCACTCTTCCCACCAGTTGCGTTACCAGCCCCTTGGCTGGCTCCGGAAGCCTGGCTCGCCACTTCCGAGATTTTGGTGCATGGGGGTGATGACGACTCCCGGGGCGTGCACCGTCCCCCGACCGCCGGCTCTAGGGCATCCGACTCCCTTGTAGCAGTAACGTTTGGCTTGTTTGTCGTGCTCATCATGGGTTTCAGTGATGGCTTAGCCGCCGCTGACGACGCCAGCCTCGCGTCGTCTGTCTTGCCTGTCGGTAGTCCTGATCCTCCGGGACACCGGGGTAGATCACTCCCCCCGGTGGTGAGCTTGTCCGCGACCGCTTATTCGTCCAATCCCGAAGGGTATGGCTTATTTCGCGGCTACCCTGCATGTCTGCAGGGCGTTCCCCTATCCGCAACCTGGGGACGCGCCCGATAGCAGCTCACGCCACGGGAACCTAACCTAACCTAACCTAACCTAACCTAACCTTTTTTTTTTTTTTTTTTTTTTTGGAATCGTAAGCGGGGTGGGAAATATGGGTGCCCATTGCTGCCACCCCGCCCACATCGTTTATTGTAGGAAAAAAGGTTACAAATATTACATAAATTTCGGTTCAAAATGTTTGCGTAGGTACAATAAAAAGGGGGCCTCTAACCGCCCTGAAATATGGCCGTTCGGCCTACAATAGAATGTAGCTTAACTAAAAGATTAATTAATATGTTGAGCACCTTGCCTCCTCCTCTCCAGGTCTTCTTTCCGGCCCATGATTGTCTCAACAATGGCAGCGAAGAGGGACGCGTTCTTAGAGGCCGCTTCAATGATTCTTCGCCGTCGAGTTGGATCAGCAGGTAGATCTTCCGTCCTCGGCTTGCAGAGCAGGCTCGAGACATCCTCCGGCCGAGGCAATCTGCCGAGGCTTTGGGACAGCTCCGTTCTAACGTCTTCCCAAAAAGGACACACGAAAATCGTATGCTCCACGTCGTCCTCATCTGACGGGCAATGTACACAGCCAGGGTGTTGTGCCCTAGCCTTATTCCAAAGATACTTCTGGAAGCACCCATGGCCCGTCAGAACTTGAGCCATGTGGAAGCTGACCCTCCTCGGTCCCAGATGCCACCACGTTTCTAGGTCTGGTATCAGTCGCCTGGTCCAGGCCGCCTTCGGGGTAGAGTCCCAAAGCTCTTGCCACTGACGAAGGATCGCTCTCGTTTCCTCCCTTTTGGTGCTACAGGGGGTACCATTTCTTTTCGCCTCCGCTGTCCTCTTCCTCGATGCCGCGACTAAAGTTACCGGGGGCATTCTAGCCAGGACCAGTGCGGCTATATCTGACACGGTTCTGTAGCATCTTGCCACTCTCAGTGCAGCAATCCTCTGTGCTTGGAGCAGTGCGTTTTCAGCCTTTTTGACGCCTTGCACATTGTCTGCCCATACCTGCGCGCCGTACAGCAGACGGCTGTGTACAACGCTCATCAGCAGACTTCGCTTTGACTGCGACGGCCCCCCTACGTTCGGCATTAGCCTCCCGAGCGCTGACGCAGCTTTTTTAGCGCCCGAAGCCACCGAAATGGCGTGTTGGACGAATGAGAGTCGGGTGTCCAGCCGCACTCCTAGATATCGTATGTCGCGTTTCACTGGCACCCGGAAACCCTGTACGTGGAGTTCGGGTGACCCAAAGGAGTGCTTGCCCGTCAAAATGATGCACTCAGATTTTTCCGGAGCGAGAACCAGTCCGTTAGTTGACATCCATCGCGCCACGTCGGAAAGGACCGGGTTCACCAGTTGTTCCATGAGTTCGGCGTTATGAGCAACCGCTACGACAGCTACATCGTCGGCAAACGCAATCAGCTTGACATCCTTGTGGACCGGCAAGCGCAGTATGCCGTCATAGAATACGTTCCACAAAGTTGGCCCGAGGACGGACCCCTGTGGAACGCCGCAGGTGACCGGTAGGCATGGCACTTCCGTGATGCAGTCCTCGCCGATTAGCAGCTTTCGTTGAGACATATAAGGCCTGAGGATACTTATCAGGTAGCCCGGAACCGACGATCTCTGCAGGGCTTCGTCGATCAGCTTCCACGGTGCCGTGTTGAAGGCATTCTTGACATCGATCGTCACCACAGCGCAGAGCCGCCTGTTCTGGACTGCTCCTCTGCCCGCCGCTCGCGCCGCTTTCAGCACCTCCTCTATGGCGTCGGTGGTTGACCGAAAACGTCTAAAGCCAAATTGCTGGCTGCTGAGGCTGCTCTCTGCGTGTGGTAGCAGACGGTTTAGTAGGAGTCGCTCCAATAGCTTACCAGCTCCATCCAGTAGGCTGATGGGGCGGTAGCTCGACGGCTGGTCTGTCGGCTTGCCAGCACCCTTGTGCAGTAGGACCAACTTCGCACGTTTCCATCGTGCCGGAAATTCCCCGTTAGACAAGCAAGCGTTATACGTCCTGAGGAAAATGCTCGGGTGACGCTGCGCAGCCATCTTTATCACCTCGTTTGGAACGTAGTCGGGACCAGGTGCTTTGCCCGATGGCAGCGTTCTTACCGCCAGTGCCAGTTCGTCCGCGGTGAAGAGAGGTGTCGTCCCTTCGACCGAAGAGTTTAGCTCGCAGGAGAGACCGGGCTGTAGAGGGATCTGGTCCCAGACTACCGGCGGTAGAGCGGGAAATAGGCCTCTCGCGATGTGTTGCGCTGTATGGTCATCCGTTGCGGGTGGCCGCCGACCTAGACGTTTGGTAACGAGTCTGTAGGGTACACCCCACGGGTCGTTGTCGACGGAGTCACACAGCTCTCTCCAAGACTTTTCCTGCGCTTTCCGTATAGCCACTCTGAGCGCCTTCCTCGCTATGTTGTACGCTTCGAACGTTATTTCTCGATCGCTGGTGTCGGCTCTGCGACCCGCACGCTGGTAGCTCCTGCGGGCTGCTATGGCAGTCTTGCGCAGGTTGGCAATGGCGTCACTCCACCAGTGTACTGCCTTCTTCCCTCTGGGCCTTGACCTCCTAGGCATTGCTGCGTCACAAGCCTGACTCAGGAAATTATGTAAATGTTCCGCGTGGTCTTTCACCGAAGCGTCCGTTGGAAGAGGGGGAGGTTGGCCCTCGTGGTCCCAGTGGTTTTTGATGGCCTCAGGAGAGAGTTTTTTCAACGACCAGCCACCCAGCTGGACTTCCCTCGCTGACGATCGACGTGAACCAGATTTCGACACGGTGTAAGCAATGTACTCATGGTCACTAGCGGAGTATCTGTTTGCGAGGACGGACCAGTCGGCTATCAAGGGTCGGTTATTCGCAGCTCTTGCGAATGTGACGTCTATAACAGATGAGGCGTTCACTCTTTTGAAGGTCGGTACGGTACCCACGTTGCAGACCATGAGATCCAGCATTGATGCAAGGCCCGACAGGAGTGATCCTCTCACGTCATCCGAGGATGAGCCCCATTCTGCTGAGTGAGCGTTAAAATCGCCTGCCACTATAATGTCCGTCGCCGCGTCAACTTGGTAACGGATCGACGTCTCGAGACCGACGAGAAACCTGTCAAATTCCTGGATGCTGCAGTTCGGAGTCCAGTAGCAGCTATAGAACACAACGCTACCAACCTTCACCCAGGCGAAGCCGTCGCCAGAGCCTTGATCAGAGATTATGACCGTTTTTCGATTAGGGACGAATACTGCACACTTGCTGTCCGTACTAGAAGCCCATTGCTCCGGATGCCCCATCGGGCGATTATAGTCACTAACGATGACGACGTCGGTCCCGAGCTCTGCGACAGTTTGCAGGAGGAGCTGCTGCGCCGTCCAGCAGTGATTGAGGTTGACCTGCAAAACCCTAATCACTGGCTGGGGGTCTGTCGCTACGGGCATGACGATGGAGGTTGCATCGTCGCCGGAACTTCGGCGCTTTTACTCTGATCCGAGTCCACGGGCTCGGGATCTTGGTGCGGGGGTTTGCACGACGCTATGAGGTGGCCGACCACCTTGCATCTAAAACATCTCCGTGTTTCTTCACCCACGCAATCTTTGGTCGCATGGTCCGGGGCGGAGCACCTTGCACAACCGCTCTTGGACGCAAGTTCCTTGATGCGGCATTTTGACCAACCAACCTTTAGCTTTTTAAGGCGGGCTAGTTTAAGCCCGGGGGAGGCCGGAACCCTAATTACGGCTGTCCTGACTCCATTCGGCCCTTCACGGATCGTTATGGCATTGGACACCTTCAACTCCGGATCGTGGACCTCAAGAGTGCTCTTTAGTTCAACTTCGTCGACGGAGTCCTCAATGCCGATGATGATCAAGGCAACGCTCGGGGATGGGCGCCTGACTTCTCTGGTCTCACCATACCGACGTTTAAGGGCGCTGGCCAGGGTGTCCGCATGGACCTTGTCCTTTATCTCAAGGATCAGGTTGCCCGATTTGGCTCTCCTAGGAGTTATATCGAAGGTGAGGGCCTCGTCCCGGACTGTCTCCTTCACCTCCTTGACCATATCCGCATAAGACACCTTAGCTGGTTTCTCAAGCACCACAGCCTGCGTCTTGGGGGGACGCCTTCGTTTTTTACCGTCAGACGGGAGGTCAGACTTCCTTCCCCACTTCTTCCTGACCACCTCGCTCCACGGCGGCTGCTGTTGCTGTTGCTCCTGCTGCTGCTGCATCTGCTTCTGCTGCTCCTGCTGCTGATGATTCCGCACCTGCTGCCGTTGTTGCTGCTCCTGCTGCAGTTGCCGCCCCTCTTTTCTCCTGCGCCTTTTGGTGCGCTGCGGCAAAGATTGTTGCGGCTGTTGTTGGCTTTGAGCCACTGGCGCATCTGCTGACGGCTCAGCTGGAGATTGACGATTAGGCAACATCGCTGGAGTCATGATCTCCTGTGCGTCAGTTTGTACCCCCTTACACGCTGTGACGCGATTCGCGTGGGGTACCGTTGTGACTTCTGGTGGAACTTCACCCTTCGGGATCCGATGAGAGAGACAGTTGAACGCTCTGATCACTTCCTCACGGCAGCCCTTGAGTCCAGCGATGACCTTAAGGACCTCATCAATGGCGATCTTCACCTCCTTACTTCTCACCTTCGCAGACCAATGCTCAAGCGCGTGACCTTTTTGCATCAGGAGTTTAAAGCCACTATCCTGGGTGGCGATACATTTGCGGAGGATGACTGCCAAGCTATGGAGGGAATCCACCTCCGGTTGAACATTCGACTTGTCCCCGTTTCCTCCACTGTTGGAGATTGGTGCTGTGCTGGTGGAAGGTAATGCAGCGGGGGCTTGGCTGGCCGCCCCCTCGCTCTTTTCATTTTCACTAGCTTTAACTATTTTTGCCGTTTGGACGGTCGACACTCCGTTCACCAATTGGCCAGCTGGTGATTCTGGGTTCTTTTTATTTCTTTCTTCCATATAGTTCCCACGAGAACACAGGAAAGGTTCGTCCGCCGCTACAGAGCCCGGTATAGCGGTAAGGCTCGATACTGTGGGGGGCGCCAGGTGCCCCACAGGGTCCTCGTGGACACGTGACTACCTCCGTGCCAAGGGACCCCCTTGACGAGTTGGGGGTTAAGGGGTTTTTTTTGTCAGGGTTTTCCTTCCCTTAGGGCATTTACTAAGCGCTAGTAGGCTGCCTCCGCCTTACCGGCCCCGACTGGCTAAGGTCAGGGCCAGCTCAGAGCCTTCGCAGGTGTTTGCAGGCTAGCTCCGGGACCTGCCAGCCCCCGACCAGTTAAGGTAAGGGAATGGCTCTAGAGGCGCCGGCCCCAACTAATTAAAGTAAGGAACGGTGAAGTGGGAACCTCTTAGCACCGATCAAGTTAATGACAGTGGGCCCCCCCACCACGGCAAGGTGGGTCCCGTCGGGGGGGAACCTAACCTAACCTAACCTAACCTAACCTAACCTAACCATTTTTTTTTCCCGTGTTTGAACCAACGACGGCCCCGGAACTGTTTGTCACATTGCTTCGGGGCCGCCATCATCGTTCATTTATAAAATACAAGAAAACGTTACAAATGGCACGTTGGCCGCGCATTATTACAATATCAATGCCATTTGGGAAGTGCCTGTCGCTTTGATTTTTTGTGCTTGTTGGCTCACTTCGCGGCCCGGTGAATGCACCCGCCGGCCACGTTGCCCGTTCCATCATCCTTGCTTCACGGTCCGGCTCACGGAGCCCGCCGACCTAGTCGCCGTCTACTTCCTCCAGCTTCTTCGGCAGCCCTCTCGTCTTCCTCCTTCCGGGACAGGATCGCCTCAACCATATCTATGAATGTTTGCCTGCCGCGTGACGATGCTGCTACGAGCCGCTCGTGCAGGCGGGGGTCGTCCTCCCAGGTTGGTAGGTCCCGTGATCCGCAGAGAAGGTCCTCTACGTCCCCTGGTATGAGGTCTCGTCCGCCGATGTAACATCGCATTGCATTACGATACTCACTCCAATGTGGGCACTGGAAGATTGTATGCTCTGCCGTGTCGTCCTCCAGACCGCAGTACAAGCATGTGCCATCCGGACACCTATTCATGCGGCTCAAGTAATGACGGAAACATCCGTGGCCAGTCAGAGCCTGTGTCAACCGGTAGGTGAGTGCGAGTTCAGATCTCAGCATCCACCTGTGGACGCTAGGTAGGACCGTGTGCGTCCATCTAGCGGTGCTAGATCTGTCCCACCTTGCTTGCCATGCACCGATGGTAATGCACCTCTCCTGCGCCTTGACTGTCGCCGCGCTGTTCTCCCCATCACCTTCGTCGATCCGGTCGGCAACCATTTTCCTTTCCAGCGCCGTTAGGTCGGCTGGTATTATGGACGCCAGAAATAAAGCACCATCAGTTGGCACGGTCCTATAGGCACGAACTATTCTCAGAGCCACCAGCCTTTGAGCGCGGCTCATCGCTTCTCTGTTTCTTTCCGTGCGGGTAGCCACCTCTGCCCATGACGTAGAGGCGTATAGCAGCTTGCTGCTTACCACGGTGCCCAAGAGTTTTCTCTTGGACGCCGAAGGGCCTCCGACGTTCGGCATCAGCCGACCTATGGCGAGGGCGGACTGCGTAGCCCTGGCCGACGCGCCTGCCACGTGCGCGGTGAAGGATAGGCGGGTGTCCAGATCGATGCCGAGATAGCGGACCGTCCTGCATACCGGAATGATGTGGCCGTTGAGCGATAGGGCCGGGTCGCTGTATGTTTTTTTCCTGGTGAGGACTATGGCTTCAGTCTTCTGAGGCGCCAAGCTCAGTCCGTGTGCCGTCATCCAGCCTTCCACCAACCTCATTGCCTCGTTCACGATGACCTGGATCCTCTCCACCGTACGCTCCATGCCGATGATGGCAACATCGTCTGCAAATGCTACGAGTTGTACGTCAGGTGGCATTTGCAACTCAGAACCGAGCCCTGAGGAACGCCGCAGGTCACCGTTCTCTCGCGCATGTCATCACCAACGAGCAGCGTCCTGTCACTAATGTATGACCTTAAGAGGCCGTTTATACGAGTTGGAGTTTTCCTCCTCCTGAGTGCTTCATCGATTCTTCGCCAAGGAGCCGAGTTGAAAGCGTTGCGTACGTCCAGTGCCACCAGCACGCATAGATCGCGATGTTGGACCGCACGCGCCGCAGCTCCTCTGGCCACTTCGAGGACCCGGTTTATGGCATCCACCGTTGAACGCCCGCGACGGAACCCGTACTGTCTCTCCGAACGCTGACCCGTTCGGTCAAGGTATCCGTCCAGTCTGGCCAAAATCATTCGCTCTAGAAGTTTTCCGGTGCTGTCAAAGAGGCAAAGAGGTCTAAAGCTGGATGGCTCCTGCACCGGCTTGTCCTTCCCTTTGTGCAACAGCACCAGGCGCACCAGGAAACTTCTGGCCAAACCAGCATGTGTTGAAGACTTTCAACAATGCGTCTGGCTGGATCTCTACCAACGACTTGACGATTTCGTTGGGCACGCAGTCCGGACCCGGAGACTTCCCCGCTACCAGTCTTCTGGCCGCCTTCCTGAGCTCGCCTTCTACGCCCCTCGCTTCAGCGCCAGCTCTGCCCTGTCTCAGTTTTTTTGAGACTACGCGGTATGGTAGTCCCCACGGGTCTGCCTCGACTAAGTTGCAGAGGTCGCTCCAGCTCTTAGCTTGCGAGTCTCTGATTGCCCTCCTCAGATTGCTCCAGAGCGAGCGATAGGTCCGCGCTGCTTCCTCCACTGTTGCCATGCCGTCACCTCTTCGCGATGCCCGCTGATAGGCTCGTCGCGCACGGTACACATCACCCCTCAGCTTGGCGATTTCGGCCGTCCACCAGTGTACCTGCTTCCTTCCTCGCGGCGGGCCTGATCTGGTGGACATGCAGCTGTCACACGCTCTGCGGAGATATTCCACCAAGCGGTCTGCTGCCTGGTCGGGGTCGGTCTCCTCGTTCACGATCGGTAAGGCCGAGGTCCGCAGGTGTTCATGGAGTACGTCCTTCGCCAGTTTTTTATAAGACCATCCGCGGAAGGTGACAATGCCGGTCTCTGCCTCGTCCTGTCCCTGTTTCAGTATGTACTCCAAGTAGCGATGATCGCTGGCCGATTCCCGGTCGTGGAGCACGCGCCATCCATGGAGAGTTGCTGTGCGCGTTGTTCGAGTGAACGTCACGTCAATGACGGATTGTGCGTTTGCCCTGACGTACGTCGGTGTATCGCCCTGGTTGGCTACCGTCCGCTCTAGTCTGGCCATCAGTTCTGCAAGTCGATCCCCTCTCTCGTCGTTAGACGCTGAGCCCCACGACCTAGACCAGGCATTAAAATCACCACCGACCACGATATTAATGCCAGGGCCTATCGCTCTGATCGCGTCAGCCAGCTCGTCCAGAAAGTTGTAGTATTCCTGCTGGGGGTCGTTTCTGCTATTGTAGCAGCTGAAAACTGCAGCTTCGCGGCATCTGACCCAGGCGATGCCATGACGAGCGCCTCGGTCCTCGATCACCATGGTAGATGACGTCATAATGGCTACCGCGCTTTTCCCGTCGCTGCTGGCGACCCATCGGCTCCTGTCCGCTGGGTTCCAGTTTTGCTCCGATACTAACGCGATGGATACACCCCTCTCCGATGCGGCTTGAAACATAAGGTTCTGCGCAACGGAGCTCGTGTGCAGGTTTATCTGCAGGAAGCGGATGGTCATTTTGATGTCCGCTGCCTCGCCGACGTGGCCTCCCTCCTGGCTCCACATGTGGCGGACCCAAGACGGTGTGCTATTCTCGAGAGACCGGCTCTGTCGCAAGCGACACATCGGTCCTCGTCTGAGGTGCATTCCTTCTCCTGATGTCCGGTTTCTCCGTATCTCCTGCACGCCTGTGCCAGATCCGGTCCGTTGCAGGTGTTCGAGCTATGGCCGAAACCGTGACACCGGTGACACCTGATTGGGGTTTGTCGCTTCGGGCGAACCCTACACATCGTCCAACCAACCGGTATTTTTGTTATCTTGGCCGCCGTGGAGGGGGCCATGGTGGCCGTAGCAATTTGTTGCCCATTTCTGGTGGCCCACAATTCGGTGACCTGGATGTTGTCTCGCTCGGAGAGTGCGATTGCATCCTCGCCCAGGACGGCTCCCCTGAGAGCTGCTAGCACCTCTTCCCTCTGCACGGCAGCGTCCAGGTCGAGAATCTCCACTTCGGTTTTGGTACCTAGCCTCACCACTTGACCGACTCGGTCCCCCAGGTTGGAGGTGATGGCCTCACTCAGCTTGCTAGCCGCAGTCTGAGACGCCACTCCCTTGGTTAGCTCGATGATGAGATGTCCATCCTTCGTCTGCCTCATGACATTGACCTTAGCTCCTACATTTTCTGGAGAGATCCCGCTGCTTGACCTGACCGCCTTGACTGTATCAGCGTAGGAGCTGCCAGGTGCTATTTTGATTAGCACTGCTGGAGGTTTTACGGGTCTCCTCGCTGGGACGGGCAACCTCGACTGTTGTGGTCGTGCCTTCTGAATAGCACCACATTTGGTCACTGTGGTCCATTGAGATTCGCTAATCTCCATATCAGTCGATTCGCAGTGATCCGGTTCCCTTTGAGCCGCTGCTCTTCCTGCGGACACAGAGATTGATGGAATAACGTTGGAATCTCTGGTGTCGCCAGCGGGATTTGGGCGCTGTCTTCTTCTCTTTCGTTTTGCTCGATTGTCAGCGACGTTGACAGTCTCAGCCTCGTCCTCCGAATAATTTCTCCACCATCTCGGAGTCAGCGTCGTGTCGGTAGAAGCATCAACCATGATTGGTCTAGGCGGAATGATATCTTTTGCTGTATCCGTTGTGGGGCGTTCGTGCTCTTTCGTCTTCTTATGTACTGGGGACTTCAGTTTCCCTTTTTTGGTGAGGACGTTGCTCAAAGTAAAATAGACCTATACGCGTTCCAACGTACTAACTTGAGTTTTAATCCTATAATAATTTTGAAAACGTATTTAAATTTGTTATAAAGTCTATTTTGAATCCTCCGAAACAAAATATTAAAACAAAATGTTTTTTAACTATTTATGTCCATTTAAATTTTTAAGAATATAAGATTTTTTTTCTAAATTTCAAGTGAGGTTTTTTTTTTAAGAATAACAAATTAAAAAAGTAGCTCGAAGGATCCAAAGTTGATTGAACAACTAAACAAAATTTGTTTGCAAAATTATTATTGGTGTAAAACTCAAATCGGAATGTTGGAATTGGTTTAGGTCTATGATTTATAATATTTCATCATGAAAAAGATTTGTTGTTAGACATAAAGTGACATGTGCATGCGAGTGCGCAACGCTTATCTAGTTCGCCGTCAAATAATCGCGACGACGATAACGCATTACCGGAAATCTAAATATAATATGTTCATGTAAAAATAATATTACCGATAATGATCAAAGATAATTTTTGCCGCCGTCGCCGACTATATAACAATGGCTCTCGCGCATTCAGGCTCAAATATAATGATAACTTGTTATAATAATATTAGGTGATATTGTCTGCCGTCAAGTCGATTATCAGATCTATATTCTTTAGCGCACCTATAATAGTATCATTTAGTTGTGCAGTTATACAGTTACAGTTGCACTTAGTTTTTGGAAGTCCGGAAATTTACCAATTTTTTTTTAAAAATGGGAAAATTTAAAAATAAATGTTTGTCGAAACGAAAAAAAATGAAAGGCAATGTACTTAATTTCCAAAAGAAAATATTCGAGATATCAAACGACGGCTTAGTTGATTTGTAAGTTAATTTGTATTGAATTATTTATTTTAAGTTCTGAGTGAAGCAAGTTTATGTGTTTATGTATAACAGTATGTCCAAAAAATCTGTAATACTTTTACAAAAGTAAATTACAAAAGTGTGGTGAAGTGCGTAACGCTCTGCCGTATAGTAGGTCAATATAATTTATGTATTAAATTTGAATCCAATGATAGGTACCATTGTTTACGAAAAATGATTCTGAACGGAGTTGATTTTACAACCTATGATATATTTTCCAGTGGTTGTTGAAAATGGTCGTTTATGTTTTATTGGTCTGAATACACTAAATTGTATTTTCTTTTATAATTATTGTAACCCAAACTTATAGGAAATCTTGTATTCAATTTTCAACTCTTAGCTACAAAAAATATATTCTCGTATACAAAAAATGTTATGAATTACACCTACAAAATAATTTGCAAATATTCATGATTTTGACAAATTTTTGACAAACTTCAAAATGCTAATAAAAAAAAATTGTTCCTATGTATTCTAATAATTTTTGAATCACTATAAGACTAATATATGCAGGATCTTTGTGATACATTTTCAAGTATTTTGACGACGAAAAAAATTTTATCGAAAGTTATAAAAAAAAACTTAACAAAAACGAAAATTTTTAATACCTATAAATAGCATTAAAATAAGCAAAATATTTTGAAAATTAAGTCATGCAAAGAAAATGCCAATCTAAATTACTGATGAATTTTCAAGTAAGTTTCTACGACTTATAATTTTTGAATACGTAATAACAAATATTTAAAACCATTGAGGATAAATCATTATCGTTACTCGATTAAAAATTTAAAATTCAAACGCTCATAACATTTTTCCTATAATGACGCTTCGTATTTTCTGTATAGTATTTTGGAGGAATACTCAGTGTTGAATTTTTAACCTTAGATATAAATAAAAAAAATGTATGAATTTTCAACTACAAAATTACTTGTAAATTGAAGTATTATGTCGATAAGTTTTGCTGTACACAGACACAAAAAAACACATATCATTGTAAAATCAATAAATTTATCACTTTATTCAGAATATAAAAAAAAAACAAATATTGAATTGAGTTAAAATTAACCTAGTTACAGATAGTAACATTTTTGATTTTTTTAGAAAAATACAAAAACAAATATAGCATTTATCTAGATCAAACGCCCAATTAATTCATAAAATGTCAAGAATATATTTTAGATTATTCATTAGTTTTTATATTTATAACTAGAATCTCAAATTCGGCTTCAAATAATTCTATCCCAACTGCTGTAAAAGAAAACATCCATGGAAAATATTCAAATACATTTACTCCAGATGACATGACGTTGGCTGTACCGTCGAATAATGTAAATAATGTTTCAAATTTAACTGTGAATGAAAATAATGTATTCGGCACTTCTTCCCCTAAAGAAAAAAGATTTATAGATTCTTCATCCTTTCTTAACTTAGATGCCCATTTATCGCCAATTTTATCGCAAAAAAAAAAAAAAAAAAATGGGGGACGGAGTGGCCGAGTGGACTAAGGCGTCGGCTACGATACGTACCGTCGCTGGTTCGAACCCGGCCACGGGCAGTCTCTCTACTTGGACAGGAAACAACTGCCTTTGGAGAGAGACTGCCATCCCCCCTCCCCGGGACATGGCAGAAACCTACGGGTGTCCCAATAAAAATTCTGCCAACCAGGCGGTCCGAGATTGTTAGTCATAATCTCGGACACATACCCGCCACACGAGTATAATAATAATAATAAAAAAAATAGTACATCATCACTCCAAAATAATAGTATGGAAATTGAAATTTGTGGAAGAAGAGTAGTAAATATATCACACTTATTTCAAGAAATCAAAAGTATTGATAACCACAAACCATTTGATTGTGGATTTAAAAATATGATATTAATTGGTGAAAGAAAGCTAGGCCTAAAATCAGTTTTTAGTTTCAAATGTTGCATGTGTAATATTAAAAGAACTATATCGTCCGAAAATGAAGATCTTATGGCTATAAATACTTCGGCGGTAATCGGTGCATTGAATATTGGATGTGGTTTTAGTCAATTGCAAGAAATTATGTCTGCAATGGAAATAACGACTTTAAATCAGAAAACGTACCAAAATGAGCATGATCGGGTTTGCAAAGGATACGAACTAGCTGCGTTAAAAGCAATGAATAATGCGGCTAAAGATGAAGCAGAACTTGCAATATCAAAAGGAGAAGTAGATGCCGATGGAATGCCATTAATTACAGTGGTAGCTGATGGGAGTTGGTGTAAGAGATCGTACAGAACAATGTACAATTCACCATCTGAAATGGTAATTACAAATACATACGTTTTATTTAGAAATTAGAAATAATATACATTTTAGTGAGGACATAAACAAATTAAAAATTGTTACTAGTCAATTCATCCTGTATGTATTTCTCTCTGAATATGTATAATATATAATATATATGTTGTAGAGATAAAGTCAAATCAGGCATTTTACTAAATGCCTAGGCATATAGTCAAAAATTATGTAATTTCACAAAAATGAAACATTTTGTATTATTTTAAACATTTAACTATAATTTATATTCATTATTTATTGCCATTATATATAGAAAAAAAAAACTATGTATTATTTATTAATATGTAAAACACGTAGGTATATGAAATATGTTTAATTTCATGTTTATTGGTACTATTATTTTAAAACTTAAATCGTAAATATATATTGGTAATTAATAGTTAGATGTCTTAGTACGAGTATAAAAAATGATTAAAAAGGTTATAATTGTTGTCAAATTGTTGTTAATTTTTATTTATTACTTGTTGTTACGTGTTATTGTTTGGTGGTATTTGCTGGAAAATTTAATATTTTTTTTTTAAAACAACTCAATATAGATAAGGTTATCATATCATATCTAACTAGTTATTTGTAATTACCTATATACATATTTATGATTTAAGTCTTATAGATAGTGAAATTGTATAAAAATTAAATTCTTTGACTAAATGCCTACGACATATATAATATTTAATTTCATCAACATTTGAAAACACATAATTGTAAAATTAATAGGTAGTCATTTAAAAATAATTGTTGTTTAAATAAACAAATAATTTATTTGTATTCGTATTGTGTTCATTTGTGTAGGCAGCCATCATTGGGTATGGTACTAAAAAAGTGTTGTTCATGGGTCTAAAAAATAAATTTTGTTTGACATGTGCCAGAACTAAAGATGGAGATACACCAAAAAAGCATACATGTTTTAAAAACTGGAAAACGTCAGATGGATCGTCAGGAATGGAAGCATCAATAATAGTAGAAGGATTCAAAGAAAGTGAACAAGTACATGGAATACTATATTACAAATTTATTGCTGATGGGGATAGTAATGTTTATAAGCGCATTTTAGATTCACGTCCGTATAAAAATCTTACAATTCAAAAAGTTGATTGTAGAAATCATCTTCTAAGAAATGTAAGTAAAAAATTAAGAGATATGTGTACTAAAAAAGATGCTGGAAAATTAGTTCACAGAAAACTACTTCAAAATAATATATTACGTCTACGAAAATGTATAGTTTCAGCAGTTAAGTACAGAAAAGAAAATAAACATACAGAAATAGATTTACAAAATGATATTTTAAATTGTGTCGATCATACTAAATGTGAGGCTTATTTTTGTAAAACGGTCAATGATACAAATTCTCAATATATAAATTTCAATGAAAAAATTATAGCTACAGATCCAAGTTTTTACTCAGCAATAATGAAACATATCCGTTATTTGGCTAGACATAGTCGTAGTTTGCTTGAAAATGTTGATAGTAACGTTGTCGAGTCACTAAATGGTATTATTGCAAAGTTAATAGGAGGGAAAAGGGTAAATTGTTCAATGTCTGGATCTTATCAAGGTCCATGTTCTGCAGCGACTGTAATAAAAAATACCAAACGTCCCTTATACACGTTGCATAAATTCTTATTACATCGCAGTCCAAATAAAAAGTGTCCATCGTCAATATTAGAATTAAATCGCCTTAAAAAACGCAACAGACAAAATTAACTGAGACAAAAAACATTCCGCAATATGTAAATGACTATGTCGATCCATCATACGGAAATAATGCTCAAAAACCGAATATGACTGAAAACGAGTATGAAAAAGAAAAAGAAATTTTTTTAAATAACTTAAAAATAATAGCCGATAATCGCATAAATATTGAAAGAGAAACAGTTGATCAAACAAATTTTACTAAATGGTTTGAATTAAGGAGAAATATAATTACAGCCTCAAACTTTGGAAGAATTATTGCATTACGCCCAGATACGAGATGCGAAGGAGTATTAAAAAGTTTACTTTATTCTCCAAATCTCGATACCAAGGCCCTGGAATATGGTAGGGAACATGAATATCAAGCCAAACGAGATTTAGAATTAGCATTAAACATTAAAATTAACGATTGTGGATTATTTATTGATTCTATTGATGTCTTCTTAGGTACAACTCCTGATGGATTAATTGGGAAAGACACTTTAGTCGAGATAAAATGTCCGTATTCGGCAGAAAATATAGATCCCGATGAAGCAATTATTCAAAAAAAAATTACTATTTGGAAAACTAACAAAAACAAAGAAATAACGGGTATAGATAGAAATCACAAATACTACTACCAAGTTCAAGGTCAGTTACACATTACTAAACGAAAATATGGAATTATAGCTTGTTGGACTAGAAAAGGAATCAAGTACGAAAAAATTGAAAGAGATGATACTTTGTGGCAGACAAAAATGTTTCCTAAACTAAATGATTTTTATTTCAATTGTTTATTACCGGAATTAGTAGATCCAAGACACCCAAGATCAATGCCTATTCGAAATCCAATCAATATACTTGAAGCGAAACGGAAAAAGAACGATCGGAAAATGAATGAACAACGTAAAAAAAAGTTTAACAATTAAAATAATATTTAAAACCATCAAATTATTATAAATAGTAATAACAAAATACATTTTTGTATTTATATTGAAATTTCAAATTATTATTAATATTTCTATTATAAAAATCTTCAATATACAAATACAAAATAATATGTGAACAAAATAATTTTGCATTGTAAATTTTATAACAAAATATTAATATTTATACCTATTATAATCTCATGATAATTTTTAATAAAATAATGGGAGACGAAGAATTCAGTGTTCCAAAAAAATGTTTGATCAAAACCTTATGGATTTCATACAGAAGTATCATAGGTTTAAAATACTTAGAAGTGTGAAATACAGAAAAACAGAATGAACCTTTGACAAACAATTTTTATATTATTATTTTTCAGTTTTTCACATTCATTTCATTTTATTATAATTAATTACTTTTGTGAGTTTTTTAGTATTGTAATAAATAATACATAAATATTAATTAATATGACCAATATGGCAATACGGGCAATACGTAAAAGCGAAATAAGTAATAACGATAATAGACCGGCGCATTCATAGTCATTAGAGCGCTTGTTTTGATAAGGACAATAAAAATAATATTAGACGCGATACGCTGCACGTCGGTAATCAGTAGTGGATCGATAGATGGGCCGCAGTACAGGGAAGTCACTCACACTAATAATCATTTACTACACACTAACATACACGCCTCGCATGCACGTACATACAGATTGTCTAAAAATTGCCTATATTCAACTCCTTAAAAACAGTCGGTATGTAATCCCCTTAAGGAACTCCGACACGGATTTCCACACTTTTTGTCCACCTAGCTCTCGACCATTCAGGGTCGTAATCAGAAATCTTCATCAATCAACTCTTAGTTCTGATATCTCTGATGCTATAACTGAGCTTGGCTTCTCGGTTAGACATGTTGAAAATACTAAAAAGAACAAAATATCTCTACCGTCATTTTTCGTAGACCTAAATCCCAATATCAATAATTCGGACATCTTCAAACCTACTAGGTTATTGCATACCTCCGTCTTGGTTGAAAAACCACATAAATTCAAAATCGGTCCACCTCAATACCATAAATATCAGGCTTACGGTCATACGAAAACATATTGTTCACACTAACCTCGCTGCGTCAAATACGGAGAAGAACATCTCTCCGACATGTGTTCCAAAGATAACAGTCTACCGGCTAAATGCGCAATCTGCACAGGTGCTCATACCTCTTCGTATAAAGGATGCCCAGTCTACAAAAAACACGCCGCTTCTTTCCAAAAACAAAAATGGGGAAGACGTTCAACCTCCATTTCAGGGCCTACTAAGCCCACCCACCGTGCAAAAAACAGTTACAATTATATAAAAGGAATATTCTAATGGAACTTTGAAACATTCTTACGGAACTTCCATTAGAGTTCCAAAAACATTCCGATAACGCAATATGCCGTGTTGTTTGTAACAATGCATAAAATATTACAGAACTATAAAACCGGTTATATTACTTAAATAGTTTTTCGGGAACATGACAGTAACGTGCTTCTAAAATTATTCCTAGGATGTTTATTCGGACTTCAAATTAATTGTTTTAAATTTTATGTTCCAGTTATATTTTTTCAGTGGCTTTTTGGGACATTCATATACTATATATAGTATCGGTTATCTGGGGTGAGGGATCATAATTGGATCGACCCTTCAAACCTCTCCACCTCTTGAGGTTCTAAAATATTATTCTCTATGTAAATATTATAGGTTCAAATTAGGAAAAATAACTTATTGAAAATGTATAAAATATTTGATGTTCTCCACTCATTGATATCATTGTGTAGAATTGTTGTACAACAAGAATATATTATTACAGTAATCCATAAATTCTTAGATGGGTATACATTTCAAAGTATTTACACCAATGATTATTATTATTATTATTTTTTTTTTAAACATGATTTACTAATAGAAAAAAAAACAAATTATAATAGTCTTACGAACTTATATTAAAAAAATATATATAAATACATTGTATATAGAAATAACATTAAACATTTTTAAACATAAATCAACATTTTATTCTTGGTGCATATTAATGTTAAAAATATTTAACAATTACATATTATGGCATAGTGAAATAACAATACCTTCATTATTTGAAAGTTGGACAAAAAAACACTTAAATACAATATTGTTTACATTTATGTCATAAGCATTAGATGTATGATGAGTATTAACAGAAAAGACTCCTACAAGTCTACTCGGTACAGGTTGTAAAAACAAATTATTTACAGTTAAAAACTTGACAACTGATAACCTAATTGTATCATTATTTTTATAGTTTAATTTATAAATTTTTTTTATCATCACTATGTCCTCATTTTCAAGAATAATACACTGATCTTTAATATTATCACAGCAAAGTACATAGTTATTTGATTTAAGAGTAATTTTCTTGTAATAAGTAAGCCGAACATTTGAGAGATTTTCATCTATTTTGTAGACTAAAATAGACGAATCATTATTTAAAGGAGATTTTAACTCTTCACCTTCAGATGCTAACACTTTATTGAGAATTTCAGAAAGTGGAAATCTACAGCATTTCATGGATCTTTTGAGAGTTTGAAGATAATTTTCATATTTAAAGGCGCGAAAATTATCTAATGGCCCATGTAAATTAACAAAAAAAGGTAAATGAGTTAAACTATGGACGTTGTAGGTAACAGATTTTGAATCATAAATGTTTGAATAATTTTGAACAAATTGTAATATAAGTTGTGAAGCTAAATCACTATGCGTATTAAACATTTTATAAGAACACAGTATTCTAATAGAAATAAACAAAATAAGAAAGTGATTATATTGTTCCTTTTTTACATTAGATTTTAAAACAATAATACCAGTGTAAAGTAGAAATTCACGAAATTCTGTAGCTTTCCAATAATCTATATCATCAAGACTTCTTGGTAGACGAGCAAACTCAGACGGTACAAATTTTCTTAAATTAAATAAAGCTAAAGAAACTAAATTTTTTTTATCCTCCAACATTCTTATTGGTTTTTTTCCTTTAACCCAGAAATCTAATAGTTTTTTCATTACACCCTGGCATAAACAGTGCATGTAATCTAAAACTACACACTTTGTTATATCTATAGGGAGTTATATTAATGGGCTGAATCCATCTTTATGGTATTCAGAATTTGATTTTAACCTAAATTAATTATTGGTTCTTAATGGCGCAGATACATCTAAAAAGCAAACTTTATCCAAATATTCTCCTTCAACTTCACAAGAGGTACAGGCAAAATAACCATTATGGTTTTTAACATTTAATAAAAACGCTTTAGCTGTTGCATCAGCTACAATGTGAGCTACTTCAAAATTAATTTGTTTTTTATGTATTTGAATACCATAAATTAAAATATGATTAAGTTCATTTATAAATGGTCCTAAAAATTCATTTATATTACCAGGTTTACCGTTAAAACTATGAAAAATACCTACTAGAAAAATTTTTTTTTTAAAAATAGGTAAATTTATAAATGACATAAGAATTGGCCAAAATTGTGATTTAGAATTTTTACCCAAAGGAAGACCATCAATACTGAAACTTAATTTTATCTTTATATTATTAGTTATATTATTTATATGTTTTAATAAGTGAGGTTGAATAATATTACAAATACCTAAATTAAGATATGAACCATTTTTAATTTTTGAAATTGGTCTAATAGTCTTATATTCACGTAGAATTGTACGGATATCTTTAGGAACTTCATGACCTATGTTCCTAAGAATATTTAACATATGATTGGCACAACCATGTGATACATTAAATTGTACAGCCCACTTCCGAATTTGTTGAATTAAATCTTGGTTTTTATCCTCAATACCATTAAATACATGAAATATGTCATCAACGGATTGGGTCTCAGGAGAATATTCCTAAAAAAAAAAAAAATTTTAAGCACCTATAACTAATATATATATATAACATATAATAAATACAATATAACAAAATTATTACTTACAGTACATGTATGATATTCATTTGTTAAATTCTGTGTTGTACATGGTTCAATAAAACTGTTGTTTGTAACAATTGAATGAAGTTGTTTATTACGAGATTTTAAATGTGTAATTGAATTGGACTAAAACAATAAAATAATAACTTTAACAAATCTATATTCTTCATTATACTATTTATAAACTTACCTGGAATGATGGTTGAATTTCAACATGTTGTGCAAGTGTTGGACTATTATTTAGTAAATGTATTTTGTTAGTTAAACGCCTTTGAAATTGACGTTTTGAAATAATTCCAATGTCTTTGACTCGTTTATACATTTTTGGCAACACTAAAAATAATTAAAAATATATACCACACAAAAAATTGGTACTTACAGATAGATAAGACTGATTAATTATATAAATTATTAATAAGGTTGACAATATTACCTGTTTAACTTAAACCTAACTTTTTATTTGTACCTTGTATACAATATACATATATACAACACATATTTTTATCTATGCTTTCATACGAAAGAAAATTAATATCTAGAGTTTATTTTTCTTAATACTTATAAAAAAAACATTCAAATTAATTAAATTGGTTTATTTAAAAGTACATAAAAATATTCTTAAATGATTATAATACACATAGGTAGTTACTGTTCTCTGTCATAACGAGTTTTTGCTGTTCTAAACCAACTTTGAACATCCATTTCAAATACTGAGTCGGAAAATTGATATTTATTTTTTATCACACCTAGTAATTATTTTAAATAGTTATAATTTTATTGAATTAATGCAAAATAAATTTAATTTAAAGTTATTTACCTTTAATTATTGAAATTATCTGTAAATCCTTTACTTTAATTTTTTTCACATTTTTATCAAAAGCCCTGCCTGTCCAAGAACATTCAATTGCAAGTTTATTGGTAAAAACTTTGGATAAAATACGTCTTAAATGTGATTTACCATCGTTCCCACCAATAGAGCAAAACATAATTTTCTAACAAACAAGTCAAATCAATAATTTATAATTTTAAATAAAAGTAAAAATTAGAGTAATTAATAGAGTATACCAATTTTTCCCTGTCGTTGTTATCAATTTGCAGTAGTTTTTCGCACTCTAAAATGTCTTCTTTTTTTGAAAAAGGAAATTTTTCTAAAAACATTTGATCTTCAAATTCATAAGATATTCCTGATGATGGTACACTGTTAGTTAATTTTTTAAAATCATCTTTTAAGCTATTCATCATGTTCCAGAGCCTCTGACTCATTAAGCGATTTGCTATAAGCTCACTATAAATATTTTGTAAAATTTTTGAATCTCCTTCTATAACAATATTATAGTTTAATAAATTTTATGAAATTAAAAGGCATTTTATTTCTATTGTCGGTACCAAAACAAATACAAAGTAATATCAATGTTTTTCAGTAACTATCTATATATTTATGTATTATACCTAACCTTAATACTTTTTATCAGAATTAAATTATCTTAATCAAATAAACTTTTATATTACCTTTCAGAGAATCTTGAAAAAATGGAAATGGTTCATTTTGAATTTCTAAATGATTAACCTATAAAACAATAATAAGTAATAATTTGACTGTTTACCTAGTAATTTCTATAAATGTTGATGAAATATTGAACATATAAATATTGAATAATTAAAATGAATATAATAATAAATATTATATACTTAATACATAAGATATATTTTTAATATTACCTTTGATTCTGAATTTGATGATTCATATGTTAGAGGTTCCATCATACTTGAGTCTTGTATTATTATTGAGTTTGATGAAGGCATTGATTTAATTTCCAGATTTGTAAAAGATTTTTTTTGATTATCAATCAATGTTGATACTATTGGGAAAGAACTTGGCAATTCATTTGTATAATAATCACCTTGACTAATAAAGGAACCCAGTGAATTTAATTCAGTTGATGGAATGCTATTGCCATTTAAAGAAGTTGTAAATGGTTGTTGTTGTACATTTGTATAACATTTTGTTTTGTTAAAAGAAGGTGATGGTAATGTTGAAATTGCACTGGAATGTGTTGAATTTTGTTCAATTCTTGTAGTATTAAACAACAATTCATTTTGCTTACTATAAGGTGCAATAATATAACTTGATTCTTGAAAAAAATTAAATCAAAATAAATAAATAAACTAATGAGTTGTTTAAAAATAATTAATTTTACAAAAGTAATAAATGTTTACCTTCATTTTCACTATCACTAGTATCCACAATTTTACTCTTTTTGTTATTATTAAATGGGTAATGGTTATTTAAAATGCTCTCGTTGTCTGTTGATTCTATTTCAATTCGCTCATGCCAAGCTTTATTGAAGTTACCTTTATTAATAATACAAAAATTAAAATTGGTACTACATACATTTATACACAGATATTACAACATTTTGTTATTGGGTTTAAATTAAGAACATAAGAAACAAATTTAAAATTTTAATTTTAGCGAATCAAAAAAAAATTTAAATGTTTTATTAATGATGTTAAAATCAAAGTTGGATTTTACATACTGTAAGTTTTGCTGCCACCAACTACATAGATTTTATATTGTTGCCAGGACAAATCTGGATCTATAGCCTCTTTTAAATCATCACTAGTAACTCTTATAGGTGGCAATCTGAAAAGACAAGACCAGGTGATGGATATGTTTTGGTAAAATATTTAAATTAAAGATAAGTATAGATAAATATAGATAACAAATAAAAAAAATAAAATGTATATTGAATCTATTGAATTGGAACAATATAGAAAACAATTTACTGAATTGTAAATGCTACCAATAAACATTAAAAGATTTAACCAGCACACTGAATCATTCTATCTAGGTAAAGTTTTTGCAATATCACTGTTTGGCAAAAAAAAATAAATATGCAATTTAAAATCCTAATTTTTCAGTACATACAATTTTTTTTTTGTAGAAAATGTACCAATAATTTTCAAAATACAAAAAATCTAATTAGTTTTTAAGTTTATATTATTATTTATATAAGAGATAAATTTAAAAAATAAAAGTTTACTTATTGTTTAAAGTTTAATAATAATAATTCAAAAATTTTAATTAATCTTTAAATGTAAGAAATTTAAGGATGAAATTGAACTTAAAAAAATAAATTATAATATAAATATTTTATATTCTATAATTGTACTTTCTTATACATAAATAATCAAAAAATATAAAATCAAATGTATAAGTCCTTACAACTACAGTTATAGAACTGTTAGGTCATAATCGTATAAAAATAAATGAATACAATCTTATCTAATAATATCGTGTTTTCTACGTAATTTTTTTTCCGTTTTTCAATCGACGACTGTAAAGGAATCATTGTCGAACGAGAAATTTTTATTTTTTCATTGGTGACCGTAATATCTTCAAAATCTCCGTAATTAATTATTGATATATTATGTATCCCATTTTACATAATTTTAAATAATTGTACACAAATATTTTAAGTAAACATATCCGTAATTAGTATTTAAAATGAAATAAATTTAACGTTAAATTTTAACTAGGGAATTGTACTTAGGTACGTGTTTTACCATACTTCTTTAAAATTATATTTAAAAATAACTGTTAATCATATAATATCTATAGTACACACATATAATTTATAAACTGTTTTATTATAGTTAAATATTTGTAATATTAGTTAAGTCATCTTTATTATGTTATATTATAAGAACTTATGTACACTAATTTGATAACGAGCATTATTCAATAAAATAAATAACAAAATAACAAAAATTAAGGCCTTCAGTTACCCAAGCCGACAGTATAAAGTAAATAAACAGCAGTTTTATATGTAATTATTACATATTCCAACGTAGACGAATGAAAAAATAATTAATATATGTATAAATTATTTTTTCATTCGTCTACGTCGACTATAGTCTACATCTAAATATTAATTTTAAATAAATGAAAAATGTCTTACCTTTTTTAAAGTATTTGACATATTTGCAGTCAAAAATCAACAGTGGTATTGGTAGAAGGTATTCCAAAAGTGAAACACATGTAATTTGCAGAAATGTTGAATTATCAGATTCAAATGTACAACACTATAAAGTCTTCTAAACGAAAATGCAGTCGTGAAAATAAACAAGTGAATAACAGAACAAAATAAATACGAAATAACCTCAAATCATAAAAGATTTATAATATAAAATATATATACTCGAGTATGGGCTACGCGGTTTAATTATCTTAGGATAATTATGGCAACATAATCGACGGACTATCCGATTAAACAGGCCCATATTCTATACCAGTGGTGGGCAAACTTTTTTAATGAGGGGCCACATTGTTTAAGAAATTCTAGAGGAGGGCCACAATTATAGAAAAAATACATTATGTGTTAAAGCTTTGAATCATATAATATTATAAAAACATTACAGCATTACACACAAATGTTACAAATTACCTTTTACCTTAAAATTTAAATAATAATTAATTTAACTTTTATTTGAAGGCCCAACCATGATAGGCGTGTGAGACATATGGAATTTTTTTTGATCTTCCATAATATTTTCGAAAGCAGGTTCCATCTGTGACGAAGCAACTTTCAACAGTGCGAAAAGGTGTTCATCAGTCAATCGGTTTCTGATTGAGTTTTTCCGCAATTTCATGGTCGAAAAAGTCTGTTCGCACACATAAGACGACGCAAACATCGCCATAATTTTCTGGGCGTGAGCAATTGTCTTTGGGAATTCAGCTTTCGGAAGTGCTCTATAAAAATCTAGTTTTGTGGAATTCAAGAACAATTGCTTCAAATGGGTACTGCACTGCATTTCAATAATTTCCAACTGCAATTCTGCAGATACATTTTCTGGATCTACATTAAAGGGCATCGAGAAAACATCTAATGATGATTGAATGTTTTTAAAATCTTGAAACCTAATTTGAAATTCTGTGTGAAGTTTTTTCAACGCCTGACTGAATTCTTTTAGTTTGTTCGCACTCACTGGTAACATGGATTTTAAACGCAGAAAGTGAGTTAAATCGTTCTTCTCCATGCAGTTATAAAACAGAAAAAGCTGTGTTTTAAATGATTTCAGACAACCCCAAGTCTCATCTATAAATTGGTTCTTTCCTTGCAATTTTTTATTTAATTTGTTATAGTGTTCGAGCAAATCGGTAAAAAATGCAAAATCAGTACGCCAATCTTTGTCTTCGAAGATTTGGAAATCAGACCATTTGTCTGTTTTATTCTTTAAGAAATCTTGTATTTCCTCTTTTAAATTCCAAACCCGTTCAAATGCATATCCACAACTTAACCATCTTACTTTCGTGTGGTAAAGAAGGTCAGAATAATCTGCGTCAACTTCAATCAGAAATTCTTGGAATTGTCGATGTACCAAGCCCCGAGATCGAATCGTATTAATTAGTTTTGAAACTACATTAAGTACATGGGTAATATCTATTGCAGCTTTACAAAGGACGTCCTGGTGAATTATACAATGTAAAAATACAACATCGTGATTAGGATTCTGGTTCCGAAAAATACCTGAAAATCCCACGTTTTTCCCAACCATATTTGGGGCTCCATCTGTAGTTATATTGCATAATTTTGAAATAGGTGCATTTAAATTTTGGAGACTTTCGGAAAATTCGTTATAAATTATTTGCCCCGTCGTTTTTCCTTTTAACGATTGCAAACAAGCTAGCTCTTCAGTAATATTAAATTCGTCATCAACGCCTCTAATGAATATTAATAATTGAGCAGTGTCACTTCTATCCGTACTTTCATCCATCGTCACGGAAAAATATTTAAAGTTTGCTATACTATGCCTAAATTGAATCGACAAGTTTAATGCAATGGCATCAATTCGCGTTGTTACTGTTTTTCGAGATAAACTGACAGACTCAAACTCTTTAATTTTTTCTGGACATAAAATTTTACTCATACTCACCATACAATCTTTTACAAATTCTCCTTCCGAGTATGGTTTGTTATTTTTAGCTATTTTATAAGCCACAACATATCCAGCTAGTGTGGAAGCCTTTTGAGCAGTGTTTTGCTTTATAAACACATTCCGTTGAGTAGATATTGTTTTTTTTAGGTTTTCCGCATTTACCTTTTTTTCTGCGTCATCCATCAAAGCATATTTGGTTTTTGAATGTTTGGTGTTGAAATGACGAGCAAGGTTAAAATCTTTAAACACCGCCACTGCTTCATTACAAATAAGACATACTGGCTTACAATTGTATTCCGTAAAAAAGTATTTCCAAGCCCACTCTTCTTTAAACACATGACACTCGGAATCGACTTTTCTTTTTTTATACGCCATTATTCCAAAAGCACAGATTTTCTTTTAAACGATTATGAATATAAAATGTTACGCAAACAAGCAAGAACAAGAGACAAAATTAAAACAAAATTATGACAGCTGACGAGTGACGAGTGAGTTCACTATACGTACTATAACACAAGGAATAACGATTAGGTATGACGACAGTGCAACGACTGATACACAATAACATTATATCAATTTACTTATATACATACGTACATCATACATATTATTATACGATAACTACGATAAGGACGCACCAAACTGAGATCCGGGAAATATATTAATACGAACAAAAATAGAAATGATATACCTATTATCGTAGTACCTACTATCTACTTACACCACGCTATGAGGGTACGACCGCGCACAGTCCACGCCAATCTATTTATATATTATTGAAAACTATTTTCTTCGATCATTTTCAGAATATTTCGGGAATTTTTTTTATACTATCCGTGTCGATGGACCCTCGGCGGGCCGGATTAAATTCTTTCGCGGGCCGTACTTTGCCCACCACTGGTGTAGACGGTTCACTCGTGTCGTCTCGTCTCGTCTCGCCTCGCCTCGTGCGCGCTCCACTCCGAGTCGGTATTTTGGTCACGAGTCAAAAGACCACGAGATACGAGGCGAGGCGTACCTACTTCACTCTCGCTTGAGCTCGCGTGTCCTCAGTTAAAAAACAAAAATAAATCAAAACGTTTTGTGCAAAAATGGCTGATTGGACGAACGAAATTTCGATTAAATTTGTGGAGTTATACCAAACAGAAGAGATTTTATGGAATGCAAAGCATCGTAATCATAAAGATAAGGCAAAAATGAATGACGCATGGTGCAGAATTAGCAAGATTTTGAATATATCCATAGAAGATTTAAAAAATAAAAAAAATTCAATTATGGCTACATTTCGGGGCCATTTGAGAAAAAAAAAAGCGTCCATTAAATCAGGAGCCGGCCAACCACGTCCATTTTGAACAACCACTAAAAACAACTGAGTGATTCACGAGACTACACGAGAGTGTAGACTATGCATTCGTGTGCTGCCTCGCCTCGCGTTAACTCGACTAGACTCTCGACGAGGCGACCTCGCGAGAGTGTGGAGCTAGCATAAAACGTATGAGATAATTCTATAATTTTGTATTATTAGTATTTAGTTGTGTCCTAGCTTTCGTGCCGTACGTACTTGTTTCAGTTTATAATTTTGTTTTTAATATTATTACTGGTGGTGATTTGATATAAGTACCATAACTAAAAATGTCAAAATCAAAAAAAAGATTGTATAGTGACGATTATATTAAATACGGATTTAGTGTAATTGCGAAAAATGGAAGTCATTTACCTCAGTGTGTGATTTGTCACATAGTTTTGAGTTATGATGCAATGCAACCTGGACGATTGGAACGTCATTTAATCACTAATCATCCCAGTTTAAAAGACAAACCGATTGATTTTTTTCATGCTAAAATAAACTCGGTAAAACGCATGAAACTTGATTCAACTGGCCATTTTGCAATGGAAAATGAAAAGCTTATGGAAGCTTCTTACGAGATTGCCTTGTTGATAGCTAAAGACAAGAAACCACACACTATTGGTGAGTCCCTTGTAAAACCTTGTTTACTTACTGCTTGTAAAACTATATTGAACGAAGAAAGTTATGCTAAAGTTGCAAAAATGTCTCTGTCTAACGATACAATAAAACGCAGAATCGATGAAATGGCTCACGATTTGAAGAATCAAATAATAGAAAAATTAAATAATTCTCCGTTCTTTTCACTTCAGTGTGACGAAACAACGGACATTTCGCAGAATTCTCAATTACTGTTTTATTGTAAATTTATTGATGATAAAAAATTCAAGGAAGAAATATTATTCTCTCATACTCTTAAACAACAACAAAGGCAGTTGATGTATTTTCTGTTCTTTCTGATTTTTTGATATCTAATAGTCTTTCTTGGGAGAAAGTAATTGGTATATGTACTGACGGAGCACAAGCTATGACTGGCTGTAAAAATGGTTTCAAACAACTAGTCAAGGAAAAGAACCCTAACATAATTGGTTCACACTGCATCATTCATAGACAGGCTTTAGCTAGCAAGACTTTACCTGAATCATTAAACTCCGTTTTGAATTTGGCAATAAAAATTGTCAACTGTGTAAAATCTAGTGCTTTAAATACTAGAATTTTTAATGTTTTGTGTAATGAGTTGCAAAGTGACCATAGAACTCTTATTTATCACACGGAAGTTCGTTGGCTTTCTAAAGGTAATATGCTTGATAGAATGTATAGTTTAAAGTCAGAGATTGAAATATTTTTAATGAGTGCTGGGAAATTAGATCTATACAACAAGTTTACAGATGAAAAATGTATTTTTTATATAGCATATTTAGCAGACTTTTTTGGATTCCTAAATGTTCTAAATTTAAAACTTCAAGGACATACAAATATTCTGAAGTCGTACGATACAATTCAAGCTTTTTTAGAAAAAATATCATTGTGGCAACGCCGTCTTTGTGCGACCAAACCTAATTTTTCATCTTTTCCACGGCTTAATGAACTTCTTGATGATACCGAAAATCACATATTAAATATCGAGAATGAGTTTAAGGAATTGATTTCAGCACATCTGGTATCTTTAAAAGACCAACTATCAAAGTATTTACCTGATATTTCTACAGAGAACTGGCAATTTAAATTAGTATTAGATCCATTCAAAATTGATGTGGACATACTTCCAGATTATCTTCAAAAGCAAACCATCGACCTTAAGAATGATTCACAAGCAAAAGAAGACTTTAAAAATAAGACTGTTGAAGATTTTTGGCTGTATTATCTATCTATATATCCGGAAGTTGCCAATGAAGCTGCGAAGCTATTAGTTCAGTTTTCTTCCACCTACCTCTGCGAGTCTGGCTTTTCGGTGCTTGCTTGTATAAAATCGAAATATCGAGCACGATTGGACGTGGAAAGTGATTTGAGATGCGCATTATCACAGATGTCGCCAAACATAAAAAAATTGATTAAAAAAAAAAACAGGTCCAACCCTCTCATTAATTGTATATTAATTTTAAATTATAATAATACTTTTTTTTGTGCAAATAAATTCATTTAATATTAAAAAAAACGTCATGAAAGTTGTATTCATATTAATCCAATAACCAACATTATAGTATAGTTAACATATAAATATTATTCATACATCAATCTTATAGTAGTGAGGGGGGGAGGCGTGAATTCATAAAATAGTTGGAAAGGGGGCGTGGACCTCAAAAGGTTGAGAACCCATGAATTATACAATCGTCTAAATCATAATTATGAAAATATAATGGGACCTATGATAATTATTACTCCAATAGAAGATACACGGGATGTAGTTCCAATACACGTTACTCTTATGACGTTTGATGGTATTGTATCATTAAATAATGATGCGATAGTTGGTATGTATACTACACATTACTATATAGTCTTCCGTTATAATTAATTTTATTTATTACTTAATTACTTTCTAGACACTATTGGAATAATAATTCGCATAGAAGACATAGTAGACAATGTAAAGCCAACCAAGACACTGAAACTACGAGATGTTATAATAGCAGATAATACTGGAATCGAGGTAAGTATAGGTATTATATTACAATAAACATTTTATTTATTTTAAACGGTAAAATACGATTGCGAACGGTATGATTGAGAATGTTTTTTTTAGTAACACGATTGAGAACGCTCGAGTTTTTTTATTTTTTTCCAACGTTGCCAATTGTAATTGATCGATAATATATGAGCACAATAATCTGTTGATATTTATCGTACTTTTATCGGATTAGTTAATAGTAACTTAAATACCAGGTACGAGAGTATAACGGTTAGGCTTTGCAGTCGTCGCCCAAACTATCCGTCACTTAATAATATTAATATACTACGTATAGCATATTCCTTTGAAAATGAAAAATCACGAAATTAAAATATTATATTTATTTCATTTTTATACATATATACACTTAGCTATACAGGTATTAGATATTTTTATACATTTTACATATTTTACATTTTTTATTCATATTATATATTACCAGTGTTGGGAAATATCTAGATAAATGTATCTAGATAAGTTATCTAGATAAAAATTATTTATATTTTATCTTATCTAGATAAATTTATACTCAGTTATATTTATATTCATCTAGATAAAAATCTTGTTATCTATGAGTACCAATCTAGATAATTTATTTAAATGAAATAAAAATAAAATTTGAAAATTTAAAATGTTTTTATATTTTCATTTTTACATTTTTCTGTAGATCATATACCTATTACACATATAATAACTGACAAGATAAACAATATTCTTATGAAGTTTATTTTTAAAAAAAAACTTTATATTATATGTTTATTTTCAAAATGTTTGAAATTTGTTAAAAAAAAAGACAGAAATGTATTGTTATTTTATTTTTCAAATCTAAGATTTTTTTATTATTAAGTTAGAGAATGATTTGTCATCTTCTTATGAAGTTTATTTAAAAAAAAAAATATTTTATATTTTATGTTTATTAATGTTTAAAATGAATTTAAAAAATGATATTTATTTTAAAACGTTTTTAATTATGATTTTTTTACCTAATATCTGTAGGCTGTAGTATCCTGAATATTTTCAAAATCAAACATGAAATTATCTCATATTTATCTAGATAAAAATGTATTTATTTTTATCTTTATCTAGATTAAATTTAGAATAACTATCTTTATCTGTATCTAGATAAGAATAAGTATAGTCATCTTTATCTTTATCTAGATAAACTATTAGTTATCTATTCCCAACACTGTATATTACATAGTATTAGGCGTTTAATTGTATACGATTATAATTATTAACTTATGACTTTTTTCAAAAATATTTATTTTATGTATACTGAATTGTTCAAAAGCCAAATAAATAATATGGCAATGTTGCAAGTAAATTCGTTTTCAATCGTATTGTTTTTTGGGTTTTTTTTTTTTTTTGGGCCAGCGGTAAGTTCTTTATTAATTTTAAGTGTTCTCAATCGTTTGGCCAAAAATATATAACGTTCTCAATCGTTCGATAGCCATTTTAGATACCTATCAATGATTTTATGTTATAAAGAAGATTTTATTTTATATGTATTTAATTTTAGATAACACTTACGCTATGGAACGAAGAAGATATTGAATTTAGTGGAAAAATAAAAGACGTTCTATCACTTGAGAAGGGTAAATTAGTTATTTATAAAAAAGGTAAAAAATTATCTGTAACGCAGTCTACGGTTATACAAATTAACCCTAATTGGCATGAAAAACAGATTTTAAAAGAATGGTATAAAAAGGAGGGCCGGTATCAAGTCGATAGAATAGATTTAACACAATCATCATCGATCGATAACACTACATTAAATCAATCAGGTAGGTTTTTCAAAAAAGGTTAAACGAATTGACTTACAAACAACATTCTATAATGTATATGTATTTTTTTTTTCAATAACAGATAACGCATATTTAACATCAGTAGATGACAAGATTTTTTCACAAATAGTAGAAGACGAAAAGTCTATGAAACGTCGTTTAGACGATATATACATCCTCCAAGAACAACTGCAAAATGAAATTAATGAACTTACATTTAAAAAAATCAGATTAAATCTCAAACGTCAAGCAGTAGAAAATAGAATTATTAGTTGAAGACAATAAGACAGTGATTATTAATTTGATTATTGTCTATATTATCTTCAGTAATTTATTGAAATTCAAACTAGAATATTCTATTTGTTTGTATATTTATTATTGTTATTATTAATATTAATTATTTATCTATTTGTTGGCACTTGCATTTTTCCATTTGAAATATATATTATTCAGTGAATAAATAATTTATTGTTACATTTTTTTTCTACCTTATCTATATTCCATAAAAAAAAGAATGAAATTTAACACTCCAGTGATTGTCATCATGATTAAATAAACATGATTTTCAGAAATTGGCAATAACAATATTTACAATATGTAATTATATTATATTATTTGTATAGCCAAAAAATAGTCTTATTTTCTTAAATTGAATTAAAAAAAAAATGTCTTCCCGAGGAAGATCGGGCAGCTAGTTTTAAATAAAATACTAATACTATAAAATTACTAGTTAGTTCATATTTAATTAATCCTTATCCACTCAATTTACAATTGAACATTTCGAAAATTTACAATTCTGAATAAACAATACTAACACATATAAAAAATATTTTGAACAGGTAAATATGACATAACCTATGATAAATAAATTAGCTCTGATCTAATTTTATTCATGATGGAATCCTCCGCATTTTATATTAATATTCAGTGACGCCAAACCCTATGTTGAAGTTGGGTTTCAGCCCAAAATTTTTTTAAAATGTAAGATGAGGCCATTTTATATTGGTCTGAATACGAATAAGTATCTATATTAATTAAAATAAACATTCAACTAGTTATTTTTACTTAAATGGGTGCATACAAATAATTATTCATATTTTGTGCGTATAATTGGTCTTAACTATGCCTCCATAAAGTTAAGTTTCTGTGTTAATGATTGAGAAAGACTCGTCTTTTGGCTGTCTTGGTTTGTATGAAAAATACATAAAACATGTGGTTAAGATTCAAAATTGAAATTTTCTTTTAAAATTAAAAATCAATATATTTTTTTGCAATAGTAGGGTAAATTATACCTCCCCCCCCCCAACAAGTACACAATTGAGGTCAATATTTAAATATAGTGACCTTATAAAATATTTTTCACTCAATTAAATTTTAGGACTTCAGCGCCACTGTTAATATTAAGAAACATTATAAAATGTTACTTTCATTTATAAACCCAGGACTATGAAAAATCTATTCCAAAATGGTGATACAATTAAACCAATATTGTCGTTTTGCAGTTATGCAAAATATGAGTAAAGATATAACATGTATTCAAAAAATTGAAATAAACTTTCAAATAACCCCAGACCTAAAATAAAAATAAAATTTTTAAAATGCTGTTATTTTTATAAATGCTATATTCCAACTTGTATTTAGTACAAATTACTATTAAATGACAACACCAATCATTGACAGAAAGAATTTAGTATTTATACTAACTTACTATTAATAATCTGAATAAGAAAAAAAAAAATGTAATTTTTTATTTTTAAATAATTTATATGTACCTATATGTATAATAATTAATCACATACCTACTTACAATTTTTTTTTTAATTCTTTATTTGATTTACACAATTTACACAAGTGTAGGTATGTGTATTAAACACAATATAAATTTATCTTTTAAGTTGTAATGATTGATGTTGTCACATCATTTAAATTAATTATAAAATATCATATAAATTACAAAACATTAACACTAGTACAATTATTGTTTTCTACTTCTTTGCAATTAACTTGATTACCTAAAAAATGTGTTTGTCTATATAATAATAATAATAATAATAATATAACAGTTAAGAAAATATATACTTACTTAATTTATTTTATGGTCATATTTAAATCCAATATGTGAAGCAATATTTTTATTTTTTACTGTTAGCAAAATATTGGTATTTTTAAATGTAGTTAGAAATAGCAGAATGAATATCATTTTAACAAATACAAACTTCTAAATTGTATGTGATAGTAGATTTTAGTATGACATATTTAAAATCCGATTTGGTATCATAATATATTATGTGAATGAATCATATACACAATATATTATATTGTAAATTTACTTTTTTTTTATGAATTAAAAAGTGCAGATCAAATCAAATCATCTGTCATCATAAGTATGTAAGTCTAAATATCAATATTCTTAGACTACATATGTGCCAAATTGAAATACCAGAACAAACAAAACTCTTCAATAACTTGCAGAAACATCTTAGTTGTTAATAATATTTCTATGAAGTGCTATATCACTTGATTGTACAACAAAGCATTTATTATCCAACAGACACCAGTGAACCATAAACTATACATTCAAACAATTTTAGATGTACAAATTATTAAAATGAAATAAAAATGTTTAAACTTAATGACATAGGTATTGTATAATTTATTTAATTGTAGAAACACCAACTAGTAAAACATACCTACCAACAAATTGTACCTAATATGTATCTACTCGCCAATTAATAAGTGATACACCAATTTAGGTTCAATATATACAAGAACTTTGTACTTGAAATTTATAATATAATAAGTGCATAATTCAAATTTAATCACTAAAAAATGTGAAATATTAAAAAGTAAAATTTGTTTTACATAACCGATTCACGAGCATGATTCAATTAGTTCTTATAATCTTATAAGTTTATAACCTAACCGTTTATCTACCCAATGTATTGTCATGTACTTGACGATAACCTGGTATAAGGTTTATATCATGTCAAGATTACATATCATGTAAACATGATCCATGATAAACTGGATGGTACATGGAAACAATACAATATTTCGTTTGAGACGTTATACTACGAATGTCCATTTGTGAATTGTTCAACTGTAAACTGTATACAATTTTCATAATAATTATATGCATTATAATATGATCCTGTGACGTCAAATTGATTTATAAATATCGTGAATATTAAATAACAATGTCGTCGGCCGTCGCCGGTCGCCCACCGCCAAAACCGGTATTGGTTAGTATTATGGCAAGGGAAGTTCCCCACTGGGCTCTGCAGCGGCTGACAACACGGAATCGGTTGCCACTCTTTAATACAGTATGGCTTATCTGTATATTTTAAAATCAATGCTTATAGTGAATCAGTCTAATCAGGAATTACCGTATTGTGCCGTGCCCGTAGGTATTTTGTAGTGGGGACAAGGGGATTACACGTAAATATTCGTTATTACAGTTATCACAGATATACCTTATGATGGAACACTATCGAATTTATTACTTATAGCTTCTAGGTATCTACCGAATACATGTAACATACTAACACACAAACACCTCTCAAACCACCCAACTTTGAGAAGTTATATCTCATCAACGGATAAACGGAAAATGAAAATTTGAACGTGATAATTCATAAGAAAAAAAGCCTTACTAAATAGTGAAATTTTCAGTATGTGTTGCCATTTGAAAAACAAAAGTTGATGGTGGTTTACCAATAAATATAGGGGTGAAAAATATTAAACGATTATATAATTCATGAACAGCTTAGATCTAAAATTTTGAAAAAAAAAAAATTGGAAAAAGTGAATAGTTTTTGAGATAATGAGTGTTTTACGCTTGGTGAATCATCCTGTATATAAAAAAATAATAAAAAATAAATAAATAATTAAAAAATAAAAAAGTTGATATCCCACCAAAAAAACTTCGTTATAACTCTGTGTAAAAAAAAGCTAAGATAAAAAAAAATTTAGTAATGATTAAATTTTTAAAATACGTGAAATAATATGGAAACTAAGTGAAATGCCATTTTATAATATTACAAATAACTAAGATCAATATTGTAATGTTAAATACTTAGTCAACATATTGTTTATACATTATTAATTATGAAAAATACTATAATGGTTACTTATTTGTATTTATTTAAGTGCCTATACTTTCACGTCTGCCAAATAGTCAAACAATATGTTGACTAAGTATTTAACATTACAATAATGACCTTAGGTATTTGTAATATTTTAAAATGGTATTTTACTTAGTTTCCAAATTATTTCACGTATTTTAAAAATTTTTTCATTACTAAATTTTTTTTTTATCTTAGCTTTTTTTTTACACGGAATTATAACGAAATGTTTTTGGTGGGATATAGATCACACGCCATAACGATTTCGATAACGTTCGTATAATCGGTAGTTTCCGATAACCGGTCCTCACCGGTCGACGCACAGACGTTACTTAAAATGATTATGACGTCATGGTAACATTCTCGGTATTGCACAAATTAACAGTATGACCCCCAGCCATAAGACATACATATCAAAAACAGTGAATTGATTCAAAGTTCAAACATAACGATCGATAACTGAATAATAATAATAATAATGCCACTGTTATCATATTATCGTGATATACAGTTGTTTGATAGCACCTCTAATCACGGTTAGTAGGGTTAATCAGTATTACCAGGATTAGCATGGTGAAATTCAAGTTAGATTTAATCACATTTAACTTATAATCATGATTACTGTAATCACGATTAAAGCATATTTGGTGAAATCGGCCCTTAGTTATTACTCGAATAGTAGGTAATCGAGATATCAATCGAAATAATCACGTAAAATGTTCAATTAATATGATAGTATATTACTAACAAATTCAATAATTGTTTAATGTGTAATAATTGTAAATTATGTGATCTAGATTTTTAGGAGTTTAATCTGCTTCGGCGGTCGTTAGTTATTGTTTTATACATTTTTGAAAATTTAAAAATACTCTTTCCGAAGTAACTGATGTATCCGATATACATAAATATTTCAGTTACATTTAATATAACTCTGGAAAAGTATTTTTTTGCAGCTTCCAGAATGTAATGGATTTTTCTTCCTATCCAACAGTGGTATTTTTTAATATTGAAGAATAATCAAAGTTAAAATTCTGGATGTACTCGACGAAAATTGAACTTGACAAAACTTTATTACCAAAATGATCACAAATTTAATAACTTGTATCAGAAGTTGATGCTGTTATTGGGAGAGCGTTGTCTATAATAATACCATGTTATGACTAATATTATTTATTCAATTGTTTACGTTGTTCGGATCTAACTTAGAATTCTAAAAATAGTGTTTCGAATACGGTACTTCGGTAGTCGAATGACGAGTACTCGAGTTACTATAGTTCGAGTGAAAAATCACTCGGTTACATAATCGATTATTTTAACAATCGAGATTACTCGATTATTATCAATAATCGAGTAACACGATTATTTTCACTAGATTATGCCCAACACTATAAATTATAATGGCATAACAGGGTGTATGCTATTTATTATTTGACAGGCCTTGAACAGCGCACTCTAACTTGAAAACAATTAGTGTTTTATACATTCTATGGAACCTATAACTAGCATTAGGTCTATGCATGAATGGTATAATATCGATGGCCATATCTCATATTCCCGTTTAGTAAATCTTATCATTGATAACAGGCTGTTTTTGACATTTTTGTGACAGTATTTAAGTAAGACGTAGGTACTATTAGCAATTTATTTTGAAAAATCGTAGATTATCTCTACAGCAATTATTAAGCTATTTCTTATGATCATCACGTCATAATGAATCAGAATAATTATACTCGTGTTCGATATGGTTTTAAATGTGTGTTAAAAACGTGTAAAAATAAAATGTCGGATAATCGTGATATAAGTTTTTTTTCATTTCCTGTGAAAGATCCAATTAAGTAAGGAATCGTCATTCATTGCTATAATTTATTGAATTTAATAAAATTTGTATTTTAAACTTCTAATACATATAATATTTAAGATGTGCAAAGTGGATTGAGAGTTGTGGTTTATCAATTCCCCTCAATGTTGTTTTAAATAAACGTTACAAAATCTGTGGTGAACATTTTGAGGAAGATATGTTTATGAACAATCGTCAAAATAGACTTCTACCACATGCTGTCCCTGTATTGAAAACTGGTAAAAAATTTTATTATTTTTTATTGAACATTTTATGTTTGCTTAGGTATAAACATTTATTAAATTATTGAAATTTACCTACTATGATTAATTTTTATTAATAAATCTAAAAAAAAATTTATAATATTAGAAAAAATATCTGTTGATTGGTAAGTACATCAACTTATTTGTATTGGTTGATTTGATGCCATAACAAAATAAGATAGAAACTGATGTCTTGCACCTTGGGAGAAAATCTCTTATATTTCTTATGAGTTATTTTTGTAGTATATTATTGTTCCTTCAAATACCAACTAAATTTGTAAAGTTTTAATTTTATATTTTGAATGTACTATATGAAAAGTATTAAAAAATATATTATTTAGAATGATATAGATCTATATGTTTTTATTCTAAAAAAGTCTTAGTTAGACATAATTAAACAGTTTTATTTTGCTAAAAATTATAAGTTAAGTGTTATAATTGTGTGTACTGCATGCCTTCCAAAATTAGTCATTCATAAGAAATTCAGTACAATCTCGGTAATCCAACACATATCAGATCACACTACTGCTTGATTAACGAAAACGGTAGATTAACAGGGTTCACATAAGAACGCATTTTTACTTATTGAATTTTACATTTATACTGATATAAAAAAATGAATTATTATAATTATTTATTAATAATTATTATTATAATTATATATATTATTATTATTATTATTATTTATTATTTATTTATTATAATTATTCTAAAATATAAATAATACGTAGGTACATGGTTATATTTAATTATTATTTTGATAAGACAGGTTTAAAAAAATAATTGATTTTTTTTGTTTTTTTGTTTGAAATGATACTTGACTACTATTTGAATAAAAATAAAATATCTAATAGGTTACTTGTATTTTACCTGTAATAACTTAGTTTTATCTAATGTTTTATCGTTAATGAGAGTAATTTTGTATATAAATACATATTGGTACGTATAGGTTAAAATAGCCGAATTACTGGACGTATCTGATTATCGAACGGCTAGATTACCAAGATTGTACTGTATATCAAAATAAAAATATTTGTAACTTAGAATTAATGGATACTTTTTTTTTTTTACTTGACTTGCTACAGATTTTAATGATTGCAATGAGCAAGAAATATGCTCTTCAGCTATATATGTACAGAATCAAGAAGTAAAGTATAACAAAAATAAAATTATAACCACAAAGGAGGCTAATCATCTTGACTCAGGTGTTTTCCTTAGCAAAAACAAAAGAAAATTATATGTGACTGATTCAAATAAAATTGGTAAGTGTGATTGTATATACCTTATGTTTAAAAAATAATATTTGCTTTAAAAATTAAATAATTTTTTTTACAAATTTTAAAATACAATGATTTTAGATGAATGTCAACCTTTATTTGTGAAGAATGGTATCAATGAGCCTAAAAATCAAGTGAAATATGTTGCTATTCCTAAAAATGTCTTTGAAACAGTTTCTGGTAAATATTATTTCTGATTTATATAAATATAAATACAAATACAATTGTTTATTGTTATTTCAAAAATTACAACTTAAATATAATATAATGGAATGCGAAAATATTTGTCTCCAAAAGCCGTAACTTGTGGGAAGACAAGAGTTCAAATGCTTCTTAATTTATGAATTTTCTTTATCAACACTATTTACAAATTTAAAATACAGATAAACATAAAAAACAAAAAATAAGATAAAGATAAAAAATAACATAGTGGTACATAATTGTATAGGCATTAAAAAAGACAAATTGTTTAAATGTTTATATAGAAAAAGTAAATAAAACTAATTTTATTTGTTACTGTTCAAATTATGATATTGTTACTTTATAAATAACATATTTTTTATATAGGGTAAAATTATTAGAACTGTTATTATTGATACAAAGATAATTACAATAATATAAACTGATATAATATAGATTTCTTTTACCGAATTCGCTATTACATTTGAACATTTGAAAAGTATTGTTAACATTTTTGCGAATATCATAATTGTGCTTAAAATTAAACTCTTTATGATTATAGAAAGTTTAATTTTGAGCACAATTATATTCTATGATTATAGAATTACAAATTACATAAAACTTCTTTAATATACAGTTGTTTAAGTTTGAATAAGTTATAAGTTTTCGGTACAATATCAGTATTTGTACAATATGGTAGTTTGAAGGCAATTCTAATTAGTGAATTTATTGTCGATGTAAGCTTTTTAAGATGTGTAATATAAGTTCCTCCCCAAGCTGAAATCCCATAGCTAAAAATAGATTGAGCAAATGCACAAAAAACCATTCACATGGTAATAGGGAACAAGATATTCTTTAGAGACTTGAATTTATAGAAAAGACTTCTAATTTTTTTTTTACAATAATACCTATATGATACATACTTATCAAAGTTATACCAAGGTATTTAATTGAGTCTACCGATTTAATATGAGTATAATTACAACTAAATTTATCATGATTTGGAGATTTCACTTTAAAACATTTTAAATTATGTATTTTTATATCATCAATAATTTGAGAGCTTTTTTTTGTATTCGTGAAAGGAATTTAACAAGTTTTTTCATACTTTATTTCAAGGGAATTTGAACTAAACCATTCATTAACATCATACATAATTTGCGTTGCTTTAGAAACTAGTACGTCTTTATTTTTATCATTGATTAGTATAATGGTTTCATCAGAAAAACATATAATCAAACCATCACAATTTAAATCTAGAAGATCATTAATATAAACAATGAAAAGTAGAGGTCCCAGCATGGTTCCTTGAAGAATTCATTAATTTAAAGTGTTATAGTTGCTGAATATATTATTTATTTTAACTTTTTGGTTACAATTTGTTAAAAAACTTTTGATGAAACACCACAAATTCCATAATTGTGTAGTTTTTTTAATAATAAATTATGATCTATGGAATCAAAGGCTTTTTTAATATCAAGAAAGATACCAATTACAAAATCACCCCCATCAAGTTTTTTATGGAAATTACTTATAATATGTTGTAACGCTTTAGATATATATTTATTTTTCCTGAAATCAAATTGATTATCAGAGACAATTTATGATGCTTCAAGAAACTCATTTAACCTTGATTTTATACATTTTTCAAGTACTATAGTCAAAGTATAAGTAAGAGATATTGGGCGATAATTTGTACAAATATTTTCATTTCCCTTTTTAAAGTATGGAATTATAGTAGTTTCCTTAAGTGCATTTGGGAAAATTCCAAAAGTCAATGACAAATTAAAAATATATTTTTAAGGTATAATAATGTAAATTCGGTAATATGCTTCAAAACAAAATTTGTTGGACCATATATATAAAAAGAGTTGTGTTCTTTTCTATTGATGATATAATTTTTAATTTCATCTTTAGAGATAGGCCTTAGAAATATAGAGTTTATATTAGTTTTCAGAATTTATAGTGATATTTGAGGTTGAAAGTAAATTCATCTTTTCGGCGATATTTTCACCTACATTTGTAAAGAAATTATTAAATTTATTGGCAATATCTTTGCTTTCATGGATAATATTATTATGATTTTGTTCATCTATTAACAATGCAACATTAGTTGGAGGTTTTTCATTATCTTAATTGTTTATTGATTCCTTAATTAAATTCCATACCTTTTTGAATTTCCTTGTGCTATAATTATTTCCTTAGAAAAAAATTGATCTTTAGTAGATTTAATAATTTTTGTTTGTAAGTTTCTATATATTTTGTAGTTAGATTTGAGTTTTAGTATTGAAAGGTTGTTGTTTAATTTTATTAAACATTTTATCTCTGTGCCGCATCGATACAATTATGCCTGTAGTGACCCATTTTTTAATTTTATACTTAAATTTAGGTTGGTGAAATTGTTTGGTAGTAGTAGACAAATTAAATGCATTATTTATTTTATAAAAGAATAAATTTGTTGCATTATTGATATCACTTGCATTAACAACATCATACCATGTTTCTTCTTTACATAATTTTTTAAGTAGATGAAAATGTATACGTTCGACTTTTATTTTCAGTAATTTCACCAATGTTTATGTTTCCATAATTGGCTTTATAAAAGTGAGAATTACAGTATAATAATCAGTAATTATACATACATATCCCTTAACATTATCAAAATTAATACAATTTATAAAAAAAATATGATCAATGCAAGATGACGCGCTATTTAATAGTTGTACCTAGTAATATTATTAATGCATGATTTAAAACCAAATGTAGATAAGATATTAAGATAACTAACAGTATATTTATTACTATACATTATACAGTAATTTATTTAATTTTCTTTGTTATTTTTATGCTTCCAGATACAATTAAAAATAGAGCTCATTCCAATATTGTAGTATTTAATCCACCCAATAATGACTTTTACTGTAATGATGCTGAAAAGAAAAATCTTGATATGCTAAAGGATGTTTACGATATTTCTACCAAGGGTGGATCACTAAATAAATACCAACCTCATGTTGATACTCTAATTCCGGATATTCAGGTATAACTATTCACTAAAGAACTTCTCAAATATAATCATGTATGAAATTATAAGTATGTATGAATACCTTGAGTATTTTACATTGAAAGCTAATTATTTTATATAAATTATACTTACCAAGCCCCAACAAAAGTTATTAAAAATTGTAGAAATGGTTAATTGTGTATTAACAATATTGAAAGTTTCTAGGGCGGATACAGATGTCATAAACAGGGGGGGGGATATATATAAATTAATAGGAATAGCTAAGCATAGAAATGGTCTCATTATTAGTTCCAATTCTAAAATATTTAATAATTACAATTATAAGCTCCAATTATTAAAATTATTATAATACTTACTTCCAGTAGTAATATACTTTTTATATGGTATCATGTACAAGTTCTACGTTAAATAACTGATTGTAGATAAAATGTTGTGCAGCAAATGCCGTGATTACTATCTCAAAAAAATAAAAATGGACAATTTTCAATGGAAAAATAATTAAGTTCATTGTGAGTATAATAATGACCCTCTCTCGATAACTTTTATGAACCAAAATTGTAGCCACAACTAATTACAAATAGAATTTTCGATATTTTATTTTGTAAACGGGGAGTGGGAAATCACCCCTATTGCCTCCTTGTATCTGCCCTTGGAAAGTATCAACCGTTATAATTTTATATCGACAACAATAAATTGTAGAAAATGATAAATTCAGTGTAAGATATCTTACTGCTTGCGTTCAATATCCAATTATTTACATAGGTCGTAGCTCTGGCTAATAGTGGCAATTTCATAGTGATGGACTAAAAATATTAAGCTTACTAAAATGTAAAACAGTTTTTATAAGTTTGTTGTATATACTAAGTTTTAAATGGTAAATTTTTTTTTTTATAACTCTATCCCAATGATTCATTTCCTCTCTTTGATTAATAAGATCTGTATACAGTGTGTTCAACGATAAAGGTAAAAACGAAATATTTTGAATGCATGACCTTGTATGCAATTCTGATTTTTTGTAATGCATAAAGGACATAAAATTACATTTATTTTTGATAAATCATAATTTTTAAAAAAGAAATTCTGCGCATGTGCAACAAAATAATTTTTTTAAATTGGCACTCCCTATTTTTTAGTTAAAATTTTAACATTGTCAATTTTTTCAAGCAATTTTGACCTTTAAAGTTTTGCTCTATCTTCAAAATTGACTGATTGAGAATGAGTTAAATTTTTGATTTATAACATTTGTATATATCGTATTTTTCAATAGTCTACTTAGACTCTAATAATTAGATGTATAAACACACCATATAATATAATGAAAAATAGCTGCAGCAGTTATAAAGCGGCATCTTGGCGGCTGGCAAGACATAATATAACAATGCGCGTGTTATCAACGCTAATCAAATTCTCGGATAATAGTTCTAACTGTTGAAGGAACCTACACTGATGGTGAGTCTCTAGGCTTACTACACATTATGTCATAATTTTACAATTTTACCGATAGGGCAGGCGTTATCACTACTTCCGACATGACCACTTTGGTCACCCTGATGGTTTTATATGTTCCATGTATTAGTAAAGAACTTTTGTAAGTGTACTTTTAAAGAGTTATTTTTAACTATATACGTCATAACAACATCTATACCGTGGTAACATTCGAGCTTATCACTGTCCATGCTTGGATTATCAAAACACTTTAGTGCAGCGGTTCCCAACCTGTGCACCGCGAACTCATTTAAGGGGCATTATGACTCATCGAAGAATAAAAAAAATTATAAAATTATATATTAAAAATTTACAATTTATTGTAGTTGAATAGACAAAAAATTGTTTTACGTACAAAATTACTTAGCATACTATCTGTATATCTAATATTAAATATAGTATTTATATGTATGCGAGGCAGGATTTTCGGCTTATACAGCTATTAAAACGAAATACCGCAACCGCCTTAATGTAGAACCTAACCTCCGTATCCAGTTGTCTCAAATTGAATCAGATATGGTCAAACTTTTCAAAATCAAGCAGCCTCAAATATCTCATTTATAATTAATAATTATTATTAGTTTTTCACTACTAAAGCAGTATTTTTTCTTTTTACTTTCAACTATAAAATCATAATTTGTTAATAATATGTTCAATACAATTATTTAAATCACTTATAAATCAAAACTAGTGTTTATTTTTATCGCGTTCCTCGTGATATTCATAGAAGAGCACCTAACAAAATTTGTACAAACAAAAGGGCACCGCCGGCGAAAAATGTTAGGAACCGCTGTTTTAGTGTGATTGTAGGTATATTAAATAAGTATATCTTCTTACTAAATTATGTTTATTCGTTGCATCAAGGCATCTAGTACCTAGAAATATAGTTTTTACTATTTTTCGTACCTTGCGAATTTTATATGTTAGTTATAGAACACAATTTTATATGGAAAAACCAAAAAAAGGTTGAGTATTACAAACAAGGGGAAACATTAGATTCACAAATGAAACTAAGACGTCTTCAAATAAAAATAACGTACGCATCTAAGATAGGTAGTTTAGAGTCATTTACGCCCAGGAAAATTAATAAGAATGAACATTAAAAGTATTTTTACTAATCGAGCACATCTGACGAAAATTTTTAAAGGTTAAACTAGAATACCGATTTTCTAAATAAAAATTTTTATTTTTATTTTTTTTTTTTGTCGTAATATAAAATAATAATGACTTAAATTTTAACCAGGATACAAATAAAATAGTTTCCTATTTATAATTAAATTTTTGAAATATTTATTCAGTATAATTGTTGTACTATTTATAGACTATATTGCATTTTCTTGTTTTTAATAGTTTTTTTTTTTTTTTTATGTATTATATTAATAAAATAATTTTGGTTCGGCAGAATGTCTTGTTTTAAATTTCAACAATTAAAACTTATACATAAAATACAAGTCTGTTCCTCATAAGTAACCTTCTGTAGAAAAAAAATTCTCATAAGAATCAATCGGTTTAATAACATAAAATTAAAATTAAATACCTACATACTATTAAGCTAATAAGTTTTGTTTTTGTGAGTTCGATTAAATGTTAATTTTAATATTCGTATATTTTCAAACAGTTGTTCAGCATTATACAGGGTGATTCACCAAGCGTAAAACACTTATTATCTCAAAAACTATTCACTTTTTCCAATTTTTTTTTTTCAAAATTTTAGATCTAAGCTGTTCTTGAATTATATAATCGTTTAATATTTTTCACCCTTATATTAATTGGTAAACCACTATCAACTTATGTTTTTCAAATGGCAACACATACTAAAAATGTCATAATTTAGGAAGGCTTTTTTTCTTATGAATTATTACGTTTAAATTTTCATTTTTTGTTAATTCGTTGATGAGATAGAGCTTCTTAATGTTGGGTGGTTTTGGGAGGTATTTGTATTAAAATGTGTAATAATTAGTCAGTACACCAAGCCGCAGCAATACTTATCGCTTATAAAGACCAGAAGTCATAAATAAAATGAAAATCGTTCGACCCCCAAGATATAATGGTGAATAATGATTATCAGTGTACATACTTCTGACAATAACTTTTATTAATACACATAAAAGTTTTTATTTTATTGAACTGTCACGTCTTATCATATGTTATCCCCACTACATGCATACATCATATAGCTGATTAACTGTTGCTTCTATTGTTAGTTGTGATCAGAGATTTTAAATAACCTAGATAACTAACTCGCCGTTATCATTGAAGCCACAACATACCGGCCAACTGATAATGCCGCCATTTGCAAAAAGATCAATATGTCAATATCGTGTAATGAATCATTACTAATGATGTACCTACTGTCAGAGACTGACTTTAAATTTAAGTAATAAATAATTTAAAATCTTTGTGTACTAGTGAAAAGTGAAAACAAAATAATTTAGTTTCGATTTCAATCATGCCAGTTGCCTGTGCAGCTTATGGCTGTAGTAATAGGCGTAAACCACATTTTCCAAATTTTCTTCTTTTTCATACCTTGGTTGTACGATTCGTGGTAATATTAATGATTTGGTTCCGTACTTTCTACATGGAGATAAAAAACAAAAGATTTATTTTATCCCTGACGCTTGCCATTTGCTAAAACTAGCACGTAATGCATTAGGCAATTGTAAGCAAATTAAAAGCAAAGATGGTGTAATAGATTGGAAATATATTGAAGCTTTACATAAGATCCAAGATACTATAGGCTTAAAGTTTGCTAACAAGTTATCTAAAGCCCACATTGAATGGGAAATTAATAAAATGAAGGTAAAACTAGCAGCGCAAACACTTAGTTCTTCAACTGCAGATGCCCTAGAATTTTTAAAAAATGAAAATTTTCCAGAGTTTACTCATTGTGATGAAACTGTTAAATTTATTCGAACAATCGATAGATTATTTGATTTTCTTAATAGTAGACTTCCATTTGTTAAAGGGTATAAAAAACCAATCTATGTTAACCAAATAGAGTATCTGGAAAAATCTATATTACCATTGATACAGTATTTATTCACACTAACTGATCAAATGATAATTCTTTGTATGTGGGTAAAAAAAAAACATTTATATTTTGGACTAGCTATTGCTGTACTTTCTGTATTTTCTGTTGCTAAAGAATTATTGCTTGATAATAAATTTTTGAAATATATCTTAACTTACCGTTTTTCGCAGGATCATATAGAATTATTATTCTCTCGTATAAGAAAAATGTATGGCCTAAATAACAACCCAAACGTACTCCAATTTAAAACTGCTATGAAGCAAATAATTTTAAAAAATAGTATTGCTCTTGATGATGATCCTGTTGGGAACACTTTTGAGATTAAATGGGCACAAAAAAAGGTACACCTTACTGAGTCAGATGTTAGTGATCAAGGCATTGAGAGTATAGAAAACAATTGTGATGAGCTAGGCGATGAGATGTTATTAAATAAAATATCAATTATGAATAATGATAGCTCTAATTTATATGATCAAAAATTAAATATATTATATTATATAGCAGGCTTTGTTGTAAGAACAATTTCACAAAAAGTCTTCTGTATTTCCTGCAAAAAAAGCTTATTACAAAAACAAATAGATCATAACTATGTTCATAATGATTTTTATACAAAATTTGTTGATATTAAAAATTATGGTGGTTTAGTTTCTGCATCATCTAGTGTTTTTGAAATAATTAAAGAGACTGAGAAAAGAATTTTTATTTTAACTAATAACTTAGGCAATATGAATATTACAAAAATATCAACAAAAATTATAATATTAGTTAAAAACTATTTTTCTCAGAATTCTCAAATATTTGGTGAATTAGATTGTGAAAATGAAAATATGTTGGCAAGCCCACATAAATTAGAACTAATTAAATTAGTTGTTAGCATGTACTTAAAAATAAGATTTCATGCATTTGCAAAAAAACATTCTTTGGCTATAAATTGCACTAGTAAAAGAAATAAATTCAATAAACTTGTGTTGTTTTTAAACCAATAATTTATAACATGAAGGTAACAAATGTATAATTTGTGGAATGTATATTTTATAATTTGTATAATGTATATTTTATAATTTGTATAATTTATAATTTGTATTGTGTATAATTTATAATTTACTATGTGTAGTACGATATTCTATATGAACTATACATTTATACCTAATCTGTATAAAAAATAATTAAGGACATTTTTAATCTAAATAATAAAAAAATCAGTTACTATAATAATATTATGTTTTACTGTATCCAGCGGCATAATATCTTGACCTCTTTACAAATGGCGGACGTTTACAACAGCTGGATTCAGATTATGTGATAGGTGATATTGATAATTAGTTATCTAGGTTATTTAAAATCTCTGGTTGTGATGATAACAAACATGTGGTAAGAACTCAGCTGTAGTATTGTATTACCGTTAGGTACGAACCACGGTCTTAATAGAAAGGCCATTTAAGACCGTGGTACGAACTATGAATTTCATAATTTTCTTTTTCAAATGTCTTTATTGGTTATGGTATTGCGTGATATTACCCGTTAATATTATTATGAATAATGAACACTAACAGAGAATAATTCCTAGTTTCTAGTTTAAACAATGTGAACATGTTTTAAATAATTAACTTAAATTCAAGCCTATTAATCTCAAAATTAAAATTCGTTTGACTCGCTCGATGAAATTAATACAGAAATCTAGTAACAGAAGTATTCTAAACGGCTTCATTCACCATTTCTTATTTACGCAGAAAAAACTTCTCTTCCATGGTGGCATTAAGAACTGAATACACAAATCGTTTGTTATTATTAGAAAATAATTTACTTTTATGTGTTTCCAATGTTGGTCCCTGATTAATAAAGCTTTTGAATACTAACCAATCACAAGTACTACATTAATTCATACATTTACTTTTATATTCATAATTTATAGTACATTTATACTATACTATAAACTAACTTTTTTTTAGATTTTATCATTGTGATTATGAATTTTATTTTTATTTTTAATATAAATAAAAATTTGTTTTTATACATCAGTGTTTAATTATTTCTGAACAATGTGACCACCCAATAATTATTCTCAATTATTGAGAAATGCTAATATAAACAATACACATTATTAAAAAAAATATAATTTCGAATATTTCTCATAAATTTATAGTTAATTCAAAATAATTTATAAGAAATAATATAGTGGATCATTTCATTTTCAGTAAATCCACACCTGGGATAAACCATAAAACTGTAAATTATATTAATCTATAATATTTTAACGATGCATGTTAAGAACTTATATTGACTACAGAATATTAAATATTCTATATTTTATAGATATATAAAATATTTATTTATATTTTCTGTATTTTATATAATTTCTATGTACATTTTATTTATTAAAATAATAATTCTCAAAAAATAAATTTAATTGAATACTTTTAAATTTAATTTTACAGAATTTAAGTTTCTTGATTCTAGTTATATTATTTTTTCAAGAATACTTGTAAAATGAATAAAAGTAATAACAAATTTAAATATTTATCAAAATATTTTTAACAGACAACAATAAAATTAATGATTTTCTGTAACAGCCTAGATGCTGTACAAATGATAGAAAACGCAATACACAACCAATCGTGTATAAGTTACCATAATGATGGCCAACATTATTGCATGATGACATATAAAAATATACCAGAAATTTTAAAAAATTGTAATGAGTGTAAATATTTAAAAAATTAATAAACATTTAAAACTACCAAAATAGTTTTTATACCGTAGTATTTTCCTGACAGCAAATAATTAAAAATTAATAAAATAATTTTTAGATGCATAATTGAAATTTAAGTAACACATAGTTAGGTAGTACTTAAATATTAACCCTTAACTTGACAAGCATTGAAATAATAAAATGAAAATTTTAAAGTAGATATTTTTAAATTAATTTAAGGTCGCTGAATCCAAAACTGTTGTCAAAAAAAAATGTTGAACTTAGAATTTCAAAGTTATCAATTGTATTTATGATAATAATTGGTGTTACGTTTGATACTTATAAATACTTTATAATCAAACTGATTTTTTTTTATAAATTATATAGAAAACTGTGCTTAGGTGACACTTACATTGATTTTAAGTAACACTTAAATGACTGTGTATACGAATGGCAATATAATAAATTAGGTAATTGTAGTGTATGTATATGAAATAATAATTAATAATTACAAGATGTTATAAACAAGCTATATCTTCTTCTTCTACTTCGCCTTCCTCCCAACTATTTGGGGTCGGCCACCCTTGTCCCCTTTACCCTTTGTATATAGCTTGTTTATTATAAACAAACTATATAATATATAATATAACAAAATAAATTAATAATATTTAATTCACACTGTACCTGCTTTTTTTTCTCTCATCTTATACGCTAATAACATTCATAAATTTAGTGATCGACCATCAAAGCTTTTATAATTTTAAATAAAATACTAATACTATAAAATTACTAGTTAGTTCATATTTAATTAATCCTTATCCACTCAATTTACAATTGAACATTTCGAAAATTTACAATTCTGAATAAACAATACTAACACATATAAAAAATATTTTGAACAGGTAAATATGACATAACCTATGATAAATAAATTAGCTCTGATCTAATTTTATTCATGATGGAATCCTCCGCATTTTATATTAATATTCAGTGACGCCAAACCCTATGTTGAAGTTGGGTTTCAGCCCAAAATTTTTTTAAAATGTAAGATGAGGCCATTTTATATTGGTCTGAATACGAATAAGTATCTATATTAATTAAAATAAACATTCAACTAGTTATTTTTACTTAAATGGGTGCATACAAATAATTATTCATATTTTGTGCGTATAATTGGTCTTAACTATGCCTCCATAAAGTTAAGTTTCTGTGTTAATGATTGAGAAAGACTCGTCTTTTGGCTGTCTTGGTTTGTATGAAAAATACATAAAACATGTGGTTAAGATTCAAAATTGAAATTTTCTTTTAAAATTAAAAATCAATATATTTTTTTGCAATAGTAGGGTAAATTATACCTCCCCCCCCCCAACAAGTACACAATTGAGGTCAATATTTAAATATAGTGACCTTATAAAATATTTTTCACTCAATTAAATTTTAGGACTTCAGCGCCACTGTTAATATTAAGAAACATTATAAAATGTTACTTTCATTTATAAACCCAGGACTATGAAAAATCTATTCCAAAATGGTGATACAATTAAACCAATATTGTCGTTTTGCAGTTATGCAAAATATGAGTAAAGATATAACATGTATTCAAAAAATTGAAATAAACTTTCAAATAACCCCAGACCTAAAATAAAAATAAAATTTTTAAAATGCTGTTATTTTTATAAATGCTATATTCCAACTTGTATTTAGTACAAATTACTATTAAATGACAACACCAATCATTGACAGAAAGAATTTAGTATTTATACTAACTTACTATTAATAATCTGAATAAGAAAAAAAAAAATGTAATTTTTTATTTTTAAATAATTTATATGTACCTATATGTATAATAATTAATCACATACCTACTTACAATTTTTTTTTTAATTCTTTATTTGATTTACACAATTTACACAAGTGTAGGTATGTGTATTAAACACAATATAAATTTATCTTTTAAGTTGTAATGATTGATGTTGTCACATCATTTAAATTAATTATAAAATATCATATAAATTACAAAACATTAACACTAGTACAATTATTGTTTTCTACTTCTTTGCAATTAACTTGATTACCTAAAAAATGTGTTTGTCTATATAATAATAATAATAATAATAATATAACAGTTAAGAAAATATATACTTACTTAATTTATTTTGTGGTCATATTTAAATCCAATATGTGAAGCAATATTTTTATTTTTTACTGTTAGCAAAATATTGGTATTTTTAAATGTAGTTAGAAATAGCAGAATGAATATCATTTTAACAAATACAAACTTCTAAATTGTATGTGATAGTAGATTTTAGTATGACATATTTAAAATCCGATTTGGTATCATAATATATTATGTGAATGAATCATATACACAATATATTATATTGTAAATTTACTTTTTTTTTATGAATTAAAAAGTGCAGATCAAATCAAATCATCTGTCATCATAAGTATGTAAGTCTAAATATCAATATTCTTAGACTACATATGTGCCAAATTGAAATACCAGAACAAACAAAACTCTTCAATAACTTGCAGAAACATCTTAGTTGTTAATAATATTTCTATGAAGTGCTATATCACTTGATTGTACAACAAAGCATTTATTATCCAACAGACACCAGTGAACCATAAACTATACATTCAAACAATTTTAGATGTACAAATTATTAAAATGAAATAAAAATGTTTAAACTTAATGACATAGGTATTGTATAATTTATTTAATTGTAGAAACACCAACTAGTAAAACATACCTACCAACAAATTGTACCTAATATGTATCTACTCGCCAATTAATAAGTGATACACCAATTTAGGTTCAATATATACAAGAACTTTGTACTTGAAATTTATAATATAATAAGTGCATAATTCAAATTTAATCACTAAAAAATGTGAAATATTAAAAAGTAAAATTTGTTTTACATAACCGATTCACGAGCATGATTCAATTAGTTCTTATAATCTTATAAGTTTATAACCTAACCGTTTATCTACCCAATGTATTGTCATGTACTTGACGATAACCTGGTATAAGGTTTATATCATGTCAAGATTACATATCATGTAAACATGATCCATGATAAACTGGATGGTACATGGAAACAATACAATATTTCGTTTGAGACGTTATACTACGAATGTCCATTTGTGAATTGTTCAACTGTAAACTGTATACAATTTTCATAATAATTATATGCATTATAATATGATCCTGTGACGTCAAATTGATTTATAAATATCGTGAATATTAAATAACAATGTCGTCGGCCGTCGCCGGTCGCCCACCGCCAAAACCGGTATTGGTTAGTATTATGGCAAGGGAAGTTCCCCACTGGGCTCTGCAGCGGCTGACAACACGGAATCGGTTGCCACTCTTTAATACAGTATGGCTTATCTGTATATTTTAAAATCAATGCTTATAGTGAATCAGTCTAATCAGGAATTACCGTATTGTGCCGTGTCCGTAGGTATTTTGTAGTGGGGACAAGGGGTTTTTTTTTACTCGTGTGGCGGGTGTGTGTCCGAGATTATGACTAACAATCTCGGACCGCCTGGTTGGCAGAATTTTTATTGGGACACCCGTAGGTTTCTGGCATGTCCCGGGGAGGGGGGATGGCAGTCTCTCTCCAAAGGCAGTTGTTTCCTGTCCAAGTAGAGAGACTGCCCGTGGCCGGGTTCGAACCAGCGACGGTACGTATCGTAGCCGACGCCTTAGTCCACTCGGCCACTCCGTCCCCACAAGGGGATTACACGCAAATATTCGTTATTACAGTTATCACAGATATACCTTATGATGGAACACTATCGAATTTATTACTTATAGCTTCTGAGTATCTACCGAATACATGTAACATACTAACACACAAACACCTCCCAAACCACCCAACTTTGAGAAGTTATATCTCATCAACGGATAAACGGAAAATGAAAATTTGAACGTGATAATTCATAAGAAAAAAAGCCTTACTAAATAGTGAAATTTTCAGTATGTGTTGCTGTCGCGGTCGTTATCGCAACGACCGCGGCGGCTCTATCGACGTCTGCGAACGTGCCACGAAAACCGTTATTGTTAAAGGCATTTTGTTATTATTATTATTATTATTAAAATAAAAAAGTGTGAAGTTTAATAATAACGACGAGTTAAATCATTATCCCGTTCTGACACCTACATTTGGCAATCCTACCGACTGCGCCAAATGTAGGTGTCAGGACGGGATAAATGACGTGATTTGTGGTCTTGAGAGTTTTTACACTTTTATAATAATAAATTAATGTCTTTAACAATAATGTTCGCGGTGACGGTCCGGCAAAAGCTGAAGCTCGGGTCACCCGGCGGCGGTGCATTAATTATAAAAATTAATTTTATTCTGATTCTGATTCTGTTTAGAAATCAGAACTACTTGTCTCATCATCGTTTACACTTGAAATATTTTCTTTTAAAATCAAAAGAGATTTTACTTCATCTGGCGAAGTTGTAAATGATTTTTTTTCAACATTTCGTATTGAAGATACGTACGGATCAGACAACACAAGTAAAATATGCATAAGATCTTCGTTTGTGTTTACCCTTGAATTTTTCCGAGTATATTTTTTCCCTATACTTCTTGTAATCTTTGTTCCGAGCTTCTTGTGCCTCTTCTGATAATTGACCTATAATTTTAAATGTCTTATCAAAGTAATTTATAATTACTTGAATATCACAAACCTATTGGAAGAGGAGCACACTGTATGATATCAGCTCCATGAACTAAGATCTTGTGGATACTTGGGGGCATATAAAACCATGGATACAGTGACACAAATAATTTTGCTGTATCCATAGCGTAGTTTTTAAAAGTTTCAATATTTATTTCATGTCCACTTGCCAAAGCTGTCAAAATATTTCCAAATTTCATAATTGAATTTACATCTACTCCAGTAATTGCGGCACTTAATTCAAAATTTTTGAAAAATGTTCGAACCGTGTTTCCATCATTGGTTGTCCCACTGCCTAGATAAAAATTCAATATAAATTATGCGATCCAAAATTAATTTCATTTTAATAACTTGGACATAATCAAATATATACCCTGCAAAACCACATCAACTAATAATCCCATTTCTGATCTAAACTGGTTTTGTATCATTTTTTTTCGTTCAGCCAACATAGTTTTATTTTCAGGTGATCGTACCTGTACCAAAATTGTAATTGTATAATTTAAATAAATTCATTTTATCATATTAGATATATATATAATATAATAATATAAAATTATATATATATATATATATTTATAAATATTACATGAGTTTTAATACCTGCCATGTTTTGAATTCAATGCGATAAGCTACGTGTAGCAAACATTCAAAAAACCTTATCCGTGCATGTAGTGTCGATAATCCGTATTTTAACGTTTCTATTTTAATTGAATAGTTAAATATATTATCAATGTCATTCATCTATTTTGGAGAACAATAATTGTAATTATGTAATATGTAATTATTACAAATATAACATCGTTGACTTGACGAATCCGAGATTGTATTACATACCTATTAAAAATACATATTATATTCAAATAATAAAAATAAATATATAATTTTATTATTCATTATTTTATGTTATATCTAATTAATTACCTTCCCATCGATCATTGAAAGTATTAACGTGTGTCTTATATTTATTTCAACATCATTATACAATGTAATAGTTGGTAGTAATGATTTTATTTGTTGTTCTACAGTGTCTACTTCTCTTTTTGTAACATCAACAGTCTCTTTTTTAAATAAAAATTTGATCGGACGACAAAATCGTGTAGAAGACTTGCGAGGATTTTCCCAAATTATTATATTTTCAGTACTATTTTGATCCGTACATTGTAAAACCAAAGGTACTACTGAAAACATAAAAAGGTCACTTTATAATAATAGGTTTATAATCACTTACAGATTCATCTGGCACAAAAGTTTGTTTATACTGGTGATGGCCGCTACTCCCATCGCATCCCCACTTATACAACATTTAAAAATTTAAAAATTTTTCTTCAATTCGTTTATTTGATTTTATCTGAAGGATTCGTTTTGTAGTGTGATCCAAAAGATTTCGAAGGGGTATATCACAATACGTTTCAGATACAATAATATTAGAAGGATAACAATTTTTTTTTTCCATTTTGACTTTTTCGTACGACGGATAAATGTTTGCATTTTGTTTTTTTGCACTTGCTCGAATATTAATATATTGATTTTTCGTAAAGTTATTGTCTATTATAAAAGCCAGAGCTTCTTCAGGACTATAAGGTATAGGTTTTGAATTTTTTAAACTATTTACATAAGCTTTTCTTATTTTCCTACTTCTTGTAGGTGTCAAGGACATTTCGCGTAGAAGCTTTCCTGCACTTCTTTTTCCTGACTTCAAATAGTTACTTTGGGCTGCATAATTGATTTCAGATGAAGTAAATGTAGTTCTTAATATTTTAGTTTTTCGCAATTTTGTTCGATTACAACATTCTGAAAAATGCTTTTTTGGCCGACCACGATCTGCAGAAGAAACATGACTTTGTGACAAAAATGTTGGTAACTCAAACTTAGTTTGAAACTATTTTTCATTAATTTTCATGAATTTGGTTAATGTTCGTTTGCTTTCTTTCCATTTTCTCGAAAGTACTACAGTAAAATTATTTATTTTATTTTTAATTAATTCTTTACAATTTGAATCCCAATGTTCATTTTCATAATTTTTAACTAAAAAATCTAACAATATTTCTCTAGAATTATTTGATGTGGGCATTAAATTTCCTCTGCTCCGCAGAAAGTAAAAAAGGTCGTTATACGTGAAATTCGTATTTTTTCTCTTCACAGAGCTTGATGTACCTATAATTATTAATCGATATTTAATGCTGCGGCAAGTAAAGGCAAACTAAATTTATATTATTAAAAAACTAAGAACTTCTTCTATCAATAGGTTACCTCAAATATTAGTTACTTTTTGTTACTTTTTTTTTATACACTTTTGAAGTTAGGAAATCGATTAACATTTTTTTATATATTTAAATATATAATAATCTGTTAGAAAAAGATGCCAAAAATAAATTGTGATAATTGAGTACTTACCTTCAATCTCCATACTTGCTCAAATAATAATTTTATTTCAGCTTAAGTAAGTCTTGGGTTTTATAACATTACCTAAAGTAGTGCAAAATATCGTGTAACTTTGACCAATATACAGGCACATGTCATCGTTATCGTGACCTTAATTGATAAGTGTTATGGTAAAATCTAAATCTAATCTATTAAATTACCTTGTTTAAGATATGTATTATATATATATCTACTTTTCATTGGGAATTATCTACATTTTTAAAATTCTTTTTGTCGCGCTAAATATCATTCTATTCCACTGTGCGTCGGTCAGACCGGTTTTCGTGGCACGTTCGCGGACGTCGATAGATGCGATAACGACCGCGACATTGCCATTCGAAAAACAAAAGTTGATGGTGGTTTACCAATAAATATAGGGGTGAAAAATATTAAACGATTATATAATTCAAGAACAGCTTAGATCTAAAATTTTGAAAAAAAAAAAATTTGAAAAAGTGAATAGTTTTTGAGATAATGAGTGTTTTACGTTTGGTGAATCACCCTGTATAAAGTTTTTTAAATACAAATGTATGTAAAAGTTGATAAAAAATGTATTTTTAGGTGAAAAAGAATCCAGAAACTGTTATTGGAAACACATTGAGTTTGAAATCACTTAAGTACAATGTGTTAGAAGAACACAATTATTTTAATGACATTGGAAAAAAAAAAAACAGACGATGGAATCATAAAAAATGTAAATCTTTATGTTCTTCTGGACAATCAAATGATGATTCTTTACCAGAATGGTGTAAAACCAATAGCGACGATGAAGATGGAAATAGTGATACTGAAATAAAATCACTTGCTCAGTTATTAAAATTAGAATATGAAAAAGATTTATCATTTTAAGTATTATTTAATTATATTACATTTTAAGTTAATATTTGTATTTATTACAAAATCAGAATAACAATTATTTTGATGCTATTTTATTGCCATGATGTTCTTATTCTACTGAGCCTGTTTTGTCCAGTGGGTGGGATTATTCTTCCATCCCCTCAAAAAGTAACAATAAAAATATATTGTATATACAGTGATTGCTCACATTATAGGTCAGTGGTCCACCAGAAACTGTTTATTGTATATCATGTGAAATCCAATATTTTATTTTTTTATATATTTCCTATAGTATTTTTTATATATTTTCTTAATTCAATCTATAAAATAGACTTTGAATGCATTTTTAATTGAAAATCACTTAAATATAGTTACAAATAAAAATAACTATTAAAACACAATATTTTGTAATTATAGAGCTACCACCTACATGAAATAATATGGTTTTTCATATTATGGGTTATAATCACTATAAAAGTATCCCAACTTTTTCTAGTTTTCAAAATGAAAAGAACTTATTGTAAGGTACTATTTTAACAATGTAAATAAAATTAATTTGACTCTATTATTATTTTATATTATATCCATTTAATTTTATTATGTATTCTTTGAATTTATGTATCTCACCAGATGTTTCATTTAAAATAAAAATAATGTGTATATAATATTATTAGTCTTTTGATTAATTACCTTGAAAATATCAAAATAAATAATTGTTTTTATTCACTCAAATGTATTTGGGTGTATTGATTTGTAGATTAAAGTTACATTTGATGATTGCAGCAATTAAAAATGTAAATTGAACCACATTTTTCAATGTTGATTTAATAAATTTTTTTTTTTTACTTTTTTCCGTATGAAGATTAGAGATGATTAGTCTTGAAAAGTAGTTGTCATATTACCCATCTAATCAATAATTTGTTGTTATAAATATGTAAACTAGTTAGTATAGTGAGCCGGTCTAGTTAAAGACTGACTCGTAACGTTTTTATGTCGAAGTCACCTTTGCTGTGGGTTACATGTTGATTGATATAGGTTTGAAGTAAATAATAAACACTTTTAAAGTTATAAACGATATTTATTAATACTGAGATAAATGTATCGGTAGTCCAATAAGTTAATGCAGTAAGATTAACAGTACCGGTCTACGCATAAGTATGGTTACATTGTATCCAAAGATCTAATAACACTACGTCCCTATTTATACACCGATATTTGGGCGTAGTGCATAAACTTTTTAGAACAAGGAAAAGTCTTCAAGGTTTTTCATTGTTCCACAACAATAACCAACTAATAAAAATAATATTAATATTTCATAAGATTATTCTCGTTTAATATATAAATGAATAAACCACTTCCGACTAAAAATAACTTATTTTATAATAAAAACGACAACGCCCAAGGATAAGTGAGTACAAGGAAAAGATAGTGGTTTAAAGTTAATACGTAGTAAATAGTATAACCTACGGGTTACCACATTAGTCATCAAAAACTATGATTATTTAATATTTGAAAAATTACCATTGTTTTGGTATATTTTTTTATTCTTAAATCTATTTTAAAACATCTAAAACTGAATAAATATTTGTAACGGAGCACACTTATACCATAAAACGGCCCTTATAAGGGCCACCAATTGGCTAAATAATTACAACAATATGTCGATGCAGGACAACACGATAATGCCCAACGCAACCGAGAATCGTGTTGTTCTACATCGACGTTACTAATAAATTCCGACGAATGGGAGCGGAGTGTCGATGTCGGATTAGGTTTATATACCGGCCACTTTCCAGATAATCGACACTCCATTCTTATCTCTTCAACTGAACATATCAAACTATTCAAAACTGAAGGCATTAAGAAGTGGACCACCCGAAAATAGAGTGAAAAGCACTTGTCCGAAAAATGATAAAGACCTAAGAATGATAAGGTCCAAAATCTGGAAAAGCAATACCAACAGACTGAATCAAAAATTACCAAATCAAATTATATAATTTATATTGATAAAAGTTATATTGTGATAAAAGTTAAACAATATCCCCAGATTTTTAAGCGGGAAAATACTAATAGGTTATATTGTTTCTGTGTAACAAAACTTTTCTCCTATCTTTACCCTTTTCTTATTTACTTTGTTTTTTTAAAAAAAAAAATGGATCAAATTTTATATAACAATGGTAACATATCCTTTTCTGTAAAATTTAAGCATGGATATGTTTTTGGGTTAAACTTATTATTTTAGAAACAAATATAATAAGGAAAGCTTCCTGTCAAAGCAAAACTTTCTTTATATCCATTTAAAAAACATATATATGTTATTTATGTATCATAAATATCTAAGTCAATAAGTATTTGTTTGTATATAAACCTTTTGTAAGGTATATTTTACATAATTTGTTTAATTTTTTATTTACTACAATGTAAATAGTATAAAGTATTAAATGTTGTAATTTTAAGTAATCATTAGATATTAATATTAAGTATGTACTATGAAGGGTGTTTTCAAAAATGTATAATTATTTCATATAAATCATATCTTTGATTATTTTATAAGCAACTTAATAAAAATTAACATATAATTTAATAGGTCCTAAAACCCATGTAAAAAAAAAATAATTTTGAAATTTCAGACATAAAATTAAACACTAAATTATATAAGTTTTTCAAAGATACAATGAATTTTAAATAAATTGTAAATTGAATTGAACTTTTTTGTAAAAAAATCTGGTCTATTTATCTTAATTTACATTGTATATATTTATTCTAATTATATACTGAATAAAAGTATACATAATATTGTATTAATCAATATATATAATATTGTATTATAATAATCATATTGTAATGTATACAACAATATTGTTCAATCTATTAGTTATTTAATTTTGATTATTAATATTTTAAAATCTTGTTATTATATACTACAAAATACCTCACAATATATATACAAATATATTTTTTGCTTATGTTAATTAACCTTGTTTAGAATTATATTTTATTTCCTAACTGGTAGAAGATAATTTAGCTTTAAATTGAATACGTTAAAAAATCAAATACTAACATTGTTCATCTCTTGTTAGCTTTTACTAATGACTATAAATTATAGTATTTATAGTCAATGCCTTTACGTAGTTTTTCAATTAATACATAGATAAAATAAGTACATGTAACACATAACATTAAAACGTAAGTATATTTATATTATTTGACTTCTCTTTTGAATTTTGGCTTGGCATTAATTTAAACCATATAGTATAATCTTAGTATATATTGAATATTGTCAAAATATTTCTCATTTATTATAACACTTAATGTTTAGTTGTTTGTATTATACTGACATGTAAATAGAAACATAAAGTTTTTAACATGTTACATGTTTATAGATTTTCCAGATACCTATTCTTCATGACCATAATTATGACATAAGAAATCCTGAAAATGGTATGTATATATAATTAATGATCTTGATAATACTTTTTAGTTATAAGCAAAAATAATAATCATTGTCATTTTATCAGCACCTGTAAATTCAGTTTTATTGTAAACTTGAAAAATAGAAAAAATATTAATTTGGGTTTTAGTATATAAAAATGAAAATAATTTATTTAGAGTACTTTTATTTACTAAAACTATGTATTTCTATTTAGATGTCGTTGAGCATGATCACAATTATGGTAATAGAGAAATACAACATGAAGTCGATAATGGTATGTACTTATAGTTGAAGTTTAAAAACAGCTCGTGGGATACTATACCATAATTTAATGGCATTAAGCCCTTAAATGTATCATACTTTCATATACTATGTTTTATCACCCAGCTGAACAAGGTTTCAATGGAGTGTATAATATGGTATAAATAATTTTTAAATGTCTAGATTATCCAAATTGTTTGCAGATGTACCTCCCAATTTGTTTATTAATGCCAGGCCGGATTCATATACTTTGGTGTTTGGAGTTCAAAGAAATACTCAAATTACTAAAGACAATCTGGGATTTATGTAATATAAAAACAAAGAAACCCAGTTTAAAATGTAAGTTATGGAAGTATGAAAAGATATCATATGCAACATATGTAACAAAATAGATTTATTTTATCATAATATTAATTATCAAAATAATAAGAATCTTAACCTAGTCTATTTATAAAACTTGCTGTTTAGATATTTGGTATGTTATGAAAAGAAACTTCATAACCTATGTCGTGCTACAGCTTTCGTTAGCACTAATTGCGATGACAAGCGTTTGGTGCTAACAAAGTCTCATAACCATCTTGCAAGGGCTTTTAATGAAGAAATTCCAGTACTTCGGCAAGATTTGGCTGATAGATGTTTGGAGAAAAATATACAGTCATACACTCCACGTGGAATCTATCTGAAATCAATCGTAAAGTAAAAATCAGAGTTATTTCTTATGTGTTTAAATATAATTTAAATTTAAGTCATATAATGAATACTATTAAATAAGGTATTGTTAAATTTAATACTGACAAATAATGAAATTATTTATAATAATAATCATAATTGAATTTATTATAAATGGGATCAATTTATATATTAGTTATCCTAATGGTGCTCTTAACTACACCTTTGTACAAGCTGCTGAAAGAATGCGTCGTATAAGGCGTAGATGTTTTCCATTAACTCCTCAAAATATAAGCCACTTACACAATTTGTTGTTGGAAGAAGAAAACTCACAGTTTGTTTATACATTTCAGAATCTACCTAAAATGTAAATTTAATTTTAATATTTATAGAAGAATAAAAAGTAAAAATTAATTAAATTGCCATATTTTTTTAGGTTTTATCAAGGACCGCTTATAGTTAATGGCATGATAAAGGGTTTGCTGTTTTGTAATACAGCAAACATAGAAGAAATAACGCCAGAATTACAAAATGTATGTATATTTATTCAACATTTCTTCACAACCCATTGTATTAATTCATTGTTATGGATATTTAGGTCTGTGTTACTGGATGTGATGGCACATTTAAAGTAGTGCCTAATTTTTTAGAAAATGATGCATACCAATTATTTACTTTTCATGTAATTTATAAAGATGTTGTAAGTTATAATTAATTGCTTTAATATACCTATTCAATTAATTAGTAAGCTATTCTGTAATATTTTGTAATAGACTTTTCCACTGGTACATGCAATTTTGACTGGAAAGACTGAAGACATATATGTGGTATTATTGTTGTATACAAAAAGTGTGGTGCCCTTATTATACAACGATATAACAATAATAACTGATTTTGAATTCAGTCTCATTAATTCAATTAGAATTGTTTTTCCAGAAAGTCAACATCAAGGATGCTATTTTCACTTTTGCCAAGTACATAATTTAATGATATATTTAGCTTATTAAAATTTGAATTGTATATTAATCAAATTATTTTCAATTTACTAAGGTTGTTATACGTCATGCAAAAAATAAAAGAGTTAGAGTATTTAATTTGATGAAAACTAATCCCATAGCTGCACGTGTGCTTAGAATGGTAATTGTTTAACAGTCATAAGTTATCTGACCAACTGAAAAATTAGTAATTTACTTTACTTAAAGATTATATATTCTTTTTATTTTACATATTTTGCTGAAGATCCTTGCCTTACCATACTTGCCAGCAATACATCAAGGAGAAATCATTCCATCAATGGTAGATGGATTTCATTCAATAGTCAATTATTTAAATTAATATCCAGAAATAGCAGCGCAACTTGGAGATTTCTTGATAAATTATATTTGGGCATATTGGTTTGATACAATGGGGCCGTCAGCAATAACCGTTTTCAACCAGGATATTAGGACCAATAATTATATTGAAACTTATCATGCTTCAATATTGAAACTTATGAAGCCACATCCCAAAGTGTGGAAATTCCTTAGTATGATTCAAACTACTTAAATTTGCATCCCTTGTCATTTTGTCATATTTATTTCTTTTTAACTTGTACCTAAAATTTTATGTTTGCATGTAGACCATAGTTATAATTTGGGTTTAATCTACAGGACTAAGTATTTTCTATTGTAGGAAAGAAGAAATTAATAAGTCATACTTTAATTTAATTTCTGTTATTTCTAAATGTTGCATGATAAAATGTATGTTTTAACTTATTTTAAAGTTTAAAGGCTACTTACACTTATTGTTACTAAGTATATTTAGATATTCAATGTGTTGGTTAAATGTTATCAATATTTATTTATTTATTTACAAAATATACGGGTTTACCCTATAAACATTAAAGTACAGTACAATATATTGAATAGTAGAAAATTGAAAAGTAAAATATATAAATAACAGAATTTCAATTATAATAAGACAGTTATTAAGTAAACAATTAAAACGCTTATAAAACGTAAGAGTTTATTAACAGTGTTTAAGAAACATTAGAAAAAATTATCATCAAAAGAGGGGTCCTCATTGGCAAGTCACCTTAAAGGCTCATTTTGCAGATAATTTGAGTTGGCGGTAAGAATAAGGAAGGTCACATGAGAGCGTGATACATGCGAAGGAACTTTGAAGTTAATTTTGGAAAGCAAGCAAGGGGAATCAATATGGTTAGTAATTAGACCACGAATAAATTTTAAATTTAAAGTTCTTCTTCGTTCGGCAAGAGTAGGCAGGCCAAGTACGTTAGTGATATTAGTATAATCATGAGCTAAATGGGGAATACCTAACACAAAACAACAATATCTTAAAAATCTAAGTTGAACAAGTTCGAGTTGGTTAATATCAGAAACAGTGTAAGGATCCCAGACAACCGACCCGTATTCTAAAATAGGACGAACTAAAGCGCAATATAGTGATTTTAACGATTTTGATAATTTAAAGTCTTTAGATAGACGCATAATGAACCCTAAAACTTTATATGCTCTACTAGTAATCATTGCAATATGAGGACTTGGACTAAGGGTACTAGATAGTTTAAAACCCAGATCGATTAGATTATCAACGCGTTCAAATGTCAAGCCTGAGATATTGTAGTCAAAAATGATAGTAGAACGAGAACGAGTAAACGACATGACTCGGCACTTTGAAGCATTGACTTTAAGGCCTATTTTAAGACATCAACTAACAAAACAATCAAGGTTACTTTGGAGGATCTCACAATCAGCAACTGAGTTTACGATATTTCCATAAAGAGCTTCATATCATCTGCAAAACACAAAAGTTTACACAAAGGCAAGGCGTTACGTACACCATTGACAAACAGTAAAAATAGAATCGGTGATAAATGTCCACCTTGGGGGACACCAGACGTAGACGAAAATATATTTGATTTGACGCCAAATAATTTTACCCATTGAAGCCTATTTGCTAAAAAAGAACCAAACCAGGAGAGCAAAGGTTCACCAAAACCAGTCATTTCGAGAATTCTCAGTAAGACACTATGATTAACAGTGTCAAACGCTTTGGCTAAGTCAGTATAAACTACATCAACTTGGGACCGTTTTTTAAAAGAATCAAATATAAAATTGGAAAAGACTAAGTTGAATGTAGTAGTTGATCTTCCCGGACGAAACCCATGTTGTTCTTCAATAAGGATATTGTTTATTGATGGTTTAATACTGTTTAAAACCAAAGATTCAAATAGTTTTGATAGGTGAGACTGAACAGAGATAGGTCTATAATTAGATATATCGGATTTGACACCTGATTTATGTACTGGCGTGACAGAACTGAATTTAAGAATAGTGGGAAAAATACCCTCATCAAGAGAACGCCTGAACAGCAAAAATAAAGGATAGGCAATAATAGAACGCAACTGAAATAGAAAAACGCCGGGGAGTCCATCAGGACCTACATTTTTTGCACCAGACAACGTAGAAAGACTATGAAAAACATCATCAACAGTGAAGTATGCATTATTAGGTAGGTCAAAAGATAGAATCTTAAGATCGCTCAAATCATCATTAACGACTTCACATGAGTATACAGATTTAAAGTATGTGGCGAACATGTCAGCTGCATCCTGTTCATTAGAACTTGAAGCACCATTAAGCGTTAGTGTTTTAGGAATATCAGAATTGCAGCGCTGTTAAACACAAATAAAGGAAAATTAAGCCAGCTAAATTTTTGTGTGGTGGCATCTTTAAAGTTGTATTTCTTAGGTATGTATAATATATTTAATATGTCAAAGTATGTAGCACATAGAATATTTTTATCACAACTTTATGTTTTTATGTCAGATAAGTATATGTATAAAGCATTAATATGTTGAAGTTATATGGTAATATCTTTAAAAATGTATGTTTTTATGTATAGTAGATATAATAATATATAATGTGAAATGTATTTGATGTATCTTAAATAATAATTATTAAATACAAGGTGATCAAAATTAATTAACAACTATCAATTAACTTAAGACTAATTAAAATATATTAATAATATGAATATAAGTAAAACATATCTTTTAATTTACAGCTCAATTACTTTTCTTAGAGAATCAATATAATATTGAATTTAAGCAAGCAATGCAGAATTTAAAAGTAAGAAACAAATAATTTAATTTATCAATTCATTATCTGAAATAAAAATATATGCCTATAGTTTACATATATTATTCAATATTTTAATAGATTTGTAACAGTATACCAACCAGGATAGAGAATACAGCAGTTATTAGGGAGTTTCTAGAGGAACTTGCTCAAGATTTAAATCCTGATCGATTAGTAACCTTCCTCAGGAGAGCTGGCCATAGAGTAGATGGTTATATTGCTCAAGAAATTGGTCCACATCCTGGTAAATTTATTAGTTTGGTTATATTACTAGAAAAAATAGCATATTTACTCTAATATAATAATCTTTGTCTATAGGTGAAAAAGAACTTTTAATAAATGCTGCCTAATGTATATGTTACAGGAAATACGGATAAAACTGTTAAGCTTAGGTATTTTGCAAAATACCGGAATTATCCATATTGCCACTGATACTCATATACATATAAACTAGATATATACTTTATATGTAAATAAAGTAAATTATTTATTTATTAATAAATAAATAATTATTTATAATAATATATTATATTATAATATATATTATTTATTTATATGTAACTAGATATATAATTAATGTACTTACAATAAAATTTTTAAAGGGTCTTAGGTGTGTACTTACTCATAAATGATGTAAATTTGTAAATATGTTTGGCCAGTGTTGTAAAATATTTGAATATAAATTTTTAAATACTTCACAAAACCTTACTTTATGAGAATTTTATTGTGAAATTCACAGTGTGAATTAGAGTTTTAAGGAAAAGTACTGTAGAATTCGATAATAGCACCAGAAATAATATGGGCCTCGAATTTTTAGAAATATATACGTTCTTATCCGATATTATTTAGTAGTTATTAATTTATTGGAAATGGTATATACAGGGTGATTCTTTTAAGTGGGTACACTAATTATCTCGAAAAATATTAACCTTTTTTGATTTTTTTTTTTTAAACTTCTAGGTTTATGTTTTTCTAAAACCGTATAATATTTTAATTTTTTTCACCCTTATATTTATAGGTGAAACCACTATCAACTTTTGATTTTCAAATGGTAACATATAATAAAAATATCATGAATTAATTAAACCATTTTTATTATGAATTTACGCGTTAACATTTTTATTTTTCGGTGATTCGTTTGCGAGTTACAGCTCCTCAAAATATTGGTGGTTTTCAAAATGTTTTCAATAATTGTAAAGACCAGGAGCTAATCATAAATTTTATATCGTTGAACCCAAGGTGACAAAATAAACAACAATTAATTGTAGATTACCTTTGTACTTTGAACCCTAATCATTTATTTATTTAACGACTAATCGAACATACCGAATTACCAAAGAATGATAAATGAAAAACTGGAAATATATAATGACAAATTTATTTTAATCACAATTTCACTGATAATTATTTTAAAATTAAAATGGTATCACCACATTATTAAATCTTATTACCACTAATGACTAAGGTATACCTTGATAAGTCCGTGACTGGTAATATGATTATAATATTTTGCAGAAAGTAAATAATAAATACCCATATTTAGGTGATAATAATGCACAATTTTATTGTCACGATTTAAGATAGTCCTATCAATTATCTTAAATAATATTGTTCTGTGATATTGTGAATGTTGTATGATAATAGTAGAAAATGAAATAGAATAATACTAGTATAAAAGGTATTATAATTTTATAGCACTATTTAAGAATTTAATTAATTAATTACCTATCTAAAATCGTGTTTTACAGTTACACTATTTGAAAATCTTATAACTTTTTCTTTTATTGTACAAAAACTAATATCAAATTAATGTAGTGATATTATTTGATTAACAATCAAATCGGAATCCCAAGTCCAAGACCATTAATTAATAAGGATTTGAAAGAAAAAATATAAGAAGATCCAACTACATAAATTCTTGGTTTATTTATTTTTTATTTTTAATATTTGTTCAAAATGTTGACCATTTTGTGACATATAAAATGTCATATGTTTTAAATGAAAATCATCAAATAGTTTGATAGTTCCCATCATTATGGTGTATTGGTTTTGGTGTTTTCATAAGATACAACTAATAATAATAAAACTTAACTTGAATAATATGAACTATTAATTAATACAAAAATGTATGATTTTATTAAAAATAAACTATAACCTACAATCATACAATTCTATTATTTTAGTACACCTTTAGAATATATACCTATTTCTAAATTACAAACATATCTACATATTCACACTGTATGCATACGTAATGAAAACATTTAATAACAATAAAATATAATAAAAATCAATAAGGTATCTATTGTACAATATACATAAACATGTAACATAATATATTGCACATACATATAATTACTAAAAAAAATATACTGGGTATAATAAACAATAAACTGTTATTTGAGGTCTTATAAAATTGTCCTTAGTAAAATTTGAACACAATAATTTTTATATTTATCTTGTGGTTCAAACGATATATAAATATACACAACATACTTAATAGCTATACAACTTAGTAAGAGACTAATAAATAATTACATAGAAAATGATAAAATTTTTTTTTAATAACATAATATAATACAGGTGTATGCCGATATTTCAAATGGTTTATGACAAATTGAAGGGGCTCATTACTTTTTTGTAAAATCTCTTCAAAGGCGCACACAAAGCTACCTAAGAATTTATCTTATACACCTTATAATACGACTAAACAGAAGTCTAAAAATGTAATGAAATTCATATAACAAGAGGTGACTTGAGCCATATTAAAAATATAATTCTCACAATTTAACATTATTTTATCAACAATATTTTTTCAATACAATCTTCTCTTCTTCTTCTACTTCGCCTTCCTCCCAACTATTTGGGGTCGGCCACCCTTGTCCTACACCTCCACTTTACTCGGTCAATCACATCTCCTCTGCACACACCGACAGCCATCATGTCATTTTCCAAAGTCTCCAACCATCTCTTTTTTGGTCTTCCTCTTCCTCTTTTCCCTTCAACGTCCATCTTCATAACCACTCTTACTGCATTCGTTTCCTCTCGCCTCATCACATGCCCAAACCATCTCAGCCTATTTTCTCTCATCTTGTCCACAATTGGCGCTACACCAACACTACCTCTCACGTATTCATTCCTTATTCTATCTTCTCTTGTCACTCCACTCAACCATCTAAGCATTCTCATTTCCGCGACACTCATACTTTGTTCTATTCTCCTGTTAACCGCCCAACACTCTGAACCATACAGCATAGTTGGTCTCACTACACTTTTATAAAATTTACCTTTCAGCCTAATTGGAATTCTCTTATCGCATAACACGCCCGATGCTTCTCTCTATTTCATCCACCCGCACTTAATCCTATGTTTTACATCAATGTCAAAGCCCCCGTCCTTTTGAACAAAAGATCCTAAATATTTAAAACTCTCAACTTCACCTATCACATCACCATCTATTGTCAGTTGTCTCCTCATTCCTTCAACTTCTTGGTCTCTTTGTCCAAAATCATACTCAATATATTCAGTTTTATTTCTACTAATTCTCAATCCCTTTTCTTCGAGGGCTAACCTCCACTCATTTAACCTATTATTGACAACTTCTAGGTTTTCTCCTATCAGAACTATATCATCCGCAAACATCATACACCATGGTATCTCACCCTGTATCTCCTTTGAAACCTCATCCATTACCACTGAGAACAGGTAGGGGCTTAGAGCTGACCCCTGGTGCACACCTACTCCTATACTGAAACCTTCTGATACTCCACACCGACTCTTGACACTAGTACTCGACCCTTCATACATATCCTGGATCAAATTAACATACATTTTTGGGACATTTTTCCTCATTAATGCCCACCTTAAAACTTCCCTTGGCACCCTGTCATACGCCTTTTCTAAATCTATAAACACCATGCATAGTTTTTTATTCTTTTCTCTGTACTTCTCTACTAATTGCCTAACACAAAATAATGGCTTCATTGTCGATTTTCCTGGCATAAAACCAAACTGGTTTCCTGATATCGAGGTCTCACTTCTTATCCTCTTCTCTATAATCTTTTCCCAGATCTTCATACTATGACTCATGAGCTACAATTTTTCAATTTTTTTAATACAATATTTATCTTAAATTTTACTTTAACTTGTATTGTAGGCATACATATATATAACTGATATGTCTCATTTTTATGATTTACCTTTTAAAAAGTTTTTTTTTTAAATTTCTTTTAAAAACTACTTCACATTAGTTTTGAGTAAATAACTGTAACTAGTCAATTATCATAATTTTAAATATACATAATATAATACCTAACCTATAAGTAAACATCTAGCATATTGTATTTTTTAAATGCATACTAATTGTACAACGTTTTTTCACTTATGTTATTTAATTAAAAACAACTTGATTAAAAATTTCAAATCCTACATACTACCCCATATTATATTTACAATATTACAAACCACTTAAATTATTTCAAATTATTTAAAACTGAAAGACAATGAATAGCTAAATATTTCAAATTTAAATTTATATAATATTTTATTTTAAGATTATTTTAACAACATAATTATGAATATTGTTAAAAACAATAGGGTAATATATAGGCAAACAACTTACCTATTTCAATATATCATGATTTAAATCACCTCATTTTATATTGCTATTATTATGAATCACTATAAAAGGCATTTGTATAGCGGGTGATCTACCAATTTACTAAAAGTGATCCACAACAGGATTTAAATATTATGTAAATATACATTGTTCATATTAGGTATAAAACATATCTATTTTACCATTAATTATTAAGATATTTTTTTTAGGATCATCAAATCAAATAAGAATTCATTTAAAAATACACAGTTTAGCATTATTGACTATTGCAACAATATAAAAGTTCTATATCTATTATTATCGAAATTAGGTGTCCTTACATGGCAACATTAGTATAATACATTATCGTTATTGGCTTTAATTGAGAAGTATGTAATAAGAAATATCTATAATAATTAATAGGTAAATAATAAAAGAGTAGAAGTAAAATTGACTGACTTTATTACTACTACTATAAAGGAAATGCACAGGTAACTGTGGTCAAATATTTAAAAAATGTGATAGAACACCTACTAGACAAATGCCTTTTAAAATTTTACCATAATTTAAAAGCTCAGGACTATGATAAATCTATTCCAATTTAAATCATACAGTCAAATCAAAATATTCGTAATGCAAAAAATGCAAAATATGAGTTAAGATCATAACATGTATTCAACAAATTGAAACAAACTCAACTTAACCCCTAACTAAAAAAAAATACAGTAAAATTTAAAAGTGGGATTAATAATATTTTAACTTAGATTTAGTAGGTGGTAGTACCTAAATAGCTAACAACACCAATCAAACAGAAGGAACTATTCAGTTGCAAAACACTTAATACAATAAAGTTTAAAATAAAAATATTTTTATGATACCTAAATATTAGGATTAAGACATACCTACTTAATATTATAACAAAGTAGTTATTTAAGTATATTATTTTATAATACCATGTATACCTAATAATGAAAGTGAACAATCTATGATTTTTTTTTTTAATTTTTTAGGAACCGTACAATTTACCACGCATTTATGATTGATTTATTTGATGTTGTTAGCTAATTTAACTTAATTGTACAATATTTGTTAAAATTGAAAAAATACATTAGCATCTACAATCTTCATTTAACATATTTTTAGTTTACTATATAATTGGGATTAGTTTTCTTCTGGAATGCATATTGTCAGACTTGATTTTTTAACTTCTTTGAAAGTAACTTGAGTAGTTGAATATCTAATAAGTTAAGAAAGGATAAATATGTAAAACTAAATAATTTAACAGTAAAAAATATTTTTACGTACTTAATTCATTTTGTAGTATCTTCAATTATTAAAATTCTATATTGGAAATAATATTTTTATTTGTCATTGTTCTCATTTGCAAATTTATTGGGAGTTATACAATTATGTGATTTCATTATTTATCTCTCAAGCCATCTGTCTAAGTATATGTATTTGTAGTAAATATGGATAATCTTAATTCTTAATAATAATTACTATACCAGTACAAAATTTGAATATATGCAAATTAAAAGTACTTCTGAACAGAGAACATTATATTTTTAAGTATATTGTAGGTATAAATATATGATAGGTAGCCCACAGCCGTCTTGTTGTATCCAAGTAGATAGTAATAAGTAATAATAGGAGTAATAATATATGATGTTGTATTAGGTTTATGTTGCATGATGTCAGTTAATAATTTTTAGAATAAAACAACTTTTGTGTCATCAAACTTTGAATAACAAACTTTGAATTGGTAGTGTAAATGTATGAACAAAACTGATCAAACTGAAAATAAAATTTAATTAAAAATTGTTAGTAAGTATAATAATGTATGCACAAATTAATGTATTAATCAAATTTATTTTTCTACTTATACATTTTATTTATTTAAAAAAAACTTACCAAATAACTTTATGTACAAACGTTGTGCTTTCCAAGTGGTAGGTATTATCAAATTTACGCCACTTAATAATATAGATTAGAAATTACGATGTCATCAATGGAATTTTTTCGACAAACTTAATTGTTCAAAAACTATTACGTTAAGTATATTTTGTTATTAAAGAAATTTAAACTGTCAGTAAACTTTTTTTTTTTTTTTTTTTTTATTTGTTATAAGTAAATACACAATCTGTAAATTATATTTTTTTTACAATAAGCGTATGGGCGATATTAATATTAATGAGCGTGAGTTGACCGATAAAAGAAGTCACCCAGCGGTGACACTTTTTAGCTTGACTATTTATTATTTAATGGTTAATTTGACTGGCGAGATCTCTGCACCAACGGCGAGCCAGTCGTCTAGGAGGATTTCCAGGAATAATGTTTGAGTTGAGTTCTCTTATAAGAGGATTTGGATTGTTGATTAAGCGGGATCGGAATCGTTTGTAGAAGAAAGATGCAGTTTTGGATACGGTGTTAATGTGAAGATCGGAGTGTAAAGTGTGGTTGGAAACATAATAGGGTGCGCCCGTTATTAGGCGGAGCGAGGTAGACTGGAATGCTTGAATTTTTTTAATGTTTGATGGCTTGGCTGTTCCCCATACTTGTATGCCGTAAGACCAAATAGGAGTTAATAACATTTTGTATAGGTTTAATTTATTTTTTAGATTGATTTTTGAATTTTTATTTAGTAAAAAATAGAGGTTTCTACGTCTTTGGTTAAGTAATAGTCTCTTAATTTTTATATGGTGGGCCCAGGTGAGTCGCTTGTCAAGATACATACCCAAGTACCGGGCATTTGCAGTGATAGGAATTTGAGAGTTGTTTAAGGTTAATGGGGGAGAAATGCCTTTACGGAGAGTAAATGTTACGTGCGAGGATTTGGATGTGTTGATTTTGATTCTCCACTTGGTATACCAGGTGGATAGTAGATTAAGGTGGTTTTGAAGGTAGTTTGAAGCTGTGACTGGGTCAGTATGTGTGGTAAAGATAGCTTTGTCGTCAGCGAATTCGGCTACAGATGTATTAGAAGTGATTGGTTGGTCAGCTGAGAAAATGTTGTATAGGATCGGAGATAATATTGCGCCTTGGGGAACTCCCGCGAGAATTGGGGAAAGTTCAGAAGTTTCGCTGCCTACTCGTGTAGTGAAGTGGCGATTTTCCAGGTAGGACTTGAGGAATAGGTAGTAAGGAGGAGGTAGTAGATTTTTTAATTTGAATAGGAGGCCAGAATGCCATACGCGATCGAACGCTTGAGCGACATCTAAGAACACTGTGGGGCAGTACATTTTTTTTTCCAGTGTTAGGGAGATAGTATCGACTAATCGGTGGATTTGATGGATAGTTGAATGGGAGTTACGGAATCCGAATTGGGTGTCGGGTAGTATGTGTTTTTCGTTGATAATAGGCATAATGCATTTGAGGATAAGTTTTTCACAGAGTTTTGAAAAGAATGGTAAAAGACTGATAGGACGGTATGAGGAGGTATTTTCGATTGGTTTGTCGGGTTTAAGGAATAAGACAATAGTTGATAGTTTCCATTGTAGAGGGAAGTAAGAGAGTCTAAGAATTGAGTTCATTATGTATGTGAGGAGGATAATGGCTTTTTTAGGGAGTTGACGTGCTATTTCGGCGGTTATTAAATCGAAACCTGGAGATTTTCGAAGTGGAAATAATAGTATACATTGGGAGATATCATTTGGAGAGAAAGATTTAGGGGGCAAGTATACAGGAAGCGGAGTTGTTAAGAAGTCTTTAACTTCTTCTGTGAATTGTGGGTTAAAGATGTCAGGATGAGGTTGGAAGACAGAGGCTAAGTGAGTACGAAACAGTTCAACTTTTCCTAAGTCGGAAGTACACCAGGTATTATCATTATTTTTTAGAGGATATGAAGCGACTTTTTGTTTAAGGCAGTTACGAGTGGCTCTCCATAAGGATCCGTTTTTTGTTACGAGAGATGCGGTCCAAGAGGAAAAGGAATCGGATCTTATTTTGGATAGAGTGCGTTTGATTTTAGCATTGAGATTGTTATATATTTGTTTATATGAAGGTAGTCTATTATTTTGCCAGACTGCACGAGCTCTCCTTTTTTGGACTATTAGGTCTCGTACGTAAGAAGGTAAATTAAGTGATTTTGGTTTTACAGGGATGGGAGTGGAGGCATTCCACGCTGAGTGTTGTATTACAGAAGTCAGGTTTTCGACCGCATCTTCTATATCTTCTGGGGATTTTAATTTAATTTTTAGATTGATTTGTTTTTGTATATCGTCTTGGAATTTTTTCCAATTCATAATGCCATTGATAAGAGACGATTTTGCTGGGCGGATGGGAGGAGTTGCGTCGATGGTTAAAAGTACTGGAGAATGATCTGAGCATGGGCTAAGTAGATTATCTATTAAGGAGTATAGCTGTTTTGGTATGTTAGTTATAAAGATTTCTAAGATATCGGGTTTTTTTTGGGGAGAGGTAGGCCAGTAGGTAGGATTTGGGGGACTTGTTATTGAATATGATTTTTTATTAATAGTTTTATACAAAGAAACGCCTTTTGGGTTGTTTGATCTACAGCCCCATACTTTATTTTTTGCGTTTAGATCTCCTCCAACTATGAAGTAATGGCCGAGGGCGATAAAAAATTGTTCGTATTGGGTGAGGTTGATTTTGTGCTTCGGGGGGCAGTAAACAGAAGCTATTGTGATTGGGATGTGTTTAATTATTAATTTTATTATAGCAGCTTGTATGTATTCTTCTTGTATTGGGGGTTCTTGTTGGAACTGAAGAGAGGATTTTATGATTATTGCGGCCCCAGCGTGGGCAGTATCATCGGGATGTGGAGTGGAGATGATGTGGTAACCTGGAATTGAGAATTTTGTTCGGGCGGTGAAATGAGTTTCAGCTATTAGAGCAATGTCTATCCGTTTCTCGTGTAGTGTTGTAACTAGTTCATTTTTATGTTTTTGAAGACCGTTTGAGTTCCAAAGGAGTATGACTAAGGATTGTGATGTATAGGAGTTATTTTGCATTGGAGATAAGTTGATCGAGGACAGTTGTTAATAATGACATTAATGGATTTAATAGTGATTTGAATTCATTTAGGAAATTAGTAAGAAGTGAATACTCAGTTTGAGTTGGTGGGGAGGAGTTTGAATTAGAGGTTGCATTAGCATATGAGGGGGGTGTAAAAGAATGATTATTTTCGGAGGTCACCTGCTGAGTAGACTTAATTTGTACATTATTTGGGTCACTTGAGCTATTTAAATTATTTTTGTTAATTATATTATTAGTACTATTTATGTATTTACGGTTTTGATTTGGCTGATTGGATTGACGGAGTTGTTGAAGTTGTTTGTGGATCCGGCAGCCTCTGTAATTGGCCGGGTGGTCACCATTGCAGAGGGCACATTTGGCGGGAGTGTCTCGTGGTTTCTTGCATATATTTGAGGGATGATCGTCCCTACATCGGACGCATCTGGATGGATAGGCACAGTATTTTTTTGTGTGCCCATATTCTTGACAATTTTGACACTGAATTATTTCTCGATGTTTGTGTGGTTCTTCGATTTTTATTTTGGTGTAAAGTAATCGGTCAATTTTAAAAATATCCGTGTTTATAGGAGAGGGTTCTAAGTCTACGAAAATATAGGCATTGGTGTTTTGGTTTGCTTGTGGATAACGTTGGATACTTGTCTGACCGAGAATCCGATTTCGTTAAGTGCTTCTGTAATGTCGGTGGTTGAAGTTGTTGAGTGAAGGTTACGGATTACAATTCTAAAAGCTTTGTCTTCTTTAGCTTGGTATGTGTGGTACTCGGCTTTGTTGTTTTTGAGGAATTCAATAATTTTACGGTAGGCAGTTGACTTTTCGACTTGGATTTTTAAATTTGTTGATGAGGATTTGAACAAAAATTTGTCGGGAGAAACTAATTTTAAGATTTCGTCTTTTACGTTTGTGAAGTTTTCGACGCCTCTGACAAAAATGGGTGGAGGAAGAGGTTCTCGGTTTTTTTGAGCGAGCTCGTGTTCAGTATTATTATCAGGCATAAATGTTTCGTTTGTATGTGTTGTTTTACTAGTATTTGGTTCTTGAATCTCAAGCGCGGCAAATCTGTTTGATGATACGAATAAGGGTTTTGTTTTTTTGTGTTCAGGTGAGCTAACAGTAGTTGTAGACAGATTTCGTTTATTCGATTTAATAGAAGTAAAGCTTTGTTCGTTTTCGTCATTATTGTTGAATACTGTATCACTTGAATTGCTTATTGAACGGTTATTTGATTGTGTTGGTTTCGTATTTTTGTTTACAATGCGATTATTGACAATCTTAATTATAGGTACAATTTTATCATTATTTGATTGCGAGCCGATCGGCATGATGCTATTAAATATCTAATCAGAGTCCAAAGGTCACCGCGGGCGGCGATGCCTCGGAGAAGCGATATAATAGTGTATATCATACACTGTGTGTAGTAATTATGGTATTTACTTTTTTAATTTTTTCTCGAAGAGGATTTGTAAAAATATCCGGGACGCGGTGGTTTGATATGTAAAAAAAAAAACTGAATTGATTGGTAGTAAGCTCGACTAATTCTGAAAGAATTAAGGTAATTTACTTTGAACATGAGAGAAGACAAAAGAAAAACGCGTGCGTTCAGTTTGGCTGTTCACGCAAGAGTGTCAGTAAACTTAACGGTATAACGTATAAAACATATAATAATTAGTTTAATTACTAATTACATCATACATTTAATTCATTGAATATTTAACTATTTAACTCTTTAAGCAATAACTAACAAGTGCTATGCAGCTGGCCACGAGGTTTACAATTTACATTATACTTTGAACTTTAGTATCAGTTTATCACAACTGATTGGTTTTCTTTTAATATTATCATTATTTAATTAATATCATATATTTTAATCAATGCTATTTTCAATAATATCATAAATAATGATAAACGTATCGCCAAATATTGGTAATATTGTATGGTAATAATAGGTATACATAACATATTTAATATATGTGTAATAATGATATGATATGATATGATATGATATGTGTAGTTATAATATTGTCATGTAATGAAAACAATAGAGGGGATTCGATACGACGGCCAAGGTCAACAAATCGTAGCTTTTATGATCAAATTAGCATATTTAGGTGTAATAAGACATTCAATTAATCAGGTACAAAGTACAACAGTTATCGTCGTACGGTACCGAATTTATCAGTTATAGCTCCTGGACTTTACAATGAAGAAATAGTATAAACAACGCCGCATTTACCAACTATAACACCTCCTTCAAATGCCAATACTTTGAGGAGCTGTAACTTGCAAACCAATCAACGAAATTTAAAAATGTTAACGCGTAAATTCATAATAAAAATGATTTAATTAATTTATGATATTTTTATTATATGTTACCATTTGAAAATCAAAAGTTGATAGTGGTTTCACCTATAAATATAAGGGTGAAAAAAATTAAAATATTATACGGTTTTAGAAAAACATAAACCAAGAAGTTTAAAAAAAAAAATCAAAAAAAGTTAATACTTTTCGAGATAATTAGTGTACCCACTTAAAAGAATCACCCTGTATAAATGTTCGTAGATTAATAACCGATAATGATAACTATCTTTTATTCTACTACATATTATCTTACCTTTTCTTTCATTTTCAATAACTTTTGAAGTGTCTTGAACTATTCTCCACTCTAATCTACCTGATCAATCTAATTTTATTGAATGTTATGTACGTGTCTGTCTTGTAAGCGGCCCCAACACGATCAATTATATTGTGCAATATTATACTTTACAATATTTTTTAATGCAAACAATTCACTGTTTTTGGGCAATATACCCAGTTTGAAATCACGTTTCACTGAGTGTAAATTAAAATTATTAAAATGACTCAAAAGCGGAAAGTTTGTCTTCGAAATTGTTTTTTATTTTGCATCCACAAAAGAACTAAAACGGTGACAGAAAATATTATTTAAAATGTAAAATGTATGTTCTAATAAAATTGTTTATTTGTAATAAATAATTTAACTTCTAATTACCTTTGATATGTTTTGCTCCTCTGCGTTTATTGAGAAGTCTACATCGTCTTGCGTCTCATCCTAGGGCGGATACAGAAGTGTAGTATTCAGCAACTAAACAAAATTATGCTGTATTGACTCTTAGAGGAAACACCAGTTCACCGTAAAGACCCAGGGGTGCAATAATTATTAAAACGAAGTTAATATAAAAAAAAAAATAATATAAAAACAATATGTATTTATATAATATATAAATACAAGTGTTTAAATATGTGTATAAATAAATAAACAACTAAAAACACACAGAAGTTAAAGTAAAAGTTAATGTCGAAAGTTAAAATAATTGCATCGAACTACTATAATTCAACTGGCACTGTTATTTTTTCGACTTCGCAATTACAATGTATTCGTAATTAATTTTTTCCACTACTCAATTTATTATTATTAACTATACACACCTTTATGGTAATTATTTTGTTTTGTCAATTATATTAAATAATATCCTTTTTGTATATACCAGTGGCGTACACATGGGGAGAATCAGGAAGATATAATACCCCCCCACCCCTTATAAATAGTTTAATGTATATTTTTAAACTATGAAACGATGACTAAAAAAAAAAGGAAATTTTCCTGATAAAACATTATTAAAATTTAATAACACTATAAATCATTATTAACAAACATTAACATAAAATGTTAAACAACACCGCAACAGCCGACTTTAAAAAAATCTTTAACGTGGCAACCATCAACGTAAGTGTTTAGAATAACGGGTGAGTGGCGGATCGTGCCTATGTATATGTGATGGTGCGATTGCACCCCCTACTGAAATGAAAAAATATATGAAATTATATAATTTTAAATTAAAAAAATTATTTCATAATGACATGTTTAATAAAAATGAAAATCATTTAATAATTTTATAATTCTTGTCACATTATATCAAGCCGTAAACGTAGATCGTACATATAAAAAATATTGTTAATTTTTCGTTTTCGGGACTTAGTTTATATTATTGGCTCTGAAAAATCTTCTGCCCCAGAGGAGTATGTAAACGCATAGCTTCTTATGGACAAACGGAAGTTAAGGCTGCAAATACTATTGTGGGGTTCTTCTTTTTGTGGAAAAAAAATGGTGCAAAATAACTATAACCACTATTTAAATTGTTATTATGTTCGTAGTATATAATAAATAATTATGTATAGTTAAATTATTTTTTTATTTTGTGCACATGATCCTCATGTTCACTTTGCTGCTGTGTGTCTTCTCGTATCTTTGGTATAAAGTCTAAGTCGTCATCATGTCCATCATCATGCAGGTCATCGTTAACTAAGTCAGTTAGTGGTCAGCCAGTTTGTGGATTTTATCAAAATTGTCGAGGTCTCCGATCCAAATTAGTAAATCTTAGATGTAATGCCGCTGCGCTAGACCACATTTTTATTATTTTATCTGAAACATAGCTAACTAATGGTATTTTTGATAATGAACTTGGCTTATGTAATTATAATATTTTTAGATGTGACAGATCCTCACTTACTAGCAATTGTTCTCTCGGGGGAGTTGTCCTTATTGCCGTTCAAAAGAATATCCCTTCTTCTCTTATAACTATCTCCGAATTAAATGTTGAACAAATTTTTGTTCGTTTTTCCTTCAATACAATTAACTTCATAATTAGTTCTGTGTATATTGCTCCTCAATCCCCACTCAATGTCTATCAATCTCATATTAACTCTGTTGAACATGTTCTTAACCTTTACCCTAATTATAAACATTTGTTTTATAGCGATTATAACTTACCGGAAGTCTTATGGGCAGTGGCGGTTTGAACGGAGTGAATTTGACGCAGCTGCGTCACGAAAAAATTTGGTGGGTGGTGGTTGTTGAAAGTTGACGTTTGTAGTTGAGTAGAAGTTAGGAACTTGTTTTAACGTAATCGATTGAATACCAATTAAATTCACAATAGTCAATAGCGCAAAAGTGTCAATCGATTGGGTGTTGAGAATTGTCGACTGCGTCATTGAAATAATAAGTTCACGCCGCCACTGCTTATGGGATAATATGGATTAATCTTCTCGTCTCAACCCCCCCCCCCCCCCCCAATTGTCGTGCTCCTTGTATCCCTGAGTTTTTTGCTGCAAATTATTTTTTTCAAAATAACAGAAACCTTAATAAGCATGGATCCTTATTAGACTTAGTATTTAGTAATGTGATTCTCTTTCATTCACTGTATCTTTAATTTCGTTAGTGTCACCTGATCCCTTCCACCCTCCTCTATCCATCAATTTTTTTAATATCATCCATATTCCTGGTTTCAATAGCTCTCACTCCTTCAATTTTGATAATGCAGACTATATTAATACATATAATTTTATTTCTAATTTTGATTGACTTTCTACTTTATCTGCTCTCAGTCTTTTAATACCTTGTACGATGCTTTTCATCTGTCTGTACTACGTTTTGTCCCAATGCGCCACTTTAAGCAGTCTACCTTCCCTGTCTGGTTCTCGAGTGAGTTAAAACAAATTTTATTTATGAAGAAAAAGGCTCATGCAAAATTTAAATCCACTTTTAACCTTGACGATTACAAACATTTTTCACTTCTTAGGGCCCGTTATAAGTACGTATCGAAAAAATTGTATCGTGAATTCGTTGATCGTACTCAACTATCAATTAATGCCGATCCTTTTAATTTTTGGAAATTTATAAAGAAACAACGCTACAATTCCTAAAACACTAACGCTTAATGGTGCTTCCAGTTCTAATAAACAGGATGCAGCTGACATGTTCGCCTCATATTTTAAATCTGTATACTCATGTGAAGTAATTAATGATAATGTGAATGATCTTAATATTCAATCTTTTGACCTACATAATAATGCATACTTCACTGTTGATGACGTTTTTCATAGTCTCTCTATGTTGTCTGGTGCTAAAAATGTAGGTCCTGATGGTCTCTCCGGCGTTTTTCCTTATCAGTTGCGTTCTATTATAGCCTATCCTCTATTTTTGCTGTTCAGACGTTCTCTTGATGAGGGTGTTTTTCCCTCAATTCTTAAACTCAGTTCTGTCACGCCAGTACACAAATCAGGTATCAAATCTGATATATCTAATTATAGATCTATCTCTATTCAGTCTTACCTATCAAAACTATTTGAATCTTTGGTCTTAAACAGTATTAAACCATCAGTAAATAATATTCTTATTTGAAGCTCAACATGGGTTTCGTACGGGAAGATCAACTACTACATGCAACTTAGTTTTTTCCGATTTCGTATTTGAGTCTTTTAAAAAACGGTCTCAAGTTGATGTTGTTTATACAGACTTAACCAAAGCGTTTGACACCGTTAATCATAGAGTCTTACTGAGAATTCTCGAAGCGTCTGGTTTTGGTGAACCTCTGCTCTCATGGTTTGGTTCTTTTTTAACGAACAGGCAACAATGGGTAAAATTATTTGTCGTCAAGTCAAACATCTTTTCGTCTACGTCTGGTGTTCCCCAAGGCACTGATTCTATTTTTACGGTTTGTCAATAGTGTATGTAACGCCTTGCCTTTGTGTCAGATTTTGTGCTTCGCGGATGATATGAAGCTCTTTATGGAAATAAATACAGCTGCTGATTTTGTGAATCTCCAAAGTAGCCTTGATTGTTTTGTTAGTTGGTGTTTTAAAATAGGCCTTAAAATCAATGCTTCAAAATGCCGAGTCATGACGTTTACTCGTTCCCGTTCTACTATCCTTTCCGACTACAATATTGCTGGCTTGACAATTGAACGCGTTGATAATTTAACCGACCTGGGTTTTAAACTAACTAGAACCCTTAGCCCAAGTCCTCATATTGCGATGATTACTAGTAGAGCATTTAAAGTTTTAGGGTTCATTATGCGTCTATCTAAAGACTTTAAATTGGTAAAATCATTAAAATCATTAAAATCACTATATTGTGCTTTAGTTCGTCCTATTTTAGAGTACGGGTCGGTTGTCTGGGATCCGTACACTGACTCCGATATTAATCAACTCGAATGTGTTCAGCATAGATTTTTGAGATTTTGTTGTTTTGTGTTAGGCATTCCCCATTTAGCTCACAACTATACCAATATCGCTAACGTACTTGGCCTGCCTACTCTCGCTGAACGAAGAAGAACTTTAAATATAAAATTTATTCGTGGTCTAATTACAAACCATATTGATTCCCCTAGCTTGCTTTCCTAAGTTAACTTCAAAGTCCCTTCGCATGTATCTCGTTCTCATCAATATTCGCTTGGTTCTTCACTAAATCTTATAGTTTTCAGTGTTATTATTACATCATCATGAAATTTAACTACGTCTAGTCAATATACACGGTAAAGACGGAGAAATTGAAAGAGTTCTGTTCATTTGTTGATATTAATCATCAGAATCTTTTGTCACTTTTAAACAAGATGACTGTTATTAATGCCCGTGATTGAAAGAATCTTGAAACTTTGGATACCGCTTAATAATTGTCTTGACACGAAAGAAAAAATACCTAAAAGTACCTAAAATTATTTCAGATTTTTTTAAAAATTCGATTAGTGAAATGTATTTCCTGTTTCTATATTTGAATATATTTGAAAAAAACCTAAAAAGTGATAAAAAGAATAAAGTATCAATTATTGAAATTCTTCTTCTTCTTCTTCTCTGGCTTTTTACAGGCCTTTTAGGCCCATTGCCGCAACAACATATTGTCTCCATTCTTCTCTATTTTGTGCCGTTTCTTCAGCATTCCTTACTCCCAGCATCTTTAGGTCTTCTTTTATTCTATCTGCCCATCTCTGTCTAGGACGTCCTCTGGGCCTCTTTGCTTTTGGTTTCCATGTAGTTATTTGTCCGATTAGTCCTTTTGATTTCCATACATGTCCAGCCCAGCCTATTCGTGCGCTTTTCAAGATCCCAGTAATATTGGGTTCGTTATATAATTCCTCTAAATTTTTATTGCTACGTATTTCATATTCTCCTTCATTGTTTTTCTTTGGGCCAAATATCTTTCTCAATATCTTTCTCTCAAATACTTCTAGCTTTTTTTCATCTGCCTTTGTCGTCGCCCAAGTACTACTTGCATACAGAGCTATTGGTCTGACTAGAACTTTATATAATGTTACTTTGGATTTCCTTGATAGTAGTTTTGATTTGAACAATGGTAATAGTTATTATTGAAATTAGAAAAATATTATACGAAACACAAAACACCTTAATTGATAGAAAATTTACAAAATGCATTTGCTTGCAAACTAAAATGTAAATGCGGAAACTTAAAAATGAGAATCCTATACCTGAAACAACAATTTTAATTGCAAAATTTGAAGAAGAAACGCTATCATTTTTTAACACAGTTTCTGAGTACCAGAAAAAGTGGTCTGCTTTATTTTATAAGTATGAAGTGTTTGACTGGATGACGCTATCTAAAATCCCATAAAAAAAAAACACTATTTTGTATCTCAATAAATTGGTGTGGGGATTTTGAGCGATAATATCTTTGAGCAATATATTTACCTTAAAAACTTTTTAGAGTTAAACTTGCTTTCGAAGAATAGAAGTCGATCAATTTGGTGGAAGAGAAATGGATTTATTTTTTTAAAGAAACTGAAAATTACGAAAGAAAATACTAACTGTTGAAATTATGCGAATATTTGTTTGCAATCCCTGCACACAATGTCACAGTGGAAAGAGTTTTTTTATTAATGTCGGCCCAGTGGACTGATAAACAAAATCACTTGCTTCCAGAGACTATGGAGTCGATTTCACAGTGTCAAATTAATTACAATATGACTTGCCAAGGGTTCTACCAATATGTTAAAGGGGAGAAAGAACTGTTGAAAAAAGCAAAATCTTCTGAAAAGTATGACTATAAATATTTTTTTTTATATGTAACCTTGATAAATAAGCAGATAATTTATCTAAAATAAAGAGCTCTAATTTTTATTTCAAAATTCATTATTTTTATACCTTCGATTCAAGAATTCCTAAAACGTCCCGAAGAGACTCTAGCCAAATATGTCAACCCTATATATTCTAAGTTAAAATATTTTTTTTATTTCCCAGTTTTGACTAAAAAAATATATGGTCACTTTCATTATAAAGTTCACTTCCGGCACGCAATTCCTTAACTTATATATTCTAGGAATCGAATGTTGGCAGTTTAATTTCGTGCAGAGCTGATAAAATATTGCCGTACGCGCATGCACATGTTAAATGATTGTAAAAATTGAATTTATCAACTTTCTGTAAACATCTACTGAAAACTTCGGTTTTCAGTTTCGAATTTTTTACGGGTACCCCGGGTTTCAAAACCAGATTGTAATCCATTTTGATTCCTTTATAAGTACAATAAACACACTGGACTTGAATGTTCATTAAATGTGAAACGTGGTGTAATTTAAATTAAATATAATTATTATCAAAAAATATAATAATTATCATTCAGTGAAACAGTATGTCTTCACAAACAAAAAATTAATTTTATAATATCATTTTTAGAAATTTAATGTTGGCAACATATCTTATGCCGCCATCTTTCGATCCAGGTCCTTATCATTTTTCGGACAACTGCCCCCAACTCCCGAAAACAACGACGAATATTATCTACGACGACGACCAGCGATAACACCAGCTATACCGGACCACTTCGGCGGAGTACGGCGACGACGATCCACGGCGGCTACCTGCTCGACGATAACCAGCGGCGACGGCAGCAGCGATAACGACGGTCACAGCAGTAACGACGACGTCCAATCCAATGACGGCAACACTCCGGCGATAGTCACCTCGGAAAGCAACTTCTAAAAAGGCCCTTTTCAGGGCCACCACTTGCACAAACCTTACCGGTGCACTTTATTGAGTCATCGCCGGTGAGTGTTTGCGGTCGGTTCGCTCGCTTACTTGAGTCTGCGACTGGCCGTAAACCGATCTCTCTGTCGCGCCTGCTTAGACCTGACGCTGCCCGTCGCGACCACTTTATCGAGTCTGTCGCGCGGCCCGGATCTCCCTCCCCCCTTTGTTATTATTTGTATATAGACTTAAGCGTGATATATTAAACAAACATTATTATTCCATACCGACTCAAACTTATTACTACACGGAAACCGGGTCCACCGATGTTCCGTATCATATTATAACTAAAATGTTTAGTTTTTCCATGTAGTCATAATTTCTTCAAACTCTATGAGAAGATACCAATAAAAAAAATTAAATTATAAACTCATTTTATAATCAGTTATGAAAGAACTTTTTAACATAAAAATGTATATTACATTATATAACTATAATTAAATATCATTCCGTCAATATGAATTATTATTTATAAGTCTCGATTTTTTTTTCCTACATTGAAGATGATATCGAATGATAATCAATGTATGAGATCTCACTGAAATCATGGTGTAACAATTGTTACATTATTATTAGTCTATACATATAAGTTATTTATGAACAATAGAACCCGATCACAAGGATATCCCTAAAGTTGTTTCTCTTAATGGCACATCCTCTTGTAACGAACACGAGTCTGCTGAGATGTTTTCTTCCTATTTTTCCTCCGTTTATTCTTCCAAGGTGATTCCATGTGACTTTGAAATTCCAGACATTTACTCTTTTGATCTGCCAAACAACGTCTCTTTAAGCGTAGATGCTGTTTTCCAAAAATTATCTGAACTACATTGTAACAAATCTGTCGGTCCAGATGGCGTATTTCTTTTCAAGCTAAAATCTGTTATATCTTATCCCCTGTGGATCCTTCTTAGGCGATCACTTGATGAAAGCATCTTTCCGCACATTCTAAAACTGGGATGAATTACGCCAATTCTGAAGTCCGGATGCCCAACTGATGTCTCCAACTATAGGCCCAGTGGCGCCGAACTCCCCTAACAAGTATTGTTAAAACAATATCTTATATAGGGTGGGTGGTCCTAGGGCCCTAGGGGCTTGACCTCTAATGGTCATTATGACCATCTAGATTCTAGGGACATACAGTGGTCAGTGGTTAGAAATATTTATTCCGATAATCAATGATATTATAGATACAAGCCAATAAGCTATGACTACATAATAGGCTGCTCATATATCGTAGGCAGTATCAATATCTTAGTACGTTTAGTTGCCAGTTGGTGGTTATCGAGATTTCTGATAACCAAAATGAAGTTTTGAACTGGATTGTGGGAATCCCTGTTTATGATAACATTGAAAACTATAAATAAATGTGTATTTACTATTTATAACAGAATAATGTCATGTTTTGTTTTCTATTGGTTCCAATGGTGGTATTCCATTTGCATTTCATCATCGAGTTGAAGTGTTGTGTTGTGGCTGTTTATTATTTTGTGTTATTCAATTAAAAGTCTTCGTTTTTTATTTATTTAAAATTACCTACTATTCAAAATGAATACCTGTGTACATTGTGGACGTATTCGCGACAAAAAGTATAATTTCACAAACTGGAAACGACATACAGATTTATGTACTGAAAAATCAAAAAGTAAACGGCAGTCAAACAATTTGGATACATTAAATTTTTTCACAAAAAAAACAAAGATAATCGGAGGTAAGATTTTATATAAAACTTTAATTATTAAGAAGTAAAAAAAAATTTTTTTGAAACAATAAATTTAATTAATGAAAAAAAATTATTAAGTATGCATTTTCATATTTATTCTGGTTGATCGTAGGTTTTGTAAGCTAAGTTTTTGATTGAAAAAAAAAGTTTGAAACGTCAAAAACAGCCGTTTAAATCGTTTTATTAAAATGGTTTTTCTTTCATGCTTAAAACATTTTTTTTTTTTTTTTAAACAGTTAACAAACAACGTTTTAAACATTTAACAATCATTTTAATGGGACTCTATAAATTAAAATAGTCAATTAAATAATAATTTTAGTAGGAGATTTTGGTAATCAAAGTTTAACATAGTTTGATTGTTTGATATTATATTAAGGTGGTTCTAGCCCGTCATAAATATATGAATAAAAGACAAAGATGTCTGACAAAATTGTGGGACTTTGGCTGGGCCAAATTTAATTCTGTAAAAGTCCAATAATTTTATATTATCTCTTTTAGAGAACGGTCGGAGTATTTTTCGAAATTTCAACTTTTTATGTATTTACATACAACGGAATTTTTCCTTTTTTTCAACATTTTCAATAATTAATATAATTTGTTACGAAATATATTTAGAAAAAAAGCTTCGACCATTCTCTAGAAGAGACGTTTAGAAATCATAGGATATTTTCATAATTAAAATCATCGCGGCCCAAGTCTCACAAAATTGTCATAGCTGAGGCATGTTTTTACTCGAAAAATATACCAAGATTTTTTCATAATATAATTTCACTGACATGTGCTTGCAAGTGTGAAAACGTTGTGCCCCCGACCTCACCCCGGCTGTGTCAAACGATAGCGATGTTCCGACTAACCGTCCGTCATCGGCGTCACCCCAATCCCACATATTACCTACCAGTTACATACTCATATATATATATATATATATAACATTATAACCGTAATTATTAAGTTAGATAATAAGCTTTGATTATAAATACGGTTCTATGTCTTTACGCTGACGGTATCGACGCCGACGGTATCTACGCCGATAGCATCGACGCCGACGGTATCTACGCCGACGGCATTTATGCCGACGGCATCTACGCCGACTAGTATCTACGCCGATAGAAAAAATGCCGACGAGTATCTACGCCGATACTAAATACGCCGATGTTTTTTTACAAAACGAATGTGTTTCTGTGGGACTAATAAAAGAATAAAAATTAACTAATATGAAACTGAAAATTTTGGAAAATGAATTATGTTATTAAATAATTAAAAATAAAATACCTAACTCGTTGTTGCCTAGTTTTTTTTTAATAATAATTATTTTTTGTCTCTGAGAAGAGCCTTTGTATGCCCTAAAAAGGACATTTTTTAAAACGACGAGTGCTCCTAAACTTGGCCATTTAGCAAGATTAGAATTGAAAATTATGAGCAATTCCCTGCAAATAATCGGAGGTGTTGTGATTCCCATAGTCTTCAACGATTTCTTTAATTCGCAATGCTGTGTCTCGATAACACCGTCGACCCTGTGCTGGTGGTAATCCAGCAATGTACTGGTTGATTTGGAATTCATTTAGGCTCTGCTGATTTTGCAGACCCTCAATGAATTTCCAAATAGATGGATGATTTGCTCCTAAAAGAGAGCTGAATCATTGATGCCAGCCTTCAACGGCGTTATTAGTTTTGGGTAGGTCATTCAACGATGCCTCGTTACAATTCCAGAGGCTCAGCTTAAATTTAGGAAGCATTCTTCCAAGGCCGGTTCGTCGGGGCTTTCCAATCCACGTGGACTCAAAATAATCTACCAAATCTGACATCAGGTCTTCGTTATCCGTATAAAATTTTGTCCGGAGGAGTCTTTCAAAACAATCAACTACGTCGGGCTCTGGAACAAATGCAAGAGCGGCCAACTTTCGCACGTTCAATGTATTTTATTTTTAATTATTTAATAACATAATTCATTTTCCAAAATTTTCAGTTTCATATTAGTTAATTTTTATTCTTTTATTAGTCCCACAGAAACACATTCGTTTTGTAAAAAAACATATTATCAGCATATTTACTATCGGCGTAGATACTCGTCGGCATTTTTTCCGTCGGCGTAGATACTAGTCGGCGTAGATACTGTCGGCGTAGATACTGTCGGCGTAGATACCGTCGGCGTCGATACCGTCGGCGTAAAGAAATGATACCCATTACACACCCCCACGTCAGTCACACCTGTAGAAGATCGGCTAGCGAACACAGAGGCAATCGAAACGGATGCTTTAGTTATGGCAACTCAACCTGCTCAACAAACATCCTTGGTCGCGGTTAAGAACCAATTGTCCCGTTCCGCTCAGCCATCTAAGTCAAATATCGTCTTGCGAACACGCCCAGACAAAATTCCGTCCCCCGCGGTCGAACTCGAATTTCCGTCAGGCTTCGTAACGGCACTTTTAGACTCACAGGCACAACAATCGTATGTAAATCCGACCATTGCCATTAAATTCGGCACACCCACCCACGGACTAAAATCATCAGTTCGGATGACAGACGGCCGCATAGTTCCAACTAACGGCTCAGCTGTATTCGAAACTAGGATAGGTACGTTAGATATCAAATTCGAAGCGACTATCTTAAATGATCTGTATTGCGACGTATTACTTGGACACGATTTTCTCGTTCAAAACGAAGTCTCTTGGAATTACGCCGCATGCACAATTCACATGGGTTCACAGATTAGGATATCGACATGCTGGAAGGGCCAACCACAGCTACATAGCGCGATTCCTGATTTAAGTCAGTTAGATATTGGGGGCGATCGACAAACTCGCGCGAGACTTACTGCAGTGTTAAACAAATATCCAGTAGTATTCAGCGATAAGGTAGGCCGCACCAAATTAATCGAACATGAAATTCTGTTAAAGAATCTCACTCCTATTGCGTTAAAACCTTACCCGTACCCAGTTCAAAAACAAACTGAAATTGACAGTATGGTGCTCGATATGGAAATTCAAGGGCTCGTAGAGCCAAATACCTCACCGTGGGCCGCACCGATAGTTCTAGCGAGAAAGAAGGACGGAACTGCTCGACTTTGCGTTGATTATCGGCGGCTTAACGACATAACCGTATCCGACGCGTATCCAATGCCCGATTTAAATAAAATGATTCGAAAAATGCGGGGTACGAAAGTCTTCAGTGTACTCGATCTCAAATCTGGATATGGGCAAGTGCCACTTAGCACTGACGCGAGGAAATATACGACATTTCGGACGCGTAGAGGTCTTTTTCAATTTCGAGTACTACCCTTTGGTCTCAAAAATAGTCCCATGACTTTCGTAAGACTTATGAATGAAGTTTTGAGTGGGTATTTAGATTAGTTCGTACAGGTCTACCTAGACGACATTTTTATTTTTTCAAAAAACGAGTACGGCCATCATGCCCACTTAGACAAAATTCTGGAACGCTTACAAAGATTTGGACTAACATGTCACACAAAAAAATGTAAAATTGGCACATCGCAAATTTCATTTTTAGGGCACATTGTAGACGCTGAGGGTATCGAGAAACAACCGGAGAAATTAGAGTGTATCAAAAATTTTCCGGTTCCAAAAAAAGTTAAGGACGTTCGTAGATTTATGGGGGTTTGTAAATGGTACAGTCAATTCGTTGACAACTATGCTGACATTATAGCCCTACTTTCGAATCTGTTAAAACAAGGGGTAAGATGGAGATGGACAGTTACGGAACAGCGCGCGTTTGAAATATAAAGCGCGCATTGTACTCGTTACCGAAATTATCACCACCAGATTATAGCGCACCGTTCTGTTTACAAACTGATGCTAGCGAAATTGGCGTTGGAGCAATTCTATTCCAACGGGGTGACAGCCCGGAGGACAGACGCATAGTTTCGTACGCGAGCAAAAAATTTAGTGACACACAAAAACGGTACTCTGCGGTAGAACGCGAGTGTATGGCTATAATTGGGCGACGGATAAATTTCGGCCATATCTTGAAACCCGACGTTTCGAACTCTTACAATAAACTATAAAATACTATATTACTTACAATATACTATAAACTAATACAATTTATAGGAGATTTTTATAATTTCTGTTGCAATTTAGCAACAGAAAAACAAATTAAACATTTTTACACTAATGAAGAAAAATTGAAAGAACAAGCCGATAGACTTAGGGATGTTTTCGTATCAGACCATAAAGACCTAAACACAATAACAACCCAACTAAACAATTACACAACAATAACAGAAAATAAATTAGAGATTCTCAAGAAAAGTTTTAAAATTCTTGAAGAAGAAAAAAATAACAACTTGTTAGAAGATATGAGAATAAATAAAGAAATAAAAGGAGTACAAGAAATAATATTTTACCTAATAACAATGCTAATCAAATTTATAAATTACGAAAGAGAATCAAGCACACACCTACACTGTAAAATAGGAAAAATTCCCCCAAGACTCAAGAGTCATTAACGTAGACATATTATACGACGATTTACAAAAATTATCAAAAATATTAAAAAAAGACGGGTTTGAATTAGCTTTTCCAAGACGATATTTCATCATATTATAACATACCAATAACGTAATGTCAATTCGCAAAAACACAAATTTTAATAAAGATAAAAATACCTATTCGGGAAATGATAACCAACTGGAAACTTTTCCAATATATTCCTGCCCATTTTAAATCAAAAAATTCTACATGCATTATATATTCCGAAAAAACATACGTCGCGGTAGATACAATAAATAATGAACATAGAATTATTTCAGGAATAGTCTTACAACACTGTGACCCTCCTGTCACGGACTTATGTTATATTCCAAAATTCTCTTCAGATTTTTTTTAACACCAAAATGTGTAGAATCAATTTTTAAAAATTCACCCTTAAAAGAAATCAACAAATGCTGTTACTTCCAATGTGTAATACTAGACGAAAACAACGAAACAATTATTAAACAAATAGGAATCCATACTTTCGCAATAACAAACCCACAACCAACGTTGTTATTAGAAAAGGAACTGAGGATTTTACAGAGATACAAAAACTAAAAATAAATTATGAACACCCAGGATTAATCAATATAAAACTACCATGTGACCACGAACTATTACAAAATAAAAAGGTAATCATTCTAAAAATGTATCCGTGTGAACTAAGTAATACGAATACACTAACTATACAACGAGTACTACCAATATCTTGGACTACTATAAAATCGCTAAAAATTATACATGAAAAACAAAAAGATAAATTATTTTTTACAAATTTAACAGAAATACTAAATCATGATTGGAAAAAAGATATCCCAAATTTTCATATAAACAAACAAATAAAGGACCCAAAAGAATATTTTAAAGAAATCATCCTAGAAAATATACCGAATAAATTAATAAATGATTTTCTAGAGGACATTATATAAAATACATGGCTGACATTACTATCCATAGTAATAATATTTATGTGCTACAAAATATACCCTATAATCATAATGGTACAATTATTAACGCTTAGCAATCAATTACCCCACCTATCACTCCTAGATAATAACACTTAATACATAACATGTTACAAAAAAAAATATTACAAGAATCCAAAATAAACACATCAACTACTACTCAAAATAGCATATTCCATATGACAATCTACAAAAGATGTAAACAAACTATGTGAATAAAAAAAAAATAATAATAAAAAAAAAAAGAACCGGATGGGCCTCGCTCTGCTGTACAGTTGGGGGTGGAGTGTACCTCGTTTATAGGATAGGTCATTATTACAATGGATTTGTTAAATTTCAATGCAATGACAGTGGCGGACTGGCCAGGGGGGCTAGGGGGAAATATCCCCCTGGGCCGGTCAAAATTGTGAAACTTGGGCTGGTCGTCCAACAATAAACTTGTAATATTATATTTAGTCAAGTAATCAACTAATAAATAATAATTAATAATATATTTCTATTGGTCATTGACATGCGATCAATTTCCAACTGGTTTGTATTTAGACTTAATAAATAATTGCGGATCTATTCTTTACTCGTTTACTCTATTGCTATATTTTATGTAATATGTAAAATGTATGTAATTAAAAATCATTTATTATTTTTGTTATCGATAAAACTAACATAATATTGTTGGTTGTCTTTTATATGGGTTATTTTTATCATTAGATAAACGTGTCTGAATATCCAATTCTTATTTCCCAGATAATGTTTATTTTTATACTTTAAACACTATCTGCGACTGAGCGACTGTGGACTGTGGCAGTACGGGACGCGGGTTGAACACGAGACATTTACGTTTTCGATATTGTAAATTGTAATTGGTGACTATAATAGTCTGACTATTTCAGTGTATTATACATTTGTACTATTGTGTATAGTTTGTTAAAGTTTTTCGTATAAAATATACAAATTTAATATAAACAGCTCTAATAAAGTAAAAGATGGCGCAGAAAAAAAACGTTTAAAACGAGCGTCAGAATTAAAGTCTGCAGCTTCAGATCCGAAGCAGACAAAAATTTGTTTTAGCAATGTTAGCCAATCTAATGCTACAAATTCCATTGCTGTAATAGAAAAGGTTAGTTATATATATTTGTAACCAGAATCTTAGTATCAAACTTAATTGTTGAAATTAGTGACATAATAAATATAGTCGATTAAATTTTTGAACACACAACTTCTTTTGTGTGCTGCCGATTTTTATTCACTAAAAACATATTTTGGAATATTTTGGACTATATTTAATATTTTAAGTCATAACTACAGCAATTTATCGTTTTATGATTTATTTTATAAATAATAAATTTTAAAGCTTTTATGTACAGTAAAGGTAAAGGAAAATGTACTGTCTATTGATAATAAATATAATTATTAAAGAGTAGATGGATGTTCAAAGTTCATGCAATCGTTTTTATATTTTCTCTGTTTGACTAAATAAATGCATACTTATTTTATATATGTTATACTTTTTTTCAATTATAACGTTTAATTTTAACTTTAAATCAGACTATTATATAATATAATTATTATTTTTAAAATTATAAAATTTATAATAAATACATTTAACATACAAAATATTATTATATATATATTTATTTATATATTTTGTTAATACATTTTACTGAGTTCATTTTTCATTTCTTATTTATAAATAAAATTATTTTAATTAAGAGTAATTAGGTAATAAGTATTTTAATAGTTGATTACTTTAATTTAGAAAGTAAAATAACTTAACTTATTATGTTTGGTGTGTGATTTGCATATGAATGAATCAATGATATAGGTATAAGACACTTAGTTCAAGCAATTGGAATAGTTTCAGGTGTTGTGGTAGAATTAAAAAATGTTGGTTACAAATTACAATTTATTCAATAATATGAGTCACCATTACTGTATCTCACTTGTGCATCAGCTTATTTTTTATTGATTTCTTAGTATAAAATATTTCTTATATTAAAATTATTTATATTATTATAAATGTCAGTTGTCAGTAAATAGTAATAATAATTAGGAAAAAACTTTTCTAGAGAAAACTTGATTGCAATGATGATAATGACAATGTTTTTGATATTCCTGATGATGATGTAAATGGCTTACCTACTGATGCGAACTCTGGTGTAATAGATGGGTCTTTCGATCAAGATTCAGTTATTGAAACTAATGTTACTAACTTTAAATTACCTATCAGCTCATCGATTTCCGATAAAATAGATTTTGTAAAGAAAAATACAATTCAACCAACAGTATTAAAAAGTGTTGTTATTGATTTCAATTAAGTATATTATAGATCTGTTTTTGGTAAACAAATTCACAGAAAGTGGTTATCAATTTTAAAAAATTCTAATGGCATAGATGCTATGTTTTGTTCTATTTGTATTGCATTTGGACTAAATAAAGCAAGTAGTAATTTTTCTTCTTCTGAAGGTTGTACCAATTTCAAACATGTTTACTCGGCTATTGAACGTCATGAAAACTCTCATATTCATTCTAATGCAGTTGAACACTATTTTCGAGCATCAAATGAAATGTCAATTGAATATTCAATCAACCGAAATCTTGTAATTGCAAGAAAAAAAGAGGTAGAAAATAATATCCACATACTAAAACAAGTTTTTGATATTGTCAAGTTCATTGGACGTCAAAATTTACCCTACAGAGGACCAACATCTAACGATGTTTAAAAACAAAAATTTTACAAAAATCGAAAATTTAAATTGTCTATAAATAAGTCAAAATATGTCAAAATACTTTGAAAACTTAACCATGTATAGAGAACGTCAATATAAAGATTTGGTGAACATTTCAAGTTGTTGCGGTTTTTCGTTTTTGGGTTAGAGCATTTTAAAAAAATGTAATTTGTAAAAACGTGATTTTGCGTAAAATTTCCCGTTTTTTCGTAATTTTGTTATCGTTTTTTTTCGATTTTTTTAAAAAGTATTGAAAAGTTGGATTTTAGATTAACCAAAGTACTATCTACATTCATTTTCTTTTCAGAAAAGTTGCTACATAAGCAAATCGAAGCATTTTTACAGCCAAAAAATTTGTCGTCAGACACAAAAAAAAAAAAAATTAAAAATTAAAATCAAATAATAAAAAAAATAAAAAAAAACACACACATCATTGTAAAACCAATAGATTCCATCACTCCGTTCAGAATCTAAAACAATACATTTACATAATAATAACACCAGAAAACCCATATATAGCAATTACAAAGGATTTATAAAATTTACTGATATTCAATTGGAAACATGCAAAGAAACTTCAATATATAGAGTATGTAATGCATATCAACCACTACAAGAAAACAATGGACAACAAACATGTGAAATTGAACTATTTAACAATTCAGAGACAGTTCCAAAAATGTGTCAGCCTTTTGTAACAGTGATAAACAAAAATATTTATCATAAACTTAAAAATCAAAATAGTTGGATTTATACAATAGAAAACGACACCTTAGTAGTAAGTTGTACAGAGTTACAAGAACCACAAATACATAGAATATCAGAAGGGATGATACAAATATTTGATAATAGTTGTACAATATCAGGGAAATATATAATATTAACAGCAGTTAATATAATATCAAACAAAATATATACGGATTTTATACCAAAAACAGACATGAAAGAATTATTCAATTTAATAACAGAACATCAAAAATCAAATTTTTTATTTTACTATAACTCAAAAACTAATTAATGTAAATACTTGAAATTTTCACCAAATGTTTAGATTCGCGTTCTCTATACACCGTTAAATTTTTAAAGTACTTTAACTTTTATTGAGCTATTTATAGACAATTTAAATTTTCAATTTTTTTAAGTATTTTTTTTTAAAATAACGATAAAATTTTTTTGGCCGGCCAGAAAATCTTGAAAATTTAATACAAGGATTCTTATAAGTTGTTCCTTAACTGATAAAAAAAAAATCTAAAATCGTAAGTCACAATTTTTTTTTATAAGTGCTCAAAGTTCCAATTTATACGAAATATGTAAAAATTGCGAAAATTTGCAAATAATTTTGTGGTTGAAAATTCATAAAAATTGTTCTGTTCATACTTAAGGTTCAAAATTTTAACACTAGGTTATCTTTAAGCTACTCTTCAATATCTTTAAAAAAATTTCAACCGGACTTAGAGGAAAAAATTTTATGACTGTTTGAAATTTAAATATTTACGAAATTGCATAAAATAGCGATTTATTCTCAAACGATTTTAAATATTTGTTATAATTCAAAAAGTATAAGTCGCAGATTTTATAAATTTCTACCAGCTGTTAAGATTGGCATTTCCTTTATGTCATATTTTTTTCAAAATATTATATTTACTTTTAAGCCACTTATAGGCATTTAAAATATTCGATTTTTTACATTTTATTTTTATAATCGGTGATAAAAAAAATTTGGCTCCTACAAAATACTTGAAAATGTAATAGAAGATTCCACAGAAGTAGTTTTTAATGTCATTCAAAAATTATTAAAATCCATAGGCACAATTTTTTTTTATAAGCGTTTGAACAGCGAATATTGACATAGAATTACATGTAAAATATAATATAATGTATAATATTCTAGACTGACAAATGATATCGGTTTTTTTAAAATGCTCTAACTCAAAAACCAAAAATCGCAACAACTTGATATATTCACGAAATCTTTATATTGACGTTCTCTATACATGGTTAAGTTTTCAAAGTATTTTGACTTATTTATAGGCAATTTAAATTTTCGATTTTTCCAAATTTTTCGTTTCAAAATAAAATATACTTATTACAATATTTATAAATTATATTGTATTATATTCTTGACAAAGATATCATCTCTGTTATGAATCGTTTTTCGTATACAATGATACCTATCATTGAATTCAATTTTAACAAATCCATTATAATGACCTATCCTATGAAGAGTCGCACTTCACCCCCAAGTTTACAGCAGAGTGAGGCCCATCCGGTTCTTTTAGATTCTGAACGGAGTGAAGAATGTATTGATTTTACAATGATGTGTGTTTTTTTTTTTTTTTATTTTTTTTTTTTTTTTTTTGTGTCTGTCGACACGTTTTGGGGCAGTAAAAATGCTTCGATTGCCTTATGTAGCAACTTTTCTGAAAGGAAAGTGAATCTATTTGGTACTTTGGGGGGTCAAAAGTTAAAAATTTCCAATATTTTTTAAATGCGACGGGAAAAACCATAAAAAAATTTGGGAAAAACGGTAGTTTTTACGCAAAACCAGTTTTCGACATAATCAAATTTTTTATTTTGCTATAACTCAAAAACTAATCGATGTAAATACTTGAAATTTTCACCAAATGCTAAGATTAGCGTTCTCTATACACCATTAAATTTTCAAAGTATTTTGACTTTTATTAAGCTATTTATAGACAATTGAAATTTTCATTTTTTTAAGTATTTTTTTTTTAAATAACGATAAAATTTTTTTGGCTGCCAAGAAAATCTTGAAAATTTAATACAAGGTTTCTTATAAGTTGTTCCTTAACTGATAAAAAAAAATCTAAAATCGTAAGTCACAACTTTTTTTTATAAGTGCTCAAAGTTCCAATTTATACGAAATATGTAAAAATCACGATAATTTGCAAGTTATTTTGTAGATAAAAATTCATAAAATTTTTTCTGTTTATACTTAAGGTTCAAAATTTTAACACTAGGTTATCTATAAGCTACTCTTCAAAAATCTTTAAAAAAATTTCTACCGGAATTAAAGGAAAAAATTTTATGACTGTTTGAAATTTAAATATTTACGAAGTTGCATAAAATAGCGATTTATTCTCAAACGATTTTAAATATTTTTTATAATTCAAAAAGTATAAGTCGCAGATTTTTGAAATTTCTACCAGCTGTTAAGATTGGTATTTCCTTTATGTCATATTTTTTTCAAAATATTATATTGATTTTTAAGCCACTTATAGGCATTTAAAATATTCGATTTTTTTACATTTTTTTTTTATAATCGGTGATAAAAAAAATTTGGCTCGTACAAAATACTTGAAAATTTAATAGAAGATTCCACAGAAGTAGTTCTTAAAGTCATTCAAAAATTATTAAAATCCATAGGCACAATTTTTTTTTATAAGCGTTTGAACAGCGAATATTGACAAAAAATTACATGTAAAATATAATATACTGTATAATATTCTAGACTGACAAAGATATCGGTTTTTTTTAAAATGCTCTAACTCAAAAATGAAAAACCGCAACAACTTGAAATTTTCACCAAATCTTTATATTGACGTTCTCTATACATGGTTAAGATTTCAAAGTATTTTGACATATTTTGACTTATTTATAGACAATTTAAATTTTCGATTTTTGTTAAATTTTTGTTTTTAAACATCTATAAAATTTAATTGGTTGAGCGAAAACTCTTGAAAATTTTATACTAGGTTTATAATAAGTTAAACTTTACGTAACTAAAAAATATCGGTGATCGGTTAACTCAATTTTTTTTTATAAGCCCTTAATTCTCAAATTTGTATAAAATGTGTAAAAATCACGATAATTTGCAAGTTATTTTGTAGATAAAAATTCATAAAATTTTTTTTGTTGATACTTAAGGTTCAAAATTTTAACACTAGGTTATCTATGAGCTACTCTTCAAAAATCTTTAAAAAAATTTCTACCGGACTAAGAGGAAAAAATTGTATGACTGTTTGAAATTTAAATATTTACGAAATTGCATAAAATAGCGATTTATTCTCAGACGATTTTAAATATTTGTTATAATTCAAAAAGTATAAGTCGCAGATTTTTGAAATTTCTACCAGCTGTTAAGATTGGTATTTCTTTTATGCAATATTTTTTTCAAAATATTATATTGATTTTTAAGCCACTTATAGTCATTTAAAATATTCGATTTTTTTACATTTTATTTTTATAATCGGTGATAAAAAAAATTTGGCTTCTACAAAATACTTGAAAATTTAATCGAAGATTCCACAGAAGTAGTTCTTAATGTCATTCAAAAATTATTAAAATACATAGGCACAATTTTTTTTTATAAGCGTTTGAACATCGAATATTGACATAAAATTACATGTAAAATATAATATAATGTAGAATGTTCTAGACTGACAAATGATATCGGTTTTTTTAAAATGCCCTAACTCAAAAACGAAAAACCGCAACAACTTGAAATTATCATTAAATCTTTATATTGACGTTTTCTATACATGGTTAAAATTTCAAAGTGTTTTGACATATTTTGACTTATTTATAGACAATTTAAATTTTCGGTTTTTCTAAATTTTTCGTTTAAAAATAAAATATACTTATATAATATTTATAAATAACATTGTATTATATTCTAGACTAACATATGAACTCCGTTCAGAATCGTTATTCGTATACAATGATATCTATCATTGCATTCAAATTTAACAAATCCATTATAATAATGACCTATCCTATAAGCGAGGTGCACTCCACCCCTAACTGTACAGCAGAGCGAGGCCCATCCGGTTCTTTTTTTTATTTAAAGACTGTTTAATAATTAAAGTTATACCAGGACGAAAGTTTTTATGAAAATTTAAATATTCTATTGATGTTCTAAGGTTTTCACTTTTTCGTGTATAGAAAAATACTCAGTGCCTTTTTTCCAATTTTGAAACCCAGTATCAATAAATGATTCTTGTCCATGAATTTGTTTGAACCATTTCAACTGACATGATCTTCCATTTGTTTTAGGAAATACAAAATTGTTTTTAAGAATAAATTATTTAGTTAAATAAATACTATTTTTAGAAGTTATTGTTTCTGTTATGGGTAGTGTAGATGAACGAATGGGGATGATTTATAATGCTTGTGATTACTTGTTTCCGTTTTCTGTATAAAATAAGCAAAAAATATAAGCAATACTGACAGATATTAAAAATACATTTTTTAATTTGAAACCCTAAAAAACGAAATAAAAAAAAAAATACCGAGCAGTGGGGTAAGTGTCAAGTGGATCACAGTTTAAGGTTTATAACTGATTTTAATTAAATTAAATTTGAAAGCAATTATAAACAATTATATTCGAAAATAACGATTCTGAGAGATTAGTTCACATTATTTTGACGATATAATTAAAGAAGTGTGACGCGCATGCCATAGCAGCATTTTTCCTATCTGTGCTCTGTGCAATGTATATTCTATCGGCAAACCACGTGTGAAAGTTTGGTAAAAATACAAGTTTAGACTAAATAGTGGACTAAATGTAAATATAAATAGGTCATGAAATCGTGGGGGCTCTGCCCCTACAGTATTTATTTTATGGGGGCAATTGCTCCCACTGCCCCCATTGTTCCGGCGCCCCTAGTTTCACATGAAATCTTAGTATATAAGGAGTTCCTCAACAGACCAAAAGTCAGATGTGTTTTAGACCGGACACATGTTATGGTGTATGGTTTTCATTGAATACTATATATCGTGATAACATTTTCAAAGCGTGTTTTGATGAAAATTGCATTAATTCTGGTTGAAGAAGAAAAAATGAGACAATGTAAACGAAGTAGACGATTTTGGGTTCACCCATTGGTCTTGACTCGCCAAAAGGAAAGAGAGTTGATGACACTATATCGCCAGTTAGTTAATGATGACGTAATATCGTCGTCCGTTTTACAAATTTTACAAAAATATAATCGAGACTAACCGCGGCTTCTATTCATACTATGACTCGATCAGAAAATTCGTAACTGCCGTAGTCTGGATCGTGTATTGACCGATCGAGATTTGACCGGACTTGACCGTGGTTTGACTGTGATCGATAGTGTGTACGATGCCGTTGGATTACATACTACTGATGCTGACCTAACCGTAACCGGACTGAACCGAGACCGCTTGTGTGAATAGAGCTTTCTTGTTATGGACAAATCACTAAAATACTGAAGTCACTCTCTCTCGACCAAGAACTATTTTGTAGTTTGATTTTGTTAGAAAAGATAGCAAACAGCACACAATATATAAATAGTATGTTTGCGTGAACATGTACTCGTATAGGGGAACTGATAAAAGTCGCAGACGCGATGCGTGGCTTACACACACTAATGTTAATTTACTTTGCACACATAAACAATTCTTATCGCTCTAGACCTAATGTATTGCCTATACAATACTCCTTAGAATATGACCGACTAGAACCACCATATTTATGTCATCGTGTTGCTACGGAACCCACGTTATCAATAATTTGAAGTTTTTATTATTTTTTTTATTCACGAGCCGCCGATAACATCATTGGTAACCATTGGCACTGATATATAATATGTGTGCGCATGTGTTATCTCGTTTACTCTACGAATTGAAAATGATTTGCTAAGTTATTGTAACACTCGGTGCCCATCGATGTCGGCTTGTTAACGCATACACGACAAAGTCAACGCGTTTCGTATTGTTATTATTGTTATTACTATTATTTCAATAGTAACTGATTACTTTATTCTTTTTTATATGTTTTCGCCCAATTCGTCGCAAAACATTACAGTGTTTGTCTGTTTGGTCCATAATTGTGTTACGCGCATGGTACTACTTTTGTTGTGTTTGTTTCTGTGCATTGTCGTCCTGCAATGTCCGTTGTTCCTTTATTCGTTTATTCTGTACCGATTTCGTGATTTTGTGATTTTGGCAGTCGTCGCTAGTTGCAGGAATAGATTCGAAAATATCTATTCGTCCATTGTCCATGTATTCAAAGGCCGTGCGTAATTGAATGGGTTTTATTGCGCCTGATTATGATTACTATGTTGCAGCCGATCATCTGAGATGTGATATGCTCTTGAATAATATGAACTCGCTAACCGATGGTTATAGTTCATGTATGATGTCTATGAATATAGATTGTAAGGAGCAGCTCAAGACTCAGTTTGTCACCAGGGAAGGCATTTACAAACTATTGACATTGGCCACATATTCGCGTCCAAACCGAATTGGTTACAATGTGCAAACTAATACATCTGTGTATGTATCCTTTGTTAGCTATTCCGATTCCAATGGCAATGATGATAGGATCTGCTTTAACATTGGCCGTGAGCTCTTTGTATTTGTTTACAAAGGAACCAAAAAGGTAAGTGCTCAGACCCATATTATTCAAACAAATGTGATCTGACAATTGCGATTAATTCATTTAACAATACAACATGTTTTATTTTACTCGTAATAAATTAACTCTGAATAATCATTAAGTTTTATATTCAAAATGTAATATTCTACTGGCTTTTGATTATATTTATTATTTCAGCATTTTAGAATTTATATATTTATCTTAAATCTGTTAATCTGTTAAAAAATTACATTCATTTTATTCATACTAATTAAAACAAGTTTTTTTTTATAATATTTTGTTGTACACTTATCTATTGATACTGCTTTAAGTACTGGTTTTAATATTGAAAATCATTTTATTTTTTATTTATTTATTTATTCAGCAAAAACAATTAAATTAAATAGTTACAATAAAATACATTAATAATAATAGCTGATACGAATACCAACTGAGCTATAAGCTCGTATTTGGTATACGGAGTTCAACGGTATTACAATTAGTTTAAAGTAAAATACTTATACAATAAAAATACGATATAATTAAATAAACATAACATGTTAAAAGAAAATTTAGAAAATAAAAATTAACATCAGAATTACATATTATAGGTACATATATTATACGATAGGTACTATGTTTAGACATATTAACTTTTTATAATTTTATTGACACACATATTATCACCAAGATCACTAACTATTTTATTTATTGCATTTTTTATTTGATTTTTATTAATTATATCATTGGTATTATTGGTTTGAGCTTCACATAACTTTTTATTAGACTCTTAACTTCGTTATTTAAATTGTTGAAAATAGTTATCCCCATGTTATTGAGGGAATTTCTAGAACTAGTTAATAAAGTATATGACGGTTTAATGTATTTTCCTATTCTTCTGTCTATTATTTCTGTAGCCTTAGTGTATGGTTCTGTATGGATTTAACTAAAATTTGTCTAATATATAATTTATAAATGGATAATATATTAATAAGGTTAAATAAATCCTCTGATGAGTAATTTATTGGTACAGAATTTTTTGTGTGGTATGCAATGTATTAATATCTGTTCTGTTGGTGCCTCCCCAACATGTTATGCCGTATAATAGAATCAAATTGCATAATGTCATGTAAATTTATCTTATAATTTATTTATCAAGGAATCAAATTTTGTAAAATAATACAGTTAAACTCCTAATTTTATTTTTGATATTATGTATATGTTCTGACCATTTTAAGTTAAAATCCATTGACACTGTTGATAATACTATTTTAATTGGTTTGCAACTACAGTTTGTCATACTAGTTCCACAATTATGTATTTATAAATTTATATCCAACGGGAAGCTGTGAACGTAAGGTAACTATTGGCATGCAAATCGACTTGTTCTACGTTAAGTGATAACAGATTTTTTTCCATCCAATCATTGATATGCCATAAATCGATTTCGACAGTATATTTCAATTTTTCCCAATTATCTTCAAAATTAACTAGTGCTATATGATCCACAAACATCAATAATTTACCTTTTAATAAAAATGCTGGTATAGAGTTAATATATATTAAAAACAATATAGGGCCTAATGATGTACCTTGAGTGATTCCATAATCTTTAAGATAACAATGATTACTACAATAATGTCCAACAGTGGTTAGTTGTTGTCTGTTACTCAGATAATTGCTAATCCATTTTAATGCAGTGTTATCAAACCGTAATTCTTTTAACTTATTTAGTAATAATTGTCTTCTTATTGAATCAAATGCTTTTTCCAAGTCCAGAAAGAAATTAAATTTTTTTTTAGTATCCCTTTTGCTAGTAAATAGTTATTAATGTCGATTAAAGCGTCTTCTGTTCCTAAATTTTTTCTAAACCCGTATTGTCCAGTAAATATTATTTCATCCCTCTCCAAGTATTCTAATAATTGATTTTTAATTATTTTTTCAATGATTTTAGCTAAAATTCCTACTGTTGATATTGGTTTATAATTAGTGAAATCAGTTTTGTCTCCTTTTTTATGAATCGGTACGATTCTAGCTACTTTAAGTTTATCAGGTACAGTACCATTTGTTATGCTACAGTTAATTATGTGTACAATAGGTAATAGCACATTGTCTCCAATTTGTTTAAGAAATAGTGCTGTATAACCATCAACTCCAGGTGCAGAGTTGTTATTCAGATTATTTAATATATTTTTTACTTCGTAACTGCCTATGGTTTTTAACCTGAAGTTGGCGCTAATGCTTGATTTATTATTATATTTAATCCGAAATTAGATTGTATATTATTTGTACTATTAGGAAAATTGTTATCAACTAGTCTAATTCCGGTTGTAGCGAAGTATGAATTTACTGTGTTTAAGTAATCTTTAGACGTGGATGTTGGATATATGTCCTTTATTATTTTATTGATTGGTTGCCCGGTAGATTTTATTTTTCTCCCCGATAATTCATTAATAACTTTCCAGATTTCCCATCCATTACCTTTACATATTTCTATTTTATTGATATAATATTGTTCTTTAGCCTTCCGAATGCGTATTGTTAATTTATTTCTATAAGCTTTGTAATAGTTAATTAATTTCTGATTTGAAGTACCTTTTTAATTTTCATATTAAGCTTATCTCTATTTTTTATTGATGTCACAAGACCATTGGTAATCCAGGGTTTTATCTTACGATTTTTCCTACTTGATTGGGACTTTGACACAATACAGTTATTAATTGTGTCAAATATATTTTTATTAAAAATATTTATTGCTGTATTAATATTATTGGTTTCGAATAATCCAGTCCATTGAATACAGGATAATAAACTAACTGCCTTATTGTAATCAATATATGATATTGAATTTAAATAATTGTCTATGTGTTTGTTATTTGCTTGTGAGTTTATTAAACTACCTATAATTGTATAATGATCTGTTGTACTAGTCTTGATTACTGCAGAAATAAGATTAACATTTCTACTAAATATGTGGTCAATACAAGAACTTGTGTCATAAACCACTCTAGTATGCGTACAGATTTGAGAAAAAAAACTGTTTGACGATAGTATATTTAAATAGTGTCGGTTAAGAGGGATTTTTTTTTGTATATGACCTGAAGTAATTATGGTAGATAGTTCAGATAAGAAAATGTTTATATTAGTTTGAGGTGAAAGATATGCAGCTAAAATTGTAATTAGCATGTTACTTATCTTTAAGTCTAATTTTATACAACTAGCCTTTGAGAACAATTGAAGTTGATTAACTGATATAATATGCTTATTGTTTGTATATATTAGGACACCATCGTTTTGATTAAAATTATTTTCACTTTTATAACTCGAGAAGCCACTTAGATTTTGAGGAGTAAACCCCGTACTATTCCAAGTTTCACTAAGAATAATTATGTCTAAGCACTTTAATGAGTCGTTTATCAAACACCAAAATTCGTCTATATTTCGATTATAAGACCTAATATTCATGTGTATAACATTCAAATCGTTACTCTCTATATTCATCAAATACTCATATATATCTTTATTTACTATACTTCCTCCATTTTTTGTGATGTAAGAGTGTATGAAATTTGAATTTGTTTATGACATTTATGATATTTAAGTAATAAAAATAGTTACTTAGCCTATACCAATGATATTTTAATATATTACACTTAGGGCACACTGTCATATTATAACATGTAGTATAAACAATATTTGTCAATTAGTAGTAAACGTGCACACGTCTTTACCGAACGAATGACAACACTGAACTGATCATGAACTGAACTGAATCATTGTAGTTTATTTAATTTAGTTCTTGAATATGAATTTTGAATTAAAAATCTACTAACTATAATATGAAAAATTAAAGTTAATTGCTTGTTTAAATGTGTAATAACTGAAATTTACCATTTAAATATTTATTAAATTTAAATGTTAATAATATTTTAGGGTGCAGATCTAACCAAACCCATTGATAAAAAAATGTACAAAGGCATAAATCCAACTTGTCATGATTTCAATTCAGTTGCCATAACTGAAGATTCACTACCACTGATTGTAGGATTTTCAACAGGACTAATACAACTTATTGATCCTGTAAGAAAGGATGTTAGTGTTTTATTCAATGAAGAGGTACACAACATTTCCATTGATTAAATGTAGTATATATGTAGTATGTAGTAAGTGTAGTATGTATAAAATATTTTTAAAGGATATCTTATTTTATAGGCAATTAATAATTTTTCTTTTAATTTACAATTTTAAAATAGTTATATGTATAAATAAATAAATGTTTAGCCAGAAGTATTATTTTATTTGTAATATTCAACCGTTTTTATATTAAAAATTCATCATCAGGTGTATATTAATATATAAAATAGCGGTTTTATTATATACCTAATGATAAATTTTTAATTTGAAACAGGTTTGAAGCCAATCGTGCATTACAAATATAATAATACTTCAGGCTTCGCTTATTTTTATTTATTTATGTCTATATATAAACTATTTATCTATACATTAATTTACGAATATATATTCATTTTATTTTATTTTTTATTGTTTTATTATTTAAAAATACACTTTCATATTTAAATATTTTGTTTAGTTAATTTTTTTAAAAAATATACTTTTAATTTATTCTATTGTTTTATCCTAATATTATTAAATTAATTTCTTAATCTCTAAGTTTAAACAGCCCTTGTTTTTTAGTAAATCCCAACATAAAGTCTGTAGTCCGAAATTGGAAGTGTACACTACAGAATTGAGAAGTGTATACCTATTAAATACTGATAAAAAAAAATCTACTATGAAGGTGTTTTTCAGGAAGCCAGTTTAAGCAATACAGCTGATAAGGACTTAAATATATCTATTAAATTTTAAATTATATATCCCGTTTTCAAATAAATTATTTGTTAATAGTTTTGAGATTTATACCAGGCATAGGTATATTTTCAGTTTAAAAAATATTAACAGATTAGTAGTTCCCTAATTATAACGTGCAATTTGATTAATAATAAAGAAATTTTATTAAGTAGGGTAAAAGGAGACTCTGTACCATATCATTGTACAAATGTGTTGTACAAATTTTTATGAAAAATAATGGCCGAGTTAAAATAATATAAGAAATAATTTTATTTTAATAATATTGGGACATAAATTATTTAAATGTACTACTAAATCTATTTACAACCATTGGAAATTAAACTATTGATATTCAATGAGTTCATATGTTAATGAATGACCTAATTTATTAATTATTATTATTTTATAATTTAATTTTACAACAAATATATTGTGTAACATTATTTTTTTATTTTTAGAAAATTATTGATAAAACAAAAGTAACTTGTGTTAAATGGGTACCAAATTCAAAACATTTATTCTTGGTATCACATTCTAGTGGTCAATTATATTTATATAATGAAACATTGACTTGTGGTACAACAACACCAACTTATCAACAAGTAAAGTCTGGTGAAGGTTATACAGTACATACTTGTAAAACAAAAAGTACACGGAATCCAATGTATCGATGGTTGATTGGTTGTGATAACAACAGCATCAATGAATTTGCCTTTTCTCCATGTGGTCTTTATTTAGCAGTTGTATCTCAGGATGGATTTCTCAGGGTATTTCATTATGATAAAATGGAATTAATTGGAATGGCTCGTAGTTATTTTGGCGGATTTTTATGCGTCTGTTGGTCTCCTGATAGTCGGTAAATATAATTTAGAGTATTAAAAATTGTGTAAACATGTGTATAATATATGAATATTATAGACTATAGTGTTATATTGTAGTAAAATAAAAATACTAAAAGAGCAAAAAGAAAGAGAGAAAAAGTATATAAGTATATTCATCTGATATAATGTATTAATAATATACTAAGTATGATATTGAACTTAAAATTCTCATCAAGGCATAAAGCAGCGGTCCTCACTATGTGGCCCTTCGCAAATGTAGTGCGGCCTATACTAAAATTAAATTGTATATATATGTAATTTCTATATTTTTAATTATTATCATTAAAAATGTATGCGGCCCGCATTTAATTAAAAAAATTAAATTTAGCCCTTTCTAAAATCCTGGCGAGGACCATTGACATAGAGTGTGTACTACAAAAAATCATTATACTATGATAGGAAAGATCTTTAAAATATGGTTTTAATAATTACTACTTTGTAAGCGAGTTAATTTTTATAAATAATTTCTTTAATCACTACTTATGCTTTCATTTTTTGATTGTTTTGCATGTATATATGTATTTCCAAAAGTTGAAATCCTCTTATAAATTACGTATTGATAATTAATTAAATTAATAATTAAATTGATCCTTTAAAGGATATTGGATACATTATATTTGGAGTATAATTATTATTTTAAAGGTTTAATTTATTAACTTATATAATAAAATTTAAAATAAAAATATTACTTATTATATTGGATTGTCATGGTCTTGTTTATTGGTATCATTATTATGGTATTATTCTGTTCTATTGGAATAATTACTGTGATATTTAGTATATTACAATATATTATATTTATTTAAAAAATTTCCTACTCATTATATATTTATTTAAATCTAACTGGTTACATATTCATTATAATTATGAACTATATATTATTAATATTTTATTTTGTAACATAATTATTATTTTTTCCTTTCATTTACCTCTTATAGTATTTATTAACCCGTCATTGATATCGCTGTGCGGCGACCCATCATTGGTATTTAGTGAGCTCATCTAATTGTTTTTTCAACATTACTCATTGTATAATAAACATAGAACATTGAAACCAATACCAAATTATTTATATTTAAATCTCTTACAAATAATGTTCTCACAATTTTTTCTTATTATAATTATTTTAAGCAAAATATATTAATTTATAAATTTATATACATAGTTAACCAATATTATCATATTTATTTTCAATATATACGTTTGCTCAGTCAACATAATGGAGATGTATTATCCGAATCTTCTAAATAATCAATTTTGTGCGATTCTCTAAACCACAAAAAAATACTGTTGTACATTTTTGAATAAAAACATAAAAAAATAAAATAAAATAAAAATATGTTATGCGCATGTGTTCACGAAAAAATATTACGTCCATACTATTGAGTGAGCGCAGTGCTCACTTTATGGATCCTAATAACATTGTATGTTGATATCTAATTAAGAAATATATTTATTATTAAATATATTTTAATGTATTAATTATTATATTTACCAAAGTATATTTAGACACGTGTCAATTGAAGGTATAAATAGTATCAGATGAATCAAGTAATAAATAAACAAATAGTTCACAAAACACTAACGAGGTGAGCTCACTACGAAACCAATGACAGGTTAACCATTATTTCATTCTCTGAATTTTTATGTATTCTACTGTGCATGAAACTTCAGGCAATTATACAATAAATTAGTATTAATATGATGTACATATTTTTAATATTTAAGTATTAAATATTATTTTTAATTTTAGATATATAGTGGTTGGTGGAGAAGATGATTTAGTTACAGTATATAGTATTTCTGAGCGTAGAGTCATAGCCCGTGGTCAAGGGCATCATAGTTGGGTTAGTGTGGTAGCTTTTGACCCTTATACTAGTACACCTCCATCTATGGAATCATGTTTACCTGGATGCTACAGACTTGGCTCTGTTGGACATGATACACAATTATGTCTATGGGACATTACTGATGATGTTTTACATCATGTAACATTGGTATCGCCAGTTCCTGCAACACCTAAACAAAATGGTGTTATACATCATAATAAACACAATGGTAATGCTAATATTATACAAAAACAAACTCAAGACCCAATGCGATTAATTGGTACTGCTGCTTGTCCACGGTTTGATCAGTGTCCACGACTTGAGCCATTAATTTGTAAAAAAATTGCTCATGACCGATTAACAGCCCTTATTTTTCGTGAAGACTGTTTTGTTGCAGCTTGTCAAAATGGATATGTTTACACTTGGGCTCGACCTGGAACAATTGTAAGTGTTAAATTAATTATGTTTTGGATCTGAAATTTATAACTATTTATTTTTCAGACTAGCATGAATGCACATTTAGTTTCTGACCCTAATTCTATCATGTCATCAATAGATCTACCTTCATCAAATACAGCATCTATAGTATAATGAACATTTTCTATAAATTAATAGATTTAATTGCTGATTATTGAATACTTTAGTGTGGACTTAAGTTTAAGTTATAAATTGACAAGCAAAAGGTGATAATTAAAGAAACAAATATGGTTCAAAAAAATATTTTTCTTATTTATTATTCTCATACTTTAGAATTTTAGTTACATAATGAAAAAAAAAATTGAATTAAAACTAATAGGCTGTGATTTTTAATATTGACAGCCAATTATTGAAATATCTTCAAACATCATTGAATCATAAAAAAACTTTTTTTAATTAATCTTAAGTTTATTTATAATTGTTGTTTGTCATACTAATATACTTATTATTATTTTTCTTCCACATTTTTTTTGAAAATAGAAGATAGTTTTCGTTTTGTTATTTTAGTGAAACAAATAGTTTATTTATCATCAATATATACCACAATATGTAATCTCTTATAAGTAAAGCTCGGAAGTTGATGCCTTTAAAATATTAAAAAAAAATGCAAATATGACCAAAAAATAATAAAACTGTTATATAAAAACTTAAAAATTATATAAATCACAAAAATGTATAAGTACAATTTTTTTATAATTTTTCAAGTACAAATCATAAAAGTATATTAACTGCTCATACAAAATTATTCCATTTAATCCATTGCATTTAAGGGCTTGTTTAATTTTTTCAAATTTCAACTAACAAAAAATATCAGACAGTAAATATTTATAGTCGGAAAAATGTATTCCCATGTGCACTGGAGTTATTGGAGCAAATTTGAAATTATCCAAATCTTCAGCATTTAAATCAGAAAAATTCTCATTTAAATCTTTATGGTTTAGAATTTTTGAAATTTTTATCATATTTTGAAATCCAGTATTTTTCTCAAGTTCAGCCTTTAATTTATTTTTAATTGTATTTCCAGTACATTTTTAGTTAAGAAAACGTCATCTAAAAAATTTCATTTAATTAAAAAATATATCAAATTCTGAGTTCTAATTATAAGTAATAGTTATTTTGTATTGTAATGTTTAATTTATTTTAGTGTTGGTTATTCTTTAAATATAACGATAAAAGTTAATCAAAATAGTTTTATATTTATCAAGTTTTGAAAGATTTCACATTTATTTTGTATTATTAACATACGAAATACATAAAATATTACAATAAAATCATATTTTAGTATTTATATAAATTTAATTGATTAAAAAAATGTTGTACTGCAATATACATATATTGTTTATAACGGACATCTTAGACTGATCCACTATAAACTATGATAAAAATTATATATTAGATTTATTTTACAAGTTCATTTAATATTAGATTATTTTGATTGACTGGTAGGTTTATAATACATAACTGTAGTAAAAAGTATCCAAAACGAGTTTTAATATAATATGTTGTAATTATTTATACTACTTTTGCTACCAACTTTAAGTAATTTAGAACCACTATGTATTATGACTTCAAATATTTTGCAAACTTTTTCTTCAAATGTTGTACCATAAATGAACATATGATAGTTGATTTTTATTAATGTCTGCCATATTTCAAAATTTGTAATTTTTATTATTGTCCATGTGTTAACTAGTCAAAATTTCAGTATACATAGATGTATTTTTTTTTTTATTATTGTATAAAATTAATATTTCATTTATAATTTATATTATTTATAATGTATACTTTTTTTTTAAGTATTTTTTGACTTTTGATTGTTTAAATACTTAATTATTTAAATTTTAAGATATATTTTTATAATTGTATTTAAAAATTATTTTCAATGAAAAAATTATAAATTAGATTAGTTAATTACATACCTATATAAGTTTATCTAATTTGCGAGGAACATAATTTTTTGCAACATAGTTTTAAAGATTCTTAATCAAATTTTCTAATTATTTCATTGTTTAATATATCAACTAAAATTAAAATTATATTAAGTAGTATCCTGTTATTTTTAGTTTATATTTATAATAAAATATTAAATAATATACATACAACTGAATAGGTGATTATGACCCAATTAATTAATATTATATTATATATATAATATTTTATGACTTATTAGTTTATATTAAAATACAGTTATAGAAATAGAATTAAAGTCGGTAAATATATTATTTTTTAATAAAATCTGAATTATTATTATATAATTTATTTATTAATAAAATAAATTATGAAGTTTAGGTTTATGAGATAAAAATATGTCATGAACTTCTATAATTTGATGATTTGAAGGGCTTTAAAAGTTATCTATTATGTTCCATTAATTGTTTGGTTGTAGTTTTTCTGAATTAATGATAAAACTTTAAAATTTAAATAACTAACTGAGTATGTAGTAGATTATAGTTGATTGTTTTATTATTTCATAAGATTGAAACTAAAGTTATTTGTAGTCTTTAAATTAAAAACCTTTGAACTTAAGACATTAATACTTAACAGACATTTCAATATATTATCATAATTCAAAATTGTATTTAAATAATGAATATAAATTTCATACAACTGTTTTTGTTAGTATATTAACTACAAGAAATTTAATCCATCATCATGCATAATACAGATAAAATATCCATTTTTAAACATAATAAAATTATATTAAATTTAACATAAGCAAATAATAATTATATTATTTGTATCTACATCAAACATATATTTCAGTAATACTATTATAATATTCTTGTAATTCATACATAATATATTTTACATGATGTGTATAACTTTTCAGGTATTTATCAAGTTAAGAATATAAAAACCTAATTTCATTAGTAGTAACAACTTAATTAAAATATAAAGTGGATTACTCACTATGTGAGTTACAATAAAATAAGATACAATTTACTTATCAATACAATGTATAAAACTATTTTAAGAAAATACTTAAAATATATGACAAAATAATAATACAGTAGATGCCGCTTATAAGACTAAAGGATATAGTGTTCAGCCGCTTATTAGACTCAAAATCGTCTGGAACGGTCCTGACGTATCCAAATATGTTAAAAAAAAAATTGGTTATAAGACTCAACACTTCGGTTATAGGACTCAAATTTCGTAAAATAAATGGTATAAAATACATTTTTTTCATTATAATTTAGAAATAAATCGGTATTGAACAATTATATAATATTCGTGTTGGTTATTTCTAGCTTCTGTCGATACCTTATAAGTTATAAGTTATAACGTACCTATAACAAATTTCATCGCAAATAAAAGCTTACATTTATCACAACGATTATCGTTATTATAATGAGTAATAAATACACTCCTGGCGATTATCTGGCGACTACACAGTTATCGTAATTACGAGTACATATGCAGTTAACAGACGTGTTAAGGAAAGCTGTCCATCACCGTGGTACTAATTTCAATGTACAATATGAGTACGAGCAGTATATTTCCGGAATATTGGAACAAAATAAAAAACACTAAAATTACAAATTTTTTTCAAAAATAATAAATATGTACATACATGCACACATAAAATAAAACTGCATCAATTATCATAAGCATGTATTTTCGATTCTTTTCTTAAAATTTTCAGAATATAAATACATATTTTGGTATAACTAAAATTTATTGGGGGGCTATTCTGGCAACTTGGGGGGCTAAGCCCCCCTAGCCCCCCCTTAAATACGCCCCTGATCATTGGACATATTTCTACTGATTTATTTATGCTTAGGAGTTCCATGAATTCTAAAAAAATATCAGAAGGAAAGATGATGCCGTTCCTCTAGCACCAAACCATATGCCTTTTACTTCCCAATTATCAATTCGATAATTTTATATTAGATTTGGTATAGATGGGATGTATTATCTCACATATATATTATAGTTTTAATTAAATCTTTAGAAAATATTTCTTCCATACTAAAAAACTAATATAATCAAGTTTATACCATAAATATTAGTAAATATAAGCTCTTATATTAAATTTTAACAATTAAATACAGGAATATTAGTTTTATTCAATAATTGAAGCATACATTTAAATACTATTGTTTTTTAATTATTATTATTTAGTAAATATATACTAAAATATTTTTGTATGAAATAGAGATATTTTGTGAACTAAAAGTTGAATTGAAATATTTAAATTATTTATAAAATTACAAATGAACACATAATATTATATGATTCTTTTCATAATTATTATTATGATTAGTCAATATTTTCTCTTTCTAATGATATAAAAGTTGGTTTGATGGAGTTGATTAACTACAGCACCAGGTTCAATTAGCTGAGCACAGAACTTGACTTCTTCTGTTGAATAAGATTAGTAATCATAATTTTGAATAGATTAATTCTGATGATCATACAGATGAAACAAGTGACGTAGGACATTTTGAACAACGTCTGTCGTTATTAGGTATTTTGATGGTGAGTAAAATAGACCAATTGAAACATTAGTAGCTTTAAGGTGTTTGACATCTATTACTGCACAATCTATATTCAATTCAATTGATAATGTTATAAGAGAAATAGGAAAATGTTGGACTTTTGTGTTAGCAGTGTGTTTTGATGGAGCATCGGCAATGTCTGACAGTATAGGTGGTGTTCAAGCTAAATTCAAGCATTAAATATGTGCACTGTTATGCTTATTGCTTGAATCTAGCATTAGTAGATTCGGTACCTATGTGAAAAATCAACTTCCAAGCAAATAAAAAAAAATAGATTAGTTTTAACTTTTTTGGAACAATTCAATTCATTTATAACTTCATTGAAGGCAGCCCAATGCGACATGCGACTCTTATAAAAATTGCTCAAGAAACTAATGTTAAGCTGATAACAATTAAATCATGTTCTACTACACGTTGGGCGTGTAGAGCCGAAGCAGTCAAGGCTATATTAAACAATTATGACTGTCTACTTCTTGCAATTGAAGAATTGTAACAATTGTACCAATCCTGAGATGACTGCAAAAGGCAAAAGTCTTTTATACCAAATAATACAATTTGAGTTTATTTTTGGCATGTTTATGATGCATTCAATATTAAATTTTATTTTAAAAGTTAGCTCAGTATTTCAATCACCAAAACTAAATCTTTTGTTGGCAATTGAAAATGTACGGTCTTTAACATTAAATCTTAAAAGTATGAGAAATAAAAATAAAGAATTTGAAAATATTTTTGAACTAGCAATTGCTTTATGTAAAAAACATGGAATAATTGTTCCAGACGTTATTCATAGAAAAGTATCGACTCAAATTGTTAACAAATCTAAATCTCAATTTTTTTTTTTTTAAATTAATTAGATGAAATGAAGAAGATATCGGTTTATTATGAACTACTTGATGATTTATTATCGGCAATGGATTCAAGATTCAATCAAGAAACTTTAAGCTTAATTGAAGCTATTGCTAGTCTGCTACACATAGAAATAAAACCTGAAATGATTGATGTTTTGACTAAGTTCTCAAATACATCAAGTACAGATCTAAAAACTGAAATAAACCTTTTAAAACATTTGCCAAAATCTAATAAACCTTATGGTATATCTAGTAAGTCCATTTATTTGTTGCTTGATTGGCTGAAAACTAACAATAGTATTTCTACCTACAGTTGTTTTTATTAAACCTTACAATTATTTACTACTATACCAGTCACAAGTTGTACATGTGAACGAGTCTTTTCCAAAATGACAATTGTAAAATCTAAACTTAGAAGTACATTGAAACAGGAACGATTAGATTCGTTATTGTTACTATTCACCGAACAAGAGTTGACAAGTGGTATAAACTTGGATTTTGTCATCGATGAGTTCAATATATTAGAAAATAGACGTATGAATCTGTAAATATTATATACTAACCAGTAACCAATAATAATTAATAAATAAGTTATAATATAAAAAATGTGACTTGTTTTTACTCTATTTTTTTTATAATATCTATACTATACTCTGTCTATGCGTGTGTATAATGTAAAATTCAAATTTTTTACGGGCACGCCCCGAACTCAAAGTCTGCGCACGCCTATGAGGAGAATGTTCTTATGTAAGAAAAAATGAAGAAAGTTGCAAGGAAAATTAAAAACTAATAATACCGTGTAAATTGTATATCTATATAGCTAACTGAAACATTGCTTTTTTTTGTGTGTTTTATCAACATGTATAAATATATATGTATTCCCTTGGTTACGTAATTACGTAATTACAGTTTATCGTATAAAACAGATGCATCCGTCAAAATTTCGCCCCCTAAATTCATAATAATGTATACGCCCTAAACCACTTGCTCCATTTGTCTCCCCCCCCCTCTCTTGGAACGGCTATGATTACGACAGTGAGATAATTAAAAAATATTCGAAAAATTTGACATCCGGCATGACGTTTCGAAAATATGAGCATAACCCCTAGTGAACAACATTGGTTGTCATTTTGTTATTTCTATATCTAATAGGTAAGAAATAAGAATGTATAAGAATTTGAAATGGAAATGGCAATAATTAATATTATATTTTTTATTATTAAATGTCTTTGGTTACTGGTTATATTTTTATTTGTTATAATTTTCCATTATTCCGTTGTTACATTGTAATACACAAGTAATTTGTTGTTTGTCACTTACATTTTTATTGTTAATATTACTCGTATATTATATTATATTACCTATCTCATTATGGATCAAAAATTTAAAAAAATTAAAACTCCACTCATATTTTGGAAAGGTATGTACTAGTATCGTATTTTGATTTTCTTAATTAACAAATAATTTATAGCAATTTTGTACACAGTCAAAAAATAATGAAGAAGAGGTGGATATTGATGATCCAGAAATTCCTGTGATATCATCATTAATGGTAATTTAATTTACATGTGAAATAATAGATTTATATAAACTTAAATACATATTTTTTTAAACATTTTAAATGTTGTTTGTTTTTTTTTATATATATATATAATTTTAAAATTATATTATTTTAAAGAACAATGATAATATCAATAAGTATAATAAGAGTAAATCAGATGTTTAAGAAAAATGTATTATTATGGAATCCAAACAAATACCAGTAGTTAATGAATCTGACACAGACACTGTACATAAAAGTAATGTGGTAGGTAAATTTAATTCTGCATTCCTAAATTATATTTATGCAATAAAATGGTATATCTAATATATTTTTTTATATCTATTTATAATCTATATTAATCTAACATTATTTATATTTTATTGGTGGCTCATTATAAATTACATTAGGTATTTTAATTTAAATTATGTGTTATTTTTATTTATGTTTTAGCAGCATACAATAGTTACACCTGACAATTCATCTGAAACACAAAAAACTAAAAACTCATTTTATCCAGACATTGGTAATTTCCTGAACATAGAATATATCAATGATTTCACTAAACACGCATTATTAACAAACCACTCAGTGGCGGATTTACGGGGGGGGGTACATGGGGTCTGGACCCCCCCAGACACTGATATATACATATATAATTAAATAATGCATACACAGAGATATTCACATTATCAAGAATCTACTGAAATAATAATAATAATATAATAAAATATTTTACAATCGTATTTTAATAATTTTGATAAAATCGTCCGTCGCGACGCGTCGTAACGTTAATTCCCGATATTCTTTTGTATTGCGATAGTGAGTTTATCTGCGCATTTTTCCACTATAGAGGACCATATTATTATAACACTACTTCTGTAATTTTATACCTACTATTAAAATGTATAGATTAGTTGACCGCCGACAATTGACACTAACACTGACACACTGTAATAACGGAATAGTGGATGTACAGAAAATCATAAGTGAGTACGAACTTATTTTTCAATAAAATGTCGTCTAAAAACCAAACCATTAAAAATTTTTTTTTAAAACCTATTCAAACTTTAAATGTTAATCAAATTAGTACTTTAAAAGAAAATGTATCAACTAAAAGACCACTTTCACCTAATGATGTTACTGATATTAGTACAAAAAAATCTATGTATGATTTAGTAACTCCGTCTTCGTCCTTAACTCATAATAATTACGATATCAGTTTATTCTGCAACAAAATACTTTCACAAAATGAAATTTATGACATATTAAATAAAGTTTGGACGCCGGAAATAAATTATAAATTTCCGATAACATCAATTACTTCTGGAAAAGACCAAAAAGTAAGAAATCTTAAATTTCAATATGCATGGTTAGTGCGATTTCCCTGGTTGTCGTATTCAGGAATACAAAATGGGGCATTTTTTAAATTTTGTGTAGCGTTTTCGAAATCTCATGTGGACACAATTCTCAATTGTTAGGTAATTTTGTGTTAAAAAAATTTAATAACTGGAAACACGCGATTAAAATATTTACCAAATACTCATCTCTAGAATAACACCAAAAATGTTTTCTTGATGCTACTAATTTTTCAAACGTTTTAAAAAATCCAAGAATGTCTATTGAACAAAAATTAGATACCGGGAGAATTAAACATATTACAGAAAATAGAAACAAAATTAAACCAATAATTGAAGCTATTAATTTATGTGGGCGTCAGAACATTTCTCTACGAGGGCATCGATGATGGTCCTTTAGTTATCACTAAATCTGATGACAATAACTTAAAAAATAATGAAGGAAACTTTCGAGAAATTCTTCGTTATAGAGCTCAAGGAGATTTAAATTTTAAAATGTGTTTAGAAAGTGATGGTACAGTTAAATATACGAGTAAAACAAGTCAAAATGCTATTATTGATGCCTGCAACTCAGTTTTACTCAAAAACATTGTAGCACGTGTAAATGTTGCAAAATGTTTCTCATACTCGCTGACGAAACAGCCGATATATCGGGCATGGAACAAATGTCTCTGTGTTTCAGATTTGTTGATTTAAATTAACTTGTGCTTTGTGAAGAGTTTTTACAATTTGTACCAGCACATGATACAACAGGTAAAGGTTTAGAAAGTCTTAAGCAATTCGGAGTAGAGCTTAAATTCCTTCGTGGACAAGGTTATGACGGTGCTGCGTCTATGTCGGGAATCTATAACGGCGTTCAAATGAGTTATAGGAAGACAAGTACATAGAATGAATATTCAAACAAAATCAACCGAAGAGTATTACCGTATATCCATATTTAATATCCGTACGTGGACTCTTACATAACTGAACTTGAACAAAGGTTTGTCAACCATAAGATTAAGCTTTACAATTTTCAGTCACTGTTCAATGCAGAAGAAAATGAAGATAAATTTATTCAATTAGCCGATGATTACAAAGATGATCTGGAATTCACAAATCATTCGTTATTATCAACTGAATATACATTATGGCAAAGAAGATTAAAAAATATGGGAAAAAAGCCAGAAAACGCACTCCAAGCAATGACAGTTTACAATAAAGAAATGTACCCAAGTGTCTTCAAACTCCTTCAGATCCTTGCTACTATACCAGTTTCCACTGCATCGAATGAGCGCTCCTTTTTAAATTTGAAAAGAATCAAAACATATTTACGAAATTCTATGACCGAGGTAAGAATAAATAATCAAATGTTATGCAAAATACATTAGGTAATAAAAAAATATTTTGATTTCAGGCTAGACTAAATGGCTTGGCAATGGTGTCGATTCATAGGGATGAGCAATGCTTAACAGTTGACGCAGTCTTGACAGAACTAGGCAAAACCAAAAGAAAACTAGATTTTATATAGTGAATTTTTGAATTTTAGAATATCATTTTTTACATTTTTTAATATTTATTTTTATAACTTTTTTTGAATATAGTATATATACATAAACACAATATAATATAACACATAATATGTTTTAATAAAAATAAAAATAATACATTTGAAATACATATTATTTTTAGGACCTCCCCCAGAAAATTTTTGAAAATCCGCCACTGAAACCACTGGACACCACCAAAAGATTACAAATCTCCTTTTTCAACTCGAATTCGTCAAGAGAAAGAAAAAAAGCGAACCATATCTTTTAACGACTTGAACACTTTTCATTGGATAGTTATATCAGAAGTTAGGAAGTTAGTAAAGGTTTATTTTGTGGATTTTGTTTTCTTTTTGCCCCAGTAACTGTAAATAATAATAATGTAATGCTAAAAAAAATTAGTCAGAGAACCATTAACAAAATGTTCTAAATTAACTGGTAAAGATGGATAATTAATTGTACATAATAATCATCAGTACTGTGTAAACTCTATAGTTTTCATAGGCGTGCGCAGAGTTTCTGATCAGGTGCAGCACACATTTTTATCGGTCTTGATACCTTTTGTTCTAAGAAGATAACATTTTTAGGAAACTCATTATATATTACATTTATTATATATATTACTGTATACAGCAGGGGTTTTCAAACTTTGTAGGCAGAAAGCCACAAAATTTTTCATAAATGACTTGCAGGACGTACGTACACATAATAAAATATATTTATATATTTATAGTAATATAACATAAAAAAAAGTCTAAATCAATAATTATTACTGTATTTGGTATCTGAAACACTAATAAATTTGGTTTTATGAAACACAACATAGCAAATTAACAAAAATAAAAATAGAATAAATTAGGTATAAATTAGATTATAAATAAAATAACGCTGTGCCTAGAGATCCGGACACCGAATATATAAAACGTACCTGGACCAGAGGCGTATTTAAGATTTTTCCGCCTATAGGCACTTTCCAATTCGCCGTCTCCCCCCCCCCCTCAATCTTTCCAAAAATTATTTATAAAACCTATTTAAATATACAATTTATTATATTATAATATTATATTATATAATATACATTATTAATGAACATCAAATTACAAATATTAAAACTTTAAACTTTTTTTTCTACTTTTTTCCTCAGCAAATGCATCAATTAAATCATCGCAATTTAAAGTCGGCAGTAAATCCGCTTCGATATTCAATATAGTCAAACTATTGAGTTTTTCAGTACTTCCCATAGTCGATCTGAAATAATTTTTGATTCGTTTAAGACATGAAAAAGAACGCTCAGTAGTACAGTTAGAAATTGGAGTACAAACATATGTTCTAAGTGCTATATCTATATTAGGATACACGTCCGTAAGAGAATCTTCTCGTAATAACTTACACATTTGTAAAGGAGAAATGCAATTAATTTGTTTATTTGAAGATTCCAAATAGGATTTAAAATGTATACATTCTGTTGAAAATGCTTTTTCAATATCATCTTTGTCACATTCTTGTAACTTATTGGCAAATTCTATTATTTCCGAAACACTTAAAGAAATAAGCTTGTGGAGTACAATAAATTTAGTGTAGTAAAAATCATAAGCCTGTCACCGTTTTTCTAATTCACTTGCTATTCGATCAATAACCACATAAAATGTAAATATTTTTTAACTTTTCTCGACCATTCATTGATGTATCAGTATTGCTATTTTCGTCATAAAATACTTTCCTCTTTTTTAGACGGGACTTTGTATCTTGATATAATTCAATCCTTGACATAGTTTTTGCTTGTTCTTCAAAATAGTCAAATCTATCCCGAGTTTCTTGAATAAGATTATTAAGCGATGCATATAACTTTGAAGCAGTACCAATATCAATTGCAGTACCTTGTAAAGTTTTGTTAGTTATATTAAACTGATCTAATACATATGTCCAAAAAACGGTCAAAAATGCGGTTTCCAAAGATTGTAAACTTTTATATAGACCATTGGCTTCGTTTCTGGTAATGCATTTTTCGTTTTCATTATTTTTTATAAGTAATAATGAGTTTATTGTTTCTGACCATGATGCATTTAAAGCTCTACATGCATCCGCACAAGCCAACCATCTAGTTATTGATAAAGATTTAAGTGTGTATGAGTTTTGCTTCATATTGTTGTGTAAAATATTCCATCTACGAGTAGATGCTGTGAAAAAATTGTAAAGTTTTTGAATAAGTCCAAAAAATGAAGATGCATCACTACAACATTCAGCGGTAGATGTTCCTACTAGATTTAAAGAGTGTGCAGCGCATGGTACAAAATAAGCTAAGGGGCTTAATGTTTTTATTCGGGCCTGCAAACCTGTATAAATGCCGGACATATTGCTGGCGTAATCATATGCCTGTCCTCGACAATTAGCAATATCTATGTTATGAACCTTTAAAATATTTAAATAGCATCTACTAATTGTTCAGCTTTGTGTCCTGTATTAGGAGTGAAACATAAAAAACGTTCAATAGGCTCGCCGTTATGCTGTACATATCTCACCATAAAAGAAAGTTGGTCGACATGAGAGATATCTGGGGTAGAATCTACGCTTATTGAAAAGCTTTCACTAGATTTCACTAACTCTTGTATTATAGTATTTTTTATTTTTTTCGTAATTAATTGTATAAAATCATCACAAATACCGTGTGATAAATAAGAAGTTGTACCGCTTCCTTTATTACTAAAACGTGCAATATGATCTGCTAAAAATGAATCGAATTGAGCTAATAATTCTAAAGACATCATATAGTTTACATTGTGATTAGAGCCAAAAATAGAATTATGACCACGTAACGGTAATCCACGAGAAGTTAGTGATTTTATTGTAGCAACTATCCTTTTCAAAACATTCCTCCAGTATATAGTCTCTTCCTGTAGTTGTAGTACTAAACTGTTATACATTTTTCCGAGTTCTTTACCTCGTAATTTTAATTTTATAATTGAATTTTTATTTTCTTGACTATTTTCATGCCAATTGAAACGCTGATTGGCATTTTTCCAGTCATTATAACCCTCTGTTACAAGTTTAATTTTGTTTAAATATACAAGCCATGAACGTAATGCAAATTTACCATTTAACATTTTCCTCTGAACAGTTATGTTTTGTTAAATGCCGTGTTTTGTCATTACATTTTCGACCGGAATAAGAAAAATCATCGGATAGATTTTGATGTAAGCCATGTTTTTCTACATAGTTACGAAAAGATTCATTAATCAACCATTTATCGGGATCGGTTTCAAAAAAAATGGGAAGTAAATTTTCGGATTCATTGAAATTTTTTTCTGTGACATTTTTTTCAGAATTATTATCGATAATTGTATTTATTTCAACTTGTTGGGTTTCTACATCTATGCTTTCACCACTGTTCGAATCAGGATTTTGTTTAAAATACGTATGCAATTTCGGAGTTTTATTTAAAATATTTTTTTCCCTTTCGTTCTTTAATTTTGACAATCTTTTGTACTCGTGTCCACTTAATCTTTTCCTACCGTCAGCCATTGTTACAACTTATAACCTAGTTTAATTAAAATAAAATGTCTAAGAAAATTTACGTACAAGGTAATTTTATAATAATGAAGTTATAAATTTACAAATTACCTGTCGTCAAGATTTGCAAATTGTCCTGCCCACGTGTACCGTGTGTTGGTGTGTCCAAGTGTCCAACAATAAATGAGTAATGAACATGCTTATATAAAATTGAATGTTATTTATAAATGAATTGGAAAATATTGGGGACCCGGCCGCTAGAAGTCACGACTTACGAGTAAAATATTTGAGGCTCTACTATTAGTTAGTAACGTTTTTAACACTGTTATCTACACGGTGTATGTATCATGTTGTACCTATTGGTGATCTACAAAATATTGTGACAAATCAAAAAAAAATAAAAAATTATTGTAATTTCTTTTATAATTTTATGAAATGATCTACACAAAAAGTGTGCTAAAAAAATGCATGGGATGCATTTGCATACCCTTGCATCCCACAAATGACGCCACTGTATCATAGTTATACACTAATACTTAATGATTTATAGATATAATTTATATACAAGATAATCATAAGCAAAATTTGTATAACTATAAAAGCTTAAGGTATGACAATCTACATTAAATACAAAATGACTTGAAAATACCTAATCCATGTAAAATATTTATGTGTCAATTATAAAAATTGTGTATTATTTAAATTAATACTATTCATTTACTAAATCATAATTGGTACTATTTTTTTTGTCATTAAAATTATAAATAATTTGATAATATGTGTGTGAAAAATGAAAATTAAAAGGTTAGTTAAAACAAAGTGTTGGCCATTGAATTGTTTCATTATTATCTTATTTTCAATGGTTGAATATTCAATTATATTCTTGTATTATAGTAAGTCAAATCCAATGTACCAGTACCAGTGAAAAACTTTTATCTGAGTCTGCAACTGATTTAGAAGGTATTCATTATTTTTAACTGCTCCTACTTATTTGTTAAACATTTTTTTTTTATACTTTATAGATAGTCAAATTCAATGTATTCATCCCAGTACCAGCAAAGAACTTTTATCTAAGACTGCAACTGATGTAGAAGGTATTGAATCTTTCAATTTTATAATTTTTAAATACAAGTTTAAAATAATATATATTTTTTATGTAAATTATAAATTATAAATGCTGTCTCATTTTATATTCCTACTTATATAATTAGTCTAAATTTAAATAATTACAATTTCTATAATACTATAATACTTAAAAGAAAAAGCATCTAACAAACTCTTTCGAACTGACGAATTATTATTAGAGTTTAAGGAATTAATGAAAATAAGTAGTATTTTAAAACTTTTTTTTGTTATTTTTGAGCTTTTCCTAAATAAATTAAAGAACATATTTTTATTTAAATGTATATTGTCAATAAAATACTGTATATTTTTTTTCAATAATACTTGTTTTTCTTTAAGTTACTTTTATTTTTAAACTTTCAATTTTTTTAGTACATTAAATTTATTTAAATTTTTGAGATTTATAATGCATTTTTAACTTCTATTTCTGCTTCTTTTTATCTTCTAACCTAACCAATGATAATAATTAATATAAATAATTTAATGATGTTTATTTCTATATTGTATCTTTTTCTTTCAATTTATAATATCAGTCAACCTAATTAAGAATTATTATGATTCTAGAAAATGCTGATGTAATTTTGACAACTACTTCTGACAACTATTAGAAAAATGATCCTAAACATTTTTTGATTATGAAACAACAAATATCTCCAGAATTTAAAAATGAAATTTTAAAGTGGGGTCCATGTCAACCCATGTCAACCCGTGGCTTATGATTTACTAGGTAAAGCATTTAAAAAGAACAAAAACGGTCATCATTTCAATAGCTCATGGTATTATAATATATTGGACGATGGCAGTAAAATTCATTGTGATTGGCTATCCTTCTCACCAAATTTGGACAAAGCTTTTTGTTTGCATTGCATGTTGTTTGGAATAAACTTAAATAGTATGTCTTCTATGGCCTGGACCAAGAAAGGTTTTTCTACCTGGAAAAATGGGAGTATGTATATAAAATCACATGAATGTTCAGAAGATCATATAACATCTTCAATTAAAGTAAAAACAAGAAAAACTTGTCTTCCACTTTTACCTTTACTGGAAAATAAAAAGATTCAACGTTTGACTCAGCGCGTAAAGAACAAGTTTCTTTCATTGTTCGATATGTATGTAAAACTACTGGCGTAGTGAATGAAAGGTTAATTGCTATGCGTGAATCCCCTTACACCAGTGGAGTTGAACTATTTAATTTGTTTAAAGAAGTAATGGCTAAAAATAATTTGGATTGGATTAACAACTTAATAGGACAGTCCTATGATGGCGCTGCTAATATACGTGGTGAGTATAAAGGTGTGCAATCCTTAAGTAAAAATGAAAATAAATCAGCAATATATGTATGGTGCCTCGCCCATCGCTTGAATTTAATAGTTAAAGAAGCAGTTTCTTCTTGCACAGATGCAGTAAACCTCTTTAGTAATCTCGAAACTTTATACTCCTTTGTTTGGAATGCAAAAAAAAAAAAAGAGTTGAATTATTTCGTTCAAACCAAAAAAATACTCTTCAGCACAAAACAATTTGGCTCTTAAACGTGTCAACACCACACGCTGGTCATCACATTCAGCTGCTTTAAATACAGTTTTGATCTCTCATAATGCTGTGATTGAGACGCTGGCCACAATTAAACTTTCTGAAGGTCCTGGAGACGCCAAGACAGGAGCTGCAGCTAGTGGTCTTTTAGATTATTTTACTTCTTATCGTTTTCTAATTGTAGCAATAATGTTTAAGAAACTATTTCAAATAATTGAACCTGCTAATAAAATATTACAAACTCGTGATTTGGACTTGTTAGCTGCAACAAATTTGATAGAAAGTGCTAAACATAAAATTAAATTATTAAATTATAGAAGTTTAAATGCTTTTTAAGACATTATAAAGGAAGTTGATCAATTTATAATTGATTCGGAACAAGAATTTACTCCAATAGTAGTATCTAGACCAAAACGATGCCCAAAAAAATCAGGTGAGTTAAGTAAAGATACTCCCATATTAGACCCTGTGAAACAAATTAAAATTGAATGTTTTAATAAAACACTTGATATTATTCAAATGGATTTTAGTGAACGTTTTAATATTAATGAGACTGGCTTAATGAAAGATCTATCACTAATTTCAAGAAGAAGAATTATGGAAGTGAGAAAAAATCCAGAAACTCTTTTAAAAGATGCTTTTATTATAGTCTGTGAAATATACTCAAAATATCTGAACAGAGAAAGTTTGATTTCAAAATACCAACAATTTGCATTAAATTATATTGAACTTGAAAAATCAATTAAACTTCCTTCATTTTTACATGAAACTGATGACCATTTTGATTGTGATGACGATGATATACAAGAATTTGGCTTAGATATGGATTTATATTCTAATTGTGATGCAGATAATACTACACAATCTTCATTCTCACAAGAAAACTCAGGAAGCCTGGGGGATTTGTTCTCTATATTTTGTTTGGAAAATCTACAGAGCACATTTCCTACTCTCTATGTTTTACTACATTTGGCAATTACATTGCCGGTTTCAAGCTATAGCGTGGAAAGGAATTTCTCCAAACTAAAACTTGTGAAGACCAAACTACGAACAACTATAACTGAAGAAAGACTGGAAAATCTTATGCGAATTTCATGTGAGCAAGATGTTGACATAGATAATGAAAATATTATTAATTTATTTGCCCAAAAAAGTAATGTTTTGTCAAAGGCTTTACTCTTTTAACTGTACAATGTTTTCTTTATCATCATTATTCATATTATCAAATAGTTTTGTATTTAATAAATTTGAAATGGCTTGTGAATACCATAATATATAACATTTTTCTTTAAATAGTTTTATGAGTAACTTTTGTTTATTTTGTTTATTTTCTGCAACTACTTATATTTTGTTATTTGTAGGTAACTAATAAAAGTATAGTTTAAATACTTCGTTTCAAATTTTCTTTCGAATGTAATTATTAAGAAAATATTATTAAAATTTGTCATAAATGACTATATTTTTTTCTAGGTACAAGATTTCATTAAATTAATATACATAATTTTTTCTGAAATATTTCATTAATTATGCTAAATAACAATGTGCTATCCAATAATTTTGTTTTCCTTATGTGTATGAATTTTTAAATAAAAACTAGTAATATATCAATTTTATTAATATGACATGGTTGTATGACTTGTATGATCTATTTAAAAAGTTGGAGCTGAGTATTGTTATGGGCCTCCATACATCATGTAATATATTACGACTATGTGTATATTTAGAATACGGGGAATAATGATATATACCTTATCATTAGAGTTAAGCACATCACGTTCATCATCGCTTGATATACTCTCCTCAACATCAACACTGTTAGATGGGCTAAGAAAAAAATAATGAAATAATAGATATAGTCAATTTTATGTTGTATATTAGGTAAATTATTGTTATTATCATTAGATAATTTTTTTTTTTTTAATGAAAAAATTAATTTACCCGGCTCCGTAATCAATATTTGTTTGTTTAAACAATTCTCTCCTTTGCTCTCGTTCAGATCTTCGTTCTTCGACTGCACATAATTTTTTATCCACACCCGCCATATATCTAACACGATCTTCTTGTCTTTGTAAAGTTAGAAACTGCCTGTCTTCTTCAATTTTAATTATATTGAAAGCATCATTATGGGCAATATCAAACAAATTATTTAATGTGTTTTGAAATTGTTTTTCATTGTACTGTTGTGTTGCAGACTTCCTTGATTTATTTTTATCCAAATTTCGCCAATTTTCGTATAATTTTTTTATTTTTCGAACTATATCACAATATAGGTATTCTTGCCTTTTTCCAAAACAATAAGCATTCATCAGCAACAAGGCCCGAACTATCATTTAAATTTAAATTTACAACGCGCATATTATAAAATAATACCCGAAGGCAGTCTCCATTGGAAGGTAATTTATTTCCAGTAATTTGACTGACCATATTACCTAAAAGGAAAATATATTAACGCGACATTTTTAAATCAAACGTAGAAACTAAAAATAAAGAAACGTAACACTGTGACTTAGTGTAGAAAAGTTGCAATAACTTATGACACAATTGTGAACACTGAACGTCTAAACAAACTGACAAATTAACCGATAATGTCAATGTAATATTATGTTCTATTTTTGTTAATCACTTATTCGATTTATTATTTATTATTATAAAATAAATGGCTATGGCTTGTAGATAAAAATGCAATAAGTATTATAGTCAAAGATATAATGTTTATATGGTTATATTATTGGAGGGCAAATATTAGATTAGAGGACAACAACTAAGAACTAATAAAATTTCCTAAAACATAAATTTTAACCACTTTTTTTAAATTAATGGATAATCATCAATCTCACAAAATTTTTATAAGAAACTTTTATTTAGTAAATATATATAGCTACAATAATAGTACTTACAGTTTTTTGCATAACATCAATAATTAAGAAAGTATACTCAAAAAATGAAAATTCATCCCCAATTACTAAAACTTCAACCCCTTTGAGGCACGGGAAGGGGTGGACTTATCACACTCAAACTTTATCATAATTATTTTTTTAATACATAGAACAAAATTTGGGGCACTCCTCATCAAATTTTTCAATTCAAAAAATAAGGACCACCCTAATATATATATATTTAATGTGGCTATTGTGAATTGAATATTGTGGTAAAATAACAAAAATGTAATAGTATTTAATATATTAAACTCAAAGGGGTGGTATTTACCACTTAACCCTACCTTAGATCTACCAATGATATAGTTTAAGAGTATTATGTTGAATATGTTGATAATTTATTGTACTTTGTAGTTGGCCCGTCCCAGACCTTTGCTCTGGATCCGTGCCTGGTTGCAATGTTTACCACGAACATTAAAAGTTACGACATTCTATTACATCAAATTTTTATTATTAATATTTATCATGCAGTTATTACGAAAATTAGTTGTTTCGAATAAAGACATTCCGCGATTTAATTTTCCTTCGAATTTATAAAATAATTAAATTTTATTACCACGATAAATCAATGCCCCTATATCAGGGATGGCCATCAGGTCGATCGTGACATGAGTTCGAGTCGATCGCGACTCTCTTTCAATTTTTTTCGAATTCTTTCAGAAAACAGTTAAAATATTTATTAATATTCTGTACATTTTGATATCTTTGTTCAACCCACAAATAAAAAAATTAAAATAAAAACAATTAACAAAGAACATATTTTGTAATAATATATAGTAACAAATAACTATAAAAAACGAAATTATTCATTGAGATCGAATAGTTATGGTAAGTATGTAGTTCATATTCCGTATTAAATAACGGTATTTGAATAAATTGATAAAATATATATAAATATGTGTTATGTAAAAGTATAAAATTAAAGTTAATTATTACTTTAATTTTATACTTTTACATAACACATATTTATATATATTTTATCAATTTATTCAAATACCGTTATTTAATACGGAATATCAATAAAATATCAATAAGTTAATTATTACTTATTGATATTTTAAACAGAACGAATAAAGGAAGTGTAATATGTAAGTATGTAAAATATATTTTAGCTCAGTGACAAGCATTTTTTTTTTTTTTTTTGGTCGATCGTGACAACTTAACTTAAAAACTCGGAAGTCGATCACAAACCTTTAAAAGTTGGCCAACCCTGTCCTATATCATTTTACTAAGTGGAAACTTTTAAACCTTCTCTGAATTTCTACAAATAATTCAAGACCAAAATTAGCCAAATCGATCCGGCCGTTCTCGAGTTTTAGTAATACTAATATAGGATTATTTATTATTTCGTAAATCGTAGTTGTATATTATCGAAATAGTTGATATTCGTGGCAATATCTTCGGAGTAATATATGGTAATATCATTAACGTAATAATGACTGTTCATGGTATTATAATTTTCATCAGTCATATTCGGAACAATTGATATTCGTAGTAATTTATTCGGAGTAGTACTATATTCAGAGAAATAACTTTACGTGGCTATGGTATTATCCAAGGGTGCCCGCAGGTGAAAATTCAGGGGGGGGGCAGCCTTAATTTTTATTAATAATCAAACACTTTTTTACTAATTAAATACTTTTATTAACTAATTGAACACAAATTGCAATTTTATCAACAACTTTTTCAGCTAAATGAATTTCTTTGGATGTAATTATTTTAACTAACAGGAAAGCTAGGGAGAGTTGTCCCCCCTGCCCCTCCTTGCGGGCGCCCTTGGTGTTATTCCGTACAAACTGTGAACCCTCCCCAGAACATTTTGAAAATACACTACTGTTGATACATTGTTATCAACCTTGATACATGATATAGATAATTCATTTATGATATATTCGAAAGATTATAAAAAAGTAGTTGATACTAATTCCACTAAGACGGCTTCCCAAACCGGAGCAATAGGCAACAAGCAACTATCAATTAACAATATTCAACTGACAATACGTATCGTCTCTAGCTCTCAAATAGAAGCAACGCAGTAGCAACCATGTCATCATCTGATGAGGACGACGTTTTATTATTCTAGTGGCATTTAAGAAGAAAAAAAAAAGTTAGGTTTCATTTACTATGATCATCCTAAGTAAAATCATAAATACATGGATATTGTTCAACTTATTCTACAAACTTTATGTTCAATACGGATTCATCACGTATTTTTAATTTAATTAAAAAGAAAAAAAATTAGGTTATTCTAGGTTACTTTTAAATGAGGAACATAAATGTAATAATATATAATAATATTAAAAAATCTGAATAATAACAAATAAATAATAATAAAAAAACATACTACGAATAACTTGCTCATATGTATTGTTCAACACCGTCAATAAATATCGACCAGCAACACAACGGTCGTATCGCCGGCAATGCGTGTTGCTACAAGTTCACAACAGGAAACATTGTGTTGCTTCGGTGTGAGAATATTCATTGTTTTCTACGAGATTAATCAAATGGCAATATTATTGCTTATCGCCGATTGCTAGTTGCTCGTTGCCTATTGCTCCTGTGGAGAGCCGCCTAATTGTATTATATTATTTGTATACACTATATTAATGATTATAAAGTACTCACTATTCAGTATACTATAGTATACAGGTAAATGAAATTAGATAACCATTCGTTTATTTTATCATTCGAGTGACAAACCATTTGATTATTTTATCAATCGAATGAAAAAAACTATTTGATTATTTTATCGTTCTGGTGAAAAATTAATTCGAATGGTTCATTCGATTGTTAAAACCATTCGATTATTCCCATCACTAGTATCAAATAATATTCAATTGAACACGCCTCGTTCTGCTTTTGGACGTATTTGCGTTTTAGTAGTAACATACTACATTTTAGGAACAAATCGACGAAAGAACAAAATGTTCGGTTACTATTTAATATTCTTATCAAATATTTTTATCAATAAAGACCCGTCATCACACGGCTCTATAGCTAAGTTTCTGTCACAATGTGGTTAGCGTACTATAATTCGATTCATTGCTTTCTACATAATTAATTTTCATATTATCTGTGGCATCAAAAGCATATGTAGTATGTAATATTGCTTGAACAATTTAAGTTAATAAATCGCGGTACTGTTTACATTCTAATCAAAATGGTACTTCTCGACAAAAGCAAAGTAAGTTTTTTGTTTTTTGTTAATGTACAACTGTTTTCTTTTTTTTTGTGTGGTATATCATGTATGTGTTGTTAAGAAAATTCAAAGACCAACTTTTGGTCAAATTTTTATAAAACTATTTGAGAATCAAAGTAAAATTATAAGAAATATTAAAGTATTTTCTTTTGGTTTTATTTGTAATAAAATCATATTACTGTTGTTCTTTTTCAACTGTTTCAATATTTATATGGATAAAATTATATTTATATAAAATACTATTGTAGAGTCCTTTCTGATTGACTTTCTTTCCGTGTTGTTTAACACTTATGCAACATAGTAACATGTTTTATGTCTAAAATATTCCTTGATTCCATAGGAATTCTGATATTACTTACCTATAAGTATTTATTTAGTTAAAGAAGGTATTAACTATTACTAACTTATATTATTATTATCATAAATTATTATTTGTATAATAATACTAAAAATATTCTGGCCTTAAATTTTATTTAGCATATGAAATTTATTTGTGTATTTGTTGCTTATAGTTGGTGTGAGATCTGATAGACAATGCTAAATCCGGTGTTATAATTGTTGTAAATATGTTTGTCGTCTAGGACATTACCCGGGGTATACTGCTATTTACTAATTGCGATTTACCTTTTTATCCTAAATTATCCATTTAATAATATTAATATATATGTCATATTAAATTCTATTTTATACAATCTCTTTTGTTTATTTATTTTGTTTACCTTGTTGATTCTCTTAAGAAAATTTTAAATGTTTGAGTTGTAATGCTCTAATCTGTTATATGAATATATATATATACTAGCTAAACCACCCGTGCACTTTGTAGCCCATTAAAAATCCTATCACTTATATGTCTTAAACTGTGTGTTAAATTCGTTAATAATTTATTTCGCATTAATTATTATTATTAAAATAAATAAAATATTAATAATAAATTATTAAAATTTCCATTGTAAATATCAAAATGTCTGCTTGAGCACCTCCCAGGGTAACTTTCACTTTTTAACTTAGCCTATCTTCTGCCAGTAAGCAGGTCTAATATATCTCTGTACCAAATATATATAATACTATGTTGTTGATTTCGATTCCATAGATTCTGTTCAACTCCATTCCACACTTCGCATTTTTTGTCAGTTTGACTTGCTCTTTTATATTTTTGACTCGCAGAACTGCAAGTTCTGCGACTTAAGTTTATACGTTTAACTGCTAGCATTTTTAAAAATAACTTTACCAAAACTCTTTAAAACATTATTAACACTTATCAATAAACTTACTGTACAGTGGAATTTTGACGGTTGCATCTGTTTTATACGATAAACTGTAATTAAATAATTCCGTAACCAAGAGAATGCATATATATATATATACACGTCGATAAACACACACAAAAAAATGATCAGATTGCAGTTAGCTATATAGATATATAATTTACACGGTTATATTAGTTTTTAATTTTCCATGCAACTTTCTTCATTTTTTCTTACATAAGAACCTTGTCCTGATAATTACGAACAATTAAAATAAAATTTGAGCCAAATCGGCCCAGACATTCTCAATTGATGAATTGTTATACATTTTTGGCTCCATTTTTATATATATATATATATATATATATATATATATATATATATATATATATATATTTATTTATACCTTATGTTAACATAATTTTGATTTTTTTTGTGTTAAATAGTTGGCTTTTTATAAAGTGAATTTCAGTGTATTACAAAATTATATGTGTGTTAAATATTTAAACCATATAGAAGTGAACATTCTAAATTTTATATCAACTACAATTTTTGTAAACAATAAAAATAAATTAAAACTATGGGTTGGTCCACTCTGATAAGTAGTTCTAACTTTGTCACTTATCATGTCCAACTATGTACATCATACTACTAAATTTACTACTGAACTAGCTAATAAATATTTTATTTAACATGCATCATACTCTATTTGTACAACTTTAATTTATTATTTAAAACTTTTTATATCAAAAATAAATAGTGATTTAATATAATATATAATCATTTAAAATTAAATGACATAAATTTGATTATTTTTTTAAATAAATGCAACTAAAAATGTAATTTAGTAAATATTTTAATAAACATGAGATTTTTTTTATATCTATAAAAACAGTTTTTAACTTTTATATTTTTGAAAAATATTTTTTCAATAAATTTGAATATAAAATGTATTCATTTAATTATCAGTTAGTGATGTAATAGTATCTTGCGGTATTTTTAATGCAATGTATTTTTTGTTTGACAGTTTTTGGAAGAGCTAAATATTTTATTTAACACATCACAGGCATGTGGATCGGTGAGAATAACAATGAAACTATGTAAGTTGTTTATTATTTCATAGTTCAGTATTACCTTTGTTTATATCTACTCGGTATAATATTTTAAATGTATAATGTATGAAAATATCTATTAGAAAGTTCAATATCAATAGGGATCTTACTGTGAATACATATTTAAAATTTAATTAAAATTTGGATATTTTTATTTTTATGTCTAGTACTTTTAAATAAAGAGCCAAAAAATCTGAAACAAAAAATTGAAGTACCAAAAGAAAAAATGTGTTTAATCAGGGCTACATTCAAAAACAAAAAATTAAGTACTAGAGTAAGTTCAACTTTTTTGTTAAGAAAATTTAAATTTTCTTTATAATTCATAAATAATTTTCTTAAAATATGTCTATTACTTCTGTGTATAGATATCTGCCAATGAAGTAACTTCATTTCAACAAGAATACTGCACATTGTTGAGAAATTCATTAAGTAGCTTGAAAAAGACTAAAAAATTAAAAAAAAAAGTTATGTCTTAATAAAGTGGAACAAAAGCTTGTGATATTAAAACTTTTTTCTTAAATATAATATTGTATTTTATGACTTACTTGGTAATATGTTACTTTTATTATTAAAGTAAGATTTTACAAATTGCTTTTTTTAATTTTAATTTAACATGTATGATATATGTATTTAAGTTCTGATCAGATATATATGTAATAGTGATAAAAATGTAATAAAGTTTAAATGAATCACTAAATGCAAGAAGGGCACATGTCCATAGTTTTCATAAAATCACAATTTTACAGATTTTTGTTTAGATTGGACAAATACATCGTTTTGTGAAAACGGGACATATGTCCAGTTTTCTGGTATATTATAAAATCATATTGTGTGAATTATTTAAATTATTTTCTTCAATTTTTTCCAGAGATATAAAGTTTTAATAAAAATTAAACAATTTTAGGAATATTAGTTTATTTGAATTAATTTGTTTGTTGTAACCAAATATACCAGTTCATATTAAGTTATTAAAATACCTATGTACTTATTTAAGAAAATGAATAAATAATTTAACTATTGTTTGATGGTTTTTTTAATTTCGTGAACATATCATAATAAATTCAATAAATTACTAAAGACTTAATTTTATTTTAAGTGCATAATATAATTGTCCTTGATTAATGTATTCGACCTCAAACTTAGATTTTTCAATAATTTTAGTCAGGAATTTTAAATATAGTATTCACCTATTTTTTATGTGCATTCAATAAGTAAAAACAATATAAATAATTATGAAATAACATGCTTTTAATACAAACTTGGTTAAAATTACTAGGCTATACTAAGGTCTGAAAATGTTCAAAGATTGGAAAATACGGCTGATCAAATTAAGATAAACACCACCACTTATTAGTTATTAATATTTATACATACAAAAATTAAAAAAATGCAAAATTTTCTTCATCATGTGCTTAAAAAATCACTACATATATATTGCATTATATAAACTATTACAATTTACTATTATTTTCAAATTATAGAAAAAAAATAAAAAATTATTAATCAATTATAAAAATTCTGGATAAAAAAAAGTAATTTTGAATTAGTTCCAATGTGAAGTGACAAAGTATGCTTTTAGGTTTTTAAAATGGAAGTTTTTGTAGTTGCCGCTTAGCATAGATTAATATTTTAAAATTTCTTTCTACATGACAATTCACTATTTATATATACGAGTATTTAAAACAAGATGTCTTCAGATTGACATAATACAATATGACCAAATGAACCTTAAAATATGCCCTAAAATCATAAAAAATAAAAGAAATATAAAATATAATTAAAATAAATTGATTACAGTTTATTTTATCTTTTGAATTAATATCTATAATATAATCTTATGAATTAGTATATTTATAAAGAAAACCAAAATTACATTCTTTTGTAAACAAAAGTGAGAATTTTTTTTATACATAAATGATTTCTGTTTATCATTTAATATAAACAATATTTATAAAAAATACAAAATAAAACATTATATTATTATGAATATTGGCAAAAATAGCAGAAAAACTTCAAATATGAAAAGAAATAAAAATATTATTTCATTTTGGAAATTCCAGGTGTATAAAACAAATTTATATCTCATTTTACTATTTTTACTTTTATTCTATAACAAATGCTTTAAAATCCGATCTCTAGTTATAACCTTTTATAGAAACAGAAAATAAAATATAAGGGATTATAATTTATTGACTAATAAATTACATAAAAAACATAAAAATTAAATATTTAAACTGTAAGAAAACTAATATTAACTACTACTACTAAGAATACTATCGATACATTATATGGATTTTAAAGGAACTTTTTAAAAGAAATAATATTATTTATACAAATATGAATAAAAAGTTAATTAGCACGACTGAAGAAAAAAAAATGGGAAACTCCTAGGTTGGATGGGACTCCACTGTCGGTAGTGATATAGATATTCGTTAATGGTATGAGTTATATTGGTCTTTTTAATTTGAAATCAATGAACCACTACTCATGAAAATATGGTTCTGAGTGAAAGATATCTAATAGGTTAGTTTATATTTTTAAAGATGGTTGTTATAGAAGAACCAATTCTTAATAAAGTAAGTTGAATTTCAAATATTATAACTTTTGCAAAATAAAGACATCTAAAATTTGTGCAAATCGAAAACTTCAAGTACATATAAATAGCATAAACATCATTAAAATATTTTGAAACTATAAAATGTTTTTAACTAAATAGCTAATGTTATTTAAATGAAATTCGCTGAATATCCGATCCATTAAAATATTTCTTTTTATATAGCTTAAAATTAATTTATGTAATATTTTTCCTTTTTTTTTTTTTTTTTTTGTTACAAAGAAAATCTAGTTCTCAATTGTAAAATCCTTAAGTTACTTTTTGTAAAACGTTAGTTGCTTAAATAACTATCCAAAAAAAAAAATAAATATATATAAAATATAACTCAAATCTAACCTCTTCAGCTGCTGTTGAATGATTATTTTCATTTGCTGGGCTTATTCATTATCCATGTAGATCAAGTATATCAGATTATACTTTCAAAAAATTAGTCTCTTTAAAAGGTAACCAGGAATTTATTTTAAAACATGGGATATAATAATATTATATATTATATAAAATAATTTTATACTTTTATTATAAACTACTTTTTTACTATTTATTTATTTTATTTATTTATCGTATGACATAATAAGACTCGCATCCACCATAGTACAGTATACACCAGCTGCAGAGTGCGCGGGATATATATAAATTAGTATAGCTAAAAATAGATTAACCTAAAAAAAATGCGCGAAAAACAAAATTAAAGGAACTAACAACTCTAAAAACAAGTTTGATTAGATTTAAGGTAAAATCGATAAAAAAAAGTCCACGGATACTAAATTGTTTTTAGTTGATAAAAGAAATTCATAATTCATATTATATATAAATTTGAACTATTTTTAAAAATGTTTGTATAAGAATTGATTTAAATATAAGTTTATTAATATTAATATTAATATAAGTTAAATGTTAATTGTGGTTAGGTTAACCTATAAAATACATAATACACAAACATCTGTAAATATTCGGGTGGGTAGAGGACAAATGTAAGTAAGGTAGATATTATATTTCATACATCCGTTCAGTCATTCAATGAACTATATTTCATTTACAAATCGTTCAGTCGTTTAATGAACTATACTTTTTTTACGTATCGTTTAGTGAACTAGTTCAAATTGATACACGATGAGAGAAACGAACTAGTTCACCTAAGTGAATGACCAGTCTCATCTCTACTTTATTATTAAAATAATTATATACTTACTATATTTTATATTATAACATAGAGATCCCATTTTTTTATAACTTATTGATCCAATAATAACTTAACGGGACTATCAATTTTATTTTCAGTAGCTTTTTAAATTTCCTTTCAGTTATTTAGTTATAAAAAATAACAATATAATAACTTTTTCTAGAATAATCGTATTGACTCGTATAATAAAAAGTACTAGGTAAGTAGATATATAATACTCGTATAAAAACTGTTTAATATCCGTTCCGATATCGGTGTAATATAAGGGGATGGGAAGCAAAATGGCCATTTTTACTATCTAATAAATGTACAAAGCTGTTGATTTTTCATACAAAGTAAGATATTATTTGTATTATTTTGTATAAATTGAAACTTTATGACATATTTCTTCTGCTACACAATATTGTAGAGACTTGACATTTAAATAACCTATTCCACTCACTGGTACAGCTGCATTAACGCAATACAACTCAAGGCGCTTTGTTCATTGATCTGTCACAAAGTTGACTTGTGAATCAGAATCTAAGAATGCTCTACACGTTACCATATTTTCAATGTCATAGTATGTACTTGTACAGATAAATTTGTGTTTATAATTCCAACTATAACAGATTGAGCATTTGCTGATGGGTTTACTTCACCAGAAGTTGATGATTTGGTTATTGGATGATTCTGAACTTCTTGATGTAACAAGTTATTATGTTTCTTTGCATATGTAATACATGGCGAGAACCTACACTGGTGGACTTGATGGTTGTGTCTAAGAAAATTGTAACAGTTTGAACACTGCAGCCATGTGATCTTCATCTGTCATCAGTGGCGGCGGGATGTAAAATTATTTGAAGCAATTGCTTCAAATCTAAAATGTGGGGGTGGGTATCTGAGTCCGGGTGGGTGTACAGTTGTATGATCTCATTATAAATATTAAGACAAATATTATTATTGATATAATAAAATATAATATGCTAGTATGCTACCAAGTCACTGTGCCGATCAGCGTGTGCTCTCGACGTTTTCGTAGTTATTTTAGTTCTATTTTATGTAATCAAACAATAATAATTATTATAAGAACTAAGGGGGTCAAAATATTAAAAATATACAATATGCTTCTAAGATTAAAAAAGTTCGCGCTGCCACTGACTGTCATTGATAAGAACTCTTTACAGAATAAATATTGTAAATAATAATAATATGCAGGCCCTACAGCGGTACAGCTACAAAATTACAATAATAATAATTAAATACAGTTTGACCTTACAGTGGCACAACTACAAAATAATAAAATAAATAACTATAATACTGGCTTTACAATGGCACAGCTATAAAATTACAATAATAAATAACTTGCCTTTGACGGCTAGGCCCGTCGGCTTTTAAACAACTGAAAACAAATATGGTCGACCTATACTCACATGTGACAGCGTCAAATGGGCGGATTTCATCCTACGTGACTGCAACAAGGAATTTGCTTATGCAATAAACTAAATAATACAAACAAAATTATAAAGCACAATCCTAGCATGTGTGCGACCACCCAAACACAGTCACAGACAAACGACGAATTCACGTGTCTGCAGCAAAACACAATACAAATCAAAACCACGTTATTCACAATGACCGCTGGTAAATATGCCTAAAAAATCAATACTATTAACCAATGCAACAAAATAGTTGCTAGAACGATAAATACCACATGGTCAAACAGGAATAAAACACAAGACAACGTGGTTTTTACAAGACATTGGCTGCAGTCGATGACAATACCGAAAACTGATATGCACACCTTTGTTGCGTGCCGTCAGTTCAACAATGGTAGTTGAATAAGGAATAGAAAATAGACACAATGTTTAAGTTAATACTCTTTATTGAAATATTCCAAGTCCAAAACATTAAATTACTTTATCAAACAAACTGACGTGAAGGTGCTTGCTCGAACCGGACTAAAACACATCTGATTTTGGGTCTGTTAGGAACCGCTAACATACTTTGATCTCGTGTAAACCACTTGACCCGGATATGATTATACTAAACATAATCTTATATTTTAGTGTATTAGTGTTGGCCTTGTGATAGAAGATAGAATAAGGAATGAATACGTGAGAGGTAGTGTTGGTGTAGCGCCAATTGTGGACAAAATGAGAGAAAATAGGCTGAGATGGTTTGGGCATGTGATGAGGCGAGAGGAAACGAATGCAGTAAGAGTGGTTATGAAGATGGACGTTGAAGGGAAAAGAGGAAGAGGAAGACCAAAAAAGAGATGGTTGGAGACTTTGGAGAATGACATGAGGGCTGTCGGTGTGTGCAGAGGAGATGTGATTGACCGAGTAAAGTGGAGGTGTAGGACAAGGGTGGCCGACCCCAAATAGTTGGGAGGAAGGCGAAGTAGAAGAAGAAGAAGGAGTGTTGGCCTTGTGATTTCTATCTTTCGAAAGATTTTTATTAACAAGTGCTCATTATTATGAATTAGCAAATATTACTGAGCGCCCAACCCTGAATTATGAAGTTTACTTAAACTTAAAGGTTTATACTTTTCACATGTCATTTGTATTCATAATCATTTAGTGAATATATTCGTAAATCGTTTAATAATAATAATAACAGTAAGGTATACTTTATTACTTATGTAACCCCCTGTTTAGTGATTGTCTTGGGAACCTTCATTATATATGTCCGTAACACTTGAAGACAACGACGAGAACGAGATGGTGCCGATGGACATTAACCAGGCAATGGCCGCCGGATACCAAAAAATGAAGATAAGTTGTCCCAGTGTCACCACAATAAACCTAAAGTGGGCCACACACGTTCAGTTAAAACTGAGTAATTGTAACTGTACAATCGAAACATATCGTGAATTCATGGTCGAATAACATGGCGACGACAGATGACACTTTCGTGGTTCTCAGATTAATGTGCGTTTTAAAAAGTAAAAGGCATAAAAAATGAAACTTATGATGTAAACAATGACTGTTAAATTTGATAAAAGAATTAAGAATTACTCCAAAAAAATATTTTAATTACTTAAGGATGAAAGAAGATACTTATTTGCACCTTAATAATAATAATAATAATAATACAATTATTGATATAATGACACAATAAATTAATATAAGTAATATAAATTATATAAATATTATTATACATTATAATAATAATTTATTATTTTTTTTTTAAATGGTGAGGATAATAAATAACAGCTTAAAATATATTATTATTCAGTTTTTGTACGAATTGACTTTGAGTGGCTGTAATGAAATTAAAACTGTACAGAGTACAGTTTGCCTACACACGCATCGTCTTATCTGCGCAGTTTAATTGCCGCAGTTTTATCAATTGATACTTTAAATTTATTTCCGATCAACTGCACAGTTCTTAAAATTATGTTGTATTAGCCTACACACGTAAAATTTATCTGTACAGATAAAACCGTACAGTCAAATCGTACAGTTTTAACTGAACATATGTGGCCTACTTTAGAAGTTTTCAGCGCAAACAACATACATACCTACATAATTAGATATTATTTAACAATGTTTTCAATTTTACAATGATTTTGTTTTTATACAATTTAACTATAACTTCTTTATTTTATTTGAAGCAAACGTAGAAATTATTTTTATGTTGGAATAATTTATTTAATCATTCATATAATCTTAAAAAATATTTGTTTTTTTATAACTAATAATAAAGTTTCATTATTTGTATACAATCCATTGTTTTTATTTAATCTACATTTTGCTCCAAGAATGTGATAATTAATATATTTACAACACAGATATATGAAACCTACATTTTATCAGGTATACTCACAAATAATTTTTTATCGAATTTTAACGTTTTGAAATTAAAAAGTTGATAGAAGTTATATCTGATCACTTTTTCTGTTAAAAATAGGATCGTAAATATTTATACTTTAATTTTTTTTTTCAGTTTACTTAATTGTTTTATTATTCGCTAATTTATTACTTTTTTAATAAGTCGTAGACGAAGTGTTAAATTTTTTTGTGTACATTAAATTCCTATATATAATAAACTATTTTACAACAATTTTAAAACATTAAAACAATGTTCTAAGTAGACTAGGTTACCTGATAAAAAATTTAAAAAATAATTTAATATCAATAAAGCAAATATATTATATTTAAATGTATGTTATACATTTGAATCAATTTTTATTAAAGTTTATTCTGTCTTCGTGTACTATATACTCAGTGACGTATTTTAGACGATTTCTCGGAGGGTGTCTAACATTTAACCTCATAAACAACATTTTTAGAATTATCTACTGATGTAAAAAACAATAAACTTACTTTTTAACAATTTACTGTGTTAGGAATTGACAAAAAGTTTTACATTTGAAACTCATGTAAATGGTGTAATAGAAATGTTGTAGGTTATAATGAAACACCAATGTCCAATATATTACGACTTTTGAAGTCGAGGAAGGGGGTCCAGACATGGAAGACACAACCCCCCCCCCCCGGAAATATGACACTATATATACTTGATATTGTACCAAGACGAAGAAAATAAATTAACTTCAAGACACTGTAGTTATTGAAAACTGAATTAAACTTCTCTTAAAATAATTCATTATAATATTAAAAATAAAATAAATAGGTAACAATTTGAAAATTGTGTACAATTATTCTAAATAATCCATAATACGATAGCAAAAAATGTATGCAAATATATTTTTAATTATAATAATATTCTATAGACTTATGTTAAATGTTTGTAAAATAGTCAATGTACTTATTTACTTCATAATAATATGGTTGTAGATACTTATTCTGAAAATCAAAAGCTCATTATGTATTTTTATTATATATTTAATGATTTTAATTTGCTAGTTTACCTTGTCCTAAATTCCATTTATTTTGTCGATCCTTGTCCATGACCATCTTATCTTCACTAATAATTTTTAAAACTTTTTGTAATTTACTAGCAATAGCATATCAGTTCATAATACAACTTTTTTATTTATATATTCGGTGTAATAATATTTTGTTATTTTTAGTTTTAGATGACGTTTTATTTTAATTATAAGATAACTAATCTTTTATCTGATACATAAAGATTTGATCTGTTTATAACACAAAATAATGATGGACTCAAATGTAAAATCGAATATTTTAACATTGACATCGTTTTGGATTTTGGGTCTATGCAATAATTTTGGATACGTGGTCATGTTGAGCAGTGCGCATGACATTTTAAAATCCAAATCTTCAGTACCGGAAGACAATGTTGTAAGGATTATTTTAAAATGTTAATATATAAGTTTGAAAGACAAAAGTATAATGTCAAAATTATTTAAAACCAATAGTCAAATACAGTTTTCATATATTACGTAAATTGAAGAATTTTAATTTTTAATATAATACAACTAACTAATTTTACATTGATATTTCAATCTTTTTTATCATAATGGGAAATAAAAAAAACCACAATTTGTTTTTATTTTACTAGCCTAGAACATTATTTTAATTTTACGCTTGATTAATATGTTCTCAAAAAGTAGTATCAAAGGTTATTAACGTACATGTTAACTAACATATATGCTTGTATTTGCAGACAGTAAGTTCTAACTCTACTGTTGAAACATATGCAAGAGAGTGTAATCATTTATCGACTGGTGTCATACTATTGGCCGATATTATACCTGGGCTACTTATAAAAACTTTTTCTCCTTTTTTCGCATTACATATCAAGTGAGTAGTTTTAATAATTTTATATATATATAGGTAGGTATATAGACTTCAATATACTATAATTTATTACGGCATTAAGTTTTCTTTAAATATACTGTTTTACCACTGCAAAAACACCTAAGATACATAATACACACACTCACACACATGGTACTTATAATATTACATGATTATATAAGCCTTATTCAAGTGTTATTAAGTATTATAAATAATCACATAGTACACAATTAATTAATTTATGTACATTTTTATTTTATTTTAATTCTAACAGTTCTTATAATAATTATATTAATTCTTAATTAGGTTAGAAAATATTTTATTATATAATTTTATTTTTTACAGTCGGCGATTATCATTATGTATTGGACTGACTGTGGCCAGTTTCATTACTGTGGCAAAAGCGAAAACTGAATTAATTGCTGCCATCGGCGTAGCGCTAACAGCTATGGCTTCTGGTCTTGGAGAGTCAACACTTTTGTCTTACATGATCAATTATGAGCGGTATATATTTATCACTTATCATATGTTTAAAGTTCATGTTAATAATTGATAACTTAAAGAATATAAAATAACTCCCTGATAAAATTCCTACGAATGGGATGAACTATAGAAAAAACTTTAATTCAATAATTTTATATAACCTAAAAATATTGATAACTATTTTTTATTCCTTTCTTTGAAAACTATAAGTCATTGAGTACTTCATAAATACATTATAAATGTGTATTAACATTAATTAAATTACTTAATAATGATACTGATATTTTTTTATTTATTTATCAAATTAAAACTATTTAAATAATTGAATAACCAGCCTTAAAGAAAAAATTAATTTTTATAATTTTTTTTTTTAATCCGTTTATTTTACTTCTCATAAGATGATTGATAAGTACTTAACTATAAATTAAATGTAATTAATATTATTGTACTCAACTTTGATAAATAAGAAGATTATAAAATCATTTAATAACATATACAATTTTAAAGCTTTAATTTTACACATTCAAAATTCTAGTTGCATTTTACTCATTTAATATTAACTATTAACAATAAGGGTAAGTAACTTATTCAAAGTAGATCCGTCTTTTATATATTTCATAAAAAACTTCTAAATAGAAAATATTTTTAAATATTTTAGTATATATTTTTTAATACTTTTAAAGGACATAAACTTAGACTTTATAAACCTAATATTTATCTAGAATATAAAAATGATTTATATACATTTAAAATGGATTATGAGTAATAAAATGTATGAAAAGAGGTTTTTTTTTTAATATTATACAGAAAAACTCAATTTATTTTTAATATATTCAATCTAACATTTTTTTTATATAATTTGTATCTGTTATGATGGTTTTATTATTATTTTTTTTTTTTAAATCTTTCGAATTTTAAATATTACTTATAATATATATATATATAACTTATATTACTTATAATATTAATTATAACTCTGCAATTATATTACAGAGGTGTTATAACATCTTGGTCGTCTGGAACGGGTGCCGCTGGTATCCTGGGAGCGTTGACTTATGCAGGATTAACTGGCTTCTTTAATCTATCACCATCTACTACTTTGTATTTAATGCTTTCAGTACCAGGTCTGATGGCAGTATCGTATGTATTATTATTAAAAATAATTCTTAGATATAAAATATTGTAATAAACTAATAATTAAATTTAGGTTATAATATATTAATTATTTTAATATAGGATGTATATTTATTATTAAATATAGGTACAATGTCAATAATCTTTTAAAAATAACAACAACATTGATTATTTAAATAGTTTATATGTATAAAGTATTATTATAAAAAATATATTTAATATATTTTTTTTTTTTATTTATTAAAAATTAAAATGTATCAACATATTACATGTTACAACAAGTTAATTATAAATAAATAACAATAACAATAGCAATTTAATTTAGAGTTATATATATAATAAATATACTGTGTGTTTGTGTTATGATGTACGGAATATGTGGTGTGTGTGTGTTATGGAGTAGGAGTTATAGGGAGTGTTATTTTGTTTATTAGGGATGTTAAAACAGTAAGAAGGGGGTATCAAGTATAGATTTTAGTTCGTCGAAGAATTTGGTGATAATGTGTAGAGATTGATCGGGTGGTGGTCTGTTAGCTGCGATTTCGGCGTATGACGGTTTTCCTTTTGAGTTTGGACTGGGGGCTTCATTTCCACTCCTTTGAGATGGAGGTGGTATAGGCGGTATAGCAAGTGTTGGAATAGGTTGATGTTCTTTATTTATTTTTTTAGCTATAGGTTTGGTGCGGTTTAGTATTTTTTTAAGAGATTGGCATCCTTTATAGTTTACAGTGTGATTTCCACCGCAATTTGCACATTTTGCGGGTTCCTCCCGTTGTTTTGTGCATTCGTCAGTTGAGTGTTCTGATCCACATTTTACGCAGCGTGGATCGTGATGGCAATAATTACGTGTGTGTCCATCTTTTTGGCAATTATGACATTGAGGAGGATATTCGAATTTCACTATTGAGTTTAATATTTTTGTTATTTTGAATATTTCTCGATTGTTGTTGCGGGCCAGGCCTATGTTAAATAAAGGAAGTGGTAACTTGTTCGTGTGGTGTATTATTTTTGAGATACTGTTGACTTTGTGCCCTAGGTCACTAAGGTAGTTTATAATATCCACGGTATGCGTGGAGTGGTGAAGGTGGCGTAGCACGACTCGGAAAGGTTGTGAGGAACGGGGGAGATAAGAATGGTAATCGTAATTGGCTTCAACCAGATATAATTTAATGGCTATTTAATATATATGATATATATATATATATATATATATATAGGCTAGAATTATACTCGTTTGCATTTTTTTTTTTTTTTATTCTATGCAGTTGAATGAGAATTTGAAGTCTTTAGAAATCATGAAACGGTAAATTAATGGCAAAAGTTTTTTTTTGCGTGTTTGAAACTATTTTAAGATAAAAGAATATTTCATATATTAAAGAATACTAGAGAATAAATAGATTAATTTTATACATTTTTAGATATTTATTGTTGCAGTAGTGTAAATATAATAAATTATATGTAGGTATGATAATATTTATATTGAATATTAAAAAACATAGAAAAAGTTTTGAATGAAAGTAATGAAGTATAAATTATATATATTTTTTCATCGACTATGATAACTAATTTGCAGCATGCTTCTATGACTTCAGTTGATGTCAAATGTTCTTACAGTATGTATGAAAACATTTTAAACGAACCAATATGCCACCAGAGCACATGGAACAAAATATTGTTGCCAAATGTTTTCAAAAATGTTCCCAATTAAAAATACATCATTAATCTAATTTAATTTAATAAATTAAATGTTACATAAGTAAAAGTAAATCTATTATATACCTATTTATATCAGTTTTTTGTTTTGTGTACTTTATTCTTTAGTTTATATATGCATATTTTTAACTAATAGAATATATAAAATCATATTTTTTGTAAATTTTATTATAATTCCTAAAGAGTATTGAAGGTATATTTTCAACTTTTTAAGAGAATATTATCATATTATTTTGACTATTTTAAGAGAATATCATTTTAGCCTTAGTTATAAATTATTTATGTATATATTAATTTACAAGTATTAATCATTTAATGATTTTTATTTAATTTTTCATTATATTTTTATTAATTGGTTTACTATGTTTAAATTCATGAATTTAGTATTCTTAAGCAGGGTTGTATTAATTTATTTTTTATTTTTAAATACTGGTACTTTCTAACACATTTTAAACTTAATTATTAGTAAATCTATCTATAAATTTATATTTCGATATAAAATACAATATTATATTTTTAAGGTTCTGGGTATTATTAGAACATCCAAACAAAGATGTCACTCAAGTGACAATAAATTCATCAGAATCAAATAAACAGAGTCAAACTATTTCTAGTAAAATATCTTACATACCCCAGTTGATGAAATTTATGATTCCTCTGGGACTCGTATATTTCTTTGAATATTTAATTAATCAGGGATTAGTAAGTTTTAATTCATTCCAGTAAAAAATTGTATGTTATTAAACTAAATATCTATTTTTCAGTTTGAGTTGGTTTATTTTGAAAATATATGGTTAACACATGCAGAACAATATAGATGGTATCAAGTTTTATACCAATTAGGTGTTTTCATTTCCAGAACTTCAGTGAATCTGTTTCCAATAGAAAAAATTTGGATTTTAACAGTATTACAGGTAAAACATAAGAAGTGTTTGAAAATTTCATGAAATATTGAAGATTGTTCATAAAATATTTCAAATAAGGGAAATATTTCAGTATTTAAAAAAATTTGTTTTTTTTTTTTATATAGGTAAAATTATTATATATATTACACATTTTTTTGATAGAACAAATTAATAAGACCCATTAGTGATTGTTTTCCTTGGTACTACACATTTATAGTATTTACAATTTTTAAAGGAACAGAAAAATTGTATAGGATATATTTATAGTCTACCTGGAATTAATGTGTTAAATAACTATACCTATAATATAACTAGTATAATGACTTATAAAAAAATTAACTTAATTTATATAATAAAACATTATTTTATAAATTTATCATATTCATAAGTTCATCTATTTCAGCACTATCTATATCAATATGTGAACTTTGATCTTCTTCATTTTCCAAGTTTACTTTACAGTAACTCTTAAAAATAAAATCAATGTTTTACGTTTTTGTGAAATATTTCACCGTGTACTAAAATATTTCAAAATGAAATATTGTAAATGAAATATTTCCTACTTCAAACATTAAACATAAGTGATACTACATATTTATTTTTATACAAATGATAAATTTGATAGTTTTACTGAATATTTAATTTTATATTATTTTGAAGTATAGAGTAAAAATGTTACTTTATTTTTTTTGTAATCAAATATTAGAGAAATAATTTAAATTAATTTATGCAAACTATACTGTAATGAGTCCCGACAAAAACACTATTGATTGTCTTGTAAAGAAAATCTTTGTACTATTATTATAATTTATATTAAAATCATCGGATAATAATTGAACCTAACTTGTAAAAGGCATACGAAGAGGCGAAAGTTGAAAAAGGAGTAAGACAAGGGTGTAAATTATCACCTACTTTATTCAACTTATATATGGAGGAAGCGCTAAAAGATTTGAGAGAGAAAATTATAGAAGGGTTCAAGATTGGTGGGATGCTAGTTCAGATGCTTCGATTTGCAGATGATATTGCCGTGATAGCGGACAGTGAAAAAAATCTAGAAAGAATGCTCCAAAAAATGAATAACACACTCAAACAAGAATACAATATGAATATTAATAAGACGAAGACAAAGATACTATTTGCTAGTAGACAACAAGTTGATACTAACATAATGATGAATGGCATTAAGTTGGAAAACGTAAATAGTTATACATATCTCGGAAGCAGAGTCACTAGTGACGGGAAAAGTGCTACAGATATAAGATGTAGAATAGCAGAAGCTAAACAAGCGTTTTTCAAAAAGAAGAAACTCCGAACCACAATTGCTATAAATATAAACATTAGAAAAACATTGGTAAAAACACTTGTAAGGGTGTGGCGCTATATGGAGCTGAATCGTGGATAATATTGAAAGCTGACCTAAGAAAAATAAAGGCTTTTGAAACATGGTGCTGAAGAAAGGTCCTAAAAATTCCTTGGACAGACCGAGTGACTAATGAAGAAGTGTATAAGAGAGAATAAATGAAAAAAGAGCAATATGTACGACAATAGTGGTGCGAAGAAAGAAGTGAATAGGACATCTCATAAGGAACAATACATGGATAACGACTATAATTGAAGGAAAAATCAAGGGCAAACCAGGAAGAAGAAGACCTATACAGTCATATATGAAACAAATCATGTTGGATATAAGAAGAGAATCATATACAGAACTAAAGAGAGTCGCAATAAATAGAGAATGGAAGAATATTTCATCATTCAACCAATTTATGGATTGAAAAAAAAAAAAAAAAAGAGGTTTTTGATTAAAACCGTGTAAGTTTTATTTTAAATATGAAAATAATTTTTATATAATAAAAGAATCTAAAAAATAAAAACAAAAATTATTAAATTGACAAAAAATTAATAATGATGTAGAAACAATAACAATTAGCTGTGTAGTATTAATAAAAAAATATTCGTTATGCACATAAATGGGCACCCAATTTTACCAAATAGCATTTCCGAATTGTATGTTTCTTTATATATATATATGAAATAAAAACTAATAAACGCATGAATTTTTTATTGGAAAATTACAAACCTGATGACATAATTGTAATTTTCACCAATCTACCTGTTATGATAAAATTAGTATAATATATTCCATATTATTGAAATTATATTCATATTATTTTTAATGTAAAAAATATAATTAATAGGCAATATTTTGTAATTTATAATAATAATATGTTTTTCTGTTTATTTAACTTAATTCCTATAAAAATAGTAATACTAATTTTGTCATAGTTTCTATAAAATATAATAATAAATCAAGTCACTTATTTATAAATAAGTACATAATATTGTCTCATACCTAGTGATAATAATAAAAATAATTTAAAAAAATCATAATATTTTTATGTTAATTTATTTTACATAATTAAATGCAACAGTATTTATATACGAGTAATGCGATATTATTTTATTTTTAAATTAGTTATAGCCTTACTAGTTCTAGCTTTTTATATAAGAGTGGATTTATTTTTATGTAAGTGTCCGTCTTAACATTTTCTATCAAAACTTTTAGAAATATACTTGCAGTTGGGTGTAATTTTCTACAGCTGTTGATTAAAGTATGAATGAAACGATTCACAATTGTTAGTATTATGACATAAACTCTCTACCATGCATGCCTACATTTATGGAGGACATTTTAAATTTTCTTGTACCTATACAAACTTCTAATAAATAATCAGTATAATGTGAATATATGAGTATGTGATTATGTGGCATATCTGACATTAAATCAAATACAAAACTGTCAGATATACATTTTGGATTCAAATAAATCAATTATTTTATTTTTAAGGTACAATTAAACCAAGTTATTGAATTTTTTTATACCACGATTGAGTAAAATGAAATATAAATCATTTGATAGCTCAATTAGGCTATACTAATTTGACAGCATTATGAATCACTATTACAAAGATTTTCCTTTTTTCAAAATTATGGAATATATTATAATAATTTTATCGTAGTAGGTAGGTTGGTGAAAACGGAAATCATATCTTTTTTTTGAAAACTACCATTGGTGGAAATGGTACATGTCTGTTCATTTGAAGAGGTTCTTTTTGTACCCCCAAAACGTTAGACTAATTAATTAGTATTTTATATGATAGGTGGCATAATAACTATAGTATATTTATTATAATTTATTTTGTTATAAAAATGTAGATAAAAATATTTATTAAAAAATATAAAAATAATCTTTTTTAATACTATTGGTAGTACCATACAAATAATAGATACGCCATTGATCTACTGTTAAAATTTATAGTTCCTTAAGTGGACGCAGCCTTTAGAAATCAATGTAATATTTTGCATTCGACTTAATAAAAACAAATTTTCACTAATAAAAAATAAAAAATCTATTGTTTAAACCTGTTTTTATCTATTTTAATACTTAAATAGTATATATATAGTTATAATGATTACAGGTGACTAGTAGCTGCATAGCCATATAGCCACTAGCAATTTTACCAACAGGGTTTTATATCCGTTTATCATAAGATCAATACGATACCTACTTTTTTACAATAATGTTGTTCAATACAACTAAAAAATTGCTGTTATAAGTTTAAATCAAATTTATCGTATTTTTATTATTATTAAAATATTGTACAATTACCTACTAAGTATACAGTTGTGAATTGAAAAAGAAAATTAATATTTAACAATATTTCAATACCTAATAGGTAATAATTTACCTATAAAAATATGAATTTTCTTATTTTCAGGGATTTAACGTTATATTATTTTTGACCGAAGCACTTTATTCATTCATACCGAATATATACATAATATTTGCAATAATTGTATTCGAAGGTTTATTAGGAGGAGGAGCTTATGCCAACTCATACCATAATATTATGAAAAAAGTACATTAATATTTTTTATTTAATTCATTTATAGTTTAATAATAATAATAATAATAATAATACTGTTTGTACAGAATAATGTAATTAAATATGAAACATTTTATTTAATCATAGGTACCAAAAAATAAACAGGAGTTCTCAATGGCAATGACTTCATTTGCAGATTCCATAGGTGTTTCTTTAGCTGGAGTGCTCGCGATTCCATTACATAATACAATCTGTCTTTTACCAAAATGAGACGATTCTAATTAATTAGAATTTATTTTAATTTTATCTTTAAATAATTTTTATACATAATTGAGGGAAGTAGTTTATATTTTGTATTCAATTATTTAAAAATAAAATTAACTTTATATTATGATAATAATTAAAAGTGTAATACCATTTTTTTAAATTATTTTAAACATTTTCTTTTTTTTTAGATTACTTACTATAACGTATTGTTTGATTCTTCATTGTTTGTTTGAATATTATCTGTTTTAATATAAATATATATTAATATATTGATTTAAAGTGCATAATTTTATGTTCAGAGTAAGTATTTTTTAAGAAAATAGAAGTGTGTATTATTAATCTATAAATAAATAAGTAAGTAAAAGCTTAACCTGGAGTATTATTATATTTTTAAAGTACAACCGATTTCGAGTTGCCCTGAAGCAATGTGAAAAACAGTTCCGGGTCCGTAGTCAATTAAAAAATGGAAAAAAAAACAATGTCGAGTTCAAATTCATTTTCAGGTTACAAAGTAAATAAAATTTCGACTGAATGAAAATATCGAGAAAAATTTGTCGTTTTATGTATAGATAATTTATTTTATTAGTTGAAATTATTTAAAATTAATTATAAATAAATAGATTTGTTTAGAAGTATAAATACTTTGGTCATTATTATTTATTATTGTTTAAAATGTATTGATATATGATATATCTTAATTGGTTTGTACATTTAAAATATTATTAAAACTATTTTTCAATGATTATAATCACCCATATTCCCAAAAAATATTATTTTTTAATTTAATATTTTATAGATTTTACAAAAAAATAATTTTAACAATAATTTAAGTTTAAAAAATTATTTTGAAAATATAATATCAATAAATTGCAGATAATAATAAGGAATAATGACTAAAGTATTTATTTTTTAAAATATCTATGCTTACTAAGAACTCATTTTAAATAATTTATTCTTTTGAAATAAATTATTTCTATGTGAAACAACTAATTTTTCTCAATAAATTCCTTCCTTTATTTTAGATTCTGAACGGAGTGAAGAATGTATTGATTTTACAATGATGTTTTTTTTTTTTTTTGTGTCTGTCGACACGATTTGAGGCAGTAAAAATGCTTCGATTGCCTTATGTAGCAACTTTTCTGAAAGAAAAGTGAATCTATTTGGTATTTTGGGGGGTCAAAAGTAAAAAATTTTCAATATTTTTTAAATGCGACGGGAAAAACCATAAAAAAATTTGGAAAAAACGGGAGTTTTTACGTAAAACCAGTTTTCGACATAATCAAATTTTTTATTTTGCTATAACTCAAAAACTAATCGATTTAAATACTTGAATTTTTCACCAAATGTTTAGATTAGCGTTCTCTATAAACCATTCAATTTTCAAAGTATTTTGACTTTTATAAAGCTATTTATAGACAATTGAAATTTTCAATTTTTTAAAGTATTTTTTTTTTAAATAACGATAAAATTTTTTTGGCCGGCCAGAAAATCTTGAAAATTTAATACAAGGTTTCTTATAAGTTGTTCCTTAACTGATAAAAAAAATCTAAAATCGTAAGTCACAATTTTTTTTTATAAGTGCTCAAAGTTCCAATTTATACGAAATATGTAAAAATCACGATAATTTGCAAGTTATTTTGTAGATAAAAATTCATAAAATTTTTTTTGCTCATACTTAAGGTTCAAAATTTTAACACTAGGTTATCTATGAGCTACTCTAAAAAAATCTTTAAAAAAATTTCTACCGGACTAAGAGGAAAAAATTGTATGACTGTTTGAAATTTAAATATTTACGAAATTGCATAAAATAGCGATTTATTCTCAGACGATTTTAAATATTTGTTATAATTCAAAAAGTATAAGTCGCAGATTTTTGAAATTTCTACCAGCTGTTAAGATTGGTATTTCTTTTATGCAATATTTTTTTCAAAATATTATATTGATTTTTAAGCCACTTATAGGCATTTAAAATATTCGATTTTTTTACATTTTATTTTTATAATCGGTGATAAAAAAAATTTGGCTACTACAAAATACTTGAAAATTTAATCGAAGGTTCCACAGAAGTAGTTCTTAATGTCATTCAAAAATTATTAAAATCCATAGGCACAATTTTTTTTTATAAGCGTTTGAACATCGAATATTGACATAAAATTACATGTAAAATATAATAAAATGTAGAATGTTCTAGACTGACAAACTATATGGCTGTATGCAACTGCCAACCCATCCTAAGTGAAAAATATATTTATCGTTTCAATATAAAATATACTTTTTAAAATGTTTATAAATAACACTGTATTATATCCTAGACAATCATATGAACTCCGTTCAGAATCGTTATTCGTATACAATGATATCTATCATTGCATTCAAATTTAACAAATCCATTATAATAATGACCTATCCTATAAGCGAGGTGCACTCCACCCCTAACTGTACAGCACAGCGAGGCCCATCCGGTTCTTTTTTTCATATTCAGTTGTAGTTTTATTTTTCATATTTAGTCATAATCTTATTAACTTGGTACATACTAGATAATTAATTTTTAATTCGAAATTTATCGAACTATAAACATAGAATAATACTCCACACTAAGCTTTCTTTTATTTATTTATTTATATATATTCATTTATGAGTATTAACCATTTTTTTATATCATTTTATTTTGTATTATTAATTGCAAAAATTTTATAGAAAATGATACAGAGCTAACATATCATATTTGTATTTTTAACTTACAAACTGGCATGTTGATTTTTGCTCTGTACAAAATATTTGATTTTTGACTAACTACAATGTCAATTGCCCTTTCATCTGATCTACCAAATGCACAAAATGTAACAAACGTTTCACAATAAACTTCTTTCTCCGGAACAATTATTGGTATCTGTTACAAAAGAATTTAAGAACAGTAACAAACCTCTATATATATATATCTTAAAAAATATGTTCAATGTGCATACATACGCTACAGCTTGGTGATTCTATAGTGTAATATTGAGCATTGTATAAAAATGATACGTTTATTCCCATTAATGATTTTTTACTGAAATTTTTTAAAAAGAAGCGTATTTTGAAACGTGGTCCTAAACCTAAAAGCTGAAATTTATTTTTATTAACGTCAGCATATGTAATATATTTATAGATATTGTTCTACTTGAGCTGATGTATGTAAATATTGATTGGTAATTTTTTGTTTAATCGAATTCATTCGGTCATTCAACACTATAATTTGTAATGTTTGCCACGTTTGTTGAGTTCGTACATGCATTTCTACAAGAATGAAAGTAACATTTTAACCATAATAGATACTTAAATATAAAATGTATTAGATTTTTTGAATTACCATTACAATGCTCTCTTTCACGCAATGTTTGTTCTATAAACACGTTACTTCTTTTTGGTATGCTCAAATTACCATGAATAGGTGCGGTTAACGTTGGACGAGTACTTAAGTCAAATGTCGCCGTCCGTTTCAAAAATTTTATGTCCACTTTGCTTTCTAAGAATATATTTCAGTAGTTGGCATTAATAAGAGTAATTAATTTTCTACACGTTTAACTACTATAATACGACAATTAGTTTCATACTAGAAGAAATCATTATTAGAGCATTTTCTTCCTGGCCAAATTTTCCAAACATGATACAAGTCACGGGGTCAGACATCGAGATTTTGTGAACAACCGTGGATCCGGAGTACATAAGAATTAATCCCTTTGTAAGTCCATCTGCATTGGTTGTAATGCACGATACAATAGTCAATTCAAGTGACATACTTTTTACGTACATGTTGGTCATGCACATAGGATCACCCGGCAATTTGACGTTCCATAACGATACACACTATATAGTTGACATAGGTACATAACATATCGTTTAGAAAATTATTGTGGTTGGTTATGCATGTGTGCGGTTAATCTCACTTTCAGTGTGTAGCACTGCAATAGGCCATCTATGGTACAACAAATGAATTTGTCTATTCGAAGTATGACGGCCACAATGGCATGCGTAACTTCTACTTTGTAACCGCTTGTTGAGGATTTTGAAAAAATATACAACCGGCCTGTCCTTGTGGCAACGAGTATTTTATAATCAACATTATACAGTCCGATAGCACACATATACGCTGTTTCACCCTGTAACTAGATATTATAAATACTTAAAATAATATTATAAGACAATAATGATTTATATGATTAAAAATTAGTCATCTGTAATTATAAATACTAATTAATATATATCATCATACTTCATATTTATCAGGTAAAATTTTAAACGATTCCGTATCAAGTATGCTTATTGCATCAGTAGTTGCTATTACTAGACAACTAACTCCATGTACGTCAGCTATGTTTCTTTTTAACTCAGTGACGCAAGTTATTGTGTGCTATAATATTCATAAAAGATATAAGTCAAAGATGGTTTTATTTAAGTCGATGATAATGTACTTACTTGTTTCACTAGTTTATTTTTTTTATGCTTTAAAAAATACTCTTCAATGTAGCATTCATTTAAGCATAGCATTTGTTGCGACGTTGTCGAAAGGTTCACAAACCCAATAGTAGAAGATAACACTTGTAAATGTTTTAGCAAATCAAATGCGTCTTCAGTCTGCTGCCATAATTTACATTCTTCGGTATCTTTTACAGTTGTGGAATGAATCGAATACTTATGATATGGTTTACAATTTCGATAAAAATAAATCTCATTTTTAATGACTGCAGCTATACCTGAGAATATTTTTAAGTGCAAAAATGTTCATAAGTACTGATTTTTATTTAATTTTACTCGTACAACTATGTGATTGAAAATTTCAAAAAATATATATAACTTGAAACAATCATAACAGCTCGATAATTTATTTAATTATAATTATCAAATACATACGGAAACACAATAAGATATTTTTATAACATTTGAAAATAATGTCTTACATGGAATATGTTGATCACTATTATCTGTATACACGGTTACAATAGTTGATGGTTTTTCATTTAAATGAATAATGTGCGTTTGATTTAGACCTTTAAAAATCTTATTCAATTTGTAATTAATATATTTGGTCCATAGTGCAGACATTTTTTACTAATATTTAAGCATTTTTACTTTTAATTGAGGGCTTGATGATCCCGATCCAAAATCAACGACGACAAATTTATTGTCATTGTCTCCGTGTACATCAGTTAACGTCATACAACAGTTATAAGTTTGCAAATTTATTGGAGAATTCATGTCTACATCTATCCACATAGAATTCCTGTTAAATAATTTTATATACAGTATCACTAAAATAAAATTAAATACATTTGTTATTTACATTATATTATTTGTTTCTGGTTGGTTTTTTTTGTAATTATAATAATAATGAGAAAAGCAAATAATAATAATAAAACAGAATTTATGTATACATATATATTGATATCGACTAAGATTGCATACAGTTAAACATAATATATCAATATCCTGATGTGCTACATCATTTAATGCGCGTCGATAACTACTTATAGATTATGTTTACTATGATAACACGTCTTAATAATTTTGTTGTGTTGTACATTTGGTTGCTTAGCAATTACGCCATTACGTCGGTTATGTCTATCATGTATACATCCGTATACAGTCAGTGGCGGATTTACGGACAGGCAACATATAAGGCAGATGTCTAGGGCACAAAATTTAGGGAAGGCGCAAATATTTTTTGTCACATGAAATTAAGATTTTTTTTCGTATTTTGTCAAATACACTGACATTCAGTAAAAAATATTTTAAAAATCAATTATCTCAACGTATGCAGCTGTACCCATAATATAGGTACTCGTATAGTGTTCGGATCACCAACTATTTGTCATAACCAGGGCTCGGAAGTTATAGCACTAAAAAAATTAATTTTTAGCGCTTAAATATGCACATAAAAACATTAATATAAGCGCTATAAATAGCACTACAAATTGGAAAATATGCAAAATAAAATTGTGTGTTCAAACAACCGTGCAGCTGTTGACACAACTATAATTAGAAAACTCGAAGATATGGAAATGAAAAAAAATGCTAAAGACTGCTTTAGAAAACAAAAAATTATATTAATCTCATTAGATAAAATACAAAAAGATTCTTGCACTTTAAATGACGCTATTGATGTATGGGATTAGATTTTTTTGAAAAAAATTGTAACTCAAATGAGATAGAAAAACTGAATGACAGATATGATATGGCTGTAACACCACCACATTTTTTGGCAAAAATTAGGGACGTACACAGAGGGGTGTTCTGGGTGTTCAAATACCCCCCGAAATTTTTTTTTTTTGTATGGTTATTTATTTATTAAATTTTAATATTAATTTTTATATTAAACTTTAATAGACAGGTATAATATTACATTTATAAATACAACAAAATTATACCTATTGTGTATTGACGTAATAATGTGGGTATAAAAAAATTCTAAAATGTACACAGACATGGGAAATACCTAAGCTATACATGACGGAACAATTACTGCGAATTGGAATGTTATAATTTATAAATAATGACGTTTCTGTTCAGTGGCGGTCAAACGGGAGTGATGAGGGGGATAGATCCCCCCAATGAATTTTTTTTCAATACCTATTTATAAAAATTTATAATAAAGCATATTGTATAATGCATTACATATTGTTCTATTTTTTTTTCTAAAAATAAATTTCCATAGAATGTCGGAATATTTTTTTATGACAAGACTATAATAATATTATTATCTAGACTCAAGTTTAGGTACTACTACTAGGATAGGATATTATTGTTATTAATATTTAGTTGTTTTTTTTTATTTTTTTTTATAAGTGCTCAAAGTTCCAATTTATACGAAATATGTAAAAATTGCGAAAATTTGCAAGTTATTTTGTAGATAAAAATTCATAAAATTTTTTCTGTTCATACTTAAGGTTCAAAATTTTAACACTAGGTTATCTATAAGCTACTCTTCAAAAATCTATAAAAAAAATTTATACCGTACTTAGAGGAAAAAATTTTATGACTGTTTGAAATTTAAATATTTACGAAATTGCATAAAATAGCGATTTATTCTCAAACGATTTTTAATATTTGTTATAATTCAAAAAGTATAAGTCGCAGATTTTTGAAATTTCTACCAGCTGTTAAAATTGGTATTTCCTTTATGTCATATTTTTTTCAAAATATAATATTGATTTTTAAGCCACTTATAGGCATTTAAAATATTCGATTTTTTTACATTTTATTTTTATAATCGGTGATAAAAAAAAATTTGGCTCCTACAAAATACTTGAAAATTTAATAGAAGATTCCACAGAAGTAGTTCTTATTGTCATTCAAAAATTATTAAAATCCATAGGCACAATTTTTTTTTATAAGCGTTCGAACAGAGAATATTGACATAAAATTACATGTAAAATATAATATAATGTATAATATTCTAGACTGACAAAGATATCGGATTTTTTTTAAATGCTCTAACTCAAAAACGAAAAACCGCAACAACTTGAAATTATCACCAAATCTTTATATTGACGTTTTCTATACATGGATAAGTTTTCAAAGTATTTTGACAAATTTTGACTTATTTATAGACAATTTAAATATTCGATTTTTGTAAAATTTTTGTTTTTAAACATCTATAAAGTTTAATTGGTTGTCCGAAAATTCTTGAAAATTTAATACAAGGTTCATAATAAGTTAAAATTATCGTAACTAAAAAATATCGGTAATCGGTTTACTCAAATTTTTTTTATAAGCCCTTAATGCTCAAATTTGTATAAAATGTGTAAAAATCACGAAAATTTGCAAGTTATTTTGTAGATAAAAATTCATAACATTTTTTCTGTTCATACTTAAGGTTCAACATTTTAACACTAGGTTATCTATAAGCTACTCTTCAAAAATCTTTAAAACAAATTCTACCAGACTTAGAGGAAAAAATTTTATGACTGTTTGAAATTTTCGATTTTTCTACATTTTTCGTTTCAAAATAAAATATACTTATTACAATATTTATAAATAACATTGTATTATATTCTAGACAAACATATCATCTCCGTTCAGAATCGTTTTTCGTATACAATGATACCTATCATTGAATTCAAATTTAACAAATCCATTATAATGACCTATCCTATGAAGAGTCGCACTTCACCCCCAAGTGTACAGCAGAGCGAGGCCCATCCGGTTCTTTTTTAATTTAATTTTTAGAATGAAACAAATTGAAGAAAATCGAATGCGTTTAATTCCAATCATTGAATGTGTAATGTTATGCGGCCAACAGGAAATAGCTTTAAGAGGTCATAGAGATTATGGTCCTATTTGTTTCAGTAGTATGTATATTATATAATACTATATAAGTAGCTTACAACTTGTTAAGGCTCAAGTAGAAAAAATAGTTAATGCCAAAATTTTATTAGACTGTTTAATAGGAGTAAATACTAAAGAATATAGTTTTTATTATATAGTTATAATATAATATAGTATTTATTGTTTAGGTGAATCAAATGAAAACGAAGGAAACTTTCGTGCTATTTTGAAATATAAAGCTAAAGATATAGATTACATGAAAACCTATTTAGAAACAGACTTTAAAAACAAATATATTAGTAATCGAACTCAAAATGAGAAAATTGAAACATGTGGAGATATTATTTTAAAAAAAATTGTTCAAATTGTCAATAAATAATGTAACATTAATTAATGAACTTAGTATTGAGGATCCAAGAAGTTAACATAATTTTTTAAGAGTTAATGAAAACATGTTCAACACATTTCTTAATAAAGTAAGTTACAAATGATTTTAAAGTAGTCGACAGTGTGGTAGTAGCTGTTTCCACGATAGCAGTTAATGGCAGTTGCTGTCACACTGTCAAGTATTTACTGTCAACTATCTAGCAGAGCTAGATAGTTCGACAGCTGACAGTTGATAGTGTGGCAGTGTGGCAGTGTGACAGTGCTTATGTTTACACGGTGGTAGTTTCTTGGCAGTTACTATCGTGACTGTGACTGTCGAGGGTCACTGTCGCCGTGTAAATGAGGCTTTACTGAAATAAACTTTAGTATAATATGTTTTGGTTGAGCTGTTAAGTTTGGAAAAAACTAGACTCAAGTGTGTTATTATCTCTAATCGCACCAGTTTTAGAATTATATACAATGTCCTCACCAGTTTTAGCATTGTATACAATGTATCCACACCCGCCATATATCTAACACGATCTTCTTGTCTTTGTAAAGTTAGAAACTGCCTGTCTTCTTCAATTTTAATTATATTGAAAGCATCATTATGGGCAATATCAAACAAATTATTTAATGTGTTTTGAAATTGTTTTTCATTGTACTGTTGTGTTGCAGACTTCCTTGATTTATTTTTATCCAAATTTCGCCAATTTTCGTATAATTTTTTTATTTTTCGAACTATATCACAATATAGGTATTCTTGCCTTTTTCCAAAACAATAAGCATTCATCAGCAACAAGGCCCGAACTATCATTTAAATTTAAATTTACAACGCGCATATTATAAAATAATACCCGAAGGCAGTCTCCATTGGAAGGTAATTTATTTCCAGTAATTTGACTGACCATATTACCTAAAAGGAAAATATATTAACGCGACATTTTTAAATCAAACGTAGAAACTAAAAATAAAGAAACGTAACACTGTGACTTAGTGTAGAAAAGTTGCAATAACTTATGACACAATTGTGAACACTGAACGTCTAAACAAACTGACAAATTAACCGATAATGTCAATGTAATATTATGTTCTATTTTTGTTAATCACTTATTCGATTTATTATTTATTATTATAAAATAAATGGCTATGGCTTGTAGATAAAAATGCAATAAGTATTATAGTCAAAGATATAATGTTTATATGGTTATATTATTGGAGGGCAAATATTAGATTAGAGGACAACAACTAAGAACTAATAAAATTTCCTAAAACATAAATTTTAACCACTTTTTTTAAATTAATGGATAATCATCAATCTCACAAAATTTTTATAAGAAACTTTTATTTAGTAAATATATATAGCTACAATAATAGTACTTACAGTTTTTTGCATAACATCAATAATTAAGAAAGTATACTCAAAAAATGAAAATTCATCCCCAATTACTAAAACTTCAACCCCTTTGAGGCACGGGAAGGGGTGGACTTATCACACTCAAACTTTATCATAATTATTTTTTTAATACATAGAACAAAATTTGGGGCACTCCTCATCAAATTTTTCAATTCAAAAAATAAGGACCACCCTAATATATATATATTTAATGTGGCTATTGTGAATTGAATATTGTGGTAAAATAACAAAAATGTAATAGTATTTAATATATTAAACTCAAAGGGGTGGTATTTACCACTTAACCCTACCTTAGATCTACCAATGATATAGTTTAAGAGTATTATGTTGAATATGTTGATAATTTATTGTACTTTGTAGTTGGCCCGTCCCAGACCTTTGCTCTGGATCCGTGCCTGGTTGCAATGTTTACCACGAACATTAAAAGTTACGACATTCTATTACATCAAATTTTTATTATTAATATTTATCATGCAGTTATTACGAAAATTAGTTGTTTCGAATAAAGACATTCCGCGATTTAATTTTCCTTCGAATTTATAAAATAATTAAATTTTATTACCACGATAAATCAATGCCCCTATATCAGGGATGGCCATCAGGTCGATCGTGACATGAGTTCGAGTCGATCGCGACTCTCTTTCAATTTTTTTCGAATTCTTTCAGAAAACAGTTAAAATATTTATTAATATTCTGTACATTTTGATATCTTTGTTCAACCCACAAATAAAAAAATTAAAATAAAAACAATTAACAAAGAACATATTTTGTAATAATATATAGTAACAAATAACTATAAAAAACGAAATTATTCATTGAGATCGAATAGTTATGGTAAGTATGTAGTTCATATTCCGTATTAAATAACGGTATTTGAATAAATTGATAAAATATATATAAATATGTGTTATGTAAAAGTATAAAATTAAAGTTAATTATTACTTTAATTTTATACTTTTACATAACACATATTTATATATATTTTATCAATTTATTCAAATACCGTTATTTAATACGGAATATCAATAAAATATCAATAAGTTAATTATTACTTATTGATATTTTAAACAGAACGAATAAAGGAAGTGTAATATGTAAGTATGTAAAATATATTTTAGCTCAGTGACAAGCATTTTTTTTTTTTTTTTTGGTCGATCGTGACAACTTAACTTAAAAACTCGGAAGTCGATCACAAACCTTTAAAAGTTGGCCAACCCTGTCCTATATCATTTTACTAAGTGGAAACTTTTAAACCTTCTCTGAATTTCTACAAATAATTCAAGACCAAAATTAGCCAAATCGATCCGGCCGTTCTCGAGTTTTAGTAATACTAATATAGGATTATTTATTATTTCGTAAATCGTAGTTGTATATTATCGAAATAGTTGATATTCGTGGCAATATCTTCGGAGTAATATATGGTAATATCATTAACGTAATAATGACTGTTCATGGTATTATAATTTTCATCAGTCATATTCGGAACAATTGATATTCGTAGTAATTTATTCGGAGTAGTACTATATTCAGAGAAATAACTTTACGTGGCTATGGTATTATCCAAGGGTGCCCGCAGGTGAAAATTCAGGGGGGGGGCAGCCTTAATTTTTATTAATAATCAAACACTTTTTTACTAATTAAATACTTTTATTAACTAATTGAACACAAATTGCAATTTTATCAACAACTTTTTCAGCTAAATGAATTTCTTTGGATGTAATTATTTTAACTAACAGGAAAGCTAGGGAGAGTTGTCCCCCCTGCCCCTCCTTGCGGGCGCCCTTGGTGTTATTCCGTACAAACTGTGAACCCTCCCCAGAACATTTTGAAAATACACTACTGTTGATACATTGTTATCAACCTTGATACATGATATAGATAATTCATTTATGATATATTCGAAAGATTATAAAAAAGTAGTTGATACTAATTCCACTAAGACGGCTTCCCAAACCGGAGCAATAGGCAACAAGCAACTATCAATTAACAATATTCAACTGACAATACGTATCGTCTCTAGCTCTCAAATAGAAGCAACGCAGTAGCAACCATGTCATCATCTGATGAGGACGACGTTTTATTATTCTAGTGGCATTTAAGAAGAAAAAAAAAAGTTAGGTTTCATTTACTATGATCATCCTAAGTAAAATCATAAATACATGGATATTGTTCAACTTATTCTACAAACTTTATGTTCAATACGGATTCATCACGTATTTTTAATTTAATTAAAAAGAAAAAAAATTAGGTTATTCTAGGTTACTTTTAAATGAGGAACATAAATGTAATAATATATAATAATATTAAAAAATCTGAATAATAACAAATAAATAATAATAAAAAAACATACTACGAATAACTTGCTCATATGTATTGTTCAACACCGTCAATAAATATCGACCAGCAACACAACGGTCGTATCGCCGGCAATGCGTGTTGCTACAAGTTCACAACAGGAAACATTGTGTTGCTTCGGTGTGAGAATATTCATTGTTTTCTACGAGATTAATCAAATGGCAATATTATTGCTTATCGCCGATTGCTAGTTGCTCGTTGCCTATTGCTCCTGTGGAGAGCCGCCTAATTGTATTATATTATTTGTATACACTATATTAATGATTATAAAGTACTCACTATTCAGTATACTATAGTATACAGGTAAATGAAATTAGATAACCATTCGTTTATTTTATCATTCGAGTGACAAACCATTTGATTATTTTATCAATCGAATGAAAAAAACTATTTGATTATTTTATCGTTCTGGTGAAAAATTAATTCGAATGGTTCATTCGATTGTTAAAACCATTCGATTATTCCCATCACTAGTATCAAATAATATTCAATTGAACACGCCTCGTTCTGCTTTTGGACGTATTTGCGTTTTAGTAGTAACATACTACATTTTAGGAACAAATCGACGAAAGAACAAAATGTTCGGTTACTATTTAATATTCTTATCAAATATTTTTATCAATAAAGACCCGTCATCACACGGCTCTATAGCTAAGTTTCTGTCACAATGTGGTTAGCGTACTATAATTCGATTCATTGCTTTCTACATAATTAATTTTCATATTATCTGTGGCATCAAAAGCATATGTAGTATGTAATATTGCTTGAACAATTTAAGTTAATAAATCGCGGTACTGTTTACATTCTAATCAAAATGGTACTTCTCGACAAAAGCAAAGTAAGTTTTTTGTTTTTTGTTAATGTACAACTGTTTTCTTTTTTTTTGTGTGGTATATCATGTATGTGTTGTTAAGAAAATTCAAAGACCAACTTTTGGTCAAATTTTTATAAAACTATTTGAGAATCAAAGTAAAATTATAAGAAATATTAAAGTATTTTCTTTTGGTTTTATTTGTAATAAAATCATATTACTGTTGTTCTTTTTCAACTGTTTCAATATTTATATGGATAAAATTATATTTATATAAAATACTATTGTAGAGTCCTTTCTGATTGACTTTCTTTCCGTGTTGTTTAACACTTATGCAACATAGTAACATGTTTTATGTCTAAAATATTCCTTGATTCCATAGGAATTCTGATATTACTTACCTATAAGTATTTATTTAGTTAAAGAAGGTATTAACTATTACTAACTTATATTATTATTATCATAAATTATTATTTGTATAATAATACTAAAAATATTCTGGCCTTAAATTTTATTTAGCATATGAAATTTATTTGTGTATTTGTTGCTTATAGTTGGTGTGAGATCTGATAGACAATGCTAAATCCGGTGTTATAATTGTTGTAAATATGTTTGTCGTCTAGGACATTACCCGGGGTATACTGCTATTTACTAATTGCGATTTACCTTTTTATCCTAAATTATCCATTTAATAATATTAATATATATGTCATATTAAATTCTATTTTATACAATCTCTTTTGTTTATTTATTTTGTTTACCTTGTTGATTCTCTTAAGAAAATTTTAAATGTTTGAGTTGTAATGCTCTAATCTGTTATATGAATATATATATATACTAGCTAAACCACCCGTGCACTTTGTAGCCCATTAAAAATCCTATCACTTATATGTCTTAAACTGTGTGTTAAATTCGTTAATAATTTATTTCGCATTAATTATTATTATTAAAATAAATAAAATATTAATAATAAATTATTAAAATTTCCATTGTAAATATCAAAATGTCTGCTTGAGCACCTCCCAGGGTAACTTTCACTTTTTAACTTAGCCTATCTTCTGCCAGTAAGCAGGTCTAATATATCTCTGTACCAAATATATATAATACTATGTTGTTGATTTCGATTCCATAGATTCTGTTCAACTCCATTCCACACTTCGCATTTTTTGTCAGTTTGACTTGCTCTTTTATATTTTTGACTCGCAGAACTGCAAGTTCTGCGACTTAAGTTTATACGTTTAACTGCTAGCATTTTTAAAAATAACTTTACCAAAACTCTTTAAAACATTATTAACACTTATCAATAAACTTACTGTACAGTGGAATTTTGACGGTTGCATCTGTTTTATACGATAAACTGTAATTAAATAATTCCGTAACCAAGAGAATGCATATATATATATATACACGTCGATAAACACACACAAAAAAATGATCAGATTGCAGTTAGCTATATAGATATATAATTTACACGGTTATATTAGTTTTTAATTTTCCATGCAACTTTCTTCATTTTTTCTTACATAAGAACCTTGTCCTGATAATTACGAACAATTAAAATAAAATTTGAGCCAAATCGGCCCAGACATTCTCAATTGATGAATTGTTATACATTTTTGGCTCCATTTTTATATATATATATATATATATATATATATATATATATATATATATATATATATTTATTTATACCTTATGTTAACATAATTTTGATTTTTTTTGTGTTAAATAGTTGGCTTTTTATAAAGTGAATTTCAGTGTATTACAAAATTATATGTGTGTTAAATATTTAAACCATATAGAAGTGAACATTCTAAATTTTATATCAACTACAATTTTTGTAAACAATAAAAATAAATTAAAACTATGGGTTGGTCCACTCTGATAAGTAGTTCTAACTTTGTCACTTATCATGTCCAACTATGTACATCATACTACTAAATTTACTACTGAACTAGCTAATAAATATTTTATTTAACATGCATCATACTCTATTTGTACAACTTTAATTTATTATTTAAAACTTTTTATATCAAAAATAAATAGTGATTTAATATAATATATAATCATTTAAAATTAAATGACATAAATTTGATTATTTTTTTAAATAAATGCAACTAAAAATGTAATTTAGTAAATATTTTAATAAACATGAGATTTTTTTTATATCTATAAAAACAGTTTTTAACTTTTATATTTTTGAAAAATATTTTTTCAATAAATTTGAATATAAAATGTATTCATTTAATTATCAGTTAGTGATGTAATAGTATCTTGCGGTATTTTTAATGCAATGTATTTTTTGTTTGACAGTTTTTGGAAGAGCTAAATATTTTATTTAACACATCACAGGCATGTGGATCGGTGAGAATAACAATGAAACTATGTAAGTTGTTTATTATTTCATAGTTCAGTATTACCTTTGTTTATATCTACTCGGTATAATATTTTAAATGTATAATGTATGAAAATATCTATTAGAAAGTTCAATATCAATAGGGATCTTACTGTGAATACATATTTAAAATTTAATTAAAATTTGGATATTTTTATTTTTATGTCTAGTACTTTTAAATAAAGAGCCAAAAAATCTGAAACAAAAAATTGAAGTACCAAAAGAAAAAATGTGTTTAATCAGGGCTACATTCAAAAACAAAAAATTAAGTACTAGAGTAAGTTCAACTTTTTTGTTAAGAAAATTTAAATTTTCTTTATAATTCATAAATAATTTTCTTAAAATATGTCTATTACTTCTGTGTATAGATATCTGCCAATGAAGTAACTTCATTTCAACAAGAATACTGCACATTGTTGAGAAATTCATTAAGTAGCTTGAAAAAGACTAAAAAATTAAAAAAAAAAGTTATGTCTTAATAAAGTGGAACAAAAGCTTGTGATATTAAAACTTTTTTCTTAAATATAATATTGTATTTTATGACTTACTTGGTAATATGTTACTTTTATTATTAAAGTAAGATTTTACAAATTGCTTTTTTTAATTTTAATTTAACATGTATGATATATGTATTTAAGTTCTGATCAGATATATATGTAATAGTGATAAAAATGTAATAAAGTTTAAATGAATCACTAAATGCAAGAAGGGCACATGTCCATAGTTTTCATAAAATCACAATTTTACAGATTTTTGTTTAGATTGGACAAATACATCGTTTTGTGAAAACGGGACATATGTCCAGTTTTCTGGTATATTATAAAATCATATTGTGTGAATTATTTAAATTATTTTCTTCAATTTTTTCCAGAGATATAAAGTTTTAATAAAAATTAAACAATTTTAGGAATATTAGTTTATTTGAATTAATTTGTTTGTTGTAACCAAATATACCAGTTCATATTAAGTTATTAAAATACCTATGTACTTATTTAAGAAAATGAATAAATAATTTAACTATTGTTTGATGGTTTTTTTAATTTCGTGAACATATCATAATAAATTCAATAAATTACTAAAGACTTAATTTTATTTTAAGTGCATAATATAATTGTCCTTGATTAATGTATTCGACCTCAAACTTAGATTTTTCAATAATTTTAGTCAGGAATTTTAAATATAGTATTCACCTATTTTTTATGTGCATTCAATAAGTAAAAACAATATAAATAATTATGAAATAACATGCTTTTAATACAAACTTGGTTAAAATTACTAGGCTATACTAAGGTCTGAAAATGTTCAAAGATTGGAAAATACGGCTGATCAAATTAAGATAAACACCACCACTTATTAGTTATTAATATTTATACATACAAAAATTAAAAAAATGCAAAATTTTCTTCATCATGTGCTTAAAAAATCACTACATATATATTGCATTATATAAACTATTACAATTTACTATTATTTTCAAATTATAGAAAAAAAATAAAAAATTATTAATCAATTATAAAAATTCTGGATAAAAAAAAGTAATTTTGAATTAGTTCCAATGTGAAGTGACAAAGTATGCTTTTAGGTTTTTAAAATGGAAGTTTTTGTAGTTGCCGCTTAGCATAGATTAATATTTTAAAATTTCTTTCTACATGACAATTCACTATTTATATATACGAGTATTTAAAACAAGATGTCTTCAGATTGACATAATACAATATGACCAAATGAACCTTAAAATATGCCCTAAAATCATAAAAAATAAAAGAAATATAAAATATAATTAAAATAAATTGATTACAGTTTATTTTATCTTTTGAATTAATATCTATAATATAATCTTATGAATTAGTATATTTATAAAGAAAACCAAAATTACATTCTTTTGTAAACAAAAGTGAGAATTTTTTTTATACATAAATGATTTCTGTTTATCATTTAATATAAACAATATTTATAAAAAATACAAAATAAAACATTATATTATTATGAATATTGGCAAAAATAGCAGAAAAACTTCAAATATGAAAAGAAATAAAAATATTATTTCATTTTGGAAATTCCAGGTGTATAAAACAAATTTATATCTCATTTTACTATTTTTACTTTTATTCTATAACAAATGCTTTAAAATCCGATCTCTAGTTATAACCTTTTATAGAAACAGAAAATAAAATATAAGGGATTATAATTTATTGACTAATAAATTACATAAAAAACATAAAAATTAAATATTTAAACTGTAAGAAAACTAATATTAACTACTACTACTAAGAATACTATCGATACATTATATGGATTTTAAAGGAACTTTTTAAAAGAAATAATATTATTTATACAAATATGAATAAAAAGTTAATTAGCACGACTGAAGAAAAAAAAATGGGAAACTCCTAGGTTGGATGGGACTCCACTGTCGGTAGTGATATAGATATTCGTTAATGGTATGAGTTATATTGGTCTTTTTAATTTGAAATCAATGAACCACTACTCATGAAAATATGGTTCTGAGTGAAAGATATCTAATAGGTTAGTTTATATTTTTAAAGATGGTTGTTATAGAAGAACCAATTCTTAATAAAGTAAGTTGAATTTCAAATATTATAACTTTTGCAAAATAAAGACATCTAAAATTTGTGCAAATCGAAAACTTCAAGTACATATAAATAGCATAAACATCATTAAAATATTTTGAAACTATAAAATGTTTTTAACTAAATAGCTAATGTTATTTAAATGAAATTCGCTGAATATCCGATCCATTAAAATATTTCTTTTTATATAGCTTAAAATTAATTTATGTAATATTTTTCCTTTTTTTTTTTTTTTTTTTGTTACAAAGAAAATCTAGTTCTCAATTGTAAAATCCTTAAGTTACTTTTTGTAAAACGTTAGTTGCTTAAATAACTATCCAAAAAAAAAAATAAATATATATAAAATATAACTCAAATCTAACCTCTTCAGCTGCTGTTGAATGATTATTTTCATTTGCTGGGCTTATTCATTATCCATGTAGATCAAGTATATCAGATTATACTTTCAAAAAATTAGTCTCTTTAAAAGGTAACCAGGAATTTATTTTAAAACATGGGATATAATAATATTATATATTATATAAAATAATTTTATACTTTTATTATAAACTACTTTTTTACTATTTATTTATTTTATTTATTTATCGTATGACATAATAAGACTCGCATCCACCATAGTACAGTATACACCAGCTGCAGAGTGCGCGGGATATATATAAATTAGTATAGCTAAAAATAGATTAACCTAAAAAAAATGCGCGAAAAACAAAATTAAAGGAACTAACAACTCTAAAAACAAGTTTGATTAGATTTAAGGTAAAATCGATAAAAAAAAGTCCACGGATACTAAATTGTTTTTAGTTGATAAAAGAAATTCATAATTCATATTATATATAAATTTGAACTATTTTTAAAAATGTTTGTATAAGAATTGATTTAAATATAAGTTTATTAATATTAATATTAATATAAGTTAAATGTTAATTGTGGTTAGGTTAACCTATAAAATACATAATACACAAACATCTGTAAATATTCGGGTGGGTAGAGGACAAATGTAAGTAAGGTAGATATTATATTTCATACATCCGTTCAGTCATTCAATGAACTATATTTCATTTACAAATCGTTCAGTCGTTTAATGAACTATACTTTTTTTACGTATCGTTTAGTGAACTAGTTCAAATTGATACACGATGAGAGAAACGAACTAGTTCACCTAAGTGAATGACCAGTCTCATCTCTACTTTATTATTAAAATAATTATATACTTACTATATTTTATATTATAACATAGAGATCCCATTTTTTTATAACTTATTGATCCAATAATAACTTAACGGGACTATCAATTTTATTTTCAGTAGCTTTTTAAATTTCCTTTCAGTTATTTAGTTATAAAAAATAACAATATAATAACTTTTTCTAGAATAATCGTATTGACTCGTATAATAAAAAGTACTAGGTAAGTAGATATATAATACTCGTATAAAAACTGTTTAATATCCGTTCCGATATCGGTGTAATATAAGGGGATGGGAAGCAAAATGGCCATTTTTACTATCTAATAAATGTACAAAGCTGTTGATTTTTCATACAAAGTAAGATATTATTTGTATTATTTTGTATAAATTGAAACTTTATGACATATTTCTTCTGCTACACAATATTGTAGAGACTTGACATTTAAATAACCTATTCCACTCACTGGTACAGCTGCATTAACGCAATACAACTCAAGGCGCTTTGTTCATTGATCTGTCACAAAGTTGACTTGTGAATCAGAATCTAAGAATGCTCTACACGTTACCATATTTTCAATGTCATAGTATGTACTTGTACAGATAAATTTGTGTTTATAATTCCAACTATAACAGATTGAGCATTTGCTGATGGGTTTACTTCACCAGAAGTTGATGATTTGGTTATTGGATGATTCTGAACTTCTTGATGTAACAAGTTATTATGTTTCTTTGCATATGTAATACATGGCGAGAACCTACACTGGTGGACTTGATGGTTGTGTCTAAGAAAATTGTAACAGTTTGAACACTGCAGCCATGTGATCTTCATCTGTCATCAGTGGCGGCGGGATGTAAAATTATTTGAAGCAATTGCTTCAAATCTAAAATGTGGGGGTGGGTATCTGAGTCCGGGTGGGTGTACAGTTGTATGATCTCATTATAAATATTAAGACAAATATTATTATTGATATAATAAAATATAATATGCTAGTATGCTACCAAGTCACTGTGCCGATCAGCGTGTGCTCTCGACGTTTTCGTAGTTATTTTAGTTCTATTTTATGTAATCAAACAATAATAATTATTATAAGAACTAAGGGGGTCAAAATATTAAAAATATACAATATGCTTCTAAGATTAAAAAAGTTCGCGCTGCCACTGACTGTCATTGATAAGAACTCTTTACAGAATAAATATTGTAAATAATAATAATATGCAGGCCCTACAGCGGTACAGCTACAAAATTACAATAATAATAATTAAATACAGTTTGACCTTACAGTGGCACAACTACAAAATAATAAAATAAATAACTATAATACTGGCTTTACAATGGCACAGCTATAAAATTACAATAATAAATAACTTGCCTTTGACGGCTAGGCCCGTCGGCTTTTAAACAACTGAAAACAAATATGGTCGACCTATACTCACATGTGACAGCGTCAAATGGGCGGATTTCATCCTACGTGACTGCAACAAGGAATTTGCTTATGCAATAAACTAAATAATACAAACAAAATTATAAAGCACAATCCTAGCATGTGTGCGACCACCCAAACACAGTCACAGACAAACGACGAATTCACGTGTCTGCAGCAAAACACAATACAAATCAAAACCACGTTATTCACAATGACCGCTGGTAAATATGCCTAAAAAATCAATACTATTAACCAATGCAACAAAATAGTTGCTAGAACGATAAATACCACATGGTCAAACAGGAATAAAACACAAGACAACGTGGTTTTTACAAGACATTGGCTGCAGTCGATGACAATACCGAAAACTGATATGCACACCTTTGTTGCGTGCCGTCAGTTCAACAATGGTAGTTGAATAAGGAATAGAAAATAGACACAATGTTTAAGTTAATACTCTTTATTGAAATATTCCAAGTCCAAAACATTAAATTACTTTATCAAACAAACTGACGTGAAGGTGCTTGCTCGAACCGGACTAAAACACATCTGATTTTGGGTCTGTTAGGAACCGCTAACATACTTTGATCTCGTGTAAACCACTTGACCCGGATATGATTATACTAAACATAATCTTATATTTTAGTGTATTAGTGTTGGCCTTGTGATAGAAGATAGAATAAGGAATGAATACGTGAGAGGTAGTGTTGGTGTAGCGCCAATTGTGGACAAAATGAGAGAAAATAGGCTGAGATGGTTTGGGCATGTGATGAGGCGAGAGGAAACGAATGCAGTAAGAGTGGTTATGAAGATGGACGTTGAAGGGAAAAGAGGAAGAGGAAGACCAAAAAAGAGATGGTTGGAGACTTTGGAGAATGACATGAGGGCTGTCGGTGTGTGCAGAGGAGATGTGATTGACCGAGTAAAGTGGAGGTGTAGGACAAGGGTGGCCGACCCCAAATAGTTGGGAGGAAGGCGAAGTAGAAGAAGAAGAAGGAGTGTTGGCCTTGTGATTTCTATCTTTCGAAAGATTTTTATTAACAAGTGCTCATTATTATGAATTAGCAAATATTACTGAGCGCCCAACCCTGAATTATGAAGTTTACTTAAACTTAAAGGTTTATACTTTTCACATGTCATTTGTATTCATAATCATTTAGTGAATATATTCGTAAATCGTTTAATAATAATAATAACAGTAAGGTATACTTTATTACTTATGTAACCCCCTGTTTAGTGATTGTCTTGGGAACCTTCATTATATATGTCCGTAACACTTGAAGACAACGACGAGAACGAGATGGTGCCGATGGACATTAACCAGGCAATGGCCGCCGGATACCAAAAAATGAAGATAAGTTGTCCCAGTGTCACCACAATAAACCTAAAGTGGGCCACACACGTTCAGTTAAAACTGAGTAATTGTAACTGTACAATCGAAACATATCGTGAATTCATGGTCGAATAACATGGCGACGACAGATGACACTTTCGTGGTTCTCAGATTAATGTGCGTTTTAAAAAGTAAAAGGCATAAAAAATGAAACTTATGATGTAAACAATGACTGTTAAATTTGATAAAAGAATTAAGAATTACTCCAAAAAAATATTTTAATTACTTAAGGATGAAAGAAGATACTTATTTGCACCTTAATAATAATAATAATAATAATACAATTATTGATATAATGACACAATAAATTAATATAAGTAATATAAATTATATAAATATTATTATACATTATAATAATAATTTATTATTTTTTTTTTAAATGGTGAGGATAATAAATAACAGCTTAAAATATATTATTATTCAGTTTTTGTACGAATTGACTTTGAGTGGCTGTAATGAAATTAAAACTGTACAGAGTACAGTTTGCCTACACACGCATCGTCTTATCTGCGCAGTTTAATTGCCGCAGTTTTATCAATTGATACTTTAAATTTATTTCCGATCAACTGCACAGTTCTTAAAATTATGTTGTATTAGCCTACACACGTAAAATTTATCTGTACAGATAAAACCGTACAGTCAAATCGTACAGTTTTAACTGAACATATGTGGCCTACTTTAGAAGTTTTCAGCGCAAACAACATACATACCTACATAATTAGATATTATTTAACAATGTTTTCAATTTTACAATGATTTTGTTTTTATACAATTTAACTATAACTTCTTTATTTTATTTGAAGCAAACGTAGAAATTATTTTTATGTTGGAATAATTTATTTAATCATTCATATAATCTTAAAAAATATTTGTTTTTTTATAACTAATAATAAAGTTTCATTATTTGTATACAATCCATTGTTTTTATTTAATCTACATTTTGCTCCAAGAATGTGATAATTAATATATTTACAACACAGATATATGAAACCTACATTTTATCAGGTATACTCACAAATAATTTTTTATCGAATTTTAACGTTTTGAAATTAAAAAGTTGATAGAAGTTATATCTGATCACTTTTTCTGTTAAAAATAGGATCGTAAATATTTATACTTTAATTTTTTTTTTCAGTTTACTTAATTGTTTTATTATTCGCTAATTTATTACTTTTTTAATAAGTCGTAGACGAAGTGTTAAATTTTTTTGTGTACATTAAATTCCTATATATAATAAACTATTTTACAACAATTTTAAAACATTAAAACAATGTTCTAAGTAGACTAGGTTACCTGATAAAAAATTTAAAAAATAATTTAATATCAATAAAGCAAATATATTATATTTAAATGTATGTTATACATTTGAATCAATTTTTATTAAAGTTTATTCTGTCTTCGTGTACTATATACTCAGTGACGTATTTTAGACGATTTCTCGGAGGGTGTCTAACATTTAACCTCATAAACAACATTTTTAGAATTATCTACTGATGTAAAAAACAATAAACTTACTTTTTAACAATTTACTGTGTTAGGAATTGACAAAAAGTTTTACATTTGAAACTCATGTAAATGGTGTAATAGAAATGTTGTAGGTTATAATGAAACACCAATGTCCAATATATTACGACTTTTGAAGTCGAGGAAGGGGGTCCAGACATGGAAGACACAACCCCCCCCCCCCGGAAATATGACACTATATATACTTGATATTGTACCAAGACGAAGAAAATAAATTAACTTCAAGACACTGTAGTTATTGAAAACTGAATTAAACTTCTCTTAAAATAATTCATTATAATATTAAAAATAAAATAAATAGGTAACAATTTGAAAATTGTGTACAATTATTCTAAATAATCCATAATACGATAGCAAAAAATGTATGCAAATATATTTTTAATTATAATAATATTCTATAGACTTATGTTAAATGTTTGTAAAATAGTCAATGTACTTATTTACTTCATAATAATATGGTTGTAGATACTTATTCTGAAAATCAAAAGCTCATTATGTATTTTTATTATATATTTAATGATTTTAATTTGCTAGTTTACCTTGTCCTAAATTCCATTTATTTTGTCGATCCTTGTCCATGACCATCTTATCTTCACTAATAATTTTTAAAACTTTTTGTAATTTACTAGCAATAGCATATCAGTTCATAATACAACTTTTTTATTTATATATTCGGTGTAATAATATTTTGTTATTTTTAGTTTTAGATGACGTTTTATTTTAATTATAAGATAACTAATCTTTTATCTGATACATAAAGATTTGATCTGTTTATAACACAAAATAATGATGGACTCAAATGTAAAATCGAATATTTTAACATTGACATCGTTTTGGATTTTGGGTCTATGCAATAATTTTGGATACGTGGTCATGTTGAGCAGTGCGCATGACATTTTAAAATCCAAATCTTCAGTACCGGAAGACAATGTTGTAAGGATTATTTTAAAATGTTAATATATAAGTTTGAAAGACAAAAGTATAATGTCAAAATTATTTAAAACCAATAGTCAAATACAGTTTTCATATATTACGTAAATTGAAGAATTTTAATTTTTAATATAATACAACTAACTAATTTTACATTGATATTTCAATCTTTTTTATCATAATGGGAAATAAAAAAAACCACAATTTGTTTTTATTTTACTAGCCTAGAACATTATTTTAATTTTACGCTTGATTAATATGTTCTCAAAAAGTAGTATCAAAGGTTATTAACGTACATGTTAACTAACATATATGCTTGTATTTGCAGACAGTAAGTTCTAACTCTACTGTTGAAACATATGCAAGAGAGTGTAATCATTTATCGACTGGTGTCATACTATTGGCCGATATTATACCTGGGCTACTTATAAAAACTTTTTCTCCTTTTTTCGCATTACATATCAAGTGAGTAGTTTTAATAATTTTATATATATATAGGTAGGTATATAGACTTCAATATACTATAATTTATTACGGCATTAAGTTTTCTTTAAATATACTGTTTTACCACTGCAAAAACACCTAAGATACATAATACACACACTCACACACATGGTACTTATAATATTACATGATTATATAAGCCTTATTCAAGTGTTATTAAGTATTATAAATAATCACATAGTACACAATTAATTAATTTATGTACATTTTTATTTTATTTTAATTCTAACAGTTCTTATAATAATTATATTAATTCTTAATTAGGTTAGAAAATATTTTATTATATAATTTTATTTTTTACAGTCGGCGATTATCATTATGTATTGGACTGACTGTGGCCAGTTTCATTACTGTGGCAAAAGCGAAAACTGAATTAATTGCTGCCATCGGCGTAGCGCTAACAGCTATGGCTTCTGGTCTTGGAGAGTCAACACTTTTGTCTTACATGATCAATTATGAGCGGTATATATTTATCACTTATCATATGTTTAAAGTTCATGTTAATAATTGATAACTTAAAGAATATAAAATAACTCCCTGATAAAATTCCTACGAATGGGATGAACTATAGAAAAAACTTTAATTCAATAATTTTATATAACCTAAAAATATTGATAACTATTTTTTATTCCTTTCTTTGAAAACTATAAGTCATTGAGTACTTCATAAATACATTATAAATGTGTATTAACATTAATTAAATTACTTAATAATGATACTGATATTTTTTTATTTATTTATCAAATTAAAACTATTTAAATAATTGAATAACCAGCCTTAAAGAAAAAATTAATTTTTATAATTTTTTTTTTTAATCCGTTTATTTTACTTCTCATAAGATGATTGATAAGTACTTAACTATAAATTAAATGTAATTAATATTATTGTACTCAACTTTGATAAATAAGAAGATTATAAAATCATTTAATAACATATACAATTTTAAAGCTTTAATTTTACACATTCAAAATTCTAGTTGCATTTTACTCATTTAATATTAACTATTAACAATAAGGGTAAGTAACTTATTCAAAGTAGATCCGTCTTTTATATATTTCATAAAAAACTTCTAAATAGAAAATATTTTTAAATATTTTAGTATATATTTTTTAATACTTTTAAAGGACATAAACTTAGACTTTATAAACCTAATATTTATCTAGAATATAAAAATGATTTATATACATTTAAAATGGATTATGAGTAATAAAATGTATGAAAAGAGGTTTTTTTTTTAATATTATACAGAAAAACTCAATTTATTTTTAATATATTCAATCTAACATTTTTTTTATATAATTTGTATCTGTTATGATGGTTTTATTATTATTTTTTTTTTTTAAATCTTTCGAATTTTAAATATTACTTATAATATATATATATATAACTTATATTACTTATAATATTAATTATAACTCTGCAATTATATTACAGAGGTGTTATAACATCTTGGTCGTCTGGAACGGGTGCCGCTGGTATCCTGGGAGCGTTGACTTATGCAGGATTAACTGGCTTCTTTAATCTATCACCATCTACTACTTTGTATTTAATGCTTTCAGTACCAGGTCTGATGGCAGTATCGTATGTATTATTATTAAAAATAATTCTTAGATATAAAATATTGTAATAAACTAATAATTAAATTTAGGTTATAATATATTAATTATTTTAATATAGGATGTATATTTATTATTAAATATAGGTACAATGTCAATAATCTTTTAAAAATAACAACAACATTGATTATTTAAATAGTTTATATGTATAAAGTATTATTATAAAAAATATATTTAATATATTTTTTTTTTTTATTTATTAAAAATTAAAATGTATCAACATATTACATGTTACAACAAGTTAATTATAAATAAATAACAATAACAATAGCAATTTAATTTAGAGTTATATATATAATAAATATACTGTGTGTTTGTGTTATGATGTACGGAATATGTGGTGTGTGTGTGTTATGGAGTAGGAGTTATAGGGAGTGTTATTTTGTTTATTAGGGATGTTAAAACAGTAAGAAGGGGGTATCAAGTATAGATTTTAGTTCGTCGAAGAATTTGGTGATAATGTGTAGAGATTGATCGGGTGGTGGTCTGTTAGCTGCGATTTCGGCGTATGACGGTTTTCCTTTTGAGTTTGGACTGGGGGCTTCATTTCCACTCCTTTGAGATGGAGGTGGTATAGGCGGTATAGCAAGTGTTGGAATAGGTTGATGTTCTTTATTTATTTTTTTAGCTATAGGTTTGGTGCGGTTTAGTATTTTTTTAAGAGATTGGCATCCTTTATAGTTTACAGTGTGATTTCCACCGCAATTTGCACATTTTGCGGGTTCCTCCCGTTGTTTTGTGCATTCGTCAGTTGAGTGTTCTGATCCACATTTTACGCAGCGTGGATCGTGATGGCAATAATTACGTGTGTGTCCATCTTTTTGGCAATTATGACATTGAGGAGGATATTCGAATTTCACTATTGAGTTTAATATTTTTGTTATTTTGAATATTTCTCGATTGTTGTTGCGGGCCAGGCCTATGTTAAATAAAGGAAGTGGTAACTTGTTCGTGTGGTGTATTATTTTTGAGATACTGTTGACTTTGTGCCCTAGGTCACTAAGGTAGTTTATAATATCCACGGTATGCGTGGAGTGGTGAAGGTGGCGTAGCACGACTCGGAAAGGTTGTGAGGAACGGGGGAGATAAGAATGGTAATCGTAATTGGCTTCAACCAGATATAATTTAATGGCTATTTAATATATATGATATATATATATATATATATATATATAGGCTAGAATTATACTCGTTTGCATTTTTTTTTTTTTTTATTCTATGCAGTTGAATGAGAATTTGAAGTCTTTAGAAATCATGAAACGGTAAATTAATGGCAAAAGTTTTTTTTTGCGTGTTTGAAACTATTTTAAGATAAAAGAATATTTCATATATTAAAGAATACTAGAGAATAAATAGATTAATTTTATACATTTTTAGATATTTATTGTTGCAGTAGTGTAAATATAATAAATTATATGTAGGTATGATAATATTTATATTGAATATTAAAAAACATAGAAAAAGTTTTGAATGAAAGTAATGAAGTATAAATTATATATATTTTTTCATCGACTATGATAACTAATTTGCAGCATGCTTCTATGACTTCAGTTGATGTCAAATGTTCTTACAGTATGTATGAAAACATTTTAAACGAACCAATATGCCACCAGAGCACATGGAACAAAATATTGTTGCCAAATGTTTTCAAAAATGTTCCCAATTAAAAATACATCATTAATCTAATTTAATTTAATAAATTAAATGTTACATAAGTAAAAGTAAATCTATTATATACCTATTTATATCAGTTTTTTGTTTTGTGTACTTTATTCTTTAGTTTATATATGCATATTTTTAACTAATAGAATATATAAAATCATATTTTTTGTAAATTTTATTATAATTCCTAAAGAGTATTGAAGGTATATTTTCAACTTTTTAAGAGAATATTATCATATTATTTTGACTATTTTAAGAGAATATCATTTTAGCCTTAGTTATAAATTATTTATGTATATATTAATTTACAAGTATTAATCATTTAATGATTTTTATTTAATTTTTCATTATATTTTTATTAATTGGTTTACTATGTTTAAATTCATGAATTTAGTATTCTTAAGCAGGGTTGTATTAATTTATTTTTTATTTTTAAATACTGGTACTTTCTAACACATTTTAAACTTAATTATTAGTAAATCTATCTATAAATTTATATTTCGATATAAAATACAATATTATATTTTTAAGGTTCTGGGTATTATTAGAACATCCAAACAAAGATGTCACTCAAGTGACAATAAATTCATCAGAATCAAATAAACAGAGTCAAACTATTTCTAGTAAAATATCTTACATACCCCAGTTGATGAAATTTATGATTCCTCTGGGACTCGTATATTTCTTTGAATATTTAATTAATCAGGGATTAGTAAGTTTTAATTCATTCCAGTAAAAAATTGTATGTTATTAAACTAAATATCTATTTTTCAGTTTGAGTTGGTTTATTTTGAAAATATATGGTTAACACATGCAGAACAATATAGATGGTATCAAGTTTTATACCAATTAGGTGTTTTCATTTCCAGAACTTCAGTGAATCTGTTTCCAATAGAAAAAATTTGGATTTTAACAGTATTACAGGTAAAACATAAGAAGTGTTTGAAAATTTCATGAAATATTGAAGATTGTTCATAAAATATTTCAAATAAGGGAAATATTTCAGTATTTAAAAAAATTTGTTTTTTTTTTTTATATAGGTAAAATTATTATATATATTACACATTTTTTTGATAGAACAAATTAATAAGACCCATTAGTGATTGTTTTCCTTGGTACTACACATTTATAGTATTTACAATTTTTAAAGGAACAGAAAAATTGTATAGGATATATTTATAGTCTACCTGGAATTAATGTGTTAAATAACTATACCTATAATATAACTAGTATAATGACTTATAAAAAAATTAACTTAATTTATATAATAAAACATTATTTTATAAATTTATCATATTCATAAGTTCATCTATTTCAGCACTATCTATATCAATATGTGAACTTTGATCTTCTTCATTTTCCAAGTTTACTTTACAGTAACTCTTAAAAATAAAATCAATGTTTTACGTTTTTGTGAAATATTTCACCGTGTACTAAAATATTTCAAAATGAAATATTGTAAATGAAATATTTCCTACTTCAAACATTAAACATAAGTGATACTACATATTTATTTTTATACAAATGATAAATTTGATAGTTTTACTGAATATTTAATTTTATATTATTTTGAAGTATAGAGTAAAAATGTTACTTTATTTTTTTTGTAATCAAATATTAGAGAAATAATTTAAATTAATTTATGCAAACTATACTGTAATGAGTCCCGACAAAAACACTATTGATTGTCTTGTAAAGAAAATCTTTGTACTATTATTATAATTTATATTAAAATCATCGGATAATAATTGAACCTAACTTGTAAAAGGCATACGAAGAGGCGAAAGTTGAAAAAGGAGTAAGACAAGGGTGTAAATTATCACCTACTTTATTCAACTTATATATGGAGGAAGCGCTAAAAGATTTGAGAGAGAAAATTATAGAAGGGTTCAAGATTGGTGGGATGCTAGTTCAGATGCTTCGATTTGCAGATGATATTGCCGTGATAGCGGACAGTGAAAAAAATCTAGAAAGAATGCTCCAAAAAATGAATAACACACTCAAACAAGAATACAATATGAATATTAATAAGACGAAGACAAAGATACTATTTGCTAGTAGACAACAAGTTGATACTAACATAATGATGAATGGCATTAAGTTGGAAAACGTAAATAGTTATACATATCTCGGAAGCAGAGTCACTAGTGACGGGAAAAGTGCTACAGATATAAGATGTAGAATAGCAGAAGCTAAACAAGCGTTTTTCAAAAAGAAGAAACTCCGAACCACAATTGCTATAAATATAAACATTAGAAAAACATTGGTAAAAACACTTGTAAGGGTGTGGCGCTATATGGAGCTGAATCGTGGATAATATTGAAAGCTGACCTAAGAAAAATAAAGGCTTTTGAAACATGGTGCTGAAGAAAGGTCCTAAAAATTCCTTGGACAGACCGAGTGACTAATGAAGAAGTGTATAAGAGAGAATAAATGAAAAAAGAGCAATATGTACGACAATAGTGGTGCGAAGAAAGAAGTGAATAGGACATCTCATAAGGAACAATACATGGATAACGACTATAATTGAAGGAAAAATCAAGGGCAAACCAGGAAGAAGAAGACCTATACAGTCATATATGAAACAAATCATGTTGGATATAAGAAGAGAATCATATACAGAACTAAAGAGAGTCGCAATAAATAGAGAATGGAAGAATATTTCATCATTCAACCAATTTATGGATTGAAAAAAAAAAAAAAAAAGAGGTTTTTGATTAAAACCGTGTAAGTTTTATTTTAAATATGAAAATAATTTTTATATAATAAAAGAATCTAAAAAATAAAAACAAAAATTATTAAATTGACAAAAAATTAATAATGATGTAGAAACAATAACAATTAGCTGTGTAGTATTAATAAAAAAATATTCGTTATGCACATAAATGGGCACCCAATTTTACCAAATAGCATTTCCGAATTGTATGTTTCTTTATATATATATATGAAATAAAAACTAATAAACGCATGAATTTTTTATTGGAAAATTACAAACCTGATGACATAATTGTAATTTTCACCAATCTACCTGTTATGATAAAATTAGTATAATATATTCCATATTATTGAAATTATATTCATATTATTTTTAATGTAAAAAATATAATTAATAGGCAATATTTTGTAATTTATAATAATAATATGTTTTTCTGTTTATTTAACTTAATTCCTATAAAAATAGTAATACTAATTTTGTCATAGTTTCTATAAAATATAATAATAAATCAAGTCACTTATTTATAAATAAGTACATAATATTGTCTCATACCTAGTGATAATAATAAAAATAATTTAAAAAAATCATAATATTTTTATGTTAATTTATTTTACATAATTAAATGCAACAGTATTTATATACGAGTAATGCGATATTATTTTATTTTTAAATTAGTTATAGCCTTACTAGTTCTAGCTTTTTATATAAGAGTGGATTTATTTTTATGTAAGTGTCCGTCTTAACATTTTCTATCAAAACTTTTAGAAATATACTTGCAGTTGGGTGTAATTTTCTACAGCTGTTGATTAAAGTATGAATGAAACGATTCACAATTGTTAGTATTATGACATAAACTCTCTACCATGCATGCCTACATTTATGGAGGACATTTTAAATTTTCTTGTACCTATACAAACTTCTAATAAATAATCAGTATAATGTGAATATATGAGTATGTGATTATGTGGCATATCTGACATTAAATCAAATACAAAACTGTCAGATATACATTTTGGATTCAAATAAATCAATTATTTTATTTTTAAGGTACAATTAAACCAAGTTATTGAATTTTTTTATACCACGATTGAGTAAAATGAAATATAAATCATTTGATAGCTCAATTAGGCTATACTAATTTGACAGCATTATGAATCACTATTACAAAGATTTTCCTTTTTTCAAAATTATGGAATATATTATAATAATTTTATCGTAGTAGGTAGGTTGGTGAAAACGGAAATCATATCTTTTTTTTGAAAACTACCATTGGTGGAAATGGTACATGTCTGTTCATTTGAAGAGGTTCTTTTTGTACCCCCAAAACGTTAGACTAATTAATTAGTATTTTATATGATAGGTGGCATAATAACTATAGTATATTTATTATAATTTATTTTGTTATAAAAATGTAGATAAAAATATTTATTAAAAAATATAAAAATAATCTTTTTTAATACTATTGGTAGTACCATACAAATAATAGATACGCCATTGATCTACTGTTAAAATTTATAGTTCCTTAAGTGGACGCAGCCTTTAGAAATCAATGTAATATTTTGCATTCGACTTAATAAAAACAAATTTTCACTAATAAAAAATAAAAAATCTATTGTTTAAACCTGTTTTTATCTATTTTAATACTTAAATAGTATATATATAGTTATAATGATTACAGGTGACTAGTAGCTGCATAGCCATATAGCCACTAGCAATTTTACCAACAGGGTTTTATATCCGTTTATCATAAGATCAATACGATACCTACTTTTTTACAATAATGTTGTTCAATACAACTAAAAAATTGCTGTTATAAGTTTAAATCAAATTTATCGTATTTTTATTATTATTAAAATATTGTACAATTACCTACTAAGTATACAGTTGTGAATTGAAAAAGAAAATTAATATTTAACAATATTTCAATACCTAATAGGTAATAATTTACCTATAAAAATATGAATTTTCTTATTTTCAGGGATTTAACGTTATATTATTTTTGACCGAAGCACTTTATTCATTCATACCGAATATATACATAATATTTGCAATAATTGTATTCGAAGGTTTATTAGGAGGAGGAGCTTATGCCAACTCATACCATAATATTATGAAAAAAGTACATTAATATTTTTTATTTAATTCATTTATAGTTTAATAATAATAATAATAATAATAATACTGTTTGTACAGAATAATGTAATTAAATATGAAACATTTTATTTAATCATAGGTACCAAAAAATAAACAGGAGTTCTCAATGGCAATGACTTCATTTGCAGATTCCATAGGTGTTTCTTTAGCTGGAGTGCTCGCGATTCCATTACATAATACAATCTGTCTTTTACCAAAATGAGACGATTCTAATTAATTAGAATTTATTTTAATTTTATCTTTAAATAATTTTTATACATAATTGAGGGAAGTAGTTTATATTTTGTATTCAATTATTTAAAAATAAAATTAACTTTATATTATGATAATAATTAAAAGTGTAATACCATTTTTTTAAATTATTTTAAACATTTTCTTTTTTTTTAGATTACTTACTATAACGTATTGTTTGATTCTTCATTGTTTGTTTGAATATTATCTGTTTTAATATAAATATATATTAATATATTGATTTAAAGTGCATAATTTTATGTTCAGAGTAAGTATTTTTTAAGAAAATAGAAGTGTGTATTATTAATCTATAAATAAATAAGTAAGTAAAAGCTTAACCTGGAGTATTATTATATTTTTAAAGTACAACCGATTTCGAGTTGCCCTGAAGCAATGTGAAAAACAGTTCCGGGTCCGTAGTCAATTAAAAAATGGAAAAAAAAACAATGTCGAGTTCAAATTCATTTTCAGGTTACAAAGTAAATAAAATTTCGACTGAATGAAAATATCGAGAAAAATTTGTCGTTTTATGTATAGATAATTTATTTTATTAGTTGAAATTATTTAAAATTAATTATAAATAAATAGATTTGTTTAGAAGTATAAATACTTTGGTCATTATTATTTATTATTGTTTAAAATGTATTGATATATGATATATCTTAATTGGTTTGTACATTTAAAATATTATTAAAACTATTTTTCAATGATTATAATCACCCATATTCCCAAAAAATATTATTTTTTAATTTAATATTTTATAGATTTTACAAAAAAATAATTTTAACAATAATTTAAGTTTAAAAAATTATTTTGAAAATATAATATCAATAAATTGCAGATAATAATAAGGAATAATGACTAAAGTATTTATTTTTTAAAATATCTATGCTTACTAAGAACTCATTTTAAATAATTTATTCTTTTGAAATAAATTATTTCTATGTGAAACAACTAATTTTTCTCAATAAATTCCTTCCTTTATTTTAGATTCTGAACGGAGTGAAGAATGTATTGATTTTACAATGATGTTTTTTTTTTTTTTTGTGTCTGTCGACACGATTTGAGGCAGTAAAAATGCTTCGATTGCCTTATGTAGCAACTTTTCTGAAAGAAAAGTGAATCTATTTGGTATTTTGGGGGGTCAAAAGTAAAAAATTTTCAATATTTTTTAAATGCGACGGGAAAAACCATAAAAAAATTTGGAAAAAACGGGAGTTTTTACGTAAAACCAGTTTTCGACATAATCAAATTTTTTATTTTGCTATAACTCAAAAACTAATCGATTTAAATACTTGAATTTTTCACCAAATGTTTAGATTAGCGTTCTCTATAAACCATTCAATTTTCAAAGTATTTTGACTTTTATAAAGCTATTTATAGACAATTGAAATTTTCAATTTTTTAAAGTATTTTTTTTTTAAATAACGATAAAATTTTTTTGGCCGGCCAGAAAATCTTGAAAATTTAATACAAGGTTTCTTATAAGTTGTTCCTTAACTGATAAAAAAAATCTAAAATCGTAAGTCACAATTTTTTTTTATAAGTGCTCAAAGTTCCAATTTATACGAAATATGTAAAAATCACGATAATTTGCAAGTTATTTTGTAGATAAAAATTCATAAAATTTTTTTTGCTCATACTTAAGGTTCAAAATTTTAACACTAGGTTATCTATGAGCTACTCTAAAAAAATCTTTAAAAAAATTTCTACCGGACTAAGAGGAAAAAATTGTATGACTGTTTGAAATTTAAATATTTACGAAATTGCATAAAATAGCGATTTATTCTCAGACGATTTTAAATATTTGTTATAATTCAAAAAGTATAAGTCGCAGATTTTTGAAATTTCTACCAGCTGTTAAGATTGGTATTTCTTTTATGCAATATTTTTTTCAAAATATTATATTGATTTTTAAGCCACTTATAGGCATTTAAAATATTCGATTTTTTTACATTTTATTTTTATAATCGGTGATAAAAAAAATTTGGCTACTACAAAATACTTGAAAATTTAATCGAAGGTTCCACAGAAGTAGTTCTTAATGTCATTCAAAAATTATTAAAATCCATAGGCACAATTTTTTTTTATAAGCGTTTGAACATCGAATATTGACATAAAATTACATGTAAAATATAATAAAATGTAGAATGTTCTAGACTGACAAACTATATGGCTGTATGCAACTGCCAACCCATCCTAAGTGAAAAATATATTTATCGTTTCAATATAAAATATACTTTTTAAAATGTTTATAAATAACACTGTATTATATCCTAGACAATCATATGAACTCCGTTCAGAATCGTTATTCGTATACAATGATATCTATCATTGCATTCAAATTTAACAAATCCATTATAATAATGACCTATCCTATAAGCGAGGTGCACTCCACCCCTAACTGTACAGCACAGCGAGGCCCATCCGGTTCTTTTTTTCATATTCAGTTGTAGTTTTATTTTTCATATTTAGTCATAATCTTATTAACTTGGTACATACTAGATAATTAATTTTTAATTCGAAATTTATCGAACTATAAACATAGAATAATACTCCACACTAAGCTTTCTTTTATTTATTTATTTATATATATTCATTTATGAGTATTAACCATTTTTTTATATCATTTTATTTTGTATTATTAATTGCAAAAATTTTATAGAAAATGATACAGAGCTAACATATCATATTTGTATTTTTAACTTACAAACTGGCATGTTGATTTTTGCTCTGTACAAAATATTTGATTTTTGACTAACTACAATGTCAATTGCCCTTTCATCTGATCTACCAAATGCACAAAATGTAACAAACGTTTCACAATAAACTTCTTTCTCCGGAACAATTATTGGTATCTGTTACAAAAGAATTTAAGAACAGTAACAAACCTCTATATATATATATCTTAAAAAATATGTTCAATGTGCATACATACGCTACAGCTTGGTGATTCTATAGTGTAATATTGAGCATTGTATAAAAATGATACGTTTATTCCCATTAATGATTTTTTACTGAAATTTTTTAAAAAGAAGCGTATTTTGAAACGTGGTCCTAAACCTAAAAGCTGAAATTTATTTTTATTAACGTCAGCATATGTAATATATTTATAGATATTGTTCTACTTGAGCTGATGTATGTAAATATTGATTGGTAATTTTTTGTTTAATCGAATTCATTCGGTCATTCAACACTATAATTTGTAATGTTTGCCACGTTTGTTGAGTTCGTACATGCATTTCTACAAGAATGAAAGTAACATTTTAACCATAATAGATACTTAAATATAAAATGTATTAGATTTTTTGAATTACCATTACAATGCTCTCTTTCACGCAATGTTTGTTCTATAAACACGTTACTTCTTTTTGGTATGCTCAAATTACCATGAATAGGTGCGGTTAACGTTGGACGAGTACTTAAGTCAAATGTCGCCGTCCGTTTCAAAAATTTTATGTCCACTTTGCTTTCTAAGAATATATTTCAGTAGTTGGCATTAATAAGAGTAATTAATTTTCTACACGTTTAACTACTATAATACGACAATTAGTTTCATACTAGAAGAAATCATTATTAGAGCATTTTCTTCCTGGCCAAATTTTCCAAACATGATACAAGTCACGGGGTCAGACATCGAGATTTTGTGAACAACCGTGGATCCGGAGTACATAAGAATTAATCCCTTTGTAAGTCCATCTGCATTGGTTGTAATGCACGATACAATAGTCAATTCAAGTGACATACTTTTTACGTACATGTTGGTCATGCACATAGGATCACCCGGCAATTTGACGTTCCATAACGATACACACTATATAGTTGACATAGGTACATAACATATCGTTTAGAAAATTATTGTGGTTGGTTATGCATGTGTGCGGTTAATCTCACTTTCAGTGTGTAGCACTGCAATAGGCCATCTATGGTACAACAAATGAATTTGTCTATTCGAAGTATGACGGCCACAATGGCATGCGTAACTTCTACTTTGTAACCGCTTGTTGAGGATTTTGAAAAAATATACAACCGGCCTGTCCTTGTGGCAACGAGTATTTTATAATCAACATTATACAGTCCGATAGCACACATATACGCTGTTTCACCCTGTAACTAGATATTATAAATACTTAAAATAATATTATAAGACAATAATGATTTATATGATTAAAAATTAGTCATCTGTAATTATAAATACTAATTAATATATATCATCATACTTCATATTTATCAGGTAAAATTTTAAACGATTCCGTATCAAGTATGCTTATTGCATCAGTAGTTGCTATTACTAGACAACTAACTCCATGTACGTCAGCTATGTTTCTTTTTAACTCAGTGACGCAAGTTATTGTGTGCTATAATATTCATAAAAGATATAAGTCAAAGATGGTTTTATTTAAGTCGATGATAATGTACTTACTTGTTTCACTAGTTTATTTTTTTTATGCTTTAAAAAATACTCTTCAATGTAGCATTCATTTAAGCATAGCATTTGTTGCGACGTTGTCGAAAGGTTCACAAACCCAATAGTAGAAGATAACACTTGTAAATGTTTTAGCAAATCAAATGCGTCTTCAGTCTGCTGCCATAATTTACATTCTTCGGTATCTTTTACAGTTGTGGAATGAATCGAATACTTATGATATGGTTTACAATTTCGATAAAAATAAATCTCATTTTTAATGACTGCAGCTATACCTGAGAATATTTTTAAGTGCAAAAATGTTCATAAGTACTGATTTTTATTTAATTTTACTCGTACAACTATGTGATTGAAAATTTCAAAAAATATATATAACTTGAAACAATCATAACAGCTCGATAATTTATTTAATTATAATTATCAAATACATACGGAAACACAATAAGATATTTTTATAACATTTGAAAATAATGTCTTACATGGAATATGTTGATCACTATTATCTGTATACACGGTTACAATAGTTGATGGTTTTTCATTTAAATGAATAATGTGCGTTTGATTTAGACCTTTAAAAATCTTATTCAATTTGTAATTAATATATTTGGTCCATAGTGCAGACATTTTTTACTAATATTTAAGCATTTTTACTTTTAATTGAGGGCTTGATGATCCCGATCCAAAATCAACGACGACAAATTTATTGTCATTGTCTCCGTGTACATCAGTTAACGTCATACAACAGTTATAAGTTTGCAAATTTATTGGAGAATTCATGTCTACATCTATCCACATAGAATTCCTGTTAAATAATTTTATATACAGTATCACTAAAATAAAATTAAATACATTTGTTATTTACATTATATTATTTGTTTCTGGTTGGTTTTTTTTGTAATTATAATAATAATGAGAAAAGCAAATAATAATAATAAAACAGAATTTATGTATACATATATATTGATATCGACTAAGATTGCATACAGTTAAACATAATATATCAATATCCTGATGTGCTACATCATTTAATGCGCGTCGATAACTACTTATAGATTATGTTTACTATGATAACACGTCTTAATAATTTTGTTGTGTTGTACATTTGGTTGCTTAGCAATTACGCCATTACGTCGGTTATGTCTATCATGTATACATCCGTATACAGTCAGTGGCGGATTTACGGACAGGCAACATATAAGGCAGATGTCTAGGGCACAAAATTTAGGGAAGGCGCAAATATTTTTTGTCACATGAAATTAAGATTTTTTTTCGTATTTTGTCAAATACACTGACATTCAGTAAAAAATATTTTAAAAATCAATTATCTCAACGTATGCAGCTGTACCCATAATATAGGTACTCGTATAGTGTTCGGATCACCAACTATTTGTCATAACCAGGGCTCGGAAGTTATAGCACTAAAAAAATTAATTTTTAGCGCTTAAATATGCACATAAAAACATTAATATAAGCGCTATAAATAGCACTACAAATTGGAAAATATGCAAAATAAAATTGTGTGTTCAAACAACCGTGCAGCTGTTGACACAACTATAATTAGAAAACTCGAAGATATGGAAATGAAAAAAAATGCTAAAGACTGCTTTAGAAAACAAAAAATTATATTAATCTCATTAGATAAAATACAAAAAGATTCTTGCACTTTAAATGACGCTATTGATGTATGGGATTAGATTTTTTTGAAAAAAATTGTAACTCAAATGAGATAGAAAAACTGAATGACAGATATGATATGGCTGTAACACCACCACATTTTTTGGCAAAAATTAGGGACGTACACAGAGGGGTGTTCTGGGTGTTCAAATACCCCCCGAAATTTTTTTTTTTTGTATGGTTATTTATTTATTAAATTTTAATATTAATTTTTATATTAAACTTTAATAGACAGGTATAATATTACATTTATAAATACAACAAAATTATACCTATTGTGTATTGACGTAATAATGTGGGTATAAAAAAATTCTAAAATGTACACAGACATGGGAAATACCTAAGCTATACATGACGGAACAATTACTGCGAATTGGAATGTTATAATTTATAAATAATGACGTTTCTGTTCAGTGGCGGTCAAACGGGAGTGATGAGGGGGATAGATCCCCCCAATGAATTTTTTTTCAATACCTATTTATAAAAATTTATAATAAAGCATATTGTATAATGCATTACATATTGTTCTATTTTTTTTTCTAAAAATAAATTTCCATAGAATGTCGGAATATTTTTTTATGACAAGACTATAATAATATTATTATCTAGACTCAAGTTTAGGTACTACTACTAGGATAGGATATTATTGTTATTAATATTTAGTTGTTTTTTTTTATTTTTTTTTATAAGTGCTCAAAGTTCCAATTTATACGAAATATGTAAAAATTGCGAAAATTTGCAAGTTATTTTGTAGATAAAAATTCATAAAATTTTTTCTGTTCATACTTAAGGTTCAAAATTTTAACACTAGGTTATCTATAAGCTACTCTTCAAAAATCTATAAAAAAAATTTATACCGTACTTAGAGGAAAAAATTTTATGACTGTTTGAAATTTAAATATTTACGAAATTGCATAAAATAGCGATTTATTCTCAAACGATTTTTAATATTTGTTATAATTCAAAAAGTATAAGTCGCAGATTTTTGAAATTTCTACCAGCTGTTAAAATTGGTATTTCCTTTATGTCATATTTTTTTCAAAATATAATATTGATTTTTAAGCCACTTATAGGCATTTAAAATATTCGATTTTTTTACATTTTATTTTTATAATCGGTGATAAAAAAAAATTTGGCTCCTACAAAATACTTGAAAATTTAATAGAAGATTCCACAGAAGTAGTTCTTATTGTCATTCAAAAATTATTAAAATCCATAGGCACAATTTTTTTTTATAAGCGTTCGAACAGAGAATATTGACATAAAATTACATGTAAAATATAATATAATGTATAATATTCTAGACTGACAAAGATATCGGATTTTTTTTAAATGCTCTAACTCAAAAACGAAAAACCGCAACAACTTGAAATTATCACCAAATCTTTATATTGACGTTTTCTATACATGGATAAGTTTTCAAAGTATTTTGACAAATTTTGACTTATTTATAGACAATTTAAATATTCGATTTTTGTAAAATTTTTGTTTTTAAACATCTATAAAGTTTAATTGGTTGTCCGAAAATTCTTGAAAATTTAATACAAGGTTCATAATAAGTTAAAATTATCGTAACTAAAAAATATCGGTAATCGGTTTACTCAAATTTTTTTTATAAGCCCTTAATGCTCAAATTTGTATAAAATGTGTAAAAATCACGAAAATTTGCAAGTTATTTTGTAGATAAAAATTCATAACATTTTTTCTGTTCATACTTAAGGTTCAACATTTTAACACTAGGTTATCTATAAGCTACTCTTCAAAAATCTTTAAAACAAATTCTACCAGACTTAGAGGAAAAAATTTTATGACTGTTTGAAATTTTCGATTTTTCTACATTTTTCGTTTCAAAATAAAATATACTTATTACAATATTTATAAATAACATTGTATTATATTCTAGACAAACATATCATCTCCGTTCAGAATCGTTTTTCGTATACAATGATACCTATCATTGAATTCAAATTTAACAAATCCATTATAATGACCTATCCTATGAAGAGTCGCACTTCACCCCCAAGTGTACAGCAGAGCGAGGCCCATCCGGTTCTTTTTTAATTTAATTTTTAGAATGAAACAAATTGAAGAAAATCGAATGCGTTTAATTCCAATCATTGAATGTGTAATGTTATGCGGCCAACAGGAAATAGCTTTAAGAGGTCATAGAGATTATGGTCCTATTTGTTTCAGTAGTATGTATATTATATAATACTATATAAGTAGCTTACAACTTGTTAAGGCTCAAGTAGAAAAAATAGTTAATGCCAAAATTTTATTAGACTGTTTAATAGGAGTAAATACTAAAGAATATAGTTTTTATTATATAGTTATAATATAATATAGTATTTATTGTTTAGGTGAATCAAATGAAAACGAAGGAAACTTTCGTGCTATTTTGAAATATAAAGCTAAAGATATAGATTACATGAAAACCTATTTAGAAACAGACTTTAAAAACAAATATATTAGTAATCGAACTCAAAATGAGAAAATTGAAACATGTGGAGATATTATTTTAAAAAAAATTGTTCAAATTGTCAATAAATAATGTAACATTAATTAATGAACTTAGTATTGAGGATCCAAGAAGTTAACATAATTTTTTAAGAGTTAATGAAAACATGTTCAACACATTTCTTAATAAAGTAAGTTACAAATGATTTTAAAGTAGTCGACAGTGTGGTAGTAGCTGTTTCCACGATAGCAGTTAATGGCAGTTGCTGTCACACTGTCAAGTATTTACTGTCAACTATCTAGCAGAGCTAGATAGTTCGACAGCTGACAGTTGATAGTGTGGCAGTGTGGCAGTGTGACAGTGCTTATGTTTACACGGTGGTAGTTTCTTGGCAGTTACTATCGTGACTGTGACTGTCGAGGGTCACTGTCGCCGTGTAAATGAGGCTTTACTGAAATAAACTTTAGTATAATATGTTTTGGTTGAGCTGTTAAGTTTGGAAAAAACTAGACTCAAGTGTGTTATTATCTCTAATCGCACCAGTTTTAGAATTATATACAATGTCCTCACCAGTTTTAGCATTGTATACAATGTCCTCACCAGTTTTAGCATTGTATACAATGTCCTCACCAGTTTTAGCATTGTATACAATGTCCTCACTAGTTTTAGCATTGTAAACAATGACCAGGCATTGTATTACAAAGACTAGTCTATATAGGAATTAAATATGAATGGTTTACTTTGCACAAATAGCTTTAGCATTGTATACAATGACTGATTTTTCTACTTGGACCATAACATATATATTGTATTTTAAACTTTTGTCATATTTTATTCAATTAAATATTAATAAAGGAATAGGTCATTATAAAGTGTATATAGTGTCCATAAATCTTCATATCGAAAAGTAATATCTAAATGGCATATAAAAAAGTCATATAAAATATAATTGTTAATATTTGTATTTGAAACATACTTTTTCAATAAAATTATTACACGTAATAATTTATATGCATGAGTATATAAATATATTATATAATTTTGTTTTTTAGTTAGGTGACTTATTTTTAATATATTTAAATTCTTATGTACATAAAAATATTTTTTCATATACATGCTTTAAACATTTATGTAAGTAGGTACTTACAATTTATAAACAGGTAATAATGGAATGTATTACATTATTATGCAATAGACATAAAAAAAATATATAAATTAATCTTTTTTTTATATACTACTATAATAATATATCAATTTTAAATAATAATAACTTTAGAATTATTATTAATAACATTATGTTGCAATACTTATTATTACTTATAATACTTATTATCAAACAAAAATATGATTGTTATTTCTAACAGCAATTTCTAACTCATGCAAGATAGGTTTTGTACTAAAAACTTAAAAGTATAACTTTTGTTTACTGACATGGTATAACAGCAATGCAAATCGATAGTCTATTTAATAGTGATGGGCAACGATATCGATATCGTGACAAATTTGTGACACGTTCTTAGTTGTACGATATATCGCAATATCAAATTAAATAATTCTTCTAGAAGTACATTTTATTTTTAGATTCTAAGCTTTAGTAAATTAAACTGTGTGTGCTGTGTAATAAACCATTAACTAATAAATAATTACTAATAATATAACTGATAAAGTTTGTATACGTGTCCTCGAGAAATGTGAATTATTATATTATTTATATTTAATTTTACATTTTTACATTAGTATTACATTTTATATAGCTTATAATGTTATCTGTATCGATAAGCATTATGTACTAGGTACTAGGAGTAGGTAGTGTCTTGTTCATTTATAAAAGTTTACGATTTTGGTATACCAATAATAAATATCAAATACTAAATTTTATTAATAAATTTATAAAAATATAATTTTATACGATATCGCGATACAATATCGAGAAAATTGGAACGATATCAATACTCAATATTATACCGTTGCCCAACACCAGTGGCGGATCTAGGATTTTATTATGGTGGGTGCTTTATTACATAATATTATGTTCTATGATATCATAGATAAATATACAAAAAGTAATGTTTTGAAAACCGAACAGTTGACTTATCAGTTTACCTGTTCTAACTTATAGAAAACCAGTGTACCTCTAAATCGTGCGTGGTCGCCGATCGGTTTTTGCTACGCCGCGACGGGCGTTCTGGTAGCCCGTACCATAAATTTGCACTCGGTGAATTATTAATAATTTCTAATAAAAATATGCAAAACGGTGGGTGCTTCAGCTCCCAAGCACCCCCCCCCCCTTAATCCGCCACTGACCAACACTACTATTTAAAGAACGATGAGGGATGTACTTGTATTATAACTTTTGATTAAAATATAAAACACAAACCGATAGCGTGCGGTCTCTGATGGATAACGAACGCTCTGGACGTTAGAGTCAATATGTCATCATTAAATAATTTTCAAAGTTTCAATAAACTAAATAATAACATCTTTTATATTTTAACTAATGTTTAATAGAATTATTAAAATTAAAAAGTTAGTACTTAATAAGTACTAACTTTCAGTTGGTCACACGGCAAAACCTCGTAAGTCATTTTTATCAAATTGTTCAGGAACAGCAAAAAACTGTGACAAGTATTAATATTTGTCTATTATAAATAGTATAATTTTAATCTCCTTTTATAATCATTCTACATTATTGAAAGATAAAAAAAATTAACATTTTGATAGAATTGTTTAAATAATTTGACTCACGAGTTTTTGATGAAACAGTCCTTATTTTTATAACAATTTATAGAAATATCATTCAACATCACAATATAGTATTAAAAAATTACAAATTTTAAAAAATTATAAAAACTTTCAACAACTTTTATAGTAGTTTGTGCAAATAATTATCATGTAATAGAAAAACAATGTTGTTTTGATTATTAAAACATTAACAAATTAAAAATAATTAACATTAAATAATATACACATAGTATTATTAATTTTATTTTTTTTATTTTTGGTATATTGTAAAGTATCATAGAATGGTCAAGTATGCTTAGCTAAAACTAATTTTAGCTCTTGGAGGTGCATATATTTATCTTCTTTAATTTTAATTGGTGCATTGTACAAATTTTTTATAGTATAGTTGTGGTCTTTCCTGTTTTTGTTAGGTAAATTTGTCCATTGGTCATCGTAATTAAGTTTATATTGAATAGTAGAGTTGGGGTTGTACTTGAGACATCTTATGTCAGTAACCATAGGGTCTCCTTTTTTATAACCAGGTCTTATAGATGTATAATATTTTAATGATGAATAATCACTGAAACAACTGAAATTCAAATATTTAACCTTGTATGGATTTTTACTTCGAGCATCTTTACATACATCTATGTAATCGGTAGACAAATAAATCTCCCTTTTTTTAAGTTTCATTTCAATAGTGTGATGGACACTGTCCACTTCCATTTGTATACGATTCTTCTCTAAAAAGTTTTGTGTAATTGTCACTTTTTGATCAATAGCAAATTTTATTTCCAACGTTTAAAATAATATAATAGGTGTCTTAAACTCAAAACCATTAAACTGTATGTTAATGTATGCCATTAATCATAAATCATAATATTACCAGTTGACTTACGAGGTTTTGTTATTGATACTGTAGTTAAGAATTTTTATTTTCGTGTATTATCTTATGAAAAGAGCAGGGAAAATTGATATTATGATATTAACCGGTGCAGTAAATTACAATGCATCCAATAAAAGAAAATTTTTTTTTTTTGAAATTTCGACTTACGAGGTTTTGCCGTGTAGCCGACGTTATGTCGGAAAGAAAATGTAAAACCTCCCAAAATATTTTTCTGGCTACGCCACTGAATTAAATTGTATATTTAATCGTCAAAATCATTCTTTAATTCTTATTTCTATACCCAAAAAAGTAAATACAAAATATAAATATAATCCATACTGATGTATTCAACCAAGACATTAAAATAGATGTTATTAATATTGTTGATGTATTAATAATAGAATCTCGTGGATTAATCTTGTGTCGATGAAGCAGTTCATAAGTTAATTGTTGTGATGGAGGTTGTAAATAATCCATAAAATCATATATAGTTGCACATGACATACGATTTGATACCAATTCTACCATATTCCCAGAGACCTAAAAAAATTGTTCATTGGTATTAATTCCATATAGATTTATACTATATTATCGTTACCTAGATATTAATTTAATTTGTATTATATATTATCACTTATAATGTATTACTATTAAGTAAACATTTGCATTTATTGCATTTGCATAAACATTGTACAATTATACAATTATATAAAATACATCTATTGAGTTTCAGTATTCCACTTTAAAAAAATAATTCAAAATGTTACATTATAGACTATAGTTTTAAAAGAAATGTCTAGATTATTAATACTTATTTAAGTAAATATTTAATAAATTATTATAAATAAGCTATATTTTTTTAACAGTTAATCATTATCATATCATATAAGATGTATAGGTAATTTAGTTTATAATACATAAATATACACTAAAATTTCAGTTAATCTGTAAATTTTAATTGTATGTAATTATTGTGCCTTATTTGTATATATTTTATAAGATTAATATTGTTTGAATATTTAGTCACAATAATCGAATGGAAAGGAGTGTTACAATCGCCTTAAACCCTTTTAATATGCCATTGCATAACGGTATTTGTTTGTTTTGACATTAGTACCTATTCATTTATTATAAATATATAAATAGTACTCATTATAATACTAAAAGATTATAGGTGTCCATGCACTTGCTATACTAATATTCTTAAAAAACAACTATTTGGTAATACAAATATTCCCAAAAATTAATCCAACTTGTAAGAGAAAAAATATCCATTATGTGGAACAAAATCATATTGGAATATAATTTTTGATTTTTAGTAATGTTATAATAATTAATTATAAATTTCAATAAATTAGTTCAATATTTACCATTAAAATACTTTTTACTCGATGTACATACTGCAAACATGTTGAAATATATCCGTTACTTAGTACGATAGATGTAATTAACATATTTAATGCCATTATGATAAGTATAATTGTGAGGCATACCGCCGACCCGGTTATCTGTGGACTAAAAAATAATGAATTTTAAGCACAGTAATATATTAAGGTCGCTCCACACTATGCGTGTTTCGCTTTTCGTATTTCGTGTTTTCACGTAACAGTGGTCACAAACAGGGGCGGATTTAAGGCACTGCGAACTATGCGGCCGCATAGGGCGGCCAATTTTGGAGGGCGGCAAAATTATGTTGAAAATTTATTTTGATTTTGTAAAATTAGGTACATAATTTTTAAAATTGTATTTATCACTTCAAAATATTGAAATTGTGGATTTTGTATTTGTTTAATTTTAGCAAAATAATATTTATATTTTCCCAGGAACTCGTCTACGACAACGACGATAGTATTGTATTATACAGGCTACCTGTAGCTTATCTTATTGTTTAAGAAATGTCTCGTAATACTATAATAAACAAAAATTGCATATTAGGTAGGTATTGAAAAAATTAATTTATTTGAGGATATTTTATTAAAGAGGTAGTAATTTTTTTTTAGATAGGGACGGCAAATTTAATTTGGCATAGGGGCGGAAAATTGTTAAATCCGCCCCTGGTCACAAAACATTACAGAATACTATGAAACACGAAATGTGTAACATGCAACATACAAATGCGAAATACCGTTAAACGAAAAACACGAAACGCGCATAGTGTGGAGCGACCTTTATACGTACATACGACTATCAACATTTTCAGTTGAAGTTGATTAGCACGTTCTGTTCAACTGATTATGAATAATTTTTTAAAAAAGTTTATATTTCCAGTAAATACTACAATAATATTCATAATTGTCGGCTTAGTTTTAAACTTCGATTAAACATTTCGTCAAGTACAGTTACGATTTGAAGATTTTCCGAACGAACAAAAGACCCGTAAAAACGTTTTGCGATTCGCTATTGACTTTTCGAGATGTTAGCCTCTCGTCTGTTGTGTTTCGTCGGAGATTTTGCATAATGGGCCCACGGCTACACTGAGATGAGTGTTCTCGATACTTAAATATGCCATGTGAGTGTATATTTTAAGTAAGTGCATACTTGGCTTGTGGTAACGGCCGTGGCCGAGTGGACGGCACGGGTCGGTGTCCTGAATGGTGGCACAGCAGCAATTTGCAGCCATAGTAGGCGGAGGCGTAGGCCGCGAACCCTGCGGACGCCGCAGTCGAATAGAACACGTACCGGCATACAGAACGCTCACCGCCTACAAATCCGTTGGCTAGACTCGTGCCGAACAGTAGGCACTTGCAGTCGTACGCGTCCGCGCAGTCAGCATCTAGCTCGTGGTACCAGTACGACCAAACAGTCAGGAAGCAGCATGCGGCTACGGCGGAAGAGACGAACGCAAGACCACTAAGCGTCAGTCGGACGACCGTCGTGCTGCCTTCGTTGCTTGTCCCCATGTCCGGTGTGATGTTGCCCGTTACGTAATCAGTATTACAGTATTACCGTTTCTACAAATGCGTCGGCAACAATGCAGTCTCGCGTCTGTTCGCCCGTAGTATATGAACTACAACCACGTGGTCACCTCGATTTCGTGTGCACATCGCTCTCGTCACAACAAAATCGAACTGCACACCTCCGATAACGTCTTGCAGAGAGTGTTGCTCGTACGCTGACGCCGAAATAATCGCACCGCCGAGATTATAATGAGTATTGCACGATTGTCGAGCATTATTTGTTTTTCTTACGCAACGTGACTGAATATCGTTGTATATGGAACAACAGCAGTCGATCACATTCGTATGTTTGTTCCGTTTTTATTTATAGATAAGACATATCGTGAAGAAAAAAAGACAAAAAGCAAATAAATATGCTACGTGTACGATACATATATTTTCAGTGTTCAGCGACCTAACAACCATAAGAACGATTTTTACGTGGACTCGAAACCACACCATAGGCCGACCGCCGTTGAAAATTTATCGACGCGTTTTTAATCTTCTCTATTTTTTCGAATACTGTATTTTCATCCTTAAACGGTACTATAAATTAATCATACAGCTTATAACAATATTATATGCAGTGCGTGTTATAAAAATCATAAGTATAGATAAAACGAGTATCGTTTATAGTGCTGGACTTGGGGTTTATGAGATTATGAGATTTTATTTTATGCCTCTAGGTACTTCGGTACATGTGTCTTCAATGCCAAGTGAAAAATGGTTGAGAACGATTTACAAAATCTCCCTAAATCTGAAAAAATAGTTCCTTTCTGTAATTTTTATGAATTGTGGTTGTGCCTTTTTCCCTTCTAATGATAGTCTAACCAATTTTATTTTGTATTTATTTGCATGTACCTACTATGGATACACTAGGATGGCCATTCGTCCCGGAAAATCCGGGACGTTACCGGTTTAGGAACTCATGTCCCGGTGTCCCAGAATTCAACTTCTTTTTTAACAAATTTTTTTTTTAAATTATTTGTTTTTAATAATCACACACAAATACGCATATATAGGGTTGTACATTTGAAATATTTCAAAATTGGAAATTTCACTCTTCAATGAAATTATGAAAAATATTTTTTTTCTTTTAACACATTGGAGACCGACAATTTTTTGAGGTTTTTACGTTGAATACGAGCACCGTGTTTAATGCGGCAATTTTTATATTATACACCAGTGGTCTTCAACCGGTGGGTCGCGACCCATTTTTGGGTCGCGTAAGCTTTAAAATTGGGTCGCGATAAGTCTTCTTTTTAAAATAAAAATAAAATTTTTAAAATTATAAAAGGTAAAAAAATAATTTTTTAATAATTACATTTAGAAATTTAATAAATGAAAATACAGTTTAAAAATAGTAGTGTATGTTGTGTATTATGTATCAACAATATTTTATAATTTATTGTTATTCTATTTTCTATTATATAATACGTATTATGTAATACTAAATACGGTATAATCATAATGTTTCATATTACACTGGTATGATTGTACGTAGTAAAATATTGAGACAAGAATTAACGAATAAACTGTGTTATTTATAGAATAAATATACATTGTTATCGTTAGAGTCCCATAATCTACGAATATTATCGATGTTGTTGCTGTGTTTAAAGACGAAGTATAATAAATGTTAGTCGCGTTATTATTTTAGTCGTATTTACGTATCCGTAAAAAGGTTTTTTTCGTTTATTTCGCCAACTTTACGTTAACACATTCGTGGACAACTACTACTATAGCAGTAATTTTAAAAGTTGATGTACATATATCACTACTGCTATGGCAGTAGAATATAAACTGTTTAAATAAACACAGTACTGTTATTTTTTCGTTATTTAATAGAGTAAAATTTACTCAGTAAATTATTTAATAAAATGGATAAATTTGTAATTCGGAAAAGTGGTAAAATTAATATACATGAAGACATGACAACGTCACAGGTACCTTCAACTTCAAACACGGAGGAAAACTCCCGTAAAAGAAAGAAATCCGAATTTATTGGTCGAAGGTATGATGAAAATTATTTAAAATTTGGATTTTGTGCTTTTAATATGGGAGATCATAACAATTTGGTTCAACCACAATGTGTAGTCTGCAGTGTTGGGAATAGATAACAAATAATTTATCTAGATAAAGATAAAGATGACTATACTAATTCTTATCTAGATACAGATAAAGATAGTTATACTAAATTTCATCTAGATAAAGATAAAAATAAGTACATTTTTATCTAGATAAATATTAGATAATTTCATGTTTGATTTTGAAAATATTCAGGATACTACAGCTTACAGATATTAGGTAAAAAATTCATAATTAAAAACATTTTAAAATAAATATCATTTTTTAAACTCATTTCAAACATTAATAAACATAAAATATAAAATAATTTTTTTTTTAAATAAACTACATAAGAAGATTGTCATCTTGTCAGTTATTATCTGTGTCATAGGTATATGATGTACAGAAAAATGTAAAAATGAAAATATAGAAACATTTTAAATTTTCAAATTTTATTTTTATTCTATTTAAATAAATTATCTAAATTGGTACTGATAGATAACAAGATTTTTATCTAGATGAAGATAAAGATAACTGAGTATAAATTTATCTAGATAAGATAAAATATAAATAATTTTTATCTAGATAACTTATCTAGATACATTTATCTAGATATTTCCCAACACTGGTAGTCTGTGGAGAATTGCTCGCAAATGAAATTTTAAAACCATCAAAATTAAAAAGGCATTTAGATACAAAACATCCAAATTTTAAAGAAAAACCTATAGAATACTTCGAATCATTAAAACCTAACTTTCATAAAAATCAAAAAATTATAAAAAAATATTCATCAGTTTCGCAGTCGGCTTTAAAAGCATCGTTTTTGGTCTCGTATAGAATTGCAAAATGTTTGAAACCATATACCGTCGGGGAAGAACTAATATTACCTGCTGCTATTGAAATGTGTACGGAAATGATAAATGAAAAAGTTGCAAACCAATTAAAAAATATTCCTCTCTCTGATACTACAGTCGCTAGACGTATATCACTTATTAGTAATGATTTAAAATTGCAACTTTTGTCTCGGTTAACAGGGAAATTCTCTTTACAACTTGACGAGAGCACCGATATTGCAAACGAAGCGATTTTGCTTACATATGTAAGGTATTTTTATAACAACAAAATCCACGAGGATATACTCTTCTCCTCAAAACATGAAACTTCAACTACTGGAAAAAACATTTTTGACACGTTAGTGAACTTTTTTACTAACAATAACATAGATTTAAAAAATTGTATTTCTATAATAACTGATGGGGCAGCTGCTATGACTGGAAAACACGTCGGCCTAATAAAATTAGTAAAAGACATTGTTCCAAGTTTAAAGTGGACACACTGCATTATACATCGAGAAGCACTTGCATCAAAAAAAATGCCCAAAACATTGACTGACGTCTTAGCACAAATTGTTAAAATTGTAAATTATATAAAATCAAATGCATTAAATTAACGTTTATTTAAAACACTCTGTTTAGAAATGGGTTCATTCCATGAATCTCTATTGTTACACACCGAAGTACGCTGGTTATCAAGAGGTAAGAGGTAACTTCAAAGAGTTTACGAATTGCGACACGAAATAATTTTATTCTTAAATAGTAAAAGTTCAATCTACAAAGATTTATTTGAAGATTCAAAATGGATTATTACTTTGGCATACTTAGCTGATATTTTCAACTTACTCAATGAATTAAATCTGTCTATGCAGGGCAATTTTTTTAACATATTTGATCATACAAAAAAAATTGAATCATTTAAGAAAAAACTTCGTATTATAAAAGCTCGAGTATCTTCTGGAAATATTGATAATTTCACCAACGTTAGTGAGTTTTTAGAAGAAGATTCTTCAATCAAGTTCGAAGACATTTCTGATTTAGTAAACGAACATTTGACAAACTTAGAACAATTATTTAACCAATATTTTCCTGAGGATATTCGTGTAAATTATGAGTGGATTGAACAACCATTCGCAGTAGATATAATGACAGTAAATATGTCTACTGACATTGAAAATCAATTAATTGAGCTATCGTGTGATAACAAATTGAAACAAATGTTTTGTGAAACTTCATTAGAAATATTTTGGGCACACTTATGCACGGGAAATTACGCAGAATTAGCAACTAAAGCCATCTCAATTTTATTAATATTTCCATCTACATATTTATGTGAAAAGGCGTTTTCTACTATGGCAAATTTGAAAACATCAAAGAGAAACAGACTTGAAACTGAAGATGATTTACGGATCGCGCTTAGTCAAATTGAGCCAAGATGGAATTTATTATGTGAAAACACTCAAGGACAAAGTTCACATTAAATTTTTTGTATCATATTTTCATTTTATTTTCTATTTTCATATGAATTCTATACATTTTCAATTAATAATAACATTCTACCTATTAAAATGTAATCTTTATTTATTCAGTTTTAATAGTACTATTGCAAAGCATTAAGCAATTTACGATTTTTTATAAAGCTTCCGTGGGTCGCGAAAAATGTAGGCCTAAAAATGTGGGTCGCAAGTCCAAAAAGGTTGAAGACCACTGTTATACACGATACGATACTATTTATAGTATTTTGTTACGTTGAGGACGAGGGCCGTTTCTAACGCGGTACTGATTTTATGTTTAAAAGGACGAGCACCGTGTTTAGTTTAATTATAATATAAATCATATCGAAAATATTGTGATACTAATAATTGTTTCAATATTTTCTCCGATTATTTTACTATTCAGTCCTATAATATTATAGAATAATACATATGTCATTTTCATTATTCCCATCTACTGCTGCTGACTCAACCATAATAATATCCATAATATTATATACGCGCGTTGAATTATTTAATTTTCTTGCGACTTACTTTTTTCTTTCTCACTGTAAATTGTTATTTTTTAAAAAAGAAAAGCGATGTTTTATGTTTATTTATATTTAAATAATTATAATATTTTTAAAACCTTATACTTTAAAAAAAACAAACAAAACAGTGTTTAAATCCATGGGTGTTTATCAATATGTTTTAAACATAAAAAATTAAAAATATAATTTAATTAATTTTTTTTACATTTTCTCGAAGTTCATAAATTTAAAAAAAATTAGTATTATTTTGTAAATAGTTAATTGTATTTTTATTTTTATGTATTAAATACGAATAAGTAATTACTAATTATAATGTTTAAAATAAAAATAAACAAACATAACTTTCTTTTAGTTTTACCTATAGTAATAATATATTAATATGATAAAAAATGTAAAACAAAAATTGAAACTTGCTGTAGTTGTAAATTGTAATACTTACAAGTCGAAAACATGATTTACTAATATTAAAATAATATTATAAACTGTATAGAATTTAAAAAAAAACTTTCTTTTATATAATGAAAACAAAACTTGAAACAGTTCAAACTTTATTATGCAAATTGTAAATCTTATAAATATAATAATTGACAATTGAGATCATATATTACTTGTTTAAGTGTTTGAAAATAGTTACCAATTTTGAGCACTTCTCAACACCCAAACGATTTCTGGATTTTGAATGTATAAAACCAAATGATGAAAATAATCTTTCTATTCCTGCCGAAATACATACAGTTGTAAATTTAGACTAATACTATTGACAGTATTAGGGTGAAATAAGTATGGTATAAATGGACCATGCTGTGCTTGATAATTTTTTACTTCGGCCATTATATTCGGATGATAGCTGTAGATGTACTGCAATGCTGAATCAGACTCTTCTTCAGATAAACGAGAACCATCATGTTTAAGATCTAACATATTTGCCAGGGACGTACGCAGAAAAAAGTTTCGGGGGTTGTTTTTGAAAATCAGTTACTGAATAATAGAACATTTTTTTAATAAACATACGAAATTTTTTTAAGAAAATTATCTATACTTGGTACTTCCATTTTCCAATACTTTTTTAAAATATAAACAAAAAATATTACAATACTAAATCTAATTTTCGTGAAGTTTTAGCCATTATGTTAAGAATATCTTCACAATTAACTTCTATATCTCTATGTATATTTAACAATGTTAATCCATTTAATCTTTCTTCGCCTGTTTTGTTACGTAAATACGTTTTCAATCTACGAAGGGAAGAAAACGAGCGTTCACTTGTAGCTACAGATAGTTACCCGAAAACATTGACTATCCATAAAATCGGGTATTACCCGGATAAACGGGTACCCGGGATTACCCACATCAAATCAAGAGCACTAATTAAAAGAGCCCAAAATATTTCTTTGTCTCACAATAGGATGTACCCAGAATCTTCGATTTGAAATCCGTATCTGTTGACGATACTTGCGATACAATTGTAAATGTATTGAAGTCCATCTTCACACGTCTTGATGCGCATACGATACGAATGCAACTGAAAATCGAGTACTGTATACGGTTAAATTACCGTACCGTCTAAATACTCCAACCAAAAGACACCGAATCGAGAAAATATCCGATACGGTAAAAATATAGAATCGTGTGAACGGGCTTTAACACTATCACATAATAGTATATAATATATATTATAATCATATATCAAATTATCAATACAAATATTACCTATACTGATATACATAGATAGTAGATATAAAAATTATCTCGAAAAAGTATTTATCTTATAATTTTCCTATGGTTGACACAAATGCCAAAACAAGATAAGAAGTATTGTATAAAAGCGCGTAGTATTAAATATTAATAAATTATTTAAGGGGGCCGGTGCTGGCCATTTATTAAGGAGTAAAACATTGGCAACTCATTTCACATATCGTGTTGGTGACGATACATGGCTGTGTTTGTGTAGGTGTGTAAATCATTATTAGTGTAAGTGAACTCCCCTATTACCCCGCACCCGATAAGATAATTACGATTATGCGCTGCGCTGAAAGTTATATATAGATTGTATAAAAGATAAAATCTTTTCTTGGATTTTATTGTATGTATTTTATCATTATATTAATCCGTTACACACTGCTGCGATAGCGATGGCGGTAATCATACACAAACATGTTTTGGAAAAACAAAATTATAAAATTATAGTTTATATGCCTGAAAATAAAAATAGACTATTCGACTTCAATTGAACACAATTTATACCGTAACCGCTGTAATATAGTAAAATTGATTATAGAATAGATCTATTCTATAATCAATGATAGTATACACTAAAATGTATATTTATCGCCGATATCAAGTATTGGCGTTTGACGAAATTTTGTTTGCTTATATAACTGTCTTCACTTTTGTATTGTGAGTTGTTAAAAAATAAGTATAACAATGGATAAAATATATTGTAAGAAATATAAAAAGAAATCTAAGAAATCTAAATTTTTATGAGAATTTTTTGTTACAAGAAATTGTGGACCCTAAAATTCTCTGCTAATTCAGTTTATGCACTACAAAGTACCATTTTTATTTAGTCTTATATTTTAGATTCTGAACGGAGTGAAGAATGTATTTTACAATGATGTGTGTATTTTTTTTTTTTTGTGTCTGTCGACACGATTTGGGGCAGTAAAAATGCTTCGATTGCCTTATGTAGCAACTTTTCTAAAAGGAAAGTGAATCTTTTTGGTACTTTGGAGGGTCAAAAGTAAAAAATGTTCAATATTTTTTAAATGCGACGGGAAAAACCCTAAAAAAATAAGGAAAAAACGGGAGTTTTTACGCAAAACCAGTTTTCGACAAAATCAAATTTTTTATTTTACTATAACTCAAAAACTAATCGATGTAAATACTTGAAATTTTCACCAATTGTTAAGATTAGCGTTCTCTATACACCATTAAATTTTCAAAATTTTGACTTTTATTGAGCTATTTATAGACAATTGAAATTTTAAATTTTTTTAAGTATTTTTTTTTTAAATAACGATAAAATTTTTTTGGCTGCCCAGAAAATCTTGAAAATTTAATACAAGGTTTCTTATAAGTTGCTCCTTAACTGATAAAAAAAAATCTAAAATCGTAAGTCACAATTTTTTTTTATAAGTGCTCAAAGTTCCAATTTATACGAAATATGTAAAAATCACGATAATTTGCAAGTTATTTTGTAGATAAAAATTCATAAAATTTTTTCTGTTCATACTTAAGGTTCAAAATTTCAACACTAGGTTATCTATAAGCTACTATACAAAAATATTTAAAAAAATGTCTACCGGACTTAGAGGAAAAAATGTTATGACTGTTTGAAATTTAAATATATACGAAATTGCATAAAATAGGGATTTATTCTCAAACGATTTTAAATATTTGTTATAATTCAAAAAGTATAAGTCGCAGATTTTTGAAATTTATACTAGCTGTTAAGATTGGTATTTCCTTTATGTCATATTTTTTTCAAAATATAATATTGATTTTTAAGTCACTTATAGGCATTTAAAATATTCGATTTTTTACATTTTATTTTTATAATCGATGATAAAAAAATTTGGCTCCTACAAAATACTTGAAAATTTAATAGAAGATTCCACAGAAGTAGTTCTTAAAGTCATTCAAAAATTATTAAAATCCATAGGCACAATTTTTTTTTATAAGCGTTTGAACAGCGGATATTGACATAAAATTACATGTAAAATATAATATAATGTATAATATTCTAGACTGACAAAGATATCGGTTTTTTTAAAATGCTCTAACTCAAAAACGAAAAACCGCAACAAATTGAAATTTTCACCAAATCTTTTTATTGACGTTTTCTATACATGGTTAAGTTTTTAAACTATTTTAACATATTTTGAGTTATTTATAGACAATTTTTCTATATTTTTCGTTTCAAAATAAAATATACTTATTACAATATTTATAAATAACAATGTATTATATTCTAGACTAACATATCATCTCCGTTCAGAATCGTTTTTCGTATAAAATGATACCTATCATTGAATTCAAATTTAACAAATCCATTATAATGACCTATCCTATGAAGAGTCGCACTCCACCCCCAAGTGTACAGCAGAGCGAGGCCCATCCGGTTTTTTTTTTTTTAGTTATGTATGTATTAATGTGATATGTATATTTATTTATATGTTCATATTTTATTTACATACCTTTGTATGGTATTTTTATTTATATATAATAACTAAAAACGAAAAATGGTTTCAAAATGTTTTTCAATAACTCCAACAGCCTACAGAATACGCGTAAACGGGCTCGAAAAACATACATAGTTTATCTTATTAGTTCGTGTATGTAAGTATCTAATATATTATAAAAGCGCAGATTGTATTTTTAAATTATTTGTATTATCAGTACGCGGAAAACGAGATACCAAAAATCGCCGCAACGGAACACTAATGATGGTGAGGTGATGAGTAGAGCAGGAGGTCTATAAACTGTGTAAACGCACGCGCATGCACATGTCATTGAACAACAAACTAATGAAGTATTCAATACGCCATTTGACAGCCAAAAAATGACTTTACGGGAATAGGGATAACTCATTATCAATTAAATATTTAAAAAAAAAATTTTGTCTATTGATTAAAGACAATATTCTACAGCCCGCATTGAACTCAGATTTTTTAATTTCAATTTTAAATAATGGGAAAAATTTGGTAAAAAAAAAGCATAAAATATATTTTTTTTAAAGACTAATTACAAATGTTGAGAATAAAATATTGAAAAACAGAGTTCAATGCGGGCTGTAGAATGTTCCCTTCTATTAATTAAAAAAAAAAATTGGTTGATCCTAAAGGACAGGATCATCATTCCCGTAAAGCGTATTTTAGTGGGCTAAACGACATCGGCACCGGGCGCCTTAACATAAATATTATAAAATATGCAATAAGTATACAGTTATTTTTTAGATTAAAATCATACAAACCATTATTTTCATGTAGTACAGATACAAGAATTTGATTTGTTGATTCTCTAATATTAACAGATCGGCTTTTCATATTAGTTAGATTTTTCAGCTTCAATATTTTATCACTCGAATCGTGGTTATGATCAGTCCATTTTTGTAAATAATTCATTCTATGACCAAAACATATAAAAGTATTTTATAAAATATGATAATAATATGAAAATAATATGATTTATAACTTAAAAGTTATAACTTACCGGTTCATAAAGGTTTGTAGTAACTTTCCCCGTACACGTCACTTTAGAACATTTCCAACGAATATTAGATTTATTTTTTCTTAAAATGGTATATTCATACCTGACACGGTCCCGCGGTAGGTGGAGGTACAGCATGTACACCACTATCGCGGACCGCGCCGGCTCTCTACCCAGCCACAACCTGGAGCAACGACAATACCGGCCCGGCAAAACCTCACCTACCACGTATATCGAGTGTCCGCGATCGATTTCTACCAAATTATTATCACAAGGGAACGGATTTGAATGCAAATTGCATTTTTTTCTGAATGTCCGAAAACATTGGTTTCCAAGCAAAAAGTTTATTTCATACATCAAAAAATTAAAAAATGTAACTTTAATTTTGCATTTTTTTGCATTTTTAAGACTTAAATACATTTTTAGTGCTTTTTTTGAAATTTTTAGTGCATTTTGCAAAGTCCGATATGCATCACCACCGTCTGTATTTCCGCGTACGTCGGTGAGGATCTATCTCGCGGCACCTTCTTTTCAATATTCTTATTTATCGTTTTTGGTTTCTGTGATTCGACGAAATACACGTCTTTTATTACTATTATTACATTTGTGTAGTTTTGTGCGGCCTACCACCAACGTGACCCACTACAAGTTTCAATACATTTATAGTATGAATGTATTTCTAAAAGAGACTCACTAGAAATAGCTTCGTGTGTTTTAAATTTTATCGAGTGTAATTACAATATTCTTGGACATGGTGAAGAGAGGAAATTGATAATATGGTCTGATAGATGTGTCAGTCAAAATAATAACTAGCAAATATTAAACATGTGTTCCTATCAAGTCTCTTGTATTTTACAGAAATTCATCAAACACTTCTTTCAACTGGCCATAACTTTTTACCATGTGACTGTGATTTCGCTCTAATTGAGAAACAAAATAAAACAGTAAAAGTACTTGTAACGTTGCAATGGAAATACGTTATCGCTAATGCAAGGTTAGAAAAACCATTTACTATTGTTGAAATGTCTCAAATTGATTTTAAAGACTTTTCCTTGCTAGAAAAAGTTATGACAAAAAAAAATCTAAAAATAACTCAAGTATTGTGGTTGAAATTGTCAGCTGATGTTCCTATAGGCATATATATGCATGTAAGTATTCGTGAAAGTCATAATACACTAAGACCATAGGAATCACATAAAATACGTCATAACAACTTCAGAGAGAATATTTTATCTATTAAAGACTTACTACCAGCGTATCGATCTCCATTGGCCTTGACAAAAGAAAACCCCGGGGGCTACTACCATCATTATTTTTAATACAATATGCGAATACTCGCAAGACAATTTATAATCAATAGCAGCACATTTTAGTAAGATATGTGAAAGGCTGTGAAATGTGGAAATAGTAAAATCAATTACTGCCAGAGTTGGGCACTCGATAATAGCTAATAATAAATTTACACAAAATACGTACAAGTGATAACGATTACTTATTATGAAATCACGAGGACAACCACTAAGCCACGGGGTAAAAAGTTATTGCATATAATTTCGAATATAATAATAACTATATCAGGGTGAAGTGGTTCACACGAGATCTAAGTATATAAGGGGGTTCCTAACAAACCTAAAATCAGATATGTTTTAGTTCGATCATAGCAAGCACCTTCACGGAAGATTGTTTTATAAAATAATTAAATGTTTTGGACTTCGAATAATTTAATAAAAAGGAATAACTTAATTTTTGAGTTAATCTTTTATCCTTTTCCTCGACTTATATTGTTGAACTGACAGCACGCAACATAAGTAAGAAAAGTAAAAGTGAGGTAGATAAAGCATTCGATTATTTTTACTATGATATGATATTACAGTGTTTCTTAAACTTTTTGAGATCACGGAATACCAAATAATAATATATTTTTATGAGGAACCCCTATGAATTAGAATTCCCCTATTTTCCTGTATGAAAATCGTAAGGCACGGTCAACAGTTGTATTGAAACCAAATCGTAATTTTATCTGTTAAAATTAAGTATATATACACGTGTCACACTAATATTTCGTTATCGACGGTAGTTTTTCTACCTTTTTTTGTATTCTATTTTATTCCCAAAACGGTTCTGGGTCACTTTGTACGGTCAAGCATTGAAAGTGCGAAACGCGGACACTTTGTACGGTCGTCTAAAAAGGTACATTGCAGAACGCGGACACTAGGGTGGTCTTTCACTATAGATGAAAAAAAAAAAAATCAAAATTTTTTTCATCTCACCCCCTTAAACAGTGTACATACATAAAAAAAATAACTACATGAAATATTGAATCAATCAAACAAAGTTAACCCGTGCCTATTTGAACTTTTACAATTTTTCAAAATTTTTCAAATTTTTGTACTTATATCATAAACCGTTGATCAAATTGAAATTTGTTATAGATACTAAATTAATTAAAACTACATTTACAAAAATATTTGTTCTATAATTTTTTTAATATCTTCAATTGTTGGTGAAATATATTGTACCTTAGTATAAAAACTGTGTTTTTTTTTACATTTCCATGAATATATTTAAAAATAAAAATGTTAACATATTGTATCTAAAATAAAATGTTGTACGAGTATATAACAATTGTATAATGAACTTAAACTGATAAATTTTTTTTTAATAATTTATAATATTTAATAACATGATATTATTGTAGTGTCGATTTGTTACCGTCAGGATACTTAATTTTATAATTTTTTACAATTTGTAGTAGGTACTGTTTTTGTTCTTCATCTTTAGTTAAAATGCTGTTATATTTTTCAATTAGCTTCACTCCTCTTTCTGCCGTATCATTAACAACATTAATATGGGCTACAGTATTTGCTCCATCATTATACGCAGTGTTGTTAATCCATTCATCTGGTTCATCATTTAAAAAATGTGTGTCAATACCGAAACGTTCAAAAAATATTTTTGTATTTTTCGTTACAAAATGACTAAAATCTTTTGTAACTAAAGATGAAACTTCATGAGGTTTAATAGATATTTTTTTTACTATTTCATCTGAGCCATCGTTTGAAGTTAAAGCTTTAACCATCTTTTTTTTTAAATCGGCAGATACATTTTTATCAAAAAATGAAAAACCTATTGCTTCATCAGACAAATACCATAAATGTTCACAGAATTTTTTTAGAATTGTTTTTGAAACATCGGAGTCATAATAGTTATATACATCTTTAATAAAATTAAAATCTTGGTATGGTGCTGTTGCAGCATTTGGAGCCCCAAACCACGCTTTCACGTAAAGACGAATCAAAAATATACATATGTCCCTTAGCCCGATTTCCTCTTTTATATTTAAATGAAACTGATCTCTAAATAAATATATTTTTAATGAGTATAACGCTTTTGCCATCCACCTAGCGTGATGAATAGCACCAGGTTTTTTTATAGTGATTTCATCAGATGGGCATCCTCCGAGAAAAATTAATATTAATTCTATTAACTCTTTGTAGTCATCTCTGTAATGATTTTTTTGTAGTTGTTGCGTACAAAATTCTATTATATCGTTACTTACGTCCATAACTTTTAATTGTATATCATTGTTTGCGGTACCAATTGTTATTTTTTTTGAGTTTAGTTTTTCCCAAGCTTGCTGGAATCGTTTAAACAGCATAATATCTGGACCCGAAAAACTGGTCATCTTCAATTCCAATATTGATCGTAGTATAAGTTCATAAATATGATGACGACATGGCAAATAAAGAAGGCTTTTATTTAGTAACTGTTCCAAAATAATACAAGCCCCATTTATTCTGCCTGTATTAGAAGCCGTAGTGTCACAGCACAGTGCATTCACGCGTTTAGATAAGTCCCAATTGTTTAATAATTCGTACACAGCATTTGCCATATTTTGACCAGTACCGGAATCTAATTTTGGAACTCCGATTAATTGTTCCGAGTCTTGCAATGTTACTATAACTGGAAGTCGATCATGTTGAATAAATTTACTTGTAGGCAAAAGTTTACCATCCCAATGAACTACAATGGCTTTAGAATTTGTTTGGAAATCTTCTTTTAATTTAACTGCAATATTTTGTCGTGTTTGTAGTCGACGTTGCCTTATAGATGTTCGGTTAATAATTAAATTACAAGTATCGTGTCCTAATGCTTCAGCAGTTGCCATAAGAATGTGAACTGCATCACGATCACTAACTTTGCAACGATCCAAAACCATGACGAGTCTATCATTAATAAAATCAATCTTACCTCGTTTAACCGAGATCCTCGTACTTGTGGAAGATATTTCAGTATCAGATTCTGAAGTATAGTCAACCTCGTATTCTTCAGAAGAAGAAAATGAAACCAGTTCTATTTTTGTATCTGCAAAAAAAAAAATTATATAAATTATGTAGTTACTTTAAAAATTTGTTTTACATGAATATATTTATATTATAAATATATTATTTGTATATTGTGTTTTACGAATATTCATTATGCACTATACCTAATTTTTCTGCTTCTATTTTTGAACGTTTAGATGCTTCATTTAATGATTTTAATCGATCAGCCTTTCGCTTTTCAGCTTTAACCAATTTAGTATCAACGCCCATCATATAGCCTTTTCGGCCTTTTTCTCTTTGGAGAAGTAAAAAATCTCGATCTTCCTGGATACCTATAATAAGGAATGTTTTTTTAAAACATTTTTAAACAAAATATGAATGTCATAGTAAAAATTATTACCTAACATATTTAATGCGTTTGCATGAGCAATGTCAAATAAATCGTCCGATTTTGAGGAGAACACGACTTCTTTTTTAATTTGACATTCGGTTCTTTTTGTAGAATTTTTTTGAACTGTTCTCCATTCATGATATAATTTTTCCAGCTTAGATATACAATGCTGAATGTCTTGTACAGGAATTCTTGCTTTTTCCCAAAATATTACTATTTCGCGTACAGCAAGACGAGCACTTTCACGTATATTTAATTTAACAACTCGTAAGTTGTAGAAAAAAACTAATAAAGCCTGCTTAATGGACGGCAATTTACCACCAGTAATTTGACTGCATTCATTACCCAATAAATAAACATTATTTCTTATTTTCGAACACATAATATTATTAAATCACGACAATATTTTCAGAGAAAAACAATTGAATACATACACTATTAAAAACGAGTGACGTCTGACGGCACGGCTGTTCCTAAACTAATCTCTAGACTAGAGAATTTAGGCTGTTTAATTAACGTCAACTATTAGAATCACGATAAGGAGCCGATACAAATAATATCAGTGAATTATATGGGTATTCATTGCAGTTATTACTCTAATTTATAAAAATAACTTTTGGAGTTATCGATAAGTAAACAATACAAATTTTAATAATTTACGTTATAATATTGAAAAATATCGAAAAGACCGATTTTTAAACACAAACATTAATATATCTCACCAACAGTTGAAGATATTAAAAAATATATAGAACAAATATTTTCGTAAATGTAGTTTTAATTAATTTAGTATCTATAATAAATTTCTATTTGATCAACGGTTAATGATATAAGTACAAAATTTTAAAAAATTTTGAAAAATTGTAAAAGTTCAAACTTTAAGTTAAAATAGGCACGGGTTAACTTTTTTTGATTGATTCAATATTTCGTGTAGTTAATTGTTGTATGTATATACACTGTTTTAGGGGGTGAGATGAAAACATTTTTGAACTTAAAATTTAAGGACCACCCTAGCGGACACTTTGTACTATTATGTACATAAAGTATATATTGTAAATATAAGTGATATGTAGTTATGTGCAGTACCGGATCTTGAACTCCAGGGACCCTGGTGCAAACGAAAATGAAGGGGCCCCTTTAAAAACAATTTACAGTACTGCATTATATCTTTATATTTCTACTACAAATTAAATTACATTATACATTTATAACCATATTTTAACATATAGGTAATAAAATATTTAAAAATAATCTAAAATAATAAACTATTTATTTAACATAATTGTTAATTGTTACAAATTAGTATTATATATCTAAAGCTGTACAAATCAAATAGATTACATAATATATTTTATAATATATAAAAGGTTACATATGAAACAATAAATACTGATCTTATGTTAGACATTATACACAAAATATGTTTTCAAATTTACATTTGATGTATTTTTGCTTCAAAAATAGTTCTAATAATATTTAATCAGAAATGAAAATATTTAGGATATTCTATTTTAAGAAATTGTTTTTCCTTGACTTCGCATTGGCAAAATTATCAATTATCTTCTCAATATTTAGTGTTTTGGTTAGCTCTTTTTCTATATTTAAAATTGCTATAAACGTTCTTGTTCACATGAGCCGTGATTGGCATTGTCAGAAAAAGTATGCAAGCACTTAAAACATTAGTAAAATTAGTTGATAAATCGTTAATTACAATAAAATTACCTAAATGTTTTATGATGTATAATTTTTCATATTTTATTAATGATTTTAAAGATAACATTTATCGTAGGAAGTCAGAATTGATGTCATCTTTATAGGTATGTTAAACAAAAATGGTATGACGCTTTCATAATATTTTCATCGGTTTTTATTGAAAGAATAATGGGGTTTAAAAAATTTAAATCCTCTATTACATCATGCATACTTTGAAACTGACTAACAAGTTGAGATAAAACTGTATCCAACACAGGAAAAAATATTTTAACTTTAAAGTTTTCTTCAGTTGTGTTAAGTCCAGGGCTTGAAACCGATATTGAATACCGGTTAAAACCGTTAACTGTGTTTGCAGTGCATTTGTTACTACAGAAAACATTTCTGGAAATCGTTCTACTGCCAAATGTTTTTCAGTCCAACGGGTTTCACAGAGAGAAACCAGATTAGAGTGAGTAGCTCCAGCTGAATCTGCTACATCTTTAAGAAGTCCATCACGCAACGCGGATTGTCTAAAAAAATGTATTACTGTCTTAATTGTACCAATACAGTTTCATATCATCGGAATTTCACAAGAATGTGACAAAACCAAATTTAAAGTATGAGCGGCGCAATGGATGAACTGAGCTTTTGGGTATTTCTCTGAGATTATTGTGCGCACTCCTCGAAATTGACCACTCATCACAGCGGCGCCATCGTACCCTTGGCCTACTAGCATCTCTATATCTAATCCAAGAGTCATTGTACATTGCATGATGGTGGTGGCCAGCGCTGAAGCTGTCACGTCTTTTACATGCACAAACTCTAAGAAATCTTCTCTGACGAATATACTATCTGCAGAAGAATCGTCTACATACCGAATGCAAAAAGCTAATTGCTCATATCTTGATATATCTTGCGTTTCATCAGCAAGAATGGTAAAAAACCCAGCATTTTTTATTCTATTGACAACATTTTCTTGAATAAAATTGCCACATAGATCAATAATTTCGTTTTGTATTGATGATGACGTGAACATTGATCGACTGTCGGATGTTTGGGATAAAATATGTTCCTTTAGGAAAAGATCTTCTGATCTTGCACGAAATCGCAAAATTGCACGAAAATTGCCATCATTGTGGGGGGGTTCTGTTAAACCTATTTTGCCAGTTTCATTTTTACCCCTTAAAGCTATTTGTTGACGACCACATAAAATAACAGTTTCAACAATAGAAATCAATTTTTTTTCTATTTTCTTCGGCTTGTTTGTCACGCAGCACAATTACACACAATAATAATAATAATATTAATAATAAAGAAAACTATAAATTATAAAAATTATACTTATTATTATAATAGCGAAAATGTCGTACATACAAAACAGGAAATAAATAAAAAAAAAATGCCACGAAGACGGCTAAAAGCAGACAAGTTCGTCATTCGTTCGCGGCGGTCGGCTCACCGTCCGCGAACGCTTCGTGACACATCGCCGTCTCCAAAACTGGTTCTTTTAATCGCTCGGGCGTCCCGATTGATAATCGAACGTACGATGTTACAGTGGCAAGGGGGTGTAACGGGTGAGATCGCGGTATCCGTGAGACACGACCGTGTCAACTCTCCCCCCCCCCAAGCTGGTACACACCTTTGCTAGGAGACGTGTATGGTGCCGGGGGGTCCCCGAGCACCACACTTGCGATGGGAAGGGGGTGATAACCACCCAGCTTCCAGCTTGTTGGGGACTATTCCCGGTACAGGGCCTCGATGTCGGCGAGGATGTCGTCATCCCCCACTTCCATCGGTTCGTGCGGCACGGCCGACGGAGGGGGACACGGCGGACCACCATCGCCGGCAATCGCGGTGTCCTTCCCGGGAACAGTGGCGGATGGGTTTTTGGACGCGGGCTTGGTGGAGGCGGCGGGTACAAGTTGTCGCGGTTCGTTGGTCGGCCTGTTGGCCGGTCGCCGGGCGCTGGTCGGCCGGTTGACCGGTCGTGGAGTGTCGATCGGCCGGCTTGCCGGTCTCTGGGCACTCGTCGGACGGTTGGCCGGTCGCTGGGCGCTCGTCGGCCGGTTGGCCGGTCGCTGGGTGCTCGTCGGCCGGTTGGCCGGCTTGGCCGACGGTTTTGCCGCCGCCTTCCGCTTCACACACGTTGGATGGCGTTCTGGACCCGCTGTCGGCCGTGAGTCCCCTGGGTTCGGGGGATTCGCCGGGGCCGCTCGCGCATGCTCGCGCCATCCGCGCTCGTACGCCGCCCACAGCCGAGGATCGGTCCGCAGCTCCGCCGTGTCCACGTCGCCGATCTGTTGGGCCGAAAGCCCCGGTTGCTGGTCCGGCGGGAACACTGCCCCCAAGGCCACCAGCGACGCCCGCGTCTGCTGCAGACTGTCGGCTCGGGAGGTGATCTGCCACACCAGATCCTCCAGGGTCTGCCGCATTAGTCCCCTGCTCGGACGCCACCTGGAGTCCCGGCTTGACTCTTCAGCATTGGCCATCTAAAAAAAAAAAAAATAACCAATACGGATAATTTATATTAGTCGCTAAGTGGTACCACACCACACATGATACAGTGTATACTGTAACACGCGATCACTTATCCGTATCGGCCGATTGCGTGACGAATGTTTCCTTCGTGCGCACGGGTTTCAGACTGGAGACGTGTACTTTGCGCGGCGGGTTTTGGTCCGTCCAGAAAATTCCTTTCCCCAGTCTTTCTCCAAGTGTGACGGGACCCGTCCACTTTGCGGCGAACCCCGCGTGGAAACCCTGATAGGCTTTGGAGAGAGGATGTGCTCTAACGTAAACCCGGTCCCCGACGGCGAACGCTCGCCGGTTACCCACTGATTTATCCGCGACCGCATTGTTGTCCGATAGTACCGGTACCCGCGGTGTATTTTCGGACTTAGAGGTTAACACCCAATCTCCCGGACTTTTAGTTTCGTGTCCGAACACCGAAACTGACGGTGAAACGCCGGTCCTGTCGTTCTTCCGGTTGCGTAATGTAAATAGAACCGAAGAAAGTTTCTGGTCCCATGAACGATGATTATCGTTCACCAGAAGTGCCCGTAGGCCCTTTTTCAGTTCTTGATTACGCCTTTCTACCGGATTGGCCCTCGGGTGGTATACTGGGGTAGTCCACCCCTCCACCCCCCATCGGTCGAGTGCACTTGTCCACACGTCCGAGGTAAACTGAGGGCCATTGTCGCTTAGTAGCACACGTGGGTAACCAAATCTCGCGAAAAATTCCCTTTCCAAAGTTTGGGTAATTACGGCAGCCGTTGCTGCACCCAGGGGATACGCTTCCACCCACCTACTGTGACAATCAGTGGCTACTAAAATATTGGCCTTACCCCGACTGGTGCGCGGGTAAGGGCCCATTATGTCGACACTAACCACTTCCCACGGTTGGGCTGGTTTTCTAGGGCGTAACGGAACATCGATTTTATTATTTAATGGTTTAGTACATGCGCATATATGGCAGGCCGCCACATAGCGCCGGGTAGACTCCCGTACAGACTTCCAATAAAATCTATTCGTTATTGCCCTATATGTCTCTTTCCACCCCGGGTGTCCCGCCAGGGTGTGGTCGTGATAACGCCATAGGATATGCTCCTGTTTGTCAACGGGTATCACTACCAAGTTATTTACCATATCATTTGAAGTACCCCCTACTTTCTTTTTCTTAAGTAGGCCCTCCTCAAAAATAAAATTATTGAATTTTTTTAATCGGTCAAGACGCGTATTACTCGCCGGACCATCGGATTTAAAAATAGACAAAATATTTTGGATTTTGGGGTCCGCCCCCTGCCAATCTGGAGGGAAATGGGGATCGCGTCGCGCGATTTCGAATAGATATGATAAATTTGTTCTGGTTCTCTACTTCCGATTACTTTGTTACTCGTTGGGAAACCAACCAACTTTTCCTCCAACGCGTCCTCGTCTAAAGTAGGGCCGTCCGTCGGGAATCGAGATAACATATCGGGACCCTCATTATGTACACCAGGAACATGTTGAATAACGAAATCCAATGTCCCTAACTGCAGCGCCCACCGAGTTAGCTTACTGTTTTTATCTTTCGCTCGATGTAGCCACGTCAGCGCCGAGTTATCGGTATACAATTTGAAGGTACGAGATTCCAGAAAAGGTCTAAATTTGTCAATCGCCCAAATTAGCCCTAAGCACTCACGCTCTACTGCCGCATATTTGCGTTGCGTTTCGCTTAACTTTTTACTGGCGTATGCAATTATTTTCCTTTCTAGGGCGTATCCCTGTTGAAATAAAATTGCGCCAACACCAATTTCGGATGCATCCGTTTGTAAACAAAATGGTTTTGAAAAATCGGGGGGGGATAATTTTGGGGAGTCGTACAGTTTTTTCCTGATATCATCAAAGGAATCTTGTTCGACTTTAGACCAACGCCATCTGACACCCTTTTTAAGTAAATTAGTTAGGGGATTAATTATGTCGGCGTAATTGTGAACAAACTGATTGTACCAGTTGCACACCCCCAAAAATTTTCGTAACGTACGTATATTTTTGGGTACAGGATGGTTTAAAATTGCCTCCAACTTCTCGGGTTGTTTGTCTATGCCATCGGCGTCGACTATATGCCCTAAAAACGAAATTTTGGTCTGACCAAACTGACATTTTTTTGTGTGACAGGTTAAACCACTCCTATGTAGTCTCTCGACTACTTTTTCAATGTGAATGAGGTGTTCTTCGAGATCGTACGAATAAATAACGATGTCGTCTAAATACACCTCCACAAAATCACCTATCAGTCCCTTCAATACTTCACCCATCAGGCGCACGAAAGTCGCCGGGGAATTTTTCAAACCAAACGGAAGTACTCTAAACTGAAATAGTCCCCTTTGAGTTCGGAAAGCTGTATATTTACGGGCTTCAGGTTTTAAAGATAGTTGCCAATATCCGGATTTAAGGTCTAACGTAGTAAATACACGTGCCCCTTTCATGCCGCGAACCATTTCGTGGAGATTCCCCATTGGTTGCGCGTCCGAGATAGTCGCGTCGTTCAATCGTCTGTAATCAACACACAGGCGAAACGACCCATCTTTTTTTTTCGCAAGTACCACTGGTGACGACCACGGTGAAATGCTCGGTTCTACCAACCCCTGCTCTTCCATTTCCCGCACCATTTCGTTAACATATTGTTGTTTTTCCGGTGGGTATGGGTAAGGTCGCAGTGCCACAGGCGTAGGATTATTAAGTTGAATGTCATGTTCAATTAATTTTGTCCTGCCTATACTTCCACTAAAAACATTAGCATACTTGGTCAGTATTGTTTTTATTTTCTGTACATAATCGGGGTCTCCCGTAAACTGTACTTCAGAAAAATCGGGAAGTTGGGTTGGGGGGGTATTTCCTTTTTTCCAGCACACGGAAGCGCGTTGTCTGGAGCCCATATAAATCGTGTAATTCGTATAATCCAACGACACTTGATTTTGGACTAGAAAGTCATGGCCTAATAAAACATCACTGAACAAGTCATCTAGCACGGCCGCGCTAAAACTGAATTCGAAATTCGAAATTTTAGTATCAAACAAAGCTACACCGCTCGTATTCGTTGTGCGACCGTCCGCTAACCTCACCACAGAGGTGTCGTTCGAACAGTATGCGCCATATTTATCTACTACCCAGGGCTTCACGTAAGACTTTACTGCCTGAGAGTCCAGTAACGCAGTCACAAAACCACTAGAAAATTCTAACTCGACCGCAGGTGTTGGTATGACACCCATACAATGTCCCGATGGAACGGTAGTTGTACTCGGATTTAAAGAAATTTTCGTATCTAAATTCGTAACTATAGATTTCGACGGCGCGAATTTTATACTATCGGAACCGAATAGACTGGAGGTTGGTAACCGGGTTGGTAATTGTTCACCGAACTGTTCGGGATAACATACAACCATACCCGGATAATCCTCTCCAAGTGATGTGACAGGAGTGGGGCTGTACTCGGAAATTTTTTCTACCCCTGTGTCGGCCCCAGTATCGACCTCTACGTCAGTGAAATGACTATGTGGTACGATATGGTGTTCCTCCGACAGAAAAATGTTTACAGAATCGGTGTTCTAGTTCACATTAGAAATGTTTTCAAAATTGCAAATTTCTGATGATAACACCCTTCCTTTGTCCTCCCTCTCCCTACACGGTGTATGTGTTCCTTGGTCAGTCACTACCGATGTTGGCGAGTTTGGGATAGAAGTCCGGCGTGAAAATCTATGTGAAATATTGCGGTTTCCTACCGATGAATTATCTTGGTCAGATTTGTTCGGAATTATGGAATTTAATTGAAAAACATTTTTAGTGAGGTTGGGGTGGCCGGGAATTACTTTCGGGTCGACTTGTCGGACTTTTTGTCGGCCCGGCGGTCGTTTCCCGATTTCTTTTCCCTATCCGCATCACTCGATTTCGATTTATCGACGCGATTTACGCAAACATTTGCGTAATGCGGCCCCCCGCACTCGTAACACACCACCCCCTTCCTAGGTGGGTGAGTGTCTTTGGGTCCTCCCAATAGTCTACCAGCCGTATGCGATGTCTTCGCGGCGGTTTTGTCCGGGGCGGCGGTATCTGACCGCCGCGGTCCGTCCAATTGTTTTGCTACACGTCGGAGATCACGGAACGTACGCGGGTTCGCGAGTCGAACAAGTGAGACAAACTCATCACGAGTAAGACTACCCACGATTTCTACGATATCCGTCTCCGGAAGTTGTAACCCAATACGCCTAGACAAATTATACTTGTAAATACAAAAATCTGTTAGGGATTGCTCTGGCCGCTGACGCACGGACATGACCTCCGCCATCAACTGCGACCGAATAGCCGGGCTGTCCCAACGGTCCGCGAATTCGATTAAAAATTCGTCCCACGTTAAACCCAATGACTTGACCATTTTATACCACGTAGCAGCGGTGTCGCTTAACTGGTCCTGTATCAGTCGTACCCATTCGGATTGCGGAATGCCGGAGCTACGGAATACCGATTCGCAACTTTCGATAAAGTTTTTCGGGTCCTCGTATTTCTTTCCGGCAAACTGCGGCGGTGTTAATTTAAAATTAAAATTAAAGGACGGATTTCTCGTATCCACGAAACTGTCCGTTTGCCCTATATACCGATCTGGGTGGTGGGTTTGGCTATTTGTAAACACCGTATTAACGTTGTGCGAATTAGGCAATTCGCTTGGTTGGGGGGAACGTCTATTATTATACTGGGGCGTTGGCCCTGCGCGCGTGCTACACGTGCGTTCAGTATTCCAATAATTCTGGTCGTCCCTACAATTGAATCCAACATTCGCGTTAACACTCGGTAAATTATTATCCGTGTGTGTTCTTTCGGATATTTCGCGTATCGGAGGTGGAATGGTCGAATGCGTGCGTACATGGGGGTCGGCGAATGTCACCGACGACCGGGGCTGTGCGGCGGTCGACCGCCGCGGCGCCACGGCTGTTTCCCTTATATCACGTTCGATTTCCGCGAGACGATTATTTAACTCCATTAAACCTACAGGCGAATTACGGTCGGGCATGCGTCGGGAGTGCCCAACTGCCCCACAGCAGTCGAACCTATCAAGCCGGTCTTCGATAGCATTTTGCCGAACATTGAGATTCCTGACGGAATTTCGAATGTCGACAAGTGCAATTTCGATTGACTCAAGGCGGTTTTCAATACTAAAAAGTTCTACTTCCCGCCGTATCTGAGCACCGGTGTTCGACATTTGGTGGCTTAAGCCTCCAAATTGCTGTGCCGCGTCGGAATAGTGTTGGTTAACCGGCGGAGAGTTACGGTTCGACAGCCGCGAGGGAGCCCGCGAACTGTTATTCGATCCGCAAAATCCACCGGCGCCCGTCAGTCTGTCACTCTGGTGGGCGTTAAAACAAATGTTCCGAACCTCATCGTCTATGTACGCGTCCCCGGAACCAACTACCGAAGTGTCGGAAGGCTCCGCTCGGTGTTCACTGGCTCTGGGTGGCGAACGTGGTGTATTGCGCGGGTTTGTGGCCGAAACGGGCAACAACAGAGTGTGTGGGTCATACCCTTCACTTTGAATGCGCTGTTCAAGCCTAATGATCAGATCATTCTTCGTACCCGCACTGGAAATATCACGTAACTCGCACTCCGATTTTAAGTCCGCGATGGACATTTGAAAAATTGTTTTCGAAACGCTCGACATCGTGTTTTTGTTATTGTTCGTTATCACAATGTCAACAACGATGTTATCACGCGAGCGATCGATATCGATTAAGGTACGGTTACACCACGGTAAGTCAACCGTAGATAACACCGACACCCGATTAAATCAACGAACGCGAATTTTAGTGTGACACTATTTATATCGCGTGCGTATAAGATTTGACGCAAGTGATGTCGACCGGTTTGCGCGCACGAAGGTCGTCGCTACGTACCCGTGCTGGAAATTTACTTAATCGGACACCAAAAGAAAACTTAGTCGTCGGTGCAACCGAAGATAAGAAGAGGTGCAATTAAAACTATTTCCGTCGACGCTGACACTTGTTAGGCGTCAACTCGCGATAATCGGGGTTTTTTTCCTAACTAGCGAGCCAAGTTAGTACTTGTCGGTTTGCGAAGTATTACGTAAGCAGTTATTTCATAATGCACAAAATAAAATGTACTTACAATTTTCGCTGTACCCGTACTTAATCCTTAGTGAGATTCCTCGGGGAGCCAATTTGTCACGCAGCACAATTACACACAATAATAATAATAATATTAATAATAAAGAAAACTATAAATTATAAAAATTATATTTATTATAATAATAATAATGTAAATATATATATATATATATAAGTATAATATAAATTATAAAAATTATACTTATTATTATAATAGCGAAAATGTCGTACATACAAAACAGGAAATAAATAAAAAAAAATGCCACGAAGACGGCTAAAAGCAGACAAGTTCGTCATTCGTTCGCGGCGGTCGGCTCACCGTTCGCGAACGCTTCGTGACACATCGCCGTCTCCAAAACTGGTTCTTTTAATCGCTCGGGCGTCCCGATTGATAATCGAACGTACGATGTTACAGTGGCAAGGGGGTGTAACGGGTGAGATCGCGGTATCCGTGAGACACGACCGTGTCATGTTTTTTATTTTCTGAACTTATAGATGTTACAATATCAGTAGTTTTCCCTGTCATAACTGACATAAAACCTTGAGCTTTTTCAACAGAGAACATATGATAGTTTGCCTTACTATGACTGTCAAATATTTCTTTAGCTTTTTTCCAATTTATAAATGGAATGGCCACTAAAGACCGTAGTTCTTGTTCCCCACGACCACCATAATAACGACCAAATAAAACACACACTTTGCAAAGAGCGCCTTTGGCAACATCTGAAAATACGAGCCAAGAATATTGTGCCATCCAATGGCGTTGGAAAGAAAGACGGGAAACTTATATGATAAAGGTGGCATCCACGGATTTTGAAAAACTTTTAATTTTTTTTCGTTATCTGTCGGTGGATTCCCTAAATAGATTCCTACATCATTTTCAAATAATAGCTCTTGTTCTCCTTCAATGGAAGAAACTTTTTCTGAAGAATTTGAAGGATTAGAGTCAGAAACGAAAAGAGATGAGGGTTGATTAATTTGGGTGGTTTCATTTTTACTTTCAGGTTTTTTTTTCTTCTCAAAAAAGTTTAAAACCGATGGCTGACTTGTTCGTTTCATTTTGTTTCTGTTATGAAAAAAAAATTAATTTTTGAAAAATATGTAATCTTATAAAATAATTTGAATTATCGAATTATAGAATATTAGAAATTAGAATCCCTAGAGTGAAAATAGTCCGCCCAGTGAACAACAAAAACATTATAATATTCGATATTCAAAAAACTATATTTTTATTCTAAACGGTAATATAAAAAAACGGAAAACCTATAAAATACGTGTTTCGCGAATAAACTAAAAAAAACTTAGAAATGACGGTCTTAACATAAAACCAATTGTGCAGATAATAAGAAATAATTTAATATCAATATCATAGTAATATAAAAAAATCAACTTAACAATGATTAACATGGATAGATCAAACAATGGATAGCGTCAACAACGTGTTGTTTCGACGTCGCGCGTCAGTCATTGTGGCAAGATTGCGAATGTCAACTATATGTTGACATCGGCAGTAAACGTTTTAAATATAAATGAAAAAAAAATAACAATTTGATGTTCAAAATAAATAATTCTGATTGTATTTATATAATATAAATTATTAAAATTAATAAATTACCTGCTTTAGCTGGAAAATAATACTTAGATTACACGTAAACTGACACAACATCAATGCGTAACAGCTCGAGGAAAAATGACTTGATGTAATTATATAAATCGGTAATTTCGTAATTTCAAACACGGTGATACATTCTTATACTATTAATAAACTATTATTAGCAGTATTGCTGGTATGGCCGTGTACGTCGTGGGTCATAATAAGGTACGGGCACGCAATTGTGTAGTGTCTGTAGTCAATATTTTATATAAATAACTATTACAATATAACATTAGATATCAATCTAGATAATCATTATTTTTCATACCAAACGCGTACTTGTAAAATTGTTTTACATAAATATTCATCTTCAATCTTCATTATAATTTAGCAATATATTATTTTCCTAATGTTTTACTAAAAAGTCATTTTTGTTGTTTGTAGTACCTACATAAAACCTAGCATTTAATACGTAATTTTTTCTGATTATTATTATTATTAATAATTAACAAATGGGGGGGTGACCCCCCCCTTACCTACGCCCCTCATAATACAACATTTGTTATCTAGTGATTCCGAAAAAAGACTCACATTTATAGCATGGTTAATGGTACAAGTTCAAGAAGAACCATTATTTTTAAAATATGTTTGTTCGACTGATGAATCAAAATTCACTAATAATCAGGGCTTGAAACCGGTATTGAATACCGATTTTGAATACCGGTTAAAACCGTTAAAAACCGATATCGAAATCGAAACCGAAAACGAAATCGAAAAAATTAAATACCGATATCCGAAACCGAAATCGAAAAAAGTGAATACCGTTATTCAAAACCGAAATCGAAATCGGAAAAAATAAATACCGATATCCGAAACCGAAATCGAAAAAAATAAATATGGATATCCGAAACCGAAATCGAAATCGAAAAAATTAAATACCGATATCCGAAACCGAAATCGAGATCAGAAAAAATAGATACCGATATCCGAAACCGAAATTGAAAAAAGTGAATACCGTTATTCAAAACCGAAATCGAAATCGGAAAAAATAAATACCGGTATCAGAAACCGAAATCGAAATCGAAAAAAAAAATTTCGGTTTCAAGCCCTGGTTAAGTCTCCTATTTCCATTTAAATTGTCATAAAAATGTTTTTTGGCATATGATTCTCTTTTTTCTACAAATTTAATGGGGATTTCCCATCTTGAACACAACGATTTTTCATTATTTAGTAAATTATCATCGTAGCTATTTCTTGTTTCTTAAATAAAATTGACAGCATTCTTTAGCAATAATATATGTAAATAATTAATATATATATAACGTATTCAATACATATATTTTTATTTTTGGTCGCGCTGCGCTGAATATACGCGAGCGCGACTATATAGACGTTATCGTTATTCGCCGTATTGGTCAATCGGTGAACCAGTATACACGATGATGAAAATGAAAAATAAAAATAAATATTCATAAAAATTTACCAACCGATGGAATAAATTTAAAATAGTTTCAAATCAAACTCTAATATACCATTTGTAAAAAACAAAACATACCTGTACATGTTACCAAGAACCTATTTTATTTTATGGTACTTTGATAGTTTGATATTGGGGCCCCCCAATTTTTACAAAGAGTTGGGGCCCTGATGCAATGCACCACTTGCACCGGCGGTTTATCCGGTACTGGTTATGTGGCTAGTATATAAAATACAATATTGGAAAAATATCTTTAAAAACTACATAGGTATTGTATAATATATGGAATTTAAAAATTCAATATTTGTTATTTCCTTTCTTTGATGTTGGTTACATAAAACACTATTAAGTTTGTGTTACTATTTATTCTTCATTACATACTGTCATTGACTATTATGTAAGTTTTAAATATAATAATATTTTATAAATGTGCAAACCTAACACAGCTTAAGAAACACTATTCTATTACATTCGATTTTTCACGTTTGCTATGGCTATCATTGTTATTATTATACTATTATTGTTTATTATTGTACACAAGATGTCAATAAAAGTTCAAAGGTTAAATGTTGCAAAGTAACTTAAATTACATATAAATTACTTACAATAAAATGTAATTAAATTACCATCAAATTACTTTTTAAAAATGTACCTAAACTAAATAGTTATGTATAGGCCGTTTGCATGAAAAAAAAGGACGGTAATAATATTTGTTTCTCCGATTTGAAACTTTGCGAATGATTAAAGTATTCAGAAAAATGTCTTATGATTATTATGTTTTGTTACGATTAAAACAAATATTTTATTTAAATAATTAATTAGTAAGTACTGATATGCCTTAAATGTTGTCGTTTTTTTTTAACATTTAAAAAAATGTTATATGTATAATTTATTAATTAGTCAATTGTATACATTATAATATTTAATCAGCTTAATCATATATATTTTTTTGGTTTTTTATATGTTTTTACGAGTATAAAAATCTAATAATTAATTGTAATAGGTACGAAGTACAGCATATTAAAATAGGCTCAGTTAATACAATAACAGTTTTGTTACCTGGGTGTAGGTAGTGTAGGTGTATATTATTGACATTTAATAATTTTTATGCAAATCTTAAATTTATCCATTTTGTTTGTAAACCTAATTAGGATTTATTTTATTTTATAGATATGTATTTTACATACGTGGGCGTTCCACTTAGACAAGCGACTGCTGTTTTATTATCAATGTTATTATCATTATTTGTTATCGTACACGATTAAATCATCTCAATTACAAAATTTTAATTATGTTTACTAACGCAGACGAGCCGGCAATTGATCCACAATATTGGCTTTGTTCTACGCTGAAAATTTGGTTTTTGTAAACCGTAGGTAGTTTCTGTACGGAAATTTCGTCGACAGTGGTCCCATCTAACAGTTGTAATTGAGTTTTATTTTTGCAAAGGATTGCTATTATATCATAATTTACCAGCACCGTAATATACTTTGTTTAGGAAACAATTGATCTGCATTATAATTTTAAAACGTACAATAGTAAGTGGCCTATATGCCCATTAACGCATTATAATTATTTACGTAAGTAGATTTGGTTTTTGAAGCATTATGTCGGACACGGATTCCATCAAAACCGATAGGTCGCAACCAGATTTGCAGCAGAAGTATGACAAGCTAGCCATGGAGTTTGCAAAAGTAAGTTAGTCTATTGAATTTCAAAACCTCCAGCCTAGTTTATCCCTACAGTTGTACGGCATTAAATTATTTTATCCTTCCAAAGATTGTTGGATTTGTTTTGATTTTGTTTAAGCATGTACTCGTAATTCTTTGAAATGTATTATTTGATTAATTAGTGCAAAATTATTTTTAGATATGATATGTTAATAACATAAATGAATCAAACATGGTTAGTAATGGTTGTTTTTTAAAATTATGATAATGTGTTATGTATTTATAGGCCAGAATGCAATTGAATGTATTGAAAAAAGCTTACACTGCAAAAACTTCAAAATTAGATCAAAGAAGTTATGAATCTTTGGACAAAGTAATTTGTATATACTATACTAGATATTTGAACATAATGAATCACTTTAATTTTAGTTTGAAAACTGCAAATATGACACAATGTCTACTAATAGTTTAGAATTTAAAGAAGATTTTAACAAAACAAATCAATTAAATTCTAAAGTAAGTTAAGATTTGTATAAATAAATTTGAAGTTGTTATATTAATTGATTAATACAATTAGTAATTATACTAACTTATTATATATTACTAGTTAAATATATACATATTATTTTTTTTTAAAGTTAGTATAGCAGAATTAAATGTAAATAAATGTTAATTTTTTCAACTTTTAGAAAAATTAAAAAATATTTGTATATTATTACATTTATGTATATAGTATTTAAATGAGGAGAATTAGAAACAGAATTATTTGGTTTGAATTTTCTTTCAAGTGAAATTATATGTTTGTTTAATTAAATATTTTCATAACTTTATATTACTTTAATTTTGTACAATAAAGATAATATTGATGTTTATATTTTAAATATATGGGTAACAATTTTTTTCTTTCTATTAAAAAATGTATAGTATTACATTATTTCATTAGATACTCATTTTCTAAAAGAATTATTCTCAATTTTATTTCTGTAATAATTTCCGAAGTAATTGTTATTAATTAATTTTCTTACATTTAAAAAATGTAATTCAAATCTTTTTAAGGTATTACATTTATTTCTTATACATGTAAATCGTAAATTTAGAATTACTTAATGTTAACATTAATAAGCCTTAATAGTTGGTTAATTGTAGTCAATTTCTAGTCGTGAAAAGAATAATAATATATAATAATATATAATATATATTTTTTAAATATTTCCTCTCATTTTATCGGACGCAGAGGGATGAGTCTTAGTGATGAACATAAAAGAGAGATGGCATAGTATATGTTTGTTAGTATAGTCTTGAAGGCTATTAATAATCAAGTAGAAGAAATTCTAATTTATTAAAAATAATTGTAGTACACATTGTGTAGTACATTTTGAATTAACTAATCATAGTAAAATACCAAAACAGTTATAAACATACTGAACATTTTAAATATATTTTAAATTTTATTACTGATGTAAAATTGGTTTTGTTTCTTTATTTTCCACATTGATACTTGCATTAAAAATGTTTGTAGTCCACTATTTTCAATTTTTCAGAGTTATTAAAATTTAAATTCATAGTTTTTATATAATCCTTTAAAATTTTTGAATTTTAAGTTTAATAATCTAACCATAATATTAATAGTATATATGAATCCTAAAATAGTATTTCTTTCATTATTTTTTTATGTAAGTGTGTACATTAAACATGTAAATTACATGTAATGTAAGCTAAATAATCTTTTTAAAATATTATATTTAGTTTTATTTACTCATAGATTATGTAATATTAGATCTACACTTATAGTTTTAATTAATTATAATTTAATATCTAATTATAACTATAACTATGTAAGATTACCTTATATGGCGTATTCACTAAATACTTTGGGGTGCCAACCTACTTGGCGAGACCATGGAGGTTGGACCACAATAGAATTTATAGTTTGGTATTTTTTATGTAAAACAATGTTAATATTGAATTCACAGTTACCAGTTGCTTTATTCACTGTAATTTATTTTCAACATAATAATAATAATAATAATAAGAATATGAATATGGCTCATCATATCCAATAACATTTATATTTTACGTTACTAGCCACAGAAGGCTAAAAAAACTGGGGCTTGGTCAGACAGACGCCCTATAATAAAACTTGCATAATAATTATTTAAGCACAACTCGATAAAAATAATTATAACAAACAAAATTTCTCCAGAGTTACAGCACACATAATCAACAACGAAGGCCGTACGAATGAGACTCTGTCACCATATGAAATGCTCGACGTGGCTGATAATGTAAAATAATGATAATCAATATATATATAATATAAATCCGTCCATCGGGCATCACACACTGTAATAACCAGGCGACTCACACATATGCGTGCAAAAAATAACAGTTATTCAATAAATACTATTATTTTAATGACTGTGCTCGTCGCAATGTACTGTCGCCTCAAACAATTACATGCATAGTAATAATATCCATAACAATAATAATAATAATTCATACTTTAGAAAAAGTACCATTTTGTCATGTTACAACTATTAGTTCTATAGGTATATTTTAAATTATGTGTAGTAATTTTGATTTAATACGTTTTAGTTTCACTCTTATTTTTAAGCGTTATTATTGTTTTATTTTTTTAAAACAATTATAGATAAAATAAAAATTATGTACAACATTAAAATTTTAACATTATTTTTGTGATTTAATCTGTTTAATTAATTCAAAGGTAAAAGCAACAGAAGAATTGAAGTCTAAAGATGTCCAACTCTTAAAACAAGATATTAATTCTATAAATAATTGTATCCACCGTGTATTAGAATCTACCAAATCAAACCAAATTGATTATAATGTTTGTATTTTCTTTTATTATTTTTTAACAGTACTATAGATTGTATTTATTTTTACATTTAGATTATAATGTCAGAAATTGAGAACTGTAAAAGTGTACAGAAAAGCTGTTCAATTAATTCATGTGGAGTACTAAATGAATTAACCACATTAAAATATTCTATTACTAATTGTTTGTACTACATTTTATATAATAAACTAGAGTCAAGAACTAAAATAAACACTGACGATTCTCGCCTTATTTATTTTAATGATTGTATGTTAACAATTTCAAGTATTTTTATTATAAATAGAATATAATTCTTGAAATTTTATTTGTTTTTTTTTTTTTTAGATTTTTTGGAAAATAATTTTAAAATTGAAGAAAATAAATTTCAAAAATTATTTATTACATTGGTTTTACATTTTTTTTTATCATTTATTGTAAATCTTCATGAGGTTTTAGATTACTTGCTTAAAGAAATTGATTCTGAAGTATGAATTAAAATGTTTATTTCTAAATTATTTTATACAAATTAAGTGATATTGATCCATGCAGTTATTCTAGGAATAAATGTATTAAAGTAATTATTTTTTTTGTATTTGTATTTCAGGCTATCATCACTTTACAAAGCAGTTTAAAAAAATTGAAAAGTCAATCAAATAGCCACTCTTTATTATTGGAAAATATTTTAGTATACTGCGATGATTTAAAAACAATAAAGTAATTTTATTTTGCTTAAAAAAATATTTGTAAAAAACTGCTTAACTTATTATTAATGGATTTATAAATTTTTGTGGCATAACATTTATATATTTTAAATTACAGTTAATAATGTAATTTATAATATATCATATTTAAACTTCATATCAAAATTTAAGCTTAATTTATATTGTTTTGTAATTAAATAATTGTTTAATTTATTTTTATTTTTAGATTTTCCCCTCAATATATACTTATGGAAAACATTTTACTATTTATATCAAGTAAATATATTGATTGTATTAAATCTATTAAAGATTTGATGAAATCAGGTAATAATAATTTAACTATTTTAATTTGTAGTATAAGGTTTAATAAACTTATAACTTTTTTTTTAATAGATCTTACCAACCAATTTGATTGTTCATCTTTACGTCAAAGCATAATATCGTTTTTGGCATTAAAATTTCCTATTGAAGGTATTATAAAACTAAAATATAAAGTTTTTTTTACAGATAAATTTGGACTTGATAATTCTATTATTATTCAATAGGTAATTATTGTTATATATATATATTTTTAATTTCAGAATTAGTAAGTTCTGGAGAATATTGGGATTCAAGGTGTGTTGATAAAAAATTGAATGATGTTCATGATACAATGCATACAGTTAGTATAATGTTTTATATAATTTTTTTGTGATTTATATTTTACAATATAAAAATAAGTGTAAATATTTTAATAAATTCTAAACTCAACTTAATTTTATATTTTTTTTAATATTGATTTTGTTAATTGTACAGTTGTTACGTGCAATAAATATTTTAGAATTTGAATACTTTTATAAAAGTGGTCAAGTAGATATGCACTGGCATATGAAAAATCCTTTATTACACATAAAACAATCAAAACAAGTAATAATTTTTACTAAAATGTAATTTATATAAGTGTTTTCTTAATTATTTAATATATAATTTAGGTCAAAGAAGAATTAAATTCGGATTCAATTGCACAAAATTGCTTTAAAAATATAATAGATGTGTGTAATAAAAAGTTAAATAATGAGATAAGTCGATCATTATCATTGGAACAAGAAAAAATTCACTGGGAAAATAAATATAAACTTTTGTGTTTAAAGAATGATAGTGTAAGTATATTATATAATCCCTATAATTAAAATATTATTATTTATGATCTGGTTTTCCAATAAGGCAATTGAATATTTTTTGGAGTCCTGAATAAAACTTTACACCTTAACTTCTAATAGAGTAGCCATTATATAATTTTTTACAATTTTTGGAATGTAGATGGCTCATTGTTTTACTTTTTAAAACTCATGAATAGTGTGACAATATTGTGATTTTATACATTTTCATGAAACGCTTTCAAATAATTCAAATTTTTCAATGAAATAATAATGATAAAAAAAGTTTAAGTATGTAAGAATTATTTAACATTCAGGTAGAAACTAATAATTTTGGTAGGAATTCCAACTATTTTATAATTCTTTATTATGTGAAACAAACTTATTTATATAAAGATTATTATTAAATTATTGTAGATAACAAAGAAAGAAAACTATTCAGAGTCTCTAGGGCCATTTGTAATAGAAAATGAAGTAAGTATAATAGTCAACTTGTGTACATTTAACAAATAATTTGCTATTTATGCTTTGCACTTTATTTTCATTTATATAATACTTTTTTTTATTTAGTTAAAGAAAAATGCACATTAAGTATTATTATTTTTTAGAATTATATAAGTTACTATTGCTTAGACTGGTCATCTGTTTACTTTTTATATATAAATAGTATCAGCAAGAAGAAAATAAATAAATCACAGTTTGTATATTATTGTTATGAAGATTTTAAGTTTTGTTAAAATAGTTTACAGATTACAAAATTGTATGTTAGAAGTATTAGATTTGTAATGGTTTATCCAAAATATTCTTATACCTAAACACACGAAAATATAACTTTTAATATCTTAATTTTAGTTTATACTTGGTGCAAATTATAAATTTGTTTTTAAAAAATATATAAATAAATTAAGTTGACAACTTTAAACATTTATGATAATTTGTACAGAAGGACAGAGGGGTTGTCATGGATGTAAAACATAGGATTAAGTGCGGCTAGATAAAATAGAAAGAATTATAGGGCATTTTATGTGATAAGAAATTTTCATTGGAAAGGCTGAAAAGTAAATTTTATTAGAGTGTAGCGAAACCAACTATGCTATATGATTTGGAGTGTTGGGCAGTTGACTGGAAGATAGAACAGAGTATTAGACTGCTTAAATAGATAAATAGAGTGACAACAGGAGATAGAATAAGGAACAAATATTTGAAAGTAGTATTGGTGTAGGGTCAGTAGTGAACAATATGAAAGAAAATAAACCAGTATGGTTTGGGCATGTGATGAGGCAAGAGGAAACAAAAGCAGTAAGAGTAGTTATAAAAATGAACATTGAAGGGAAAAAAGATGTTGAGAATGATATAAGGGCTATTGGTATATTATTTAAATTAAACTATTTTAATTATAATCAGTCATCGGTTAATAGTTAGGAAAATTTGAATCCAGCAAGCAATTTAATGATGAAGAAATAACAAGAGAAAAAGAACTTAAATGTTATTTTGAAAAAAAAATAAACAATATTATTTCCACAAATAAAGATTTATTAAGCCAAAGCAATGCCTATGCAATGGAGGTAAATTAATTGATATCTTATGTTATTTATAATCTATCTAATATGTATACTATGTATAGATCACTGCATTAAAAACACAATTGGATCATAGCATATTAGTCCGTAATGAATTAGATGTAAAACTACAAGAAGCATTAGAACATATTGAAGATCTGAAAGAAGAATTTAATTTGACATCTACCAATTATGAAGCTCAACTTAGAGCCATGACTGAACATTTAGCTAGTTTAAATGAGACTGTAGTCTTAGAAAGAAGACATATTGATGATCTTACTAGCCAATTGAAATCAAAAGGAGTAAGTTGAAATAAGGAGTCTAGTATTAAAACTGTTAAGTTATACATTTTTCAATTATCAATTTAAGTATGGAAGTTATATTTATATTACACATTGATATTTTGAATCATATAAGTGTTAATTTTTCTTTTTCTTTTTAACATATTTTTAAAATCAAATAAAATATTGTATTTATTTTTCTTCATATTTTGTTGTATGAAATTTGTGATCTAGTTTCAAATTAAAATTTGTACATTATTACTGATAACTATCTAACATCAATATGATTATAATCATTATTTACTAGTAATTCATTTACATGGTTAGATAATTCATATTAATTTTTAATTGATATTGTGTTATGAAATACATGTGATATGTTAACCATAATTGGTAATTTATGAAAAATTTAAAAAATTCATTTGGAATTAAAATAGTAAAATAAAGTAAATTTGATATTGGTGTAATATTCTTTTATTAATTTTTTATATGATTAGATCTTATATATTCAAAATAATAAAATATTTATATATATCTATGTATATTTTTAGGACAAGAAAAAATCTACTAAGTGAAATTCATTATTTAATTTAAGTATTGTTATTTACTTATTTTATAATTATTTATTATATTTTTATATTATTTATTTATCTTTTATAGTATTTTATCATATTTACTTTTTTACAAATTATTGTTATTCTAGAATTGTAAATCTTCATCAACATTTTACCTATTATTGTAAACATAATGTGATATTTTCCAGTTATTTATTTAAAATTATTTCTAAAAGCATATTTAATTATATTAAATCCAGTTAGATTACTTTATTTTGAATCTTCAAAAACTAAAAAAAATAAGCAATTGGACCTAAATTTATATTCAAGTTATTGGAAGACTACTGTAATTCTATTTTAACATTTTATCATCTCATTTATGTAATATACTATGTATATTTATATTTAATGGTACATGCAATATTATAATTACGATTATTGTAATATTTATTGTAAAATTCATATTTTTATACATTGTATTTGTGTAAATTCAACTTTTATAAAAAATGAATCATTTATTACATATTATATTATATACATATTATACTTATTGATCATTTTATTTTTATGATTACCAATTTATTAGAAGCAATATTTAACACCTTTCAATTTATACAACTTTTTTTTTTATTATAATTGAACAATTTATTGTAAAGTACATTTTAACTAAAATTAAGCGTTGCGTAGCATAATGCCATATTAACTAGCATTTAAATTAAAAACAATTCAATAATTGTTTGTATTTATTGAGTTTTGCTAGATAAATGATATTTTTATTTAATGCAATTATAGATAAAAACTGTTCATTTTTAAAACTTAAATAGGTAGTTAAATTTATTCTTTACCTATTTTTTTCTACTCATTAAAGGATTTCTATAATTTCAAACTGTTCAGTAATAAGTTATAAGTGAACAATAACAAGTATTTTACTTTGTATCTAATTGTTAAACAATATTATATATCACATAATTATAATAATAATAATATAGTTATTATGTTATAGTTATAATAATAAATTTGATGTATTTTTGTGATGTAAATGTATAATATAAGTAGCAAGTATCATATTATGTATACCTGTATATTAGAATGGGTTGATACAGATGATGAACATAATGTACAGAAATATTTTGGGTTTGCAAAAATAGTATTAAATTAATTAATTCATTATGGTGAAACTGAAGAAAAAAATGTATGGGTTGTTTACTTAAAAACCTTAGTTGATGTGAAACTTTTTTACAATGGTGATATCTTACTGTCAGAGGACCATAAGTATGATACAATTAGATTAATGAATTGTTGTATACTATCCTCGATGTATTCAGATCTTATTTTGAATCCCGGGAATAACAAAATGACCAAAACTGAAAATAAAAATAAACACAATTATAATTAATCTGCAGTATTAAAATGGTTTCACAAATGTTTATAATTTATACAACAATAGTTTAATTTTTATGTATAGATAATATGTCTATAATGTACTATTTAAATAAATTAGATTGAGATAATTCTAATAATTAAAAAAAGCCAATAAAGAAAAGTTAGAGGAAGAAAAATTTATATTTTATAACAAATGTTGTTTGTTACAAGTAGCTCATAGCATTATAACACACTTTAATAAGAAAATTATAAATTTAACATTTACTGGATTTATAAATATATAAAAAAAAAACACCTAATAAAAATAAAAATGCAACTATGAATAATATGATTGTAATAAATTGAACACAGGAAAAACAAATGACAATTTTCACAAAAAATATTAAGTACCTATCTAAAGTAGTAATGAGATTATAAAAATAAACATATCACAAAGCAAACTATGCCAAACATGTATTTTTATTAAATTATCATAAAATTAATTTTAAAATTGAAAACAGTTTTATAATATTAAATAATAGGAAGAATATCACATCCATAATCGTGTAAAAAAGAATAATCATTTTTCAAATATTTAAAATATGTAGATGTTAAAAGACTTTGTAAGAATACAATCAATGAGTATACTATTGAAATACTAGATAATTTTGAGTTGTTGTAATATTCAATAATACTTGATAATTATTAAATTTAATATTTAAGTACTTCTAATATTACATGGTGGTAGTGTAGCGTGCGTTCTACCGCTTATATGTGGTCTACCTGTGATTTACCCATTGGCTAGGCAAGCTAACGATTTTTTTTAACTCTATAAGTTAAATTATTTTAAAATAATAAAGTTAAGTTAAAAGTTACTCATATTTTTTCGTTAACTCGTTAAGTTAAACATTAAATTTAAAAAAAAAAATGTAATTTTATCAAAAAATCTACTTTTCTAAAAACCTCATTCAAAAATTTGCATTATTCTTTAGACGAAAATTAACGTAATTTAGATATTTTAACGTATGGGAAATTATATTTTTGTATAATACGATAAAGATAATATTGATCGCTTTATCGTACATGAACGAAAAGAAATCGATAATTTTGATTTAGTTAAATCGTTAAGTTTTAAGTTTTACAAAACCTACTATCCACTTTTTTATCGGTAATTTATCGTTAACGATGTTAACGTTATATTTCGTCTCTGATAGTCGATAATAGTTTAGTGTGCTTTCCGATTTCGATGACGCACGTAGTCCTTGTCTATCATTATTTTCGTATATTTTAGTCATTTTTTTTTTTTTGTTAGATAGTTCCATCATGCTTCTCAAAGATTTTTATATTCGTGTTGCAAGTTCAGAGCAAGCATGCACTACATTCTTACGAGAAACCAACTTTTAAAAGATGTGAATAATTGACCCTTGCCATAAGTGTGGCACAGAGATGTGTGAAAAACGACGAAAGAACCGTAATGGTGAATTTTTGCCTATATTCAGATGCCCAAAAAAAGATTGTCAAACTTCTCGTTCAGTTCGCCAAGGAAATGCCTTTTTTTTTTATTTACGGACCTCAATAGCAGAGTTACGAGTAATCTAACACTTAGCGAGATTATGGAAATGGTGTTTATGTTTGTCATCGAAATACCTCTCATTCAGGCGGCTGAACTTACTGGAAGATCCAACAAAACGATCACCGATTGGTATATTGTGTCGTGAAGTGTGCACTGCTGTAATTAAAAAAAAAAAAAAAAATACCCCATTGAAATAGACGAAGCCCGCTTCGCCGGTCGTCGAAAATATAACCGTGGTCGCATGTTAGGTGGAGATAAGCCACCAGCAAATACGGATGAGGGGGCACAGGTCCAAAAAAACCGCAACCATGATGCCAGGGTTGATGGACCGTGGGTTTTCGGTTCCAGGTCAAAATATCTCCGCAAAAATATCTCCGATACAAAATATCTCTAGTCAAATATATCTCCGATTTATAATATCTCTAGTTTAAAATATCTTCGATTTAAAATATCTCCAGTACAAAATATCTCCTTTTAAAAATATCTTTAATGTAAATATCTCCCATGAAAATATTTTAATATTTATAATATTTTATAATAATATTAATTTTTTTATAACGACAATATATATAAAATCCAATTAAGATACAAGTTAAACTTTAAAAAAGTTAAATAAATAAATATAAAATCCGATCAAGATACACACTGTCGTATCGATACAGTCGTTACGTCGATAAAATCGTTTATCATGGTTTATAATCGCACTCGTAATTGTGAAAAATATATCAGATAATACAAATTGCTCAGTGTGACAGTGTAATATTGTGATTAGGTAGTAAAAACACACATCATTGTAAAATCAATACATTCATCGTTTCACTCAGAATCTAAAATTAAAATTATTATAAAATATTATAAATATTAAAATATTTTCATGGGAGATATTTACATTAAAAATATTTTTAAAAGGAGATATTTTGTACTGGAGATATTTTGTCGGAGATATTTTGACCAGAGATATTTTGACCGGTCTCGGGGTTTTCGGTCTCAAGCATGGAAATGACAGTAGGTATTTTTACGTAGAACGCCGTGACAAGGATACTTTTTTACTTATTATTTTTTATTATTCGGCACATTTGGATCAGTATTGCTGGAAGATGTGGCGGAAAAGTCAACCAGATTTGTTCATTGCATTTTTAGAAGATATGCAGGCGACATACATAATTAACGACAACTAAATTGTTTAAAACGAAACTTATATTATGTGGATGATACGCGGACGACATACATATCATTAAAGACGACTAAATTATCTAAAACAAAATTTATTTTATGTGGATGATTTTTATATTTTATATTTTATTTCCAAAAACAAGCTGGTAGATCACACGCTACACCAGAAACAAGCTAGTAGATCGCACGCTACACCAGAAACGAGCTGGTAGATCGCACGCTACACTAGCACCTACCTACATAAATTGGATTTGACCCGTCGTTTTTTATCATCTGTCTAAAATTAATATAAAGAAATTAAATAGGACTAAAAATTTAACTGACTTTAAATTTTCTGAATTAAAAAAACATAAACATTGCAATAAAATATTTGATTTGCCATGGCAGAACCATATATTATACATAAATAACAAAAATAATTTATATTTATTCAACTCATAATATGTAATGTAATGATGTGCATCATTCGAATATTCAAAATTGTATGAACCAATTGTAATAATGTATACCATTCGATTTTACAATTTTAAAAACTAACGGTTCTTCCGATACCTGCACAGATAACACAAATAATAAAAACATAAACTAACAATACACTATTGACACAATAAGTAGGTCAAATCTTCGAAAGGACCGGTCCAAGGTCCATCCCGACATACGTCCCTATATAACAGGGACACAAAACCCTTCCCAGGGCTCTTGATCTTATGCCTTGTTTACACGTGACGAGTGCTCGGCCGAGAAACTCGTTTTGTTGCTCGACCTAGTACCGAAATAGACCGAGTCAGCGTCTACACACATTTTATTCACTGGGCCGAGCGAATTCCCCCACTACCAAAATTGACTGTAGTCGACGTGTATAAACACATGTATTTTTGAATTATTATCGTTAACTCATTATTATTACGTAGTACGTACGTTACAGTATTTATATTTTACATTTATAATAATTTATTAATATTTATTTTTTTATTAATTTATAATATAATATCTTAAATTATATGATAAATTAAATAAATTATTTGATCAAAAAACAACAAAATACAGTTTATAATGGAAATCGATAAAAGGTAGGATAACACTGATGACACATGAGTTTACTACACAATCTACTCGGCTTCACTATTCGGCTGGCGTTTTTAGACACGCCGAGTACAGTCAATTTTGGTAATGGGGAATTCACTCGGCCCAGTGAATAGAAACGGTTTCTATTCACTCGCTCGGTCATTTTACTCGTCCGTCAACTGGACCGAGTACTGGTTTGTTGAGTTCACACGGGACAGTACTCGGCCGAGCACTCGTCACGTGTAAACGGGGCTTTAGGTCATCGGTGTGTGCGCATTGACCGTTAGATTAATCAAGGTGCTTCTTGATTTTGGTCGTCAGTGCGGGCGCACGGACCATAAGATTGACCAAGTCTTTTATGCCGAGTGGCCATAACGTGCGACTGTTATACTTTTAAACTAATTTTCTTGATTTGAGTTATCTGTACGAGTGTTGAAAAATGTCCAGCTTCAGTACATTAAAACCTATGTCTGTCTCACTTAATTTCGCTCTCGCTGTACTCCTACGGTAATTATAAGTGTCCAAATCGTCGGCACCCGAGTATCTACTACAAAAAAGTGCTATTTTATTTAGTTTACCAAACTGTCAAGTTGTACTGATCGGCTCTCGAACCTTTGTAATACCAAGAACCCTTCCTTAAACAAGAAGAAGATAATAAACCCATATATTATACCTTACTTTTCCACCATTTACCTCCAATATCCCCCTTTTACTTATTTTACATTTTACATTTATATTTTAGGTCAATCACATATTCCTAAACAATTTTTTGAATTATTACAGTAAGAAAAATAATAATAATTACTTAAATATAGCTCCAAATATATATACTGTTACCTATTTTATCAAATCTCTAAAAGATCAAGGTCATAGTCTATAAATGGTTAGTGAGTTTTGTAATGTTCCAGTTTTTTTTTTCTTTTTATATAACTAAGGGTTACTAGGTATCCCAGGTCATTGATGAAGCGAGCAATTTTTGGTCTTTGGCATAAGGTTTTGCAATTCAATATTTTAATAACTATAATATGTATATGTGTATATACATGTATAATAAAACTAATTGAACTACAAAAGTATAGGCAAGTATATATTAATATCATCTAATATTGAATATCTGAATTTGGATTTCTTTTGTTCATCTTTTTTCAAAAAAGATGAACAAAAGAAGGAATACAGGGAAGGAGATCAGAATTAGGTGGTGGAAATTAATAGGAAACAAAGAGAAGGTGTTTATAAAGAAATTAAAAGAAAAAGCTGTGTGGAATGTTGAGGGAGATATAAATGAGGTTTGGAGAAGGATGGTCACTTGTGTTAAGAACATAGCAAAAGAGGTTGTTGGTGAAACCAAAAGTAGTTTACCAGAAGACAAGGAAACGTAGTGGTGGGATGAGGAGATTCAGAGAGTAGTAGCGAGTAAGAAAAAGCAATTTAAGGTATGGCAGAAAAGTAGGAAGAGGGAAGATTGGATAGAGTATAAAAATGTATGTAAAATAGTGAAAAGTGCTGTAAGCAAAGCAAAGCTTAATAGGTATGATGAGTTATATTAGCGGCTAGGAACACAGGAAGGAGAAAAAGAAATTTATAGACTGGCGAAGGTGAGAGAAAAGCGATCCAAGGATTTCCAAGATGTCTGGTGTATAAAAAATGAGGATAAGAGAGTTTTAACAAATTATGAGGATGTGAAAAAAAGATGGAAAGAATATTTTGAGAAATTACTGAACGAGGAATATCCAAAAGAAGTTTTAGAGAGTATGTCATGGAATGAAGGATTGATTGGTCTAGTGGGCGAGGAGGAAGTGAGAGATGCGGTGAAGGCGATGAAAAAGAAAAAAGCGGTAGGACCAGATGGAATACCTGTAGAGGCGTGGAAAATGTTAGAAAAGAATAAAAAACTATGCATGGTGTTTATAGATTTAGAAAAGGCGTATGACAGGGTGCCAAGGGAAGTTTTAAGGTGGGCATTAATGAGAAAAAATGTCCCAAAAATGTATGTTAATTTGATCCAGGATATGTATGAAGGGTCGAGTACTAGTGTCAAGAGTAGGTGTGCACCAGGGGTCAGCTCTATGCCCCTACTTGTTCTCAGTGGTAATGGATGAGGTTTCAAAGGAGATACAGGGTGAGATACCATGGTGTATGATGTTTGCGGATGATATAGTTCTGATAGGAGAAAACCTAGAAATTGTCAATAATAGGTTAAATGAGTGGAGGTTAGCCCTCGAAGAAAAGGGATTGAGAATTAGTAAAAATAAAACTGAGTATATTAAGTATGATTTTGGACAAAAAGACCAAGAAGTTGAAGGAATGAGGAGACAACTGACAATAGATGGTGATGTGATAGGTGAAGTTGAGAGCTTTAAATATTTAGGATCTTTTGTTCAAAAGGACGGAGGCTTTGACATCGATGTAAAACATAGAATTAAAAGCGGGTGGATGAAATGGAGAGAAGCATCGGGCGTATTATGCGATAAGAGAATTCCAATGAGGCTGAAAGGTAAATTTTATAAAAGTGTAGTGAGACCAACTATGCTGTATGGTTCAGAGTGTTGGGCGGTTAACAGGAGAATAGAACAAAGTATGAGTGTTGCGGAAATGAGAATGCTTAGATGGTTGAATGGAGTGACAAGAGAAAATAGAATAAGGAACGAATACGGGAGAGGTAGTGTTGGTGTAGCGCCAATTGTGGACAAGATGAGAGAAAATAGGCTGAGATGGTTTGGGCATGTGATGAGGCGAGAGGAAACGAATGCAGTAAGAGTGGTTATGAAGATGGACGTTGAAGGGAAAAGAGGAAGAGGAAGACCAAAAAAGAGATGGTTGGAGACTTTGGAGAATGACATGAGGGCTGTCGGTGTGTGCAGAGGAGATGTGATTGACCGAGTAAATTGGAGGTGTAGGACAAGGGTGGCCGACCCCAAATAGTTGGGAGGAAGGCGAAGTAGAAGAAGAAGATTGAATATCTGAATTTATAAAATGTATAAGTAATTGTGGAATGGAAATTAAAGAAAAAATATTGAATTTTTTAACTTTCAATAGATTACTGGAATAAAAATGTATAAATGATGTTGTGTTAACACTAATAATGAATTTTACCAAATTTATTTTTTAAATTTGTTCAAATTTTCCAGTTTTAAAATAATGTACATGTAAGTACAATCAATAAGTACAAATTAAGTAATTGAGTCGTTTTTAGACCAACATTTAATAGGTATTTTAAATGTCTAAGGTTCATATCGAAAAGTCTCGCTAGAGACTCCTTTCTGTGCGTAATAAACACGAAAATCGACCAGACCCGACAGCGAGACTATTATACATTGAGTTTTGTCTTGACACTCAGACCTCTCACTTGCACGCTATGGTTGTATGCGGAGTGCGAGAGAGATACAGCTAAAAACTGCAATTTATGAGTCTCATTTTTCGTTCCGTCTGTGGATCGTACTTGGGTACTTTCCGGTGTTGTGTGAATAACAATTTCTGATAATAGCAATAACAACAACAGGTACTCGCGGCGCACCACACGCTATATATCTAAATATATGTACATATGTATATATATATATATATATATATATATATATAATAAAATAATATGCTTCGTATTGTATGTATATGTACAGTAGGGTCTCGATAATTCGAACGGATGTGAGAATTATTTTATCATATATATATATGCTGATGATATATCATATCATATATGTACATATATATTTATATAAATATATATGATTATCATATATATATATAAATAATGTTTTTCGGTAATAAAACCAGTGTACAAAAAAAAAATAAATAAATCAATGAATATTTAAAATAATAAGGTTCTTAATTATACTCATTATTGTATTAATATTTTTATATATTCATTGTCTTTTGAAATTACGAGTTTTAACACAATTAATACAGATAAAAATAAAATTTCATAATTTAAATTACAATAAAATTGTTTCGGGTATTTATATAAAATATAAAATTCTGGTATTCTCGTGCCGAACGCGATAGTATTCTAAACCCTTTCTTAATTTAATTTAATTTCTTAATTCTTAAACCCTTCTAGAAGAGATAAACAAATAGCAGCAATAATGCTGCAATTTTTAAACGCTCATGCGCTAGCTTATGCATATTAGGCTATTTAATAAGGAGCAAAATTTAGGCAATTTCTTATACAGCGGCGCGGCGGCGTTTCACACGGGGCGATTTAATCGCGCGCAGTTGCGGTTAAAAATCGCGGCGATTTAAAACTGCTCCCGTGTATGCATTCACACAAGGAGATCGCGTGCGATTAAAACACCTTCGAATACCATTTTCGAAATGTGTTTGTTTTCGTTTGAACTTAGAACATTAGTTGTATAGAAAACGTGGTTTGTAAATTGTAATACTGTGTCTGTTACTCTGTTGTATTTAACACGTCTTTAAATACATTATTTTCTATCGTTTTATTAAATGGAGGACTTAGATGATGTTGAAGCAATTTGTATAGTGTATAGTTTATACAAAAGACGATAGTTAAAACAAAAAATGACCAGCAAGAGAAAATATTGGGTGCATCCACTATATATGAAAGGGATCAACGAAGGTCAGTTTCAAGTTAATTTTTTAACTCTGCGATCACACCCTGATGAGTTCTTTAAATATTATCGGATATCAATCTCGTCATTCGATTCATTGGTATGTTATTAGCTGATTCGCTTTAATGTTAATAAAATTATGTAAAACTGAATCATCGCTGTCTACAAAATATATTTACCTACTGACAATAGTAATTATTTGTTAAATAATTACAAGTATTAACTAATTTCTTACTTATATTCCAAATGCTTTCCTCAGCGGAAATTTCTAAAATAAATTCATCATTGTCGAATCCCATTATAATTATTGGTAGGATATAAAAATATTAATAATTAATATAATATTATAATAATTTTTATAATCAATATTATTATAATCAAATCAAAATAATTGCAGTGCTTTCACTTGAATGGTAAAGTGTTGAATGAACGCAGGTAATCGCGGCGATTTAAACGCGTCGTCTGAACAGAACCATTGGAAATAGGCAGTCTAATTTTAGCGATCAACCGCTTCTGATCGCGGAAAAATTAAAAACCAGCGATCGAAGGCGGTTGAACCCGATTTTCGGTCGCGCGGTTTTAGATTCTGAACGGAGTGAAGAATGTATTGATTTTACAATGATGTGTGTTTTTTTTTTTTTTTGTGTCTGTCGACACGATTTGGGGCAGTAAAAATGCTTCGATTGCCTTATGTAGCAACTTTTCTGAAAGAAAAGTGAATCTATTTGGTACTTTGGGGTTAAATTTTCAATATTTTTTAAATGCGACAGGAAAAACCATAAAAAAATTTGGGAAAAACGGTAGTTTTTACGCAAAACCAGTTTTCGACATAATCAAATTTTTTATTTTGCTATAACTCAAAAACTAATCGATGTAAATACTTGAAATTTTCACCAAATGCTAAGATTAGCGTTCTCTATACACCATTAAATTTTCAAAGTATTTTGACTTTTATTAAGCTATTTATAGACAATTGAAATTTTCATTTTTTTAAGTATTTTTTTTTTAAATAACGATAAAATTTTTTTGGCTGCCAAGAAAATCTTGAAAATTTAATACAAGGTTTCTTATAAGTTGTTCCTTAACTGATAAAAAAAAATCTAAAATCGTAAGTCACAACTTTTTTTTATAAGTGCTCAAAGTTCCAATTTATACGAAATATGTAAAAATCACGATAATTTGCAAGTTATTTTGTAGATAAAAATTCATAAAATTTTTTCTGTTTATACTTAAGGTTCAAAATTTTAACACTAGGTTATCTATAAGCTACTCTTCAAAAATCTTTAAAAAAATTTCTACCGGAATTAGAGGAAAAAATTTTGTGACTGTTTGAAATTTAAATATTTACGAAATTGCATAAAATAGCGATTTATTCTCAAACGATTTTAAATATTTTTTATAATTCAAAAAGTATAAGTCGAAGATTTTTGAAATTTCTACCAGCTGTTAAGATTGGTATTTCCTTTATGTCATATTTTTTTCAAAATATTATATTCATTTTTAAGCCACTTATAGGCATTTAAAATATTCGATTTCTTTAAATTTTATTTTTATAATCGGTGATAAAAAAAAATTTGGCTACTACAAAATACTTGAAAATTTAATCGAAGATTCCACAGAAGTATTTCTTAATGTCATTCAAAAATTATTAAAATCCATAGGCACAATTTTTTTTTATAAGCGTTTGAACAGCGAATATTGACATAAAATTACATGTAAAATATAATATAATGTAGAATGTTCTAGACTGACAAACTATATCGCTGTATGCAACTGCCAACCCATCCTAATTGAAAAATATATCTATCGTTTCAAAATAAAATATACTTTTTACAATGTTTATAAATAACAATGTATTATGTCCTAGACAAACATATGAACTCCGTTCAGAATCGTTATTCGTATACAATGATATCTATCATTGCATTCAAATTTAACAAATCCATTATAATAATGACCTATCCTATAAGCGAGGTGCACTCCACCCCTAACTGTACAGCAGAGCGAGGCCCATCCGGTTCTTTTTTCTCTTGTGAACACATCCATATTAAGGTGGTTGGAAGCAGCGTATTTATTTCACGTTTTAGACCTAAAAGCCTGACAAGATTATGCATACTTATTTGTTTAATTTTAGGCGATTAACCGCCGCGATTTTTAACCGCAACCGCGCGCAATTAAATCGCCCCGTGTGAAACCAGCTTTAGTGTGAGTGCGTATTATATAAATGTATACTCGCCCGTATTGCTTATCTTATCTGTTGAATACCAGAAGTAACCAATTATTATAATTTATAAGCAACACGATCGCTGCTCACGACGCGCGTCTAGTGATATATCTAATACCTATAGTAATAATATTATATTCATAATACAATCTGTGGTAATAACAATAATATTGTAAAATTATTTACCCTACCTGATAATGAAAAGGTATTACATTTAAAAAAAAATACTTCACAATTAAAATTACCTTTGAAATTTAAATTAATGTAATTTATTATTCCTTATTTTATTTTCAGATATGTTTGTGGAGATTATATTGAGAGATGACGACTTCTAGAAGAATAAAATAGAAGTACAACTGATTGAATTTTACAATAACCATTTATTGAAAGAAATTGTAGACCCTAAAATTTTAAAATAATTATTTCAAAAACTCTTTTTAACATTTCATTTATTATTATTATTATTTTATTTTTTGTACATTGCTTTTTTTTATATCAAATCACATTTTTATGGAATTTGATTATCTAATAGGTTTTAATTTTATTATTTTTTTATGGCATATTGACATTACTATTTACATTGTCTATTAGACAAAAAATTAACAGTTTTACTATTGAATTTATTTTTCGAGTGCTTTTTTTTACCTTTTGGTGATTTTTAAAATCAAAACTAATCGTAATATTAGCAAACTTTAAACTATTATACTACAGATGATGATTTATTTAAATTTTATTTATATTGTAACTATTAGAAATATTTAATAAAACAATACTTAATTTTTTATTGTGGGGACATTTCAGTTCCTGTGGCCCCCGGATTTGGGTGTTTTTTTGGGTTAGTTGGACCAAAAAAAACACTTTATGAAGAATAAAAAAAATTGATATCTCGCTTGGTTCGCGAGATATCGGAAGTGTTGGAAATATCTTTGACGCGCGTGACCGCGACTTAGTACGGTTTATACGCGATCACATATGAGTATTGAGTACGCGATCCTTTAACTTACCATATTGTTTTTCACATTGAAATGCATTGCAAGTGTACGAATCTTGCGAATACATATCAATAATCTACCTGTATTGACCTGAATTAATGTATAATGCGTGTACAAATTCAAAATACAACTTCGTCAGAATCATCGTCACTGATTTCGTCATGTTCGTCAAAAATCTCCTCTTCAATCAGAGCCATTCGAGGGCGTTTCGCACTTCTGACAACATCGCCCAAACCTTCTGATTCGACCGTTGGTGGATCGATTTCTTTGAGTACAAGAGGTTCAACTTCTACGTCGTACGTTCTACGTTGTACTAAGTCGCGCGTCAAAGTTTTTTTGAAAACGTCCGATATCTCGCAAACCAAGCGAGATATCAATTTTTTTATTCTTTATAAAGTGTTTTTTTTGGTCCAATTAACCCAAAAAAAAAACACTCAAATCCGAGGGCCACAGGAACTGAAATCTTGCCTTTATTGTTTTTAATTTTATTGATTTATTATTATTATTACTGTACTTACTACTATTATTATAATCATAATTTTACCATACTGACATAATTACGTTGTCATCTTCAATCTTGTAATTGTAATATAGCTTATAAGTTAGTAAATTGAATAAATGAATAGTATACTAGTATACGGATTTTATTATTATTCGACGATAATCAATGATAGTACATAATATGTATATGTAATATGCAGTAGCGGATCTACGGGGGGGGGGATATGGGGGATAGATCCCCCCCCGTGGGCCGTGGGTTAAAAAAAAGTTTTGCATAAACATATTGTTTTCAACATCTCAATTGAAATAAAAACTTTTTTTTTATTATTTCGTTTTCATTATTTCGTAATCAATTATTACTAATTTAACTATTACTACATACTATTTATGTAGAAGCGATTGAATGGGCTTGCTATATTGTCAGTTCATAGGACAATACAAGTAAAACCTGATGAAGTATTAGATGCAATGGCACAGTCATCAAGAAAATTAAATCTTATATTGTAAATTTAGTAGAATAAAGCTTATATAGCTACATATTATGTACAAAAATATTTTATACCCCCCCTCCCCCATGAGAAAATCCTAGATTCGCCACTGGTAATATGTACTAATATTATAATTATAAAAGACCTCATATTAAGATAGTCGGCAGTCACACTTTTCTTGGTAATACGTAAACTATATAATAATTAATAACATATATAATGCGCTACCAAAACCAGTTTATATACAAGATAAAAATTAACGCATTGATCGTGGTTCAGTGGTGGGGGAGACCAACGCAGGCGAATGCACATGTCAGTAAGTTGCGTCGTCCGCCGTATAGAAAAATAAAATCACAAAATGTATGAAAAAAAATTACTTTACAGGAAAAATAATGACGACTTGTAGATTGGTTAGATTTTGTTAATTTTTTTTTTATTTAAAAAAGGAGAACTTTTTCCAGGTCGCATTTAACTTCGAATTTTGATTTAACTTTTCATATCATTGAAAAACAAATTTCAAAAAAATAAAAATTGTTGAGACTATTTTGATATTAATTTACAGCTTCTGTAATTTTAACTTCGAAAATCTAAGTTCAATGCGACCTGTAAGAAGTTTTCCTCTTTCAAATGAAAAAAAAATATTGAAATTGAATAATTCTACAAGGCGTGAGAGTTTTTCCCGTGAAGCAGTTTTTTTGAAAACGCATAGGCTCCGACCCCCTCCGACTCCACAAGGGTCCGGGCAAACCTGTTGGTGAGGCATCGAGCTTTAGGCCGATCTGTTTGCTAAACTCCATGGCCAAACTCTTCGAACGTCTCCTGCTCAAGAGGCTAAATCAACATCTAGACCAGACCGGGCAGAGGTCAGACAACCAATATGGGTTCCGCCATGGACGGTCAACCGAGGATGCTATAGATCGGGTGATTCGCGCAGCTCACGGGGCCGCTCTGGGCGCAGTCCAACACCGAGATTTGTGCGTTGCGGTCTCACTCGATGTGCGCAATGCCTTCAACTCCGCTCCATGGCGGTGCATAGACGCAGCAATCAGGAAGAAAATGGTCCCTTCCTATCTCAACGGCATCTTCAGGTCCTATCTACAAAACAGGACTCTTCTAGTCGGCGAGTCACTCTCCAGCATAAGCGTGACGTGCGGAGTTCCTCAGGGGTCCGTCCTCGGTCCCGCACTTTGGAACGCGTTTTATGACGATCTACTGGACACAGAAATGCCATCAGGAGTGCAGCTAGTGGCTTTTGCGGATGACATCGCCGTTATCGGCACAGCACGGACTGGACCAGCAGCTGCCCAGTTGTTAAACCCAGTTCTCGAACAGATTTCCGCATGGATGCGTGAAAAAGGCCTGCAGCTAGCACCGCAAAAATCAGAGGCCATAGTCCTGACCCGCAAAAACAAGTACGATAACCCGATGTTGCTCGTCGAAGGCCACACAATCCCGGTTAGGCCTTCAATCAGGTACCTGGGAGTCGAGTTGGACACGAGACTGTCCTTCACGGCTCACATTGCTAAAACATCCAAGAAGGCCGCCGAGACAGCGAGAGCAATAGGACGATTGATGCCCAACGTCGGCGGTCCGGCTCAGGCCAAACGGGCTCTGCTCGGCTCGGTAGTTAATAGTAAGCTGTTGTATGCATCTCCCACGTGGGCAACAGTCGGCATCAAGACCGCCAAAAATAGAAGGGCCATGGCTAGGGCACAAAGGATAACAAACCTCCGGACGATCAGGGCATACCGCACGGTATCAGATGAAGCGTCGTCGGTACTCGCCTGCATGCTGCCAGCGGACCTTGTGGCTCATGAACGGGCAAGAATAAAGAATCGGCTTGAAGAGGACGCTGACCCTACCAAAACAACTGCCATGGTAAAAGCGGAGGAGAGAAGCATCTCAATTAGCTCATGGCAATCTAGATGGGACCGGTCGAAAAAGGGCAGATGGACGCACCGGCTACTACCGAACATCGCGCGGTGGCTCTCAAAGACCACCCTATGTCTATCGTTCCGTGTCGTTCAAGCTCTCTCCGGACATGGCTGCTTCCGGAGCTATCTGTCGAGGATGAAGAGAGCCGAGGACAGCTACTGCGTTTACTGCAAGGACCCGGACGACACGGCCGATCACACCTTGTTTGTGTGTCCCAGATGGATCGATGACCGCGCCCGTCTGACTGCGATCTTAGGACGACCTCCTAATGCCGGCGACGTTGAAGAAATCCTATGTGGTCCAAATTCGACAGACTTGCCCGAGGAGCCGAGAACCAGAAAACGACTCATAATACAGGCCAAGGCGAACAGGGAAGAGTTGATCGCGATGATCGAATCGATCATGTCTACTAAGGAAACGGACGAACGGGAGGATGAGGCTGATTCGAGAAGGCAGTGAGAGCACAAAGAAACGCACAAACCAAGATAAGATAAGATTAAATTAAGATTTCCAAATGTAACGCCTTGAACGGGGGTAAGTCGGGGAAGTGTCCCGTCTACTACCCACCCGGTATATTTCATATAAGCCAAGAACGGGGGTAAGTCGGGGATACTGTCCCGTCTACCACCCACCCATGTAAAGTTATTGTTCAAATAAACGATGGCGGCGCCGCGGAAGCAATGCGAACAGCAGTTCCCGCGGCGTCGTCGGTTCAAAAAGGAAAAAAAAAAAAAAAAAAAAAAAAGGCTCCGACCCCCTTAACCATAAATCAATTATAAATGTAGTACATATAGAACTTTCTAGAACAAATAGGCTCTAATAAATAGGCTGAAATGCTGCCGGCCGTGAACATTAGAGGTGGGTCGGTTGCGACTGAACAAATGAAAATGAAAATGAGTTAGTTGAATAGCCGAATTGCAACCGAATGATGTACTCGATCCAATCGATCTTTAGGTCTTTTGACGGTTTTAAACGAAACTTTTCCAGTCTTGATAGGACTGATAGTCATAGGCACAATTTGAGTTTTAAATTTAAGGGTGCTACATAATTTTCATGTGTGTACTGTGTCTATGCTCTCAGATATATAAAAAAAAGGGAAGTGAACAACCCCCCCTCCTGTTCACCTAAAAATGTAAAAATATTATATTTTATTTGTTTACAAATATTCAAAAAATCGCTGTATAGTAATTAAGTCACTAAACCTGAACGGGAAAAATATTCTGAGTCCCGGGTACAAACGGGTCATATACTAATTGAATCCGGGGTTAGGAAACTATCAGTATACAAATTGAGTCGGAGAATTATTTATTTAGAGTTCAGATACATCGGAAATTATGCCTCATAGCCGTGCCGCGCGTCAAAAGCCGCTCCTCCAGATGGATATATCTATATTACGTATACATATCGTTCATATAATCTCTGGGGTTGCTATTATCGGAAATTTCCAACTGTAATTGAACTATCATAATTTTGTTTGTAATTTTTGGATCGACCTGAACATTATGAGTTGTATCCTTGTTACAACTTAAACATCTAGTCCAGATTGAACGCTGGAAATTCATAAGCGTTTTTAACTTGTGCGTTTTTTTTTGATCATTTTTATGGAAACTCGCAAAATATTTGTTTGAAATTCTTGGAAAATTTTACAGGAACATACAGTGCAAGTTTTAATATAAACACCTTTAAACGTAACGATATCATTAATATGATTGTTTTTATTAAAAATTGATTGTAAGAAGTTGGGTATTGTTATATCATAATTTGTAGCAAAAGTATATTAGTGTCCAGCAAAAAGTATAAATTCTCGTAAATCTAACTTGTAACTTGTAATCTTAACTTGTAAACTCAGATTTATTATCATTAATATACGCCGTTCTGTGCTAATTTTATTTTCAATGTTTGTACAGTTAAACAACTTGAAATTTTTGTGAATTGATATTTTTTTAAGTTAAGACACAGAATTTTGGGATTGATTTCACTTATTTATTAACATTAAAATTCCATCTTTTCTCCAAATCGCTTCAACTTACGCACGCAAAGCCTTTTTTACTTCTCTGAAGTATTTTTTTGAGAATATATCTATATATATAAAAATGGAGACAAAAAATTCGAAATTGCATCAGTTGAGAACGGCTGGGCCGATTATCTTGATTTTTTTTTTAAATGATAGAGAATGTCATGGAGCGGGCTTATAAGGTTTATATATGGACGTAACTCCACCCCCGGGAGGTGCTCAAACAGGAATTTTGAGATTTACGATAGAAATTTTTGTTTTTGTTTATACATGGTTGCTATGGGGGTTATAAGATTTGAGAATAATATTTATTTATTAGTGGTTAATATAATGAATTACCCGACGTTGCAAGGTAACCAAAAAAAAAACATAAATAAGTACTTTGAATATTTTCTATTTGTTTGTGTCATTAAAAATGCCAAGAAGATGCCAGAATGCCAATTTTTGTCGTAGAACAAATGCAGCTACAAACATGAGAAATAGAAGAGCGCAAAGAACAGACAAACAATGCCAATCCGATAGTGCGAATGATTCGTAGTTGACTCACGCAGAGCAAATGACCAACAACGCCAACAGGTACATCGAACATTTATATCTGATTCATTCCTGCGTCTAGCATTCCAGTATGAGCCCGATATTGAATATTATGCACATTCAAAAGTAGTAATTTGTGATATGGACAAGGAATGCCCGCACTGCCATGCTCTCAAATTCAAAAATGAGCCAGTCGGGATGTGTTGCGCGTCAGGAAAGATGCAACTACCCGAAATTGAAACACCACCTGAACCATTGAACGGTTTACTTATGGGTACAGATCCAGATTCTAACGTGTTCCTGAAGTCAATTAGAATATTCAATTCATGTTTTCAAATGACATCGTTCGGAGCAACAGAAATAGTTCGAAATACAAATGCAAATGGTCAACAATACAATTCTACACTACGGATTTTAGTACGTTAAGGTAAGGTTAGGATTATGTATTAATTGATTATATTAATCTACCGTATATGTCAAACTTGGTATAATTTTGATACTTTATTAGATTTAAATCATACACTAAGGTACGTACAAACAGCACTAGGTCCGCGATCTATTGCAGGTAGATTACCTACCTGATAATATACTGCTGTGAATCAGAATTTTTATTCCAGAGATAAAACTTAAGATAAATCTAGAACATCATCCACCGAATATTAAATAATGAATTGAACAAAGTTAGAGTCATATAAAGTTGGTATATTTAACGAGCAACGAATTGCACGGGATCAGCTAGTATATATATACTCGTATATAATCTCTGTTCATCATAATGGATATCAAATCTTACATGTATTGTTTATAATAGCTGCTAAGTGGCTTACCTGTGATGTATGATATGACTAAATTGTTGAATGTAATTCCAATATATAAAAGACTGAAAAATGATACCGAGAGAACAGCATGAAACTGAAAAAATAATTATAATTAAAACATTTCATCACTACAAATGTGTAAAATATAAGTTTTAAAGTATCAGGAAATAAATATAATTAAATAAAATGCATTTACTTAATACATAAGTTACTAATATAATTGTAAAATAAATTTAATTACATTTGAGTTACAAAGTTGAACATTAAAAAAATGACTTCTGAACATAATTTCCTAACGTTATAAGACTCATAGCGGAGAGTAATATCTATAACAGTACAAGGAAAAAGAAGAAAAAACAATTTCGTTCTGTTGTGATATGCGACGAACGTAAGAAATAGCAATAGAATTCTACTGCAGTAGAATTTTGTTCAGTCAAACTTTTGATGAGTTTTTGCACGAATAAAAGCAGTAGTATCGGAGAAGAGAGGAGTATAGGGGGCAATTGACCCTTCAGATATAATCCGAAGGAGGTAAAAGTATACTTTATACGTTTTATTTATACGTTTACGTATTCAAAATTGGTCTAATTTTCATGAATGTGCGTAATATTATTATTATTATTATTATTATAACATTGCTATTGCAATACATATCTTTGGTCCTGTAGAACAAAAGTGTTACAAAATCTTAAATTTTGTACATCTGATTCAATTAAAGCTGCAGATACATTGTAGAAAAACATTACTATCATCATAGTCACAAATAGGGTGGGGCTTGGGGGGGGATAAGCCCCCCCAATATATACTCTTATATTAAAATTTAATGTACCTATTAATAATCAAAATGTTATTTTCGTCTTAGAAGGGAACCTACATATTTACAACAGTATGCTGTAATATCAACTACTTCGGCAGAAGAAGACCGTGTTAATGATGTACTAATGGTACTTCAATAAATAAAAAATATTGGAAAATGCATTGTTTTTATCCTATACTTCAGCCATTCCCAACCTTTTTAGTTGTGTGGACCACCAATTTAGTAAAAAAAACTTTGAGGCCCACAAAGAGCTTACTTATATACGAATGCATATGTGTGTGTGTGTGTGTGTGTGTGTGTGTGTGTGTGTGTGTGTGTGTGTGTGTGTGTATGTGTATGTACTTACAAACGACAGTTGTTAGAAATAAAATAATTAAAAAAATCAATTGTTTATCATGAAAAAAACTTTATAAACTTAATCATAAGTTAAACAATTTAATGTGATTTTTGACATTGCTTGTCCTTCATAAGAAAGTAAATATTGGCATGACAACTGGATAATTTTAGTCTTTAATTACTTTTAACATTCAGTGTATTCCAATATTTATTTAAAAAAAAATTAAAGTAGAAAAAGCACGTTTACACAGATAAGTTGTCGAAAAGCCTATCAAGTTCCTCAATGCAATTTTAGCGATTGCTGGATAGTCCTTCCGAATATTTAATCAAAATGGCACTAATGGTTCAATCAACGAATCTTCTTCTCACTGTTATTTTTAATGTTTTCAAACGTTTGATAGCGTTAATTGTACACTAATTGGACACTACAGAGATAATATTACATAATACAGTAGATAATATTGATAAATATTATTAAAACCAGATATATTATTGAATATTGTATATTTATATGGTTCACGGCCCAGTACCATGCTGCTCGCGGCCCACAAGTGGGCCGCGGCCCATGGGTTGGGAACCGCTGCTATACTTGATACTATTATTGTCAATATGGAAAAACGGTTTTCACCAGAAAGTATGGAAATAGCCCAATCTGTAGACAACTTTTTAAAATTAAATTTTAATGAAAGTTTACAATTCATTAATCATTATAAGGTAATATGAGAATTATTAGAAGTATTTATTTTTATAAACACTAAATCTAATATTAATTTATGATGTATTTATATTAATAAATTGTGCTAAACAATGTAATTGAATGTTCGAATCTACTTTTTATTTACCGTATACTTTTGTTAATTAATTTGTAAATAATAACTTTTAGGGTTTATTTGGTGTTTCTAAAGATTCTTTAAGATCAGAAATGATGGTTATCAAAAATGTCTTGAAAGTTAATGTTGATTTGGAAGTTCTGTAAAATCAGTTAAACTCATTGAATAGCAAACAAATCTTTCCAAATTATTATAAATTATTTAATGTAGCAATAACTTTGCCAATCAATTCCGCTACTTGTGAAAGGTCATTTTTCGCAATGAGGAGGTTGAAAACATGGATGCGAAAAACGATGCTCCAAGAAAGATTTAGCAGTTTAGGGATAATTAATATTGAAAAAGATATAAATATTGACAGGGTATCAGTTTTAAACGACTTTGCCAAATATAATAGAAGAATAAATTTAATATTGTAACCAATTCTCAAGTTAATAAATATATGTGCATTAATAAGTAATAATTTTATACTAGTAGCTAATAACAAAAAATATTTTTATTTGATGTGGAGGGGGGGGGGGGAATTTTTGTTGAATATTTTAAAGAGCTTGAGCCCCCGCCAATGTAACTCCATATTTGCGCCCATGACTATCATTCAAAATTAATGATAACTAACGAATAAGATATTAAATATCGTACATTTATACGTTAAAATATGTGTATTAAAACCATTTTACCACACTAGAGGCATCCAAAAAACACCAAAACCACTTCAATACACAAATAAATTTCCTATAAAATTTGTCGGGAACTGCTGTTTTAGTGCATTGAGACTAAAAACTTATTTGAGGTCTACAGTGACCCAAAAGAGATTAACTTATATGATGATTTTACACATTCATAAGTCTAAGACAGTAAACATTGATATATAATAATTATATAATATAATATTATATATTTATATAATTAATTATTAATTCCAAAGAATATGTTTCCAAAACTTCACAGAGGAAATTAATACTTAGAAATTTTTATTAATCTTACAGGTAAAGGTGCGATTCCTTGGAGACGCGCGATTAGGGTTACCATATTTTATTTGACGAAAACCGGGACAATTTTTTTCCCATTTTTTCTAGTTTAAAAAAATGTATTTATATATTTATCATTTACTACTGCGACGTCTCCTAACCGGATAGAAAGCCAAAAACTATTTTCAGTAGTTCTCCTTGCGTGTGACAGTCGATAATTAAATATGGTTTTTTGATAATCTTTTCTCGACTCCGTTTTTGAATAAGGGCACATCATATGGCGGTCCAAACGAAACGCTTCATCTCCAATGTGTACGTATGGCAATTTTATATTTGAATTAGGCAGTATTTCTAAGGAAGGAAAATATTTACCAGTCTTTGTTACTTCTGAGATACCACACTTGTTAAAAATTCCGTTATCCCCTTCTTTGCCATATGAATCGATATAAACGAATATAAATTTGCAATTAGCATAATCAATTGCAAAAGGAAATATTGAAAAAAAATCCTTGTAATTGAAAAACCAAGAGCCACTTTTTCCTGGTGTAAAAATGCGTATGTATTTGCCGTCTATAGCTCCGACACAATTTGGAAAGTTCCACTTTGTCCAAAAATTCTCAGCTATAATTTTTAAATCATCTTTTGTTGGAGGATTTAATAAATAAGGAGTTAATCGAATACTATAATATTTTAATACCAATCTAATAATTTTTGTATTATAACTTTGTGATATTCTGAAAGAAAACACTAATGATCGAAATGATTCGTAACATCAAAAACATTTTTTTTCCGATAACCGATATTCCGATTTATATTGCCGATATAAAGCCGATATCTGATCTGATATTTTATTTCCGTGAAGTGATATAAAATAACTTAAAACCCGATAATTTTCAAAAACCGATACCCGATATAGGATCGATATAACATTTAAATCATGTGACACATCAAAACATATTAGATTTTCGTAACAAGCAATAATAATAAATTAATAAATAATAATTAATAATTTTACATATACTTTTAATTGAAAAACGAACAAATAACTGAAATAATCGCTTTTACTATCGGTTCGGAAACAAAACCGATACCTGATTAAACCGAAAGTCCCAATATCGGCCGATAATAATATCGGGTATTGGTATCAGCCTAGGGTAGCTATTATAATATTACTGTTTACTATAATACATAATAGGTAATTTATTTTTATAATTAGCTACGTAAACACTCGTCATTCGTTTTCGGTCGTTATTGTCGATTATTATTTTTAAATATACCTATTAGTGGGGTCCATTTCTACGGCCCCCTCCCCCCGATTTGGAATTTTTACATTCTATTTTCTCAAATCGTATGTGCATCGTTTATGCACGAATTCCCGTCATTTGTGCACGAATTCGTATGAAGTCATGTCGTCGTTTATTGTTATTACCATTGGCGCAACTAGGGGGGGGGGTGCTTTGGGTCCTTAGCACCCCCTAAAAAATCGTTTAAAAATGTAATAAAAAAGTTGAATATTTATCGAATTACAATTATAACATAATAGTAATTTTTGTAATATAACATTTTGTTATTTATAATATTGAATTGGTTGATCTTAATTTAGTAGAGATAAGAATGCCGGAGCGGCCAAGTTATTTGAAATAGTCTGTGCTAAATATATCTGTATGGTATATTTTAATCAGTACCTAACATATTAATATAGTCTGGTATTCCCGAGGGACGGAAATATACTTGTCATTATGACGTCTGGCATAAGGGTGATACGCCGATACACAGCACAGTCTACTAGGACAGTGGTCTTCAACCTTTTTGGACTTGCGACCCACATTTTTAGGCCTACATTTTTCGCGACCCACGGAAGCTTTATAAAAAATCGTAAATTGCTTAATGCTTTGCAATAGTACTATTAAAACTGAATAAATAAAGATTACATTTTAATAGGTAGAATGTTATTATTAATTGAAAATGTATAGAATTCATATGAAAATAGAAAATAAAATGAAAATATGATACAAAAAATTTAATGTGAACTTTGTCCTTGAGTGTTTTCACATAATAAATTCCATCTTGGCTCAATTTGACTAAGCGCGATCCGTAAATCATCTTCAGTTTCAAGTCTGTTTCTCTTTGATGTTTTCAAATTTGCCATAGTAGAAAACGCCTTTTCACATAAATATGTAGATGGAAATATTAATAAAATTGAGATGGCTTTAGTTGCTAATTCTGCGTAATTTCCCGTGCATAAGTGTGCCCAAAATATTTCTAATGAAGTTTCACAAAACATTTGTTTCAATTTGTTATCACACGATAGCTCAATTAATTGATTTTCAATGTCAGTAGATATATTTACTGTCATTATATCTACTGCGAATGGTTGTTCAATCCACTCATAATTTACACGAATATCCTCAGGAAAATATTGGTTAAATAATTGTTCTAAGTTTGTCAAATGTTCGTTTACTAAATCAGAAATGTCTTCGAACTTGATTGAAGAATCTTCTTCTAAAAACTCACTAACGTTGGTGAAATTATCAATATTTCCAGAAGATACTCGAGCTTTTATAATACGAAGTTTTTTCTTAAATGATTCAATTTTTTTTGTATGATCAAATATGTTAAAAAAATTGCCCTGCATAGACAGATTTAATTCATTGAGTAAGTTGAAAATATCAGCTAAGTATGCCAAAGTAATAATCCATTTTGAATCTTCAAATAAATCTTTGTAGATTGAACTTTTACTATTTAAGAATAAAATTATTTCGTGTCGCAATTCGTAAACTCTTTGAAGTTACCTCTTACCTCTTGATAACCAGCGTACTTCGGTGTGTAACAATAGAGATTCATGGAATGAACCCATTTCTAAACAGAGTGTTTTAAATAAACGTTAATTTAATGCATTTGATTTTATATAATTTACAATTTTAACAATTTGTGCTAAGACGTCAGTCAATGTTTTGGGCATTTTTTTTGATGCAAGTGCTTCTCGATGTATAATGCAGTGTGTCCACTTTAAACTTGGAACAATGTCTTTTACTAATTTTATTAGGCCGACGTGTTTTCCAGTCATAGCAGCTGCCCCATCAGTTGTTATAGAAATACAATTTTTTAAATCTACGTTATTGTTAGTAAAAAAGTTCACTAACGTGTCTCCTATTTCTTTTGCTTTCTCTCCTTTCCATTTAGTTTCCTGTACACAACAAATATTAACTTTCCTTCTCTTCAATACTTCTGCTAATTCTCTAATTCTGCCTGTCAACGTTCCAACATTCCACGAGCCTATTCTCACTTTAAATCTATCCCTCATACCTAGACTCAGATTTAACCCGGGGCGCAATGGTGATGTCCCAACACCGTTGACATTACCCGTGTTGGGTAGACCTGCACACATAACTGGTGGAACAGCTACCACACTGGTTTTATTTAAGTTTTATTTTGTTTAATTTTAAATTATTCGGTGCAATTCGGTACAGATAAAAAATGAACAAAAAAAGCTAGAACTCAGAAGACAGACTGAATGATCACGAATAGAAATAAAATGACGAGTTTATTTTTCTGCATGGATAGTTGAAAACAAAAACAAAACACAAAAAAATGTTTGCATTTTGTTCATGTTTTGTTTAATTTTTACTCAACTCAGTATGGACACATGTTTTGTTTGTGTTTTATTTTTTCGAACTTCAAAAAGAAGTGTTTGTGTTTTGTTTTAGTTTTATTTCAGTGTCGTCTCTGTGTGGACCCGGCATAACCCTTAAAATATGCTTTTTTTATGCAAAATAAATGTTTTCTTGTGAATTCTGTGTTTCATGAATCGTAAGGATTTCTCATTCCCATTAAACTGCTTAGACTAGAAACAAATATGTATAATCATAAAAATCCGACCTCTAGTTATTACTATTTTCTACAACATATCTCTGTGAACTTGGGTTTTCTGCACTAACAAATATTAAAAATAAGATGTGAACGACTTTTATCAGTTGAACAAGAAATGCGGGTGTGTAAACACTAGTGCTCTTGATACCCGGGTTACCGGGTTTTACGGGTATTACCCGATTTACAAAATTACGGGTACCCGTTATGATTTGTATACTCATTACTAGAGATGGGATTTATATGTAAATACATATTTTTTTAAAACATGATAAATTAATTTAACTATTGTAAATGATAAATTCGTTTCACATGATTTACAATAAATTAAGAAATATTTAATTTTACATCATAGGCGTGACTACGGTGGCAGCCAGGGTGCCTAGGCTACCCCTGCAATACTCGAAAGGCGCCGGTCAACCAAGTTTTAAATTAGTGGTTTACAACTTTTATTTAAAAAAAAATTATTATGTATTGTTTATTTTGTTCTAATAATATTAGAATTTATTTATGATTCTTATCGAATGCTTAGAATGCTTAGATGGTTAAGTGGAGTGACAAGAGAAGATAGATTAAGGAATGAATACGTGAGAGGTAGTGTTGGTGTAGCGCCAATTGTGGACAAGATGAGAGAAAATAGGCTGAGATGGTTTGGGCATGTGATGAGGCGAGAGGAAACGAATGCAATAAGAGTGGTTATGAAGATGGACGTTGAAGGGAAAAGAGGAAGAGGAAGACCAAAAAAGAGATGGTTGGAGACTTTAGAGAATGACATGAGGGCTGTCGGTGTGTGCAGAGGAGATGTGATTAACCGAGTAAAGTGGAGGTGTAGGACAAGGGTGGCCGACCCCAAATAGTTGGGAGGAAGGCGAAGTAGAAGAAGAAGAAGAAGAAGATTTATGATTCTTATCGCAAATCCAGATAATAATATTATGTTGGTAACTGCCAACTGGTATAATTTTTGAGAAATATGAGTTATTTTTATAACTTTTGAAGGCAAATAATTACAGTAAACATGGCACGAAGTGGTGGTGACGACCCTACCAGTTTTTGGAATAACCTACAGTCGACGGTACGGTTCGCATTATCGTATCTATTAATGGATGTTGACATGTTGTATTATTTGTCATCGATCAACTCATAATTTTATTCTCAAACACACGGACTGGATACACACGAGTACATGACTGTTAAAATGTAATCAGTAATGCTAGTTATTGTTCTCGGTTTTGATTTTTGTTTCTGTATCTGAGACTTGGTCTTTAGAGAATGGATATTTTTAAAAGAAAAAAAGGTGGAGCCGCTGGAGAACGAGATCACAAAAAAGTTAAATTGGTTCAAATTTCTAAATCTTATCAAAACATAAAATCTTTCTTTAAATTAAATAATGAAAATAAAGTTGTTGTTGATAATAATGAAAACGAAGATGATCCTGATGACCCTGCTTCATGCATGGTGAGTATAAGTGCAGTGTTGTAAAGAATTTGAGTAAATGTATTTAAATACTTTATACTATTTAGAATACTTCTTAAATACATTTTGGTTTAATTATTTGAAAAGTATTTTAAATACTGTCTTGAACGTATTTGAATTTAAAAATCAAATAATTTTATACAAATACTATTCGTCAGTTGTCACATATTATTTTTATTTTAAAAATTGTTATAGGTAGTATTTTATTTATAAATTATAATATTTTTCATTTATAAATCCGCACCATAATTATAATATACTATATATATATATATATATATATATATATATCAACATTACAAGAATACAATATTATGAAAATTAATTTTTTATTAATCACATAAATATATAATTGTTGTTAGGTTTTTTATGCCCCCCCTCCTCATGAAAAATAGTTTCTGCGACACTGAATAAAAGGATTTGTTTGGTAATTTAGTTTCTGAGATTCTAATTCTCATGAAATAGTTTTTTTTATATGATATAAAAATGTATGCTTTTCAATACGGCACAATATCTTTTACACTAAAAAAGACCATTTCGGTTATCAGTAGCCGTCGCGAATGGTCTTTAACCGCCGTCTCAGCCTGTGTCACATATTACGTAACAATAATAAGTAATCCGCATGCTCCCTAGTAGAGGGGCTGGGTCCTCCGGGACCCAAAAATCTCCCAAATTCACCAAGCGATCAAGTAGTACTGCACTATCACCTCACAGTGTAAACAAAAATCGTTACTCACCTCTATCAAACTTAAACGAAGACGACAACGATGATAATATGAGCTTAGCAACTCAATGTGACGGTGATGAAGCTCATCAATCTACTGAGGTTAGTCAAAAAATACCACCCATTTATGTACACAATATAAAAGATTTCGAAAACTTTCATAATTCACTAAAAAAAATGATTACCGATGAACTTTCGATCACTCAAACCAAATATGCCTTAAAAATAAATTTGTCCTCAATCGACGACTATAGATGCGTTACGAAAAGATTTGACGAACCAGAAATCGAATACCACACCTACCAATTGCCTTCGGAAAAACCACTCTCAATAATAATTAGGAACCTCCCAGTCTCAATCTCAGAAGAGTCCATTTTCAAAGCGCTGACAGATTTAAAATTCAGCGTAACCTCTGTCAAAATCGATCTAAATGTCCTATACCTATTGTTGCAGTCTTACTATCCAAATCGTCCAAAGAAATATATTCCTTAAATAGGCTTTTACACTGCGTCGTCCTAGTTGAACCTGGGAAATCCACAAAAGGTATTCCACAGTGCATTAACTGTCAACGCTTTTCGCACACTAAAAGATTCTCTCATCTCCCCCTAAGATGTGTTAAATGCGCCGGTGACCATCATTTTATCCAATGTGTTAAGGAGAAAGACACTCCTCCGAAATGTGTAAATTGCGAAAAAAGCCATCCAGCCAGCTACAGAGGGTGTACTTATTATAAAGAAATTTCTAAAAGCAAAAACAAATTCAACTCTAAACAGCCCGTCACTAATAAAAATATTATGTACTAATCAACCCAGCCTATCTTAAATAATGAGTCTCATAATGAACCGTTATCAAATGATTACGTAAATACAAAACGTAAAACTTACGCATCAGTTGCTAAATCAAACATCACTACGGATAACGACTTTCTCAAAACACTTCTACCACTAATAAACACCTTTGTTAGTCAACTAATACAAAAAATCATTGAAAGTCTGCCAGTCATCATAAATAGTATTAGTATAGTAATAGTAACTCTAACTTAAATGTTCAACCATAATACAGTTGTATTAAATTGGAACGCCAACGGACTAAAAAATAATAGAAATACTTTATCAGCATTTCTTAACCATCATAATATAGATATTGCGTGCATAAGTGAAACACACCTATCAATAACCGACAAAATTAAAGTCCCCGGTTACAAAATATACTGCGTGGATCGAGTCACACAAGTTCGTGCTATGGGCGGCGTAGCCTTACTAGTTCGAAATAAAATTATACAGCAACAAATGCCAAAACCGGTCTCGAGTGTCTGGAAGCCGTGGCAGTTTTAATAAACATAAATAAAAAGCCAATTATGGTCGTTAGCGCTTATCAACCACCCAGTCGTAGAATGCTTATTGCTGACTACGATAAAGTAATGAGCCTACACAATTCTATTATAGTTGTTGGAGACCTTAACTCCAAGCACACTAATTGGGGCTGTCGTGTCAATAACCCGAACGGAGTCAAACTTCAAAATTTTATCGCCAACACTCCCTACTCAAAAGCTGCACCAAACGAACCTACCTACTTCCCTACGGACATCAACAGACTACCAGACATTTTAGATATTTTATTATTAAAATCAATTCCGTTTGTATGCATGCAAGAAACTCTCGCTGAGCTTGACTCAGACCACGCACCTGTAAAAATTACATTAAATTCTACTTCTCAATCTTATCAGTATAATAATTCACTAATTAAAGGCAAACCAAACTGGGATATATATTCTAATCAAATAAAAACAAATTTAAAAATACCAAATAGTATACCTTCTATACAAGCAGCGGAACAAACATCAGAACATCTAATTACAGTCATTACAGAAGCCGCACAAGCCTGCTTCAAACCCAAGACACATAATAATTCTCAAAATATCGGTTTTGTACCGCACTTTATACTATCTTTAATACGTCAAAAACATATTGCTAGACGGAATTGGCAAATCCAAAGAAACCTGGCAACTAAAAAACTTTTAAATCAACTCACTAAAAAAGTTAAAATAGCGCTACAAAACCACCGAGTTTCGTCTTATAACAACTACTTATCAAATATCCTTCCGGGTGACACAAATTTATGGAAAGCATCCAAAAGACTATTAAATCAAGAAATAAACACAATTCTCCCTCATTGTAAAGACAATCAACTAGTGACTTCTGATGCCGAAAAATGTAACGTCTTCTCAGAAATGTTATTTAACACGTTTTCTGTTAACCAAATCACTAAAACTAACAACGACCGTTGAGTTCTAAATTTTTTAGATCTACCCGATTACTCTGTCCAGAAACCCATGGTTCACGTAACACCTAATGAAATTAAGTTAATTATAAAAAAATTACCAAACAAAAAAGCACCAGGAATCGATCGCATCACGAATATCATGTTCAAGAAGCTAACCGATATAGATCTCGTCCTTATGACTGCATTATTTAATTCTCTGTTAAGACTTGATCACTTCCCACCGAAGTGGAAAATAGCAACGGTCATACTTATCAAAAAACCATTATCATTATGGTATGATTCCTATAGACCAATAAGTCTTTTAACCTCCTTATCCGAAATAGTTGAAAAAGTTATACACACTAGGCTACAAGATTTTATAAATAGCGCAGACACTATTCCTAAATTCCAATTTGGGTTTAGATCGAACCATTCAACTGTTTCGTATAACAGAGCATATCAGCACCTCCTTTGAAAAGCACTGTCACACGGGTGCCGTCTTTATTGATATCTCAAAGGCTTTCGACAAAGTATGGCACACAGGTCTTATGTACAAATTAAAAAGTATAAATTTGTAAACACCAAAATACTTATTCCATATTATTAAATCCTTTCTTTCGGACAGACAATTTTCAGTTGAAATAAATGACTCTCTCTCTGACCTCCAGCCTATCACTGCCGGTGTACCCCAAGGTTCCAAGCTGGCCCCAATCTTATTTAACATTTATATATCTGATATCCCACAGTCACCACGCACCAATATTGCCCTTTTTGCAGATGATACGACTATTTACACTGAATCCCGTAATATAGAAGCGGTAACTCATAACCTACAAAGCCACTTAAATGTATTATCAGAATGGTGTAAAAACTGGAAAATTCAAATAAACGCATCAAAAAGTACAGCAATCATTTTCAGCCTTCGTCGCTACTTCACACCACAACCATTAAAATTCAACAACGTGCCTATACCTTGGAAAATACCTCGGAATAACCCTTGATAAGAGGTTGATCTGGGGGCCTCACTTAGCAACAAAACTACAACTAGCATATCAACGTCTATCGATGCTATTTCCAATAATAAATACAATTTCAGTAAAAATAATAAAAAAAATGTTCAATCCTAATATACAAGCAACTTCTACTGTCATTAATAACTTATGCTTGTCCTGTATGGGGGAACTGTTTGGCTACGCACCTAAAAAAAAATCCAAATATATCAAAATAAAGTGCTTAGAATTATTACAAATGTTCCGTGGTTCATTCGAAATGAAAATATTCACAAAGACCTCTAAATTGTTAAAATCGAAGACCTTATACGCTCACTATCAAGAAAATTCCATTGTTCATTACTCAACTCAACAGGCTCACTTCACTACAATCTCCATATTTATCCACCACTCCAAAGACGTCTAAAACGCGGCCGCCCTCATGACCTCATTATTCAAAATCAACCTCCAGTCTAATCTGATAGTCTATATCGTAACAGTTCCTGCTTTAGCATCTCAAGTATCTGTAATCATACTGTATTCATATATTGTAATATTTAGAAAATCTATTTATTAGTTATTTAGCATAAATTACTACATCTGTCCATATTTTATACATAATTATCCTTTTAAAATAGCTACAAACTAATATTGTCCTTTATCCATAGATATAGATAGCCTGAAACGGCTAGGAATGTCTTATTTTATAATAAAAATAGAAAAAAAAAAAACACTAAAAGAGACAATATTTTTCTATGCACCTGACTAACCATATGGAATAGAATATGGTATTTTATAGCTACAGAGAATATGTGTGTATAGTAAAAATACTCACATTTTTCGCTTTTCCGATGAAATAATTAAAAAACTAAATATTACACAAAAAAAAGGAAATTTCAATATGTACGTTGTGTAGGTAGTCATAAGATTTTCAAATTTAAATTTTAAACGCAATACAAATTATTCAATTAATAGGTGAATTAATTTCTTTGACTCGAAGAAAATACAAAAATTTCAAAGAATTTCTGAACTATTTGACGGCTAATTTTTGTTTTAATTAATAATATATTAGAGAACAATTATTAAGTTAGAACATGATTAAATTAAATATATTAAATACTTATGAGTCATTTGAGCGTCAAGTGTTGGATATAGTCTCTTGTTAAATAACTGCCTAAGCTATGGAATATAAATGTATGTTACATTATTAATAATTATAATAAATGTAATTTATTATAGAAACAGATACAGTTATAACCTGCGAACATAATTTAATTGATTTGCTTCGATATCATTTGAAATTATGTATCAAAAACGTTTCACGCTTCCTATATTCAAATTAAACTTTTAAAAATTGTTGGTTTTACTAAAAAATTATTACCAGTCTAGTGTTGGTCTGTCTAAGCTTGAAAAACCGCTCTATGTATAACTTCAACGTAACACAATATTCCGCTATCGATTCGACAATAATTGTATACGTGTGCTCTTTCTCTTGGTCCCAGCTATTCGGTGGCAACATCTTCTGAAACGGTCCACATACAATGCAATCCAATAGTGTCATGCATAGACAAATCGTCCAGATGATATTTAGAGTTGAACAATTTATCAACCAAATGTAACTGAAATCACGTAGATTACACTATATAATATAAAGCTATTATTAATGTAGTAAATTTTGTTTTGACGGAAATAATCAGTAGATAAATTAGTGATTTTATAGTACATTAAATGTATAGGTATTCATTATAGATTCAACACTTATAAATATATTTTATGGCATCCATGTTACAACTAATTTTATAATCTCAAGCAGAATTTTAGTTTCTAGATTGGTATCTTTTAGGGATGCCCTTGTTTTTAGGATTAGTTAGTAAAAAATATTAAATAAGGGCAAAAATGGTCGACGAGATTGCTATCCAGTCATAAAAAAATGTTAGCCATAGGGCAGAAAAAATTCGAATTTATAATAACAAAATCCTAATGTATTAGAAACACGATTTAGGGAAAAGCTCTGTTATTAAAATTCATATTAGGTACATAAGCGAAGAAGGTATACAAAAAAATTGTACACAGGTATAATATAACCTACATACTATATATTATTATATAAAACTGCACATAAAAACAATACTTATCATTCAATTTATTTTAGATGTAGTCAGAAGTAATATGGAATTAATTTTTATTCCAACTTTAAGTTAAATTGCCTTTACATTTGAACCACAATAATTACAGATGATATCCTACTAATAACATAATTTATGTGTTATTTGAATACACATAAAAGGATATAATTAGGGTTAATTTTAAAATATTCTAAACCCTTAATATAGTGATATCGTCATTATGTATTGTTAAAAAATTTAAGTAAAAAAATGTATTTATACCAGAAATAAATGTTTACACTCGTATTTGAAATACATTAAAGGATTAATGTATCGTCCACTTTTTACCGTTTCGGGTAATTACAAATGAAACTTATGAAAAATAATTTAAAATTGGTTAATTAGAATACGCACTTTTTGTATGGTAAATAGAACTTTTAATTATATATATATATATATATATATATATATATATATATATATACATAAAAGTACTTACAAAAATAAACTCGTTACACATGTCACTACAATTACAGGAAACCAATTTTTTTTCCATTTCATTATTGCATTTAGCATTATTATAATTTCTTTCCATTCATTAAAGTAATCTTTAAGTCTTTTCGATATTTTTTCCTGTAACAGAACAATTAAATAATTGTATGAAATAACGTAGATTTATGTAATAAATATTTGTATGAAAAAATTCGTGAAGTTATAATGAGTGTTAAAAAGTCGTTTTGTTTAACTAATTATTTTTATTTATTTTACATACATTTGAAAACTATGATTAACTTTTATAGTTCATTTTGTATACATCTACATTTTTCAAAAAATATCAATCAAAATTTTTAATTAAAAGTACACGGAAAAAAATAATTTTGCTATAGTAAATGGTTAAAAATATTATAGTCGATATTACCATAATTTATTAATTATAACTATACCTGTTTGTTGAAAAATACATTGTAGTTTTAGTTATAAACTTATAGTTAAATTGACTAAATAAATATGTCCACTAAATATTTCCAATATTTAGATCAGCCCTATTAGTCGTGTGTATATTGATCGTATATGACAGCATTATTTTCTTTGTCTATGTACTTTTTACATAGGGGCCCATAATAATATGCGTAGCAGTTCTAGCCAATAGCTTGCAATGTAAATCTCAAACCTTCATAAATACTTTGACGAAAATAAGTTTTTCTTGGTAGATCGGTGATTATAGGAATTGGAAACTATTATCTGTAGATTACATGTAAGCTAAATATATAGTACTAGGAACTCGTCGAAATTATTTTTCCCTGTTTTGGACTTAGTTTTGCAACTAGACTCTAGTCCAGTGTTGCCAGGCGTACAAACATGTTCGTATTTGTAAGAACTTTGAGATTACCGTACGAACACAAAGAAAACAAATGTTCGTATGAAAATTCATACAAAAATTAAGAAAAATAAAATTATTCTAAATAATAATTGATATTCTATAATTTATCACGTTTAAATGCTAAATGTTATATATTATATTCTTGAAAATAATAATTTTGTTACTCAATGAAAGTGAAAATTATGTATAATTAAAATGTACACAAGAAATCTATTTTTAGACGGAAAACCAAATTATTAACCTAGAATAACAAAGGAATTATGGGCTGAGGCCTATAATAGATTAGGAATACGATTAGTAGAATAATACATACCCTCATGCCTGATACGCATGATATGCACTACCTACAAAATATAAACTGTAGGTATGCTATATTTTATTGTCAGTTGTCATTTCTGTAGCAGGCAGCATCTAGAAGCGTTGTATTTAATGTATTTTTGTTAATATTATTTGTTTAATAGCTACTTCTTATTCTGCAGTTATTTTTATTATTGTAATAACTTACTATAATACAATTAGTATATTATAGTATATTATATTAAAAATTTTTCATGTACGTACGAACATTTAAAATAATACGAACAAAAACGAACATTTTGTGATGACTACCCAAACTTTCACACATTTTAACCTGGCAACACTGCTTTAGTCACTGTTTAAATGCAAAAGTGCTATTCTTAATTCTTATTTTTAATTAGTGATGGGCACTATCGAAAACTATTCGATAGTAAGCCTTTACTATCGAATATTTCATTCGAATATTATTTTCTATGACCAAATAGTTTCTTACATCAAAACTATTCGAATATACCGAATAAAAACTAAAAATTCACCAATCCGCCCCTGATAATGACCATACATATAAAAATAAATATAAAAAAATTAAAAAAAAAACTATAAGCCGTGTGTTTTTGATTTGAAATTGATTAACTAAAAACAGTCAAAACTATCAAATATTAATAGCCTGGATCTATTCGATAGTTTTTCGATTTATTCGAAATTCTAATACTATCGAATAAATCGAAACTATCGAATAGTCGAACAACTATCGAAAAGTTCGAATGGGCCGGACTATCGAATAGTTCGATAGTTTTATTCGATAGTGTCCATCACTATTTTTAATTAATTGTAGTTTTGTATCTCCGAGGATCTAGTGTAACGGCAATTTTAGTTTTCACGTCATATACTTATATTTTAGTTTGTGTTAAAAAATAATAATAATTCATCTAAGTAACTATATATTATATTATATTATTATATTATTTTATATTATATTATATTATATTATTTTTTCATAATTTACGATTGCAATATTAATTATTTACATTGAATTGATATTTAAAGTTTAGAATTCTTTATTGTAATATTAATAATAAAAATAGTGGGAAGGTATAATTTATTATTTTGTATTTAAAGATCATGGCAGATGAATTTACAAAAAAAATATTACATGAATGGAATATGGGGATGCTGATTGAAACATTTGAAGGTATATTTAATGTTTATCTACCTACCTATATTACATTTTACACAGTTTATTCATTATCATTTTTATAATCTGCATTTTAAATTGATTTATGTATTTTGTACATTTGGCTAAGGTATCTGTAAGTTTTTATATTATTATTTTTATTAACTACTTAAATTGTATTTATTACCTAAAATATACTTGTATCTATATGCATATTTTTCTTTGATGGTATAAACTCAATATTGCCTAATTAATTGATATATATATATATATATATATATATATATATATATATTTAAATCAGTTTATCATTTGAATATGGTTATGTAATTTTAAGTATGCATGTGTCAATATGTATATATTTATTATAATTATACACAATTAATCAATAAATACTTATTAGGTATTACTACAGTATCTGTAGTTGTATCTATTACTATTTATATTAGCAACCAAAAATACAAATTTATCAATCCAATTCAAAATAAAATACCACTAGTTATATAAACAATGAATTTTTTAAGAGTATATACAGGTATATGCATAAATTTGTATCCATTTCTACATATTACCTATGTTATTATATAATCTTTTCTTGGTATTGATCTTAGTTTTTTACTACAGAATCATCATGTTAAATTAGAATTTGTAATTCATACTGTTTTTACAAATTATCTATTTATAATTGGTTTAAACAAATGTATAGATGAAGGAGTAGACAAAGAAGCATTGTTAAATCTTAATAAAGATATGATCAAAACATTAATTCCAAAAGTTGGTACTTTTTAAAAATTTTTAAACAAATTAAACTTGTTTAAAAATATAAAAATAATATTAGAGTTCCAGTAAGTAAATAAGTAATGCTTTTTACTCCATTTTTCTTTAAACATACACATTTTTCTGTAATACTTACCTTTATTAATCTCTATACATATATTACTTAAGATGTTAGAACTAGTATCTTCTATGTCCAATCAGAATGAAAAAAACATAGATGATATTAATTTGATTAAATTTGAAGTCCTTGAGGATATAAATAATGATTCCGCTAATATTTACCAAGATCCAGTTCAAACATCGCTGCAATCTTCCAAATTAATAAATTATTGTAATTCCTAATGGTACCTACTCTAGTTAATATATATATATATATATATATATATATATATATATATATATATATATATATATATATATATATAAATCATTAGATTTATAACAACTATGTACCTCGGTACTCATCTATCTGATATAGGTTGATATACAACTAAGAACTAATGGAAGTAATAATGGTAACATAAAAAACATACTTAAAAAGTCCCAAGAGGGAAATATGATACTATGACTTTATGAACAAAATAATATATTCAATATAAGAATGAGAAATAAAATGGTGAATTTAATTATTGATCATGAGTTAAAAGAAAGTATAAATGAAACATTATCTTCAGCCCAAATTAAACAATTAGCAAAAGAGATTGTTGAATGTTTTCAAACTGAATCTGAATTTGTTTATTATACGCCATATCAAAAAATAAACCAACATATAAAATTGGCACGAGGTAAATTATGGGACCGTTACTGTAATGTACGCAAAGACATTCGGAAGTTACAAAACATCTCTAGTGTAAAACAAAATACTTTATGCAAAACTATCAAATCAAATGAAGGTTTTAATTTTTCCTTTACATTATTTTATTTAAATATTAATATTTTAAAATTGTTTTCATAATAGTTTTAGATGATATGATAATTTGGCTAACAAATAATGATGAACTAATGACTGTTGTATTAGATAAATGGACCAAAACTAGTGTTTATAGGTACAAGAAATTATTATAAAGTGACCAAAAGCTAGAATATTTTATTATATATCCAGCCATGAGAGGTGTTAATGCATGTCAGTTGGTTAGTATAAATTACAATAAATTAAACATTCAAGTTTTTAAAGTTTTATACCCACTACTCACAAGTCATTTTATGATAAACTGATAATTATTATATATTAATATTTTTATAAATGTATTATAACTAAACACTTATTTTTGTTATTCTCATCAAAACAATAGTTTAAAACATGAATTTGATATACCTAAATGTAAAAGCATACCTATATAGCTATATACAAATAAATACTAATGTATAATATTTAGTATTAATTTACCTACTATAATATGATAAATGATTAGTTTTGACCAGATAGACATGAAGGGAAAGTCAAATGGTGTTTTTTTAATATATTATAGGGCTAAAACCTAACAATTTGTAGAACTGTAGTAACTGCACTTATAACTGTTTAAGGCATTATTATACCTACTGTCTAAGATTTTAGTAATTGTATTTTATTATAATATTTGTAATATTATTTTAGAATAATCTGGATTTTGACCAACTGTTTCCAAATAAAGAAGTTGTTTTTTATAATAATTTTCAGCATTTTGTCAATATTTTTTATAAGTATATGGTAAAGTGTCAAACTAAAATTCTAAAGGAGAAACAATATTCTAGCTATTTACAAGTGCTAAGCAAACCAGAAAGTCTAGGTATTTAAATATACAAAGAATATTACAAAATGCTGAGTATATCGAAAATTTTTGTTTGATTTAATGGCTCATACCTAAGGATCATTCCCTAAGGATATATTTAACTTTATCTAACTACCTTCAGATATAATATGTCTTCTTCTTTTGCATCGCCTTCCTCCCAACTATTTGGGGTTGGCCACCCTTGTCCTACACCTCCACTTTACTCGGTCAATCACATCTCCTCTGCACACACCGACAGCCCTCATGTCATTCTCCAAAGTCTCCAACCATCTCTTTTTTGGTCTTCCTCTTCCTCTTTTCCCTTCAACGTCCATCTTTATAACCACTCTTACTGCATTCGTTTCCTCTCGACTCATCACATGCCCAAACCATCTCAGCCTATTTTCTCTCATCTTGTCCACTCATTGGCGCTACACCAACACTACCTATCACGTATTCATTCCTTATTCTATCTTCTCTTGTCACTCCACTCAACCATCTAAGCATTCTCATTTCCACGACACTCATACTTTGTTCTTCAAAATACCTTCATATATAATATGTATAATGTATATTAAGTGTTTTTAGTTTTTATTATTTAAAAATTAATGTTTTTACTCTAATAATTTTAGACATTAATATTGCTGCATTATATATTCTTCCAAGAATATTTCAATCTAAAACAATTTGCTCATCTTCCTCAAATGGTTTAAAGAAAAAAAAAATTGAAAAATGGAGACCTTCAATTGAAGAAATTGCTGATGGATTTGTTTGTTTTTCTAAAGTAATTATTTTCTCATTTACATTTATGAAGTATACATTCAATATCTATGTGCATTATATATAACTAAATACTTAACAAAAATAATTTTACTATTATGTTTACAGTCTGCAACCCAAATGAATGACATATATAGCCAAAAAGAAAACAAGGCCAAAAGATTAAATACTACAATACAACCATATACTAAATTTTTATGTCTAGACCTTGAAAATCCTCTTAAGGTAACTGCATCGTATTTTATAATTAATAAGTACCAATTTCAAGTGGAAACACTGATGAAAGCTGTTGACCTGGGGTTTAAAAGTTTTTATTTCATTAAATCTCAACTATCCAAAAGAATCTGAACATTTATGGAAATTTATCCAAAAATATTTGTATAACATTACCACTGATCATGACAAACAATTCACATCCACTAACACAATCTTAAATTATTTAAAACAATTTTGCTAATTATATCAATTTTTTTTGTTTATAAAAAATATTATTATTATATATTTCATACTAATATTATAGTGTACTTTTTTATGTCTTTATATTATCTACAACATTTATATTTTAAAAATATATTTATAGTAATAAACTATTGAACTTTAATTTTCTATTACAAAAAATCATATTTTTCTGTAGTGAAGTATTTTTAACTATTACTTTTAGATTCTGAACGGAGTGAAGAATGTATTGATTTTACAATGATGTGTGTTTTTTTATTTTTTATTTTTGTGTCTGTAGTCACGATTTGGGGCAGTAAAAATGCTTCGATTTCCTTATGTAGCAACTTTAATGAAAGGAAAGTGACTCTAATTGGTACTTTGGGGGGGTCAAAAGTAAAAAATTTTCAATATTTTTTAAATGCGACGGGAAAAACCCTAAAAAATTAAGGGAAAAACGGGAGTTTTTACGCAAAACCAGTTTTCGACAAAATCTAATTTTTTATTTTGCTATAACTCAAAAACTAATCGATGTAAATCTTGAAATTTTCACCAAATGTTTAGATTAGCGTTCTCTATACACCGTTAAATTTTCAAAGTATTTTGACTTTTATTGAGCTATTTATAGACAATTGAAATTTTCAATTTTTTTAAGTATTTTTTTTTAAAATAACGATAAAATTTTTTGGCCGGCCAGAAAATCTTGAAAATTTAATACAAGGTTTCTTATAAGTTGTTCCTTAACTGATAAAAAAAAATCTAAAATCATAAGTCACAATTTTTTTTTATAAGTGCTTAAAGTTCCAATTTATACGAAATATGTAAAAATTGCGAAAATTTGCAAATAATTTTGTGGTTGAAAAATCGTAAAATTTTTTTCTTTTATAATTAAGTTTTGAAAATTTGGTACAATGTTTTTCATTAGTTTTTCTTCAAATATCTGTAAATAAAACTCTACCGGATTCAGACAAAAAAATTTTATGAGTGTTTGAAATTTAAATTTTTACAAAACCACGTTAAATAATGGTTTAGCCTCAAACGATTTTTGCTATTTGTTTTTATCCAAAAAGTATAAGTTGTAGAAACTTGAAAATGTTATCAGTTGTTTATATTGGCATTTCTTTTATGTCATATTTTTTTCAAAATATTATATTAATTTTTAAGCCACTTATAGGCATTTAAAATATTCAATTTTTTTACATTTTTTTTATAATCGGTGATAAAAAAATTTGGCTCGTACAAAATACTTGAAAATTTAATAGAAGATTCCACAGAAGTAGTTCTTATTGTCATTCAAAAATTATTAAAATCCATTGGCACAATTTTTTTTATAAGCGTTTGAACAGGGAATATTGACATAAAATTACATGTAAAATATAATATAATGTATAATATTCTAGACTGACAAACGATGTCGTTGTATGCAACTGCCAACCCATCCTAATTGAAAAATATATTTATCGTTTCAAAATAAAATATACTTTTTATAATATTTATAAATAACATTGTATTATATCCTAGACAAACATATTAACTCCGTTCAGAATCGTTATTTGTATACAATGATATCTATCATTGCATTCAAATTTAACAAATCCATTGTAATAATGACCTATCCCATAAATGAGGTGCACTCCACCCCCAACTGTACAGCAGAGGGAGGCCCATCCGATTCTTTTTTAAATTAAATTGTATTATTATTATTTTGTTTTAATAACTAAATTACATTGGTACTGTTTTTAATTCTTAAATTAAAAATTCCTAAATGTTTTAAATGTTTATCAAATCTTGCAAATCTTAATTTATTATTTTTACATTTCAAAGTTTATCATGCAAACAATATAACATTTTATAAGTGCCTTGAAGATAACTGTTTAAGGTCTTTTAGTAGCTTAAATTCATTTAAAAAACATGTTATATCTCATATTAACAATACTCCAGGTTTGCATAATTTGAATAATATTTCGAACATAAAAGGTTTTAACTTGCCTGATGCATATATTACTAATATTATTAAAGATAATGTATTAGATGAGGCCAACAACATTAAAACTGATAATAGTGAAAATTATGAATCATTTGTTAATAATAAAGCAGTAGAATTATTGTCAAAATGGTATAATGAGTCAGGGTTGCTTAGAAATAAAGTTCAAAGTATTATCAATGATATAACAAAATTTTAAAATGATATAGTTCCTCCTTTAAAAACTGAGGTAGAATCAAATTTGACAGGTGATTCTCCCATACGCCTAAATGTTAAGTTCAATATTTTGTGTGATCCTTTTAAAAATTTAAACAGTGAACATAAAAGATTTTAAGCCTTTCACAACTTGGGTACATTGATAAAACCACTTGGATCAGTTATAGGTTATAGACCTAATGATCTTCTCCAAAGAGGAGATGTGATTATTAAATCAATTCCTATTAAAATCTATAGTGTACAATTAGAGAAATTATTTAAACAATTTTTTGAAATTCCAAATGTGTATTATACCTTTTTAAAATATTCAGAAACCATGATAAAAGCCAATGATAATTTGATCTATAATTTTATACAAAGCCAAATGTGGAATAATAAAATTTTACATTCTGATAAAATATTAATTCCTTTTTTTCTGTATTTCGATGATTTTGAAACAAATAACCCTCTTGGAAGTCATGCTGGAATACAAAAGTTAGGAGCAATTTATGTAAGTTTACCTGGTTGCCCTCTTGAATTTGCTTCTAAGTTAGAAAACATTTTTATGGTTTTATTATTTAACACTACTGACAGAAAACTGGTTGGAAATCGAGAACTTTTCTATACATAATTTCAGAAATTAATGATTTGGAGTCCATAGGTATTTAAATATGCGTTAACAATCAAAATATTCAAATATATTTATCATTAGCTCTAATATTAGGTGATAACTTAGGCTTACACAGTATTTTAGGGTTTTCAGAGAGTTTTAACGCAAATTATCCATGTAGATTCTGCAAATGTTCAAAGTCTGAATGTAATTAATTTTTCAATACATGTTTAATATTGTAGGTCAATTTATTAGTATATGTATATGTATTTATTAGTGTATAGTACAGTATAATTAGCAAATACATATTAAACATTAAATTGCAATATATTGTGAATGTTATAATTTTATTCATATAAGTATACAAAATAAAGAGTAAGTAAACTCTATAAACTAATGCAAAACAAGCATTTTTCTATGGTGAAATTGAAGGTATACAAATGTACAATGAACTTTTTTGTTTAGTATGGATAAATAAAAATTATGGTAATAGTTACATTTTTTTGGGGCAGGTTCAAATAAAACGAATAGTATGATAACCTCTTATTTATAGTAGAAATAAATTAATAGTATGGTAATTATTATATTTAAATTTGGTTAAAATAACATTTTTAATCATAGTTAAAGTAACTATATTATATGGTTATAATAACCATAATGCATCAACCAAATGCATATGGTAACTTTACCTATGGTGTGTGGCTGTCACAATACTACACCAAAATTGTAGTGTCTAATAACCATTTTAATGGTTATTTTAACCAATTTTTTTTCGGTGTATATTGTTTTTTATTTGATTTTTCTTATAAATTATTTTTAACGAGGTGTTTTTTAATATTTATTTCTAAGAATTATATTTATTGTTTTAGATCATACGAAAACATTTTTTAATATACAGTAACTATTGATTTAAAAATCTTTCTAATCCTGAGATTATTGTATTTCACTTGAAATATTATTTTTAATTAAATTATTTTCAAAATTAAAAGTATATTCTTAACTTATAATTTAGTCCTTCATAATGATAAATAAATTCAATAATTAAAAACAGATTTATTAATTTCACTGGGATTTTCTTTATAAGCTAGAATTATATGTATAATTTATTTTCATCATCATCGATTTTAGTCTAAATTACAAATACTTGAAATTTAATTTACAATTGTATTTCAAAATTGTTTTATGATAAATTTAATTTATGTTAAATTTAGTAATCATTTTTATTTTTAAGTTTGTTTCGGAGAAAATAGTAACTCAAAATATTTTTATAAACCTTTATATTTTAGCAACGTTTTAATAATAGTGCATTCAGTTTATTTTTCTGAGTGGAAGAAGGTTGTGCTTATATTTTTTTAGAGAAAAATATTTCGTTGAACTATATGCAAAAATATTTATGGTAAAACTTTCATATGCATTTTCGTAAATAATATATTAATAAATAACATAATATAGTCTATATACTTTTTAATTTATTAAAATAATTTTCATTAAAGGAATCATTTATGGAAGGAGAATGATTTTGACCCTTATTCCATACAACATTGGGCTTGCATATTTTTAAAATGTGTATCGATGATGGTTTTATGATTTCTTAAAATCTGAAAAATTTAGTTAAATCTAGGAAAAATATTTAATTAATTAATTTTATTTAGTGTAACTATTTGCCATGTAATATTAATATTGCTTTATATTTACTTATAATTAAAATAATATCTTCCTTTCAAGTTTTTATAAATTAATTAAATTTTATTTTCGAATAGTAATCTATGGTTTAACAGAAAGGTATAAATATTTTTGAAAAATTTAATATACATAAATTTAATATCGTACATCTGATAATTTGATATACCTATTTAAAGCTTGAACATGATTAGAGTTAGGTAAATTTTTTTTTACATTTTTACATGTTCTCCTTTCTCCAGTTCAACATTTAAATAATTATGAGCAGGGCTCGGGACTTTATATGCTTAAAATCTTAAAAATATGCGCATACGTATGCACTAAATAATATCAAAATATGCATTTATTTTTAATTAAAAAAGACGTACTAATTCAAGTTTAATTTAAAAAAACATATCTTGTAATACCTATTACTAAGAAATTTAATATGTTAAACATACACATACACAATACTAATAAAAAATATGTTATAAATACAATATTATGAAAAAAAGATCAAACTGTTGAACTGCCTCTAGATTGTCTTAACACTCAGCATCTTCTTCTATACCTAGCAATTAAAATGAATTGAGTATCGCTAATAACTATTGAGTATCACCTTATCGGCATTATTTCGGATGAATTCATATAGATAAAATTGATTTAGAATGAATAATGTTCCAGCGCGTTTTGTTTTCTAAATAACATTTTTATAACATTTCGAAAACGAAAATGTTACATTAATATTTTTGATTAACTAAAAAAAATGATTTATGAGTAAATTATCAAAAATTATTTTAAAATCTGCATTTTAAATCGATAAATCTCAAAAATATATAATTGAAGAAAAAAATTCAAAATATGCAAAAATATGCATAATAAATTTATAAATTTCAACTCCAAACACCACAACACAAATTTGTACCGGATCAGATTTATTGTATTCAATTCCCTAAAAATATACAAATGCATTAAGTCCCGAGCCCTGATTATGAGTAATTATCCATTTGTATTGTATATGATTTATGTACATCAATCTTTTCAGGAAACTTTAACGTATACATTTTACAAGTAACACGTATTATTTAATAGGAATTCAACAGTCTCATTTACATTATGCTTTGTGGTTGCATTATTAAGTGCCTATGTGGATATGTGCTAATGATTATTCTGAATGTCTAGTTATTTAATAAAATAACTAGGCATTTAATTAAATACCTGTTTCAAGTCAGGCAAATAATAAAAATGAAAAAAATTTTATTATTTTAAAAATTAAACCATTTTTTCTGTTAATTATTTATTGATTTTTTGTATAAAAGAAACAAAGTGTTTAATATGTTAAAAATTAATAAGTTTGCTATCTTATATATCTATCTATTAATTATTAAGTGAATAAGACCTTAAAAATATTTTACACAATAATAAATAATACTTAGTTTTTTTATACAAAAAAGCAATAAATAATTAAAGAAAAAATAATTCAATTTTTAAAATAATACAAACTGTTTCATTTTTATTATTTGTCTGACTTCAAACAAACATTTAATTAAATGCCTAGTCATTTTATTAAATAACTATAGGTATTTAACTAAATGTTTAGGCAGATAGTGAAATTGCATAAAAATTAAATTTTATATATATATATATATATATATATACCTACAAAAAATATATACGATGATTTTAAATAATGACATTACTATAAGAATAAAAAACAAAATTAATTTGATTACATCATATATACTCTTAAATTATCACATTGAAATCATTAAAATCCCATAGCCTCATTAATCTGGACGGATCACAATAAGTTAAAAACATAAGGGTTTAGATGACAATGTCTGAATTGGTATGATCAAGTAAAAATATATTGAATATTTATCCAACACAGTTGTATTAACACGACGCACGGTTATCGAAAATGCCACGATATATTGTACTTTGAACTATAATTATTATTATCATAACCTATAGTTAATGCGTGCGATGGTACGTTTATATCATAGTTATCGGACGATTTATGTTTTGAAAATAATCTAATAATCAAATCTATGACGTTTGCGAGTAAAAACAAAACAGCATGTAAGCCCAAAGTCGAAAATCGTTTATTATTACACCTTGTATACACATTACCTGTATGCAGGTACTTTTTGCTCAGCGACTTATTTTCACCGTCTCGCTAATGTCTACGAGTTGATTGTAATTATATCATATAATAGACCACTTTAAAGCCAATGGTTATAATATTAGGTTTATTTTATGGTTTTAAATAACGTGAAAATCTCTCTAAACATATTTAAAAATATTTCATAGACCTTTTAAATAGATAATGCATAATGGCTGTGGCTCTAGATCAATCTTATCCACCAATATACTGTTTTTACTTTTTTAGGGGACTAATAGCAGAAAAAAACATAGTAAAGTATTGAAATTATCGAACATTTGATACACATATGACTACGAATGTATGCTTAAATATTGATGGATTGGAAACTCGAGCGTGATGGGACATGGATAATAATTAATTATTCGCAAACGGGTAAAATTTTATAAAAACATATATGGACAAATACGTCACTTTGCGAGCCTTGGTAGTATGGTGAATTAAAAATATTTGTTCGAAAAGGATGATTATTACCAACCCTCAGGTGCGTAGATAAGGGGAGGTTTTAGGAGTTCAAAACTCCTCCTACTACAATTCAGGGAAGTTATTAATTATGTTATTATAGAGTAAAAGTGATTTATAGATTATAAGAGTACCTATGAGAATGTAAAATCTAAACTCTTACCAAACATTTTATTTTGTTTACGCGCCTGTCAGCCTCCATGATTTTTATAAAACCACAATTTCCTAAATCGTCAAAAATAGTCTTACTTGAACATAAAACTATATATACCAAATGAAACACGCAATAAGAATAATCGTGGCACCCGCCTCCTCACCCTTCCCCTTCTCCTAAACTTCGATAAAATAACCAAGATATCACACTACAGCCAAAACTCGAAAAGGTTAAGGCAGACCCGACTTAAGTGTTTAAACATAGGCAAAATTTAGTTTTGCCACCCCTTGCGTGTAAATATCACATAAAATATTTATTTTTTTTTTTATACATAAAAATTGCCCAGGAAAAATGCCGTCCTAGGCGTTGAATACGATCGGGTGTCGATGTTCTCGCATAGTGCAATGGCCATACCTTATCAGGAAAATCAGTGCACTCGACGTCGGCCATAATTGTCTCACGTCTTGACCGTACAGAATGAATATGGATTACGTCTCTGGGCAGGTGCACAATGGTTACCTTGCAGGGTCAATAACAATTTACGACGTGTCGGTCGTGCTCTGCGGGGGTAGGTGAGGACGAGCGTGACGCGGCAATACGATCGTGCGGTTTAATAATAGCTCCAACTGTGAACTCAACCTGAGTAATTTGTTCACTGGTGCTACATGCGCGTGACGGATACACGAACGGCAACCGCGGTTTTCGGCACTGTCACGTTTGTCATACAGTGTTTCATGCGGTCTGGCGAACGCGTCCAAAAGAGATTTCGATGTGGTATCGTTACACCGCGTAAGTACAGGTGAAACTGCGAACTGAAAGACGCACGTACGAAACCCGGTAAAATCATTGAATGCCATCGGAGCGGCGGCAGTCGTCGTTATTAATATAGCACTCATTGGTTGGTACGAAACTCGTTTGCGTTATCTTAATGTTTGAAACGCAATATTGTTATTATATCATCATCTGACAGACAACTACGATTACGATTATTGATTTGTACTGTAGTATATCATTCGATCGGAAATCGTGCAGCTCTCCTGATCGCTTTTACTGACTACAAACAACAGGCGCGTACTGGCCCATCTGGATACCGGGAAAATCCCGGTAAGCCCCCTTACAAATTTTAAGACATGGGCCTTCTATCAAATAGGTACCCGTAGTTTCAGTTAAAGCCAGTAATTTTGTTATTTTTAATAATAAATAATAATTGTTATAAAATTATTTTAATTGAATAATTGAAAAAAGAAAATTACATAACGGACAAATAACGAACTTCGTTGGTTAGTTACTGATAATGCAATTTTTGATAAACCTACGTTTAAGTACCTAGTTGTTTAACACAGGAGAATTTGGAATCATTGTTTTTGATGAACTGCGAAAGGGAACTGTTGGCAGACATTACACCGGATCAAGTAATTTACTTAATGTGTGAAAAAAGTACAGAAATGTTAAGATGCTGAAATTTAGATTCAAACATTTTATTGAACTATTTGAACTATTTTTAATAAAATACTATTCATATTTTATAATTTATACTACGAAATTAAATCACTTAAATGAAAATGATTATGTTAAAATCTGTGTATTTATTTATTTTTATAGAACTTAAATTAAAATGTATATTTGGTATATTATTTAGGTTCATGTTAATTGTATAGGTTTTTTTTAGCGTAAGAAATGGTTAGGAAATAAACCTGACTATTTTTATAGGTATACATAGGACCCATTGTTATTAGTAAGTATATTGTATATAATAAGTGGGCTCTGATTATATCCAGTTTCTCGGTAGGGAAAATGGACCCAGTACGCGCTAGACAAACAATGATTAAAGTAAATAATAATACTAATAATAAAATATTACAATACATGCAAACAATGCATGCGCCTGATTGACAATGTGAAAAACTTACGGTACAGCCATTATCATTGTATATCCGTGGTTTTGTAAAGAATTGTAAAACTTAAAACAGACATGAGCATAATATTGAAAGAAATGTAAATACGGTCAATCTAATTCAATAATTCCTTACTAAGATTTTGTTTTTATAAAATCCATCGTATAAAATTATGCTGTGATAATATCAAAATATCAAAAAATATGATAGTGAAAAGTTACAGAGGTGTATACATTTTTTATGTAAAATATAATTGATTTCATAAAACAGAAAATTCATTTTATGCTTTCATTATTTCTGGAAAACTTTCGTGCTCATTATCAATTTTCAAACTAAAATTAACAAACCAAACTAAATTTTTAACCGAATCATTGTTTGAGAAAAAACTAAAAACTTATAAAATACTTATACAATTTTTATTTCAAATAAATTAAAAACTTCAAATGCAAAAAATGCACTATAAAACTAATACGAATTCATTTTAACCATAGTCTTTGTTTTTTAATGTATAGTTTTTACAGTATAAGTTTTTATTTAATTTTTAATTACTATAGTAAATAATTAAATATTCATATTTTAAATTGTATAAATTAGTAAACTTTTTCAATAGAGGAAAAATAGTTAATATGCAAACTCAAAATGTTTACATTTTCTGTCTTTAGAAGTATAATATAAGTATAAATACTTTCATTGTAATTTACTAATTTTCATTTTATTATTTTCATAAAAATTGTTGAACCTATTAAATTTGAATAATAAAAGTATATAGAATATATATATATATATTCTTTTCTTTGTGGGTCACATGTGATTTCAAAAGTTAATTTTACAAGTATAAGATAAGGGTATTACAACATGTTAACGCATTCTCAATAAAAAATTATTTTTATATGATAAATAAATAAAATTATATGAAAAACAAATATAATATTGTAAAATTATTTATAATAATTAATAGGGTATAAAATATACTTATTTATATCTAATTAAAATTATTTTATTTTACATAGTATTTTAATGAGGTATAGATATTGGTTTAATCTTGATTTATATAGGGATGGGATATTCAAATCTAAAAGTACTACCAGGGCCGGACTGGGAGGATACCGGCCTACTATTCTAGGAAAGCAAGCGGCCCACAATGTATTATTTCTAGAATTTTTAAATATATTTGTTTCACAAAATTGATATTTGGTAGAATTTAAAGAGGTTAGATGGAGGCACTTTCTTATAACCTTTATATTCAACAACCATGATTAGTTATGTGATGTTATCCATAATCCATGTCCCATGATATTATACAAAATAAATTTACTTTGTACATTAAGTATACGCTTTAAAATAATACACAAATAATTAGTGGAGTTTAATAAAAACACAATATTATTTTTTGTGAATTAATTTATTTTATTTCGAAATAATAATTAAAAATATCTTTTTTTTAAAGGTGTATAACAAATATTAAAGTACCTACATTAAATATTAAAAAATGATTGAAAATATTTAAAACATAATTATAAATAATACTAATTTATAACACAAAATTGAAAATATATTAATGATTATTTATTGTATTTAGTTTAGTAATAATAAAAAAAGAGATAATAATCATTTTAAGTATACTTAAGATAATAATTTAGACATAAGTGAGAATAAAGATTTTAAATATTCTATAATATCTTCTAATGATATATGATCTAATATTTCTTTTTCAACTGACATAAGAATGAAAGCCTCTAAATGATCATTCGATATTGATGCTCTAATACGATTTTTTATTATTTTCAACTTACTGAAAACCCGTTCGCAATTCACTTGGCTTATGGATAAAGTTAGAACATATTCAATAGTAGCACATAAATTAGAATATGTTGGCAAATGCAAATTAAGCGAATGAAGCAGTTTATACACAAATAGCAAGCAATTATCACGATTATGTATAACATTTGTGTTATGTTCAAATTCTAAAAAAAAAATGTTTATAATCAACCATCACTTACCAATCATTTTTATAAACCTAAATAACATAATATACATACTATACTTGTCTTGGATACTTCACAATCCCATTCAAGGTTAAGGTTTTCATAATCAATATCATTTTGTATAAAATCATTGTCTTCATTAGAAGTGTTGTACATATGACTAGTTTTTTTGCACAAAGGGTCTACTAACTGACACTGATGTTGTAGCAAAATGTTTCAATTCATCAATTAATTTTAATCGATTAACTGATGACAGTATTGAAAATTGATTTAATGCTGACTCAGGAATTAATTTGTTTTTTACATCGTTATAGTATTTTGGTAACAGATATTGTATATCAGCAATAATACATTTGTTATTGGCAAATCTGTCATTTAAACTAGTTTGCAATTGGTCAAGAATGCTTTAAAATACTTCAATTTTGAATTTATGTTTTGGGTCAGTTGGTTATTAATGTCGTTAATTAATGTGTAAAATGTGAATTGTATTGCCAAGTTATAATGATATATACAGTATAGTATAGTATATGTATAGTATAAACTTTATACTATAAAATTGCTAAATTAAATGAAAATAAATCTTAAACTATTTTTTCTTCTATTAATAGGTGGGTAGAATAATGTAAATTATTGGTTAGGCACTAAATTGTATAGGTACCAGGGTTGGTGGGTGGGTAACTAAATTCAAATTTTGATACACCTTTTTTTTGTTTGATAGCCGCCACTGGTATAAAGCTTGATATTACTACATCGCGTTTTTCATTCACGCACACCATTTCTTTAAAATAGGGTTGCCATAAAAGTCCAAGTACTGACCGGGACATTTACAAAAATAATTTGAACAACCTTTTTTTTAATATTAAAATTTAGAACACAGTGTAATGAATATATATATATGTATATAGAAAAAAAATAATAGTATTGAATTATGAAAGACATTAAATTAGAAGATACATTTAATTAATGAAATATTATTTATTTATTTATTTTGAAATATTACACTTTTCTGACTTTTTCACCGGTTTCAATAGCTTTGGTTTTCCCATAGCATACATATGAAATTCCGAACAAGTCATTTTGAAATTAAATTTGCATTGAATGATACTTTCTACAGTTTCTACTTGAAGACGGTTACGTTCTTTTGTCCACTGGGCCATTATCAGTGAAAATATCCTTTCAACATTAGCGTTATTACCAGGAATAGCATATAAGTATTGGCACATTAAAATTAAATTACGTTTTCTTTCCAATACATCAGTTTTTTGAAAGAAATGTAACCATTTGTCATGCATATTTTTTTTATTCCAATCTTCATCAAATTTCTGTTTGTCAATGAAGTTTTTAAGATACAATATTTCTTCAAAGCAACTATCCGTGATATCAATTCCCTTTTCTTTTAAATAAGTTATTGTCTTTTCAACTTCTTGCCATTGCAGCGAAGAAGTAATCCATCCATGAAAATACCTCAAATTTTATAAGAGGGTTACTCCACTGTTGTAAATACTCCCGTGCCGTTTTGTAATAATTATCGACTTCTTCGTCGAATAATTTTATCGAAACGAAAAGCTGAGCATCGTCTTTTATTTTATTATATTCAATTTTAGTTTTGATTCCTAAAAAGTTAGCTTCGGCGCGTTCTGAAAGTGTTTGTTCTAAATCGTTTATAATTTTTTTTACTTCTATAATGGTAATATCAGATTTTTCTATTTTTTTAATTTGATTCTCAAATAAAAATGTTTGACAATGTAAAAACAAGAAATAAATTTGTGACAACGGATTGTTGAAAAAATCAACGATTGCTTTTGGTGGTCTTGTTTCTTCGAGAAAGAAATTTTTTAGTGGTTCCCATAGCTGTAGAATACGTTCAATTGCTGGCAATAGACTGTAAATTAGCATAATGTACATCAGCCTCCTCACAAAATTATTTAAGACGTTCATTTCATACAGTAAATATGGAAAATTTTTATAAATTTTAAGTACTATAGACTCCACGTCAACAGAAAGTACGTCAGCGGATGTAGACGCTGTATTATGTAAAATATGAGCTGGACAACCTATGCCTTCGATATCTTTAGATAACAGTGGCGGCCTGGCCAGGTCGGTGAGACGGCGATTGCCGACTGGGCCCCCTTGCCCCCTTCTAATAAGGCCCTTTGAAAAGAGCCGTAATTTTTTTTTGAGGAATGGCCGATTTAGAGAAAAAAATATTTTTATATAACATAATAACCCGTACCATGTACAACATGTCAATTATTATTTTCTGTTATCTTAAAATTATATTGAATTGAATTGAATAATGAACTTATATATATTGTACATTGTTCTATTTGTACAGACAGTGAACGTAGTTCCTTGATTTGAAATTTATATCGATCGATAAAAATTAAAAATAGTATTTCTCAGTAAAATCAATTGGGACGATCACACGACCACAATAATATTTTATTATTAGAATATTAGACACTAGTTATTACTCTTGGCTTACGCAGTCACGCGATTTATTTCTAATATAAATAATACTATATAATGGACAATACCTACATATCAAAAATATTTTTCTTTTCATTACTAATAATCGTTATCGTCGCTTATCGAAACGATGTGTTCGCGATCTCGAGCCACGTGCGTCATTTACCAAGCGACTCTGGTGAACGCGTGAATGCCACCCGACGCCCGAGTCGCCCGAGTTACAGTGATACAATCTAACAATCTACATACTACATACTATCTAATTAGCTACAGCGATACAATATACAGGTATATTTAATATTTATTATAGTATTCAATCAGTTTACGGGTTTTGGGAATATTGTTTATTGGTGTGTTTAGAGTAAACAATAAAGAAAATAATGTAATTAGTTTTATATTATTCTCAAGAATTATAAATTCGGCAATTTACAACTAGTTTAGATTTTAACATTTTCCGACTTTTCGTAACGTAATAATTTTATGTATAAATTGTGACTTTATATTTGTAGCACAATGAATAATAAAGAAAAGCTGCCTTCAGGCTATCAAAAACGTGTCAGAAAGCGACAAATAGATCTAAAAAATGCAGGGAATAATTCAAAACAGACCAAATTATAATTTTCTTGTGTACTAAATCAAAATAAACCTAGTAGTATTCAACCAAACAACATAGAAATACCTCACACTACTAGCATTTCAATTAACAATATTGAGGCCACAAAGCTTGACTACACGACTGATTCTCAAAGTAATCAATTGATATTAAAGCAGGAAAATATAGAAATGGAAACTTCATTACAATGCACAGATATAAACGATGATATAGATAATACCCATACTAACATAAATGAACTGTCTAATGATTTATATGACGATTGCGACGACAATGAATCTAATATGGGAGTCAATAGTGATATTATGAACACTGGGTATTTTATTTCACCTTCAAATATGCCAACTAATGTAAAAATTGATTTTGTCAACAACCATCCAATACAACCTACGGGTCCTTTAATATTTTTTGATCCATCTAAGACATATTATAGGTCTATAGAAAATAAAGACAATAGAGAAGTCATTCAGCGTAAATGGTTAAGTTATAATGTATCTAATAATAATATGTATTGTTCTATATGTATGGCTTTTCCTACCAATCGATCAGTAAACTGGGTGACTGGGATTCCGGTTAATGTAAAACATATTTACAAAAGTGTAGAAATACACGAAATAAGTAAAAATCACAAATTAGCAGTTGATGCTTATTTAGTAGCATGTTCTTCAAAATCATTGGATTTATATTTTAACGGTAAAAAAAAAAAGATATTGAAACTAGACGACAAGTTCTTGAAAGAATTATTTCTGTAATTTTAGTACTTGCAAAACAGGATTTACCATATAGAGGACATAGAAATGAAAGTTGTTATTCATTTCAAGACTCTTCTTCGAAAATAGGTAATTTTTTGGCAATTGTAAAGTTGGTGGCAAAATTTGACCCCGTATTAAAAAATTTTATTGAAATTAATTCAAAAAAGAGTCTAATCTTAAAACAAAATGCTGATACTAAAAATATTAAAGGACCAAGAGGGAGAGTTTCTTTCAATTCATTTTTATCAAAAAATACATTCAATAAAATAATTATAATAATTGGTAATTTAATAAAGAAAAAAATTGCTGATGAAGTTATCAACGCGAAAATATTTTCATTAGAAATTGATTCCACCCAAGACGTGTCGGTCATGGGTCAATTATCATTATGTATTCGGTATGTATATAAAGGTGAGGTCCAGGAACGTTTTTTAAACATGCTTGAGGTAAAATCTTCAACAGGAGAAGAACAATATAAGTTGGTAAAAAAAAGTTTAGAAAGTCTATCTATTGATCTGAAAAACCTAATAAGTGAATCTTTCGACGGTGCAGCAAATATGAGTGGGCAGTACTCTGGATTGCAGGCTCATTTGAAAAAAGATTCTCCGAAGTCAATTTTTACACATTGCCATGCGCATGTATTGAATCTTATAATAGGAGATATAACAAACTGTTGTATTCCTTCTCAAAATTTATTTGAATATTGTCAACAAACTGCGGTGTTTGTATCACGTTCGTATAAAAGAGCAAATTTGTGGAGAAATATTTTACAAGAAAAAAATGGAAGTGAAAAACTTAGAAAATTAAAAAAAATTGGGGAAACTAGATGGAATAGCAAAGATATTGCTTTGCAAGCAATATTTCATTCAGTTACGGAGGAAAATAATAAGAGGGACAGATATTTATGTTTGTTAGAACTACTTCACACTATTGGATTTGATGGAATTGCAGATGGTGGAACAGCCGCTGAAGCAAGAAATTTGTTAGAAAAATGGAGAAGTTTTGAAATCATACTTACAGCTTTTACATACATTCATATTTTTAGTAAAGCTACTCCTGTTTCCAAGTACTTACAAACTAAATGCTTGGACTATCTAGCTGCATGGAACCAAATTGTTTCATTTGGAAATGAAATAAAAAATATGAGTAATGAATTTGACAAAATTTATGAACAAGCTAAAAATTTCACTGAAATAATGGAAATAAAAACGGAAAAATTTGCAAATATTTTCATTGAAACATCGTTACCTGAAAAAAGAAAATATAAAAAAAAGAAAATGTTTGATGAGCTATCAAACGATAAAATAGCTGTAAATGATTCTTTAAAATTATTTAGAGTACAGGTGTTTCGTGTTATATTCGACTTATTATCCATGACGATTGAAAACAGATTTTTGAAAAATAAAAACATTATGCAAGTGTTAACATTTTTTGATCCTAATAGATTTATAGATATAAAAAATAAGATTTTGACATTTGATGGAAATAATGAAAAAAATTTCAACAATTTTTGTGAAATTATTGGACTACAAACAGATTTAATTAAAGAAGAATTAATTAATTTTTCAGCTTCTTATGATATGGTATCAAAATCACTAGAAGGTGAAATCAAATTTGACGATTCAGAAGAATCTGAAGTGACTGATGAAGATGACAATTTATATAAAAATCAAACAATGACTGATATTACTAAATATTCACCAAAACCAAATAAATATAAAAATTCAACTTGTAGTAAATGTATGCCATGCGTCATGAAATTATTATACAAGTATAACTTCCATACAGCTGCATTTACTAATCTGTACTTGGCATATAAATTTATATTAACTCTTTCATGCACACAAGTACATTGTGAAAGATCATTTTCAAAATTAAAAATAATCAAAACAAGATTACGATCATCAATAAGTCAAGAACTATTAGAACCTCTATTACTTATTAGCATTGAAAGTGATAAAGTTCCTGATTTAGAAGAAATAATAAGTTGTTATGCACATTCATCGACAGAATTAAAAAAATTGCTTGTATATTAATCATCCATATTCATAATTTGTTTATTATTATTTATTATTTATTATTAATTAATTTTCGAGTGTTAAAATTTTATAAATGTATTTTAATTATTGACCTTGTTAGTATAGCCAAGTAGGCAATCTTTATAAAAAATGTATTAAAAAAATATATTATGTCTTTCTAATTGTACCTAAATAGAGGGCCCTTTTTTTATTTAGCCGACCAAGTAATGTGTGCCCAGGCCGCCACTGTTAGATAATATGGATTGAAGTTTAAAGTAAACATTGTTTGTTCCATGTCTGTCTCTCCCACCAAAATTAGTATTTGTATTATCTGCACTGTACGCGATTAGTTTATGTAAAGAAATATTTAAATTATTTAATATATCAATACAAAATTTCACTATAGTCTCTGAAGTTTCATTTTCCAAAGAATTAAGCTTTATTAATATTAATTGCATACCTTTTGTTTCGGAAAAATATTGAATTATAAGAGGAAACAATTTTTCCGCATTATGATTGCTAACGTCCGTAAGAACTCCGTAGAAAGGAACTTGTTCAATCTCTTCTTTAATTGTTTGCAAAGAATGTGGTGCCAATATATTTTTGATGATTGCTGTTGCTTTAGTCCGCGCAGTTGATTGTTTTGCGGCAATTTTTGAATCTGGGTAGAGTTTTGAATTAAGTTTTGTGTTACAATCCAATGAATTAAATGATTGATGGTGGTTAACAACTTTGCAAGCTGTTGTTAATTCTGCGGCACAGACTAAAATATCTTCTGGAGTGTTTTCCTTAACCATAAATGTTGAAATATCTCGTGAAGAGGACGCTATCGATATATTGGACTTATGAGTATTAGACTTGTTGTGGTCATGTATTGAAGTCTTACCACTGTGATTCACGGAAATAAATATATTGCATATTGTGCAATGTGTTTCATATTCATTTCGACCCCTTTTTATGAACGACCATTCTTTGGTGTAATTATCGGAATAATGACACTTTCTCTTTGGCATTGTTGACTATTTGTAAATTGTAAAACCATACGAAACTACAAAATCACGATAAACGAGAATACACTGAATACAGACATCACACGACGTTGGTTAGATTCGAACTAATGCGAACTAATGCGAACTTAATGCATGCATGTTGACTGACATAAATAGAATTATTCTATTATGCCATAATAGCACAGTTCAATTATTATCAGTGAAGATAAGATAGGAGTGTCCGACGTGAAATTCATGGTTTTAGAATACAAATATAATTTTTATAAAAATAATTATTGATACTAATATTATTTACACATAACCGGGACTTTTGTAGGGTCTAGTGGGACGACCGGGATCGAAGTCATGAACTGGTGACATGTCCCGGTGTACCGGGACGTATGGCAACCCTACTTTAAAAGAACAATCGAAAGGCTTGTGGTTATCAACATCTACTATTTGTTCAAAAATATAAGCTATGTCGACAATTCTACGTCCAAATAAATTTTGTATTTTGACATTATTTTCTTTAATCGGTGAAACACTAATATTATATTCAGCTATGTATTTTCTACGTCGGCAAACAGTTGAGGGCTATCATTTTGCATTTCAGAAATCACTGGTTGAATTTGAGTGCATACATTTTTACTAACATTTTGATCAGAATTACCGTTTTTTCTGTACAATCCAAAAATAAATAATCAACATTTATAAAAAAGAAACTAAAAAAAATAGGTGGATAAGTGGGCAACGCTATGCTGTACAGTAGTAGTCGAGTATATCATTGTAATGGATATATTAGGTTTGAATTCTATAAAAAATCATTGTACACGCAAAATGATTCGGAGCGGAGAGGGTCTGTCAGACTATAATATTACTAAATATAATATTATATTACTATAATATTTTATGGTGTTATTATGATTAACGTAATAATTTATTTTACTATATTATACTGCATTAGTATACTATATATTAGGTTAAATTCATTTTTGTCGAACAAATTGCATTTGAAAATGTCATTGTGTGTATAAAGTATCATAATTTACATCTACTTTAAAAGTTTTAAATACCTACTAATAATATTTTTAAATTAATTGTAAGAAAAATTATATAATGACTTCATTATAACTTATTATATAATGTTTCTTAGATACATAGGTGGTAGAGCTCTGCACGGTCCGTTTTTTTATAGACCGGACTGGACCGATACATTTTAACAAAGACCAGGACTGGACCAGACCGATAAAATAAAATAAATCCAGACCGGAATGGACCAATAAATTTTAATAAAGACTAGGACCGGACTGTTACATTTTAACATAAACCAGGACCGGACCGGACCAGCCCGATAAAGTAAAATTGAAACTCGGGGTTCTCTCTCCGGTTGCGCCACTGACTATTATTCATTACTACTTTTATATCACGTACCTAATAATTACGTATAATTTAAAAGCACTTGACATAATTATTATACTATATAGAATTTATTAAACGATTAAATAACTTGTACTGAATAGTGTGTAGAGTCTACAGTGTGGATAGGTAATCATCGTGCAGTAAGTAGTGACTAGTGTAAACGGTCTAAGATAGTAGGTATCTACTAATTACTATACCTACTTATCTAATACTTAGGTGGGTACGTGCAGTGGCGGACTGGCAAGGGTTCTTCAAAAAGAAAAATATTTATATCGTTTTTTTATTTAATAAAAAATTATATAATATATAACGGAGGCAGTTCAATTCAATTCGAATCACCGAGAGAAGAAACTGATCACTTTTTCTCCAACTCCGAAGGAAGAACATACACTCCATTGTGCAAAATTTCAATTTCAAACAGTCGGAAAATGTCTTTTGGATCGTCCAACTCCGCCTTGTTGTAAGAATTATTATGTTATATTATATTATTGAAGTTATATTGGGAATTATTATTGAAGTTTATATTGTGAATTATTATTGAATTATTATTGGGATTACTGTTGAATTATTATTGGGATTTATTGAAAATTATTATTGAGAATTATATTGAGATTTATTATTGAGAATTATATTGAGATTTATTGAGAATTATATTGAGAATTATTATTGTGAATTATTGAGAATTATTGTGGATATATATTGAGAATTTTATTGTGAGCATTATTGAGACTATTATTGATTTATTATTGAGAATATTATTAACTACCGCCGATGTTCCCACATCACAACAGGATTAAAAGAAAATCATATAAAATGTAAATCAGATTTCAGTAAAACTAAAAATTTAGAATTATTAATAGATACCGGTAGCGAAATAAATGTAATAAAAATTAACAAATTAATAGGAGAAATAATGGTTAACGAAAATAACAAAATTAAAATAAAAGGAATAAATGATAAATTAACAGAAACTATCGGAACAATTAATATAACAATTGAAATAAATAATGAAAAAATAGATGTAGAATTTAACCTTGTCAAAAACGATTTTCCAATTTTAAAAGACGGTATATTAGGACAACCTTTCTTAACTAAAAATAAAGTCGTAATCGATATAAGTAATAATCCGAAAACTGAGACTATTGTAGAATTACCGATAGCCGAACCTAAGGTCGAAGTTCAAAAATTATACATAAACAAGAAATAATTAAAGACGTATTTTGTAGCAATGTGATAGGAAAAGTAAAAAACGGTAAAATAATAGTTAGCATATTAAATATATCGGAATGCACGCAAAAGATAAAATTAAATGATTTAAATAAAATATTATATAACGAATCTTCACATTATAATTTGTTCAAAATAGATACGATAAATAAAAGTGATCCGTCAACGCGAATAGAACGAATAAAAAATTTAATTAGGAGCGAACATATGAATAACGAAGAAAAACAATCTATATTTGAATTATGTGAACAATATTCTGACGTATTTCATTTAGAGGGAGATAAATTAACTTTTACTAACGCCGCTAAACATGAAATAAAATTAAAAGAAAACCAACCGCCTATATATAAACGACTGTATAGACTACCTCATTCACAACAAGAGGAAATAGCTTCACAAATTCGTAAAATGGAAAATGATGATATTATTGAACAATCTACGAGTCCTTGGAATGCACCATTATTATTAGTAGCTAAAAAACCAGATGCTAGTGGGAAACAGAAATTTAGAATTGTTGTAGATTTTAGAGCATTAAATGGAGTAACATTAAATTAATTTCATCCACTTCCGAACATAACCGAAATATTAGATCAACTAGGGCAATGTCAATTATTTAGTGTTGTCGATTTGGCATCAGGATTTTATCAAATACCATTAGAAAAATCATCACGTGAATTAACGGCCTTCTCTACTAATCAAGGTCATTGGCATTTTAAACGTAAGACAATGGGTATTAGAACTTCACCAGCGACTTTTCAAAGATTAATGAACAACGTATTAGCAGGTATAATAGGAATAAAATGTTTAGTATATTTAGATGATATAATTGTAAACGGTAAAAATTTACGCGATCATAATAATAAATTAAAAGAAGTATTCGAAAAATTAAAAGAACATAACTTAAAAATACAACCGGATAAATGCGAATTTTTAACACGTGAATGCGTATATTTAGGACATGTAATATCTGAACATGGAATAAAACCAGATGAAAAGAAAGTAAAAGCTGTTCTAAATTTTCCAAAACCAACTAACGTAAAACAGATAAAATCTTTTTTAGGATTATCAGGATATTATAGAAAATTTATCGAATCATATAGTGCTAAGGCAAAACCAATTACAAATCTTTGAAAAAAGATGTTAAATTCGAATGGACAGAAGAATGTCAAAAATCTTTTGATTCATTAAAACAAGCATTATGTTCTGAACCAATTTTAAAATATCCAGATTTTACAAAACCATTTATTTTAACAACTGATGCAAGTAATAAAGCATTAGGGGCAATATTATCGCAAGGGGAAATAGGAAAAGATTTACCTATAGCTTATGCATCACGAACTTTGAATAAAAGTGAAAACAATTATAGTACAACAGAGTTAGAATGCTTAGCCATTATTTTCGGTGTAAAACAATTTAGACCATATTTATACGGTAGAAAATTCATAATATTAAGTGATCATAGACCACTGACGTGGTTATTTAATTTGAAAAATCCGTCATCAAAATTAGACCGATGGCGCATACAATTAGAGGAATATGATTATGAAATTAGATATAAACCGGGAGTACAAAATTCAAATGTAGATGCTTTGAGTAGAATGTATAATATAACTGAGATAAGAAATGATAATTATTCTAATTTTCTTGAAAAAATGGAAACACAATTAATTTCGAATAAAAATGTAAAAGAAACAGTAGGAAATTTATAGACGTACCTACCCATTGAATATCATTTAGTATCGGAATCCGCTAAACAATATAATTTCACGGAAGGAATAAATAAAATATTAAAACATAGATTTGGAAATAATCAAATGCTACCACCGAGTAAAGTAATAGGTGATATAAAATATTATAAAGCAGACAATCGATTTATAATGTTTTTAATAACTAAAAATAAAGATAAACAATTATCAACGTATGAAAATATGTACGTAACGTTAATGAACTTGAAACAATTTTGCGAAGAAAATAATATCAATAAATTAACAATGAATAAACTAGGTCAATCAGATAACCTAGAATGGGAAAAAATTAGGTCAATAATACGATATATATTTCGGAAAACTGATATAGAAATATTAATATGTACTGAGATAGAATATACTGAAGAAGATAAGTTAGACATTTTAAAACAATTTCCTGATTCAAGATTGGGAGGACATTTAGGAATAAATAAAACTATTAAAAAGGTACAAAAACAATTTAAATGGAAAGGTATGAAAACAGATATAAAAACGTATATTAAAAATTGTACATCGTGTCAGAAAAATAAAATTAATAATAAAAAGATACAACAACCCATGGCTATTACATCAACAAGTTCGAAACCATTTGAAAAAATATTTTTGGATATTGTAGGACCACTAACAACCACCTTATCGGGAAATACATATATTTTAACAATGCAGGACGATTTAACTAAATATTCATTAGGATTCCCTATACCAGATCATCAAGCTAATACTGTGACAGAGGTTTTCGTAGTACATTTCGTATGTATACACGGAATACCTGAAACAATATTAACAGATCAAGGTACCGAGTTTCTTAGTAAAACTTTTAGTGAAGTATGTAAATTGTTAAAAATAAATACAGTAAATACTAGTCCTTTTCATCCGCAAACGAATGGAAGTTTAGAAAGATCACACCGAACTTTAGCCAAATATCTACGACATTATGTAGACAAAAATCTTAGCAATTGGGATCATTTATTACCATACGCATTTTTTGTATATAACTCAACTGAGCATTCATCTACTAATTTTCAACCATATGCATTAGTATACGGTAGGACGTTAGAAATACTAGTTAAATTAAAATCTGAACCAGAACCGAGATATAATTACGATAATTATTTGTATGATTTAAAACAAAATTTACAAGAGTCACATAAAATTGCGAGGGATAAATTAATAAAAAGTAAAATAAAATCTAAAGAAGGGTATGATAAAAATGAAAATGCAATTGAGATACATGTAAAAGATTTAGTGTTATTAAAAGATAATGCAAGTAAAAATAAGTTAAATTCATTATGGACAGGACCATTTGAAGTAATAGAGATATTAGGAGAAGAAAATATAGTAATACAATGAGGAAGAAGGGGAGTAACAGTGCATAAAAATAATGTAAAAAAGTATTATAATAATAACATATAAAAAAAAATAAATAAATAAATAAAAAAAAAAAATAAAAATTGAATAAATATAAGTATTAATTATTGCAGGTAGAAACTGTTACGAAGAAATTCCAAACAAAACATAAAAAAAAAAAAGATATATATAAATAAATAAAATGAATATGAGGATATGTTAAATAGAGCTGAAGCAGTAGCTGAAACAAGAGCTAAAGAATACCTAAGACATTTATGTATATTTCTAAAAGGTGTGAATCACATAGAGATAGGTACACTAGAAATAGGAAATAACGTCAAATTGGTATGTTTTGAGGAGCACATGATACAAGCAAATAGTCTCATGACGAGGCCATATACTATATCAGAAATAAGAAGCTTTTCAGTTCCTATAATGGAATTTATAGAAGATGTAATAGAGGCAAACACTCAAAATCTTATATGTAATGAATTAGGTGAAGCCCCCCCGACGGGACCCACCTTGCCGTGGTGGGGGAGACCCACTGTCATTAACTTGATCGGTGCTAAGAGGTTCCCACTTCACCGGTCCTTACTTTAATTAGTTGGAGCCGGCGTCTCTAGAGCCATTCCCTTACCTTAACTGGTCGGGGGCTGGCAGGTCCCGGAGCTAGCCTGCAAACACCTGCGAAGGCTCTGAGCTGGTCCTGACCTTAGCCAGTCGGGGCCGGTAAGGCGGAGGCAGCCTACTAGCGCTTAGTAAATGCCCTAAGGGAAGGAAAACCCTGATAAAAAAACCCCTCAACCCCCAACTCGTCAAGGGGGTCCCTTGGCACGGAGGTAGACACGTGTCCACGAGGACCCTGTGGAGCACCTGGCGCCCCCCACAGTACATAGCCTTACCGCGTCACTCGGGGCTCTGACGCGGCGGACGACCACTTCCCTAGATTCTCGTGGGAATCAAATGGAAACAAATTCAAGAAAACACAGCGGATCTTCAACCGTTCAAATGGAGAAAACCGGAAGTCCGACCGTTCAAACGGACAACAACAGAGATAGGGACATTAGCTTATCATCTGACAACGGCAGCATGTTGAGCAATTCAACAGGGACGAAGAGGAAGCATCCTGCTTCCCCTACAACCCCGAAAGGATGGTCACGAGACCCAACAGAATCGGCTTTACTCTCCATGAGAAGCACATTGAAGTCGGCAATACACGAGGCAAAGATAGCACTAGTAGGAAACGTGGATTTGACGTACATGGTGGAGCTCCTTTCTACAATGGAGGAAACTCTGAGCAACGTCCTCACCAAAAAAGGGAAACTGAAGTCCCCAGTACATAAGAAGACGAAAGAGCACGAACGCCCCACAACGGATACAGCAAAAGATATCATTCCGCCTAGACCAATCATGGTTGATGCTTCTACCGACACGACGCTGACTCCGAGATGGTGGAGAAATTATTCGGAGGACGAGGCTCAGACTGTCAACGTCGCTGACAATCGAGCAAAACGAAAGAGAAGAAGACAGCACCCAAATCCCGCTGGCGACACCAGAGATTCCAACGTTATTCCATCAATCTCTGTGTCCGCAGGAAGAGCAGCGGCTCAAAGGGAACCGGATCACTGCGAACCGACTGATATGGAGATTAGCGAATCTCAATGAACCACAGTGATCAAACGTGGTGCTATTCAGAAGGAACGACCACAACAGTCGAGGTTGCCCGTTCCAGCGAGGAGACCCGTAAAACCTCCAGCATTGCTAATCAAAATAGCACCTGGCAGCTCCTACGCTGATACAGTCAAGGCGGTCAGGTCAAGCAGCGGGATCTCATGGACATTAGCCCATCATCTGACAACGGCAGCATGTTGAGCAATTCATCAGGTACGAAGAGGAAGCATCCAGCTTCCCCTATCTCCCCCAAACACACCACAAGAGACCCCACGGAGGCAGGACTCCAGTACATCCGGACCACTCTTAAGTCGGCTCTATACGAGGCAAAAATCGCGCGGGTAGGAAACGTTGGCGAGCATCTGGTGGAACTCCTTTCTAGCATAGACGAAACGGTCAGCAATCTGTTGACAAAGAAGGGAAAGTTGAGAAGCCCCCAACAGAAGAAGGCTAAAGAAAACAACAGCGAGGACCTCGACGAGCACACCAAACAGCGCAAGCCGGCAATGGTAGATGCCTCCACGGATACCCTGCTTACCCCGCGATGGTGGACCGTAGACCCTGACGACCAGTCCGAAGAACCTAATCTGGCCGATACGAACCAGCTGAAACCACCAGCTCCGAGGAAGAGGAAAACCGTAGCAGATCCGGGACCCGAACCTATGGACGCAGAAGGTCAGTGGACGATAGCTGGCCGGAAAAGGAAGAACGCGGCATCGAAACCGGCTCCAAAACCACCAGACAAGCCGCCATCGAGGAGACCAGCCAAGGCCCCCGCGGTGCTCGTCAAACTGGCGACAGGAAGCTCATATGCTGACACCGTCAAAGATATCAGGACCAGCAGCGTCCTCACGCCTGAAACCATTGGCTCAAAAGTCAAGGGCATGAGGACGACGAGAGATGGCCACCTACTAGTGGAGCTTGTCAAGGGACAGGCGTCCCAACTGGCGGCCGAGAAAATTAGATCCTCGATCTGCACAAATCTTGGCGACCGTGTTGGTGATGTGGTCAGACTTGGGGCGAACACCACCGTCGAAATCGTCGACATAGACGCAGCGGCTGACAAAGAAGAGGTGTTGGCAGCGCTGAGAGGAGCCATCCCCGGTGATGACCATAACGCAATGGCCGAACGTGACGGCATTAAAGTCACTGGGCTCTGGGCCACCAAATCAGGGCAGCAGATAGCTACTGCTACCATGGCTCCAGCAACAGCCACCAAAATCAATCGGGTGCCCATCGGATGGACCATGTGCCGCGTCAGACCTAGAAGACCACTCCCGGCCAGGTGCTTCAAGTGTCACGGATTTGGACACACCTCCGCCGCTTGCTCCGGCCCTGACCTCTCGACAGCCTGCAGACGCTGCGGTCAAAGAGGTCATCACGAACAGCACTGCGAGATGGGTAACGACCGCTGCGTTGCCTGTGAGCGCGAGGGCTTCGAGGCCAGAACACACAGGCCAGGTTCCGGCGCCTGCGCGTCCATGAAAAAGGCAATGGCAGAGGTGAGCAAAAACAAAACGAAATGATTGTCTGTCTACAGGTCAATTTAAACCGGTGCTGGGACGCGCAACAGGTCCTCGCCCAGACGGTCTTCGAACGCAACATCGACCTGCTAATCCTGAACGAGCACAACAGGGCTCCCAGCAACAATCCAAGCTGGACTGTCAGTACTGATGGAACGTGCTCCATTGCACTCACTCCTAATGCCGGGCTCATCGCCGAAGGCTTCGGCTCTGGCCCCGGCTACGCCTGGATTCGGTTTAACGGAGCTCGCGTCTTCAGCTGCTACTGGACCCCAAACGGGCCTACGGTTGCCAGCCGCCTGGAATCCTTTGCTGTTTTCCTTAACGGCTTGGAGCACACCATCCATCTTGATCAACGGGCGGACGAAACGTTGCTGGTGGCTGGCGACTTTAATGCCAAATCCAGCTATTGGGGATCCGACCGTGACGACGCCAAAGGGGAAGCACTCGAATCCTTCGCGGCCAGTCTCGGTATGTGGACAAACAATGTAGGAAATCGGCCAACCTTTGTGCGCGGGTCGTCGACCTCGGTCATCGACGTGACCTTTTCGGGTCCAGGGCCGTACGAAGTCAAGAATTGGGAGGTGCTGGACGGATACACTGCCAGTGACCACTTGTACATCAGCTTCGACCTGGAGGAAGTTGACAATCCGGCAAACGGGACACGCGCGCTATCCGGCCGTATCGGATGGGCTCTCCGGAAGCTTGACCCCGATGCACTAGTTCGAAGGTTAGGCGATGGGGGACTTCGTCTCGACCACTCCGATACTGCGGACCACGCCGCTGAAAAGCTAGGCGACTACCTCGAGCAAGTCTGCGACTCCTGCATGCCCAGGAGGTATAGCGGGAACCCAAAACGCCGTCCCGTCCACTGGTGGACCCAACAGATCGCCGACCTGAGGACGGAATGCAACCGGGCGAAAAGAGCGTACTGCAGATCGGTCCGTAGGTTAGGGCCGGAAAGGAGCGAACCGAAACGCGATGCCTATCGCACAGCACGCAAGACGCTCCGAACCTCCATTCGAACTTCACAGGAAAAAAGCTGGGCCGAACTTTGCGCATCTGTGGACAACGATCCCTGGGGCGTCCCTTACAGGATCGTGACCAAGCGCCTGATGAGGCAATCACCAGGCATCGCCGCAAGAGGTCGCGAAATGTACATTGCCGACGCCCTATTCCCCGCCAGGGCAATCATAAATTGGGAGAACATCCCTACGGAGCTTCCAGACGAAGAGGCGGCAAGATATCCCCCCAACATGGACACCGAGGCAGAAGCCCTCACACTCGAAGAATTTAAAACCGCAGCCAGACATCTGCCGAGGGGCAAGGCAGCCGGACCTGACGGCATTACAAACGAGGTGCTCTCTCTTATAGCCACCACCGCTCCGGGGACACTCATTGAAGTATTCGGACGTTGCATAAAGGAAGCAGTGTTCCCCAAGAGGTGGAAGCGCTCCAGATTGGTCCTCCTTCACAAGGGCCCAGACAAACCAGTCGCCAGCCCCTCTAGCTTCCGGCCATTGTGCATGCTTGACACACCCGGGAAGCTGCTTGAAAGGATTGTTCTCCAGCGACTTAACGGCGAACTAGATGAATCCGGTGGGCTCAGCTGTAACCAATATGGTTTTAGAAAAGGCCGCAGCACAGAAGACGCTGTACAAAAAGTCCTCGACGTTGCGAGATGGGCCAACCAGGAACCTCCTCAACACCAGGAGCTATGCATTTTCGTGTCGCTTGACGTGAAGAACGCCTTCAATGCTGCGCCATGGGAACATATCGACATTGCCCTCAGGAGGCACGGCGTATCACAACACCTGGTACGAATGTTATGTTCACACATGGAACACAGGACCATCTCGGTGCCAACCTCAGACGGGAATGAGATCGATAGGGCAGTCTCAGGTGGCGTTCCACAGGGGTCGGTCCTCGGCCCCACACTGTGGAACGTTTTTTACGATGACCTCTTGAGATCGGAAATGCCTGTGGGAACACAGCTCATCGGCTTCGCCGATGACTTGGCGATAGTGGCGGTTGCACGAACATCGGAAGCCCTCGCCGATTCTGTGAACCACTCTCTGATGATCATTGACCGATGGATATCCGACCACGGACTACAACTGGCCCACCAGAAATCAGAGGCCATTATGCTGACTAGGAAGAGAAACTTTCGCAACCCCGAAATCAGAGTCGGAGGTTTCGAAATTCCCGTCAAACAAAGTCTGCGCTATCTGGGCGTAGTTCTCGACTAGCACCTTACGTTCACCGGCCATGTACGGGCTGTCTCCAGCAAGGCCAGCACGGCGGCCAATGCGATCGGACGGCTCATGCCGAACATCGGGGGCCCTCAGGAAAAGAAACGTGCACTCATAATGTCGGTTACCACCAGCAAACTACTCTACGCCTCATCGGTTTGGGCCGACAGAGCGACGAAGTTCGCAATCAACCGCAACCTCATAACTCGCGCCCAGAGGATCGCCTCACTGAGAGTCATTCGCGCATACCGTGCGGCATCTGCGGGCGCCGTTCTTTTCCTAGCCGGTGCCCCCCCCCCCCCCCCCCCCCCCCGGGAACTTGCTCGCGCTGGAGAGGAGTCGAATCAATTCCAGACTAAAGGACGAGGACAGGAACACTTCAGGAACCACAATACGAAGAGCCGAGAGGGAAATCACCATTAGCGCTTGGGAGAACAGGTGGAACCGTGGCGACAGTGCTGCGTGGACGCACACCGTCCTTCCTAACCTCCGGAGATGGATGTCACGGAAAACGAAGGTAGGCCTCACATTTCACATGACCCAGGTCCTCACAGGTCATGGGTGCTTTAGGCACTACCTACATAAGATGCGGAGGGCATCTGATGCTTCGTGCATATACTGCGGATGCGTCCAGGATACAGCCGAACACACAGTGTTCGACTGCCCGCATTGGGACCGATATCGCCAGTGCGTGAAGGTGTTTCTCGGTGGTAGGAACCCAAGACCCAGCGACGTCCAGGACCTGCTATGCGGAAACGATGAAGAAAATCGCCGGAACAGCACAAACGCCTTCCAGAGAGCAACGCAGGCTTTTTACAATATGGTCGAGGACATCCTCACTGAAAAGGAGCAGGACGAAAGAGAACACGAGATTCGACGTCGCAGATAGACGCAGCAGCAACAGCCGCCCAAACAGTCGGGAAAGATGAGGTGCCACCCACACCACAGGAAAAAGCCACTGGAGAGGTATCCAGTGAACGAAGCGAACAACTCGAGCAACGAACGACGTAATTAAAATGTAGCGCGGACGCGGTCACTCCCCATTAGACATCTGATTGTTAAAATTGCGCGATCAAATGGGGAAGGACCAATATGTAAAAGTGATATTATTGTTTTTCTTTAATAAACGATGGGGGCCGGGCGGAAGTAATGTGAAAACAGTACCCGCCTGACCCTCGATTCCAACGAAAAAAAAAAAAAAAAAAAAAAAAAGTAAAGCATTAGACGAGTTAATTGAGGATGGAGTATTGTAGTAAAAAAAATAAAATGAACATATATCTAAATATTTATTAGAAGTGAGAAAAGAGGAAGTATATCCACATTTAACTCATAGTCACATGATGAGATAATTAAACAATATTAATTAAAAAATATTTTAACGTTAGAATTGAGTAAATCATATTGAACATCATTACATGGGAGTAATACATATAAATGTAGAGGGTCCTGGGAATGACAATTTGATTTCAACAATTATAAACAATAATAGAATATTTAATAGTTAATCTCAATTAATCACAATGTTAGTAGATTGGAGTCAAACTATGACTATATATATTATGTACTAATTAACTACGATACATTTAGAATACCGGGAATGATTATTATTTAGATATATAGAAATATAAGTCGGTCATGTCTAAATATAAGTATTACAACGTATTAACTAAGACTGACCAAGGAGATCAAGAAGATGCGACTCAGCACTAAAACAGCAAGGGCCACAGTCCACAGAACCATAAAAAGTCATTAGCCTATTCCTGGAAATTACTAACGAGTGCCAATCAACCGGGTGCAGATTCTCTATGACGTCAATCGAGCCATATAAAAGAGGGTCCGAATCAACCACTAATCAGATGAGTTCTAGTCACGGAACTGCAAGCAACTTCACGTCAATCTGTTTTATGAATTGTTATAACACTTTGAATTTATTAAATAAACGTATTGTAAAAGTTAAAGTCTCACATTTTATTAAATTAAATTCATCATCGACTGCACAAGTTGAAATCTAGCCGGTGGCATGTAACACATTTCACACTATAGTACATAACCATTCTTTTAGGTCAATGAACTGTACTACTACATTAATAAAAAAGTGACATGAAAAAAAGTTTTCTTGTGCGCGTACCAAGTGTGAATTGATTGATTATATTAATGTATTAGCTCTTTTTGCAATGGAACAAATAATAGACGAACTGTAGACGGCTGTAAATTTTGCGACAGTTATGATTGACACTTCAAATCATAAGAATTTAAAATTGTCTCCTTTCTTATTCGATATTTCTATCCTAAAACGGGAGTTCAAATAAAAGTGATTGAATTCACAAATTTGAATAGAGAAACTGCGGATATATTGTCGTCTTATATTATGGAAATTTTAACAAAACATAAATTATCTCACAAAATTATTGCATTTATCGGTGACAACTGTAATACCAATTTTGGAGGTGCTGCAAGGAGGGGAACAAAAAATGTTTTTACGATTTTAAACAATAATTTAATGACTAACATTTTTGGAATTGGTTGTGCAGCTCATATTCTACACAACGCTTTGCAAACTAGTATAGATATTTTATCTATTGATGTCGAATGTATCGTTAACAAAATATTTCAATATTTTTATATCTATACTGTGAGAGTTGAAGCATTAAAAGAATATTGCGATTTTACAAATACACATTACAAAAACGTACTCGGAAGTGTAAAGACAAAATGGCTATCCTTACAACCAGCAATCTCCAGAATTATTGAAATGTATCCAGCTTTAAAATTGTATTTTAACACTCAGGATAAATGCTCAACCATTTAAAAATAATTTTTTTTTATGAGCCCGTAGTAATAATATGGTTTTATTTTATACAAAGACAATTAAAAGTCATTTGTGACTCTATATAAATAATAGAAAGGGACAACATATCTGCTTGTAAAGTATCAGAAGAATTAGAAATACTATGTGGAAAAATAAAAATAGAAAAACACAAAACTTTTTAACATCCAGTGTAGAGATAAAAAATAAATACACAAAAAAACAATTTATAGAGCAAACTAATCAGTTTTATGTCAAATTTTTGTTGTACATTAAAAAGTGGGGAAATTCATTTGAAGAACAATAAATATTTCGTTGGACTCAACTGATAAATTGTCCAACAATGAATGATATTCAATAAAGTTTAGCATTTATTTTGCAAAATAATAAAAAACAAACCGGTTGGAATGAAGATATTCTTTTTGATGAATATAATCATGTAGTTAATGTTATAAACAAAAATTTAAAAGAATGGCAGAATGATTATGTTTGTGTTGAAGAAAGATGGTGTGCTATCTATAAAATTTTATATAGTTAAAGTATATTGATAAATAATTTTTGGAAGATTGTAGAATATTCTCTAGCAATGCCTGGAACAAATGCTGCAATTGAAAGAGTATTTTTTATCACTAATGTGTTATGGACGGACGAAAAAAATCGCTTTCTTGTTCCTACTATCAAATAAATTATAATTCTGAAAAATCATTTAAAAAAATATTCGTGTAATGATTTTTATGATTTTTTGTTAACACAACCAAAACTGTTAAACGCAATAAGTTCATCGCAAAAGTACAGTAACGGCACAACAGATAATATAGGATATAATGAGCAATCGACATTAACCAAATAAAAGCAAACAAGTTTTTTATTAAAATATTAAGCAAGGTCGTTAAAAAAATATTCTAATTGTAAATTATAACTCTAAAATATAAAAAAATATATGTGTATGTTTTTTTAGAGTATTTAAACCAAAAATTATTTGTCCCGTTTTTTTTTTTTTTTTTGTAAAACTGGTCACCCTATGGTGGACTAGCCGGTAGCTGTGCTTTTCGTTCATCGTAATTTATAATGTAGAGGTACATACGTAGAGGAAATCCTCAAGTCCAAATCCTCAAGGCCTGGCCTCAAGAAAAGCCATTGCCACCTCACGCTCCGGAATTACTCGAGGATTTTGTCATTTTCAATGTAACTACTACCTACGTGTGTACTTAACCGCGTACTGTAATTTTTCGTGGTCGCATTATTAAATACTCTCGTTTAAATAATATAATTTATGTGTATGTTAGGGTCCGCCCCCTGCCAATCTATTAATGTCTGGAGGGAAATGGGGTTCGCGTTGCGCGATTTCGGATGAATATGATAAATTTGTTCTGGTTCTCTACTTCCGATTACTTTGTTACTCGTTGGGAAACCAACCAACTTTTCCTCCAACGCGTCCTCGTCTAAAGTAGGGTCGTCCGTCGGGAATCGAGATAACATATCGGGACCCTCATTATGTACACCGGGAACATGTTGAATAACGAAATCCAATGTCCCTAACTACAGCGCCCACCGAGTTAGCTTACTGTTTTTATCTTTCGCTCGATGTAGCCACGTCAGCGCCGAGTTATCGGTATACAATTTGAAGGTACGAGAAAAGTAGGCACCAGAAAAGGTCTAAATTTGTCAATCACCCAAATTAGCCCTAAGCACTCACGCTCTACGGCTGCATATTTGCGTTGCGTTTCGCTTAATTTTTTACTGGCGTATGCAATTATTTTCTTTTCAAAGGATTAATTTTAAAGGATAAATATTAATTTCTTTTGAAATAAAATTGCGCCAACCCCTATTTCGAATGCATCCGTTTGTAAACAGAATGGTTTCGAAAATCGGAGGGGGGGGGTTAATTTCGGGGAGTCGTACAAGTTTTTCCTGATATCATCAAAGGAATCTTGTTCGACTTTAGACCAATGCCATTTGACACCCTTTTTAAGTAAATTAGTTAGGGAATTAATTATGTCGGCGTAATTGTGAACAAACTGATTGTACCAGTTGCACACACCCAACAATTTTCTTAACGTACGTATATTTTTGGGTACAGGATGGTTTAAAATTGCCTCCAACTTCTTGGGTTGTTTGTCTATGCAATCGGCGTCGACTATATGCCCTAAAAACGAAATTTGGGTCTGACCAAACTGACATTTTTTTGGGTGACAGGTTAAACCACTTCTATGTAGTCTCTCGACTACTTTTTCAATGTGAATGAGGTGTTCTTCGAGATCGTACGAATAAATAACGATGTCGTCTAAATACACCTCCACAAAATCACCTATCACTCCCTTCAATACTTCACCCATCAGGCGCACGAAAGTTGCCGGGGAATTTTTCAAACCAAACGGAAGTACTCTAAACTGAAATAGTCCCCTTTGAGTTCGGAAAGCTGTATATTTACGGGCTTCAGGTTTTAAAGATAGTTGCCAATATCCGGACTTAAGGTCTGACGTAGTAAATACACGTGCCCCTTTCATGCCGCGAACCATTTCGTGGAGATTCCCCATTGGTTGCGCGTCCGAGATAGTCGCGTCGTTCAATCGTCTGTAATCCACACACAGGCGAAACGACCCATCTTTTTTTTTCGCAAGTACCACTGGTGACGACCACGGTGAAATGCTCGGTTCTACCAATCCCTGCTTCTCCATTTCCCGTACCATTTCGTTAACATATTGTTGTTTTTCCGGTGGGTATGGGTAAGGTCGCAGTGCCACAGGCGTAGGATTATTAAGTTGAATGTCATGTTCAATTAATTTTGTCCTGCCTATACTTCCACTAAAAACATTAGCATACTTGATCAGTATTGTTTTTATTTTCTGTACATAATCGGGGTCTCCCGTAAACTGTACTTCAGAAAAATCGGGAAGTTGGGTTGGGGGGTATTTCCTTTTTTCCAGCACACGGAAGCGCGTTGTCTGGAGCCCGTATAAATCGTGTAATTCGTATAATCCAACGACATTTGATTTTGGACTAGAAAGTCATGGCCTAATAAAACATCACTGAACAAGTCATCAATCACGGCCGCGCTAAAACTGAATTCTAAATTCGAAATTTTAGTATGAAACGAAGCTACACCGCTCGTATTCGTTGTGCGACCGTCCGCTAACCTCACCACAGAGGTGTCGTTTGAACAGTATGCGTCATATTTATCTACTACCCAGGGCTTCACGTAAGACTTTACTGCCTGAGAGTCCAGTAACGCAGTCACAAAACCACTCGAAAATTCTAACTCGACCGCAGGTGTTGGTATGACACCCATACAATGTCCCGATGGAACGGTAGTTGTACTCGGATTTAAAGACATTTTCGTATCTAAATTCATAACTATAGATTTCGACGGCGCGAATATTACACTATCAGAACCGAATAGACTTGAGGTTGGTAACCGGGTTGGTAATTGTTCACCGAACTGTTCGGGACAATATACAACCATACCCGGATAATCCTCTCCAAGGGATGTGACAGAAGTGAGGCTGTACTCGGAAATTTTTTCTACCCCTGTGTCGGCCCCAGTATTGACCTCTACGTCAGTGAAATGACGATGTGGTACGATATGGTGTTCCTCCGACGGAAAAATGTTTACAGAATCGGTGTTCAGTTCTACGATAGCAGTCGTTCGATGCACACGCACGCCGTGTATGCTCCGTTACTAATGTGTTTTGTTATAGCTATCTTAAACATCAGTGCTCTTTGGTATAAAAGGTGCGCCATTATTAAATTATACGACTGTTTACATTTGAATTACCCTTTAAGGTTTTACTTAACTTTCTTGTTTTATCGTTCAGATTATAAATTATATTTATTTTCAACAACCGGCTAGTGCGATATATTTCGCATGCGTCGTCGCTCTTTGTAGGTCGCCGCGGCGACCTTGTTATTGTTATACATATATACATAACACTCACCGTCGGTTATCGCTGCCTTCCCGTTTTTCTGGCTCCGTTATCTTAAAACGATAAACCGCTAGCATAGTAATTTTCAATACCAATTAAAATAGTTAATCAAAATAATTCTAATAAAAATAACAACACTGGTGTTAACTCCAACAAGCCGGTCAGCCCGATTAAACTTAATAAACTTAATAAAATAACAACGAACTCTTCTCCAAGTAATGAATGGACTATACAGAGTAATAATAAAAGGAGTCATTCTGACTCATCTAATCCTACCTCACCTCAAACACCGGGTAATAAAGTACATAAAAAATTATTCTCGTCTTCAAACCGATTCGCAGTTCTTTCCCAAACCTCAAACTCAGACAATAATCCTACGGTCGGTCCGAACGCTACTCTGGACACAAACACAAATCGTGAAGATGACCCAATGGATTCTATTACAATTAAACCTCCTCCTCCAATTTTTGTGCGTGGAGTTGAAGACTTTCCAGAACTATGTAAAAGATTAATTGAAAAAATTGGCGTTGAAAATTTTGTCTGTAAATCTTTCACTGACCGTTTAAAAATCCAAACCAGCACTCCCGATGCCTACAGATCACTTATCCATTTTCTGAAGGAGGAGAAGGCTGAATACCTTACCTATCAATTACAACAAGATAAGCCAATACGTGTGGTAATTAGGAATCTACATCCAACAACTCCAATTAGTCTCATAAAATCTGAGCTAGAATTCCTTCATTTTGAAGTGAGATCTGTGACCAATGTTCTTCACAAAACAAACAAATACCCTCTTCCGCTCTTTTTCATTGATCTGGAACCCGTCCCTTACTCAAATGACATATTTAAGTTGACGTCTCTGCTTCATACAAAAATTAAAGTAGAGGAACCATTCAAGACGAAAACAATAAGCCAGTGTGTGAATTGTCAGGAATATGGTCACACAAGATCGTACTGTGGTTATCCGTCACGCTGTGTTCGTTGCAGCGCTTTCCATTCATCATCTGACTGTCCAAACCCACCTGGAACTCCGCTGAAATGCGCGCTCTGTCAAGGCACTCATCCGGCCAGCTACAAGGGCTGTTCAATATACAAGGACCTCCCACGTCGTAAGAAACCCACAATTAACTTTCCATTTTATAATGTTAGAGATAAGTCACGTGTTGTTCAAGATAGCCACCCTCCAAATCGTACACATACCCATGAAATCACATATGCGCAGGCCACTTCAGGCCAAAATGATAACCGCCTGACGTTAACAACTTAATGTCCAGCTTCCTGCAAGAATTCAAAGCTTTAATTAACCCTCTAATAGCTCTTCTTACCAAAGTAATATCCTCTCTTCTTGATAAAAAGAATGACTAACAACACTTTCACAAACCAATCTCTCACAATACTTCTTTTCAACGCTAACGGTTTAAAAAATCATGTAAATGAGCTTCAATTCGTGCTTCACAATAAACGTATTGACATTGCGCTCATTACGGAAACTCATTTTACACAGTATTCAAATTTTTACATTCCTGGTTATAAGCTGGTGAAGGCTAATCATCCGGACAATACTGCTCACGGTGGTGTCGCCATTTTCATCAAATCTTCAATAATATTTCAAAATCTTCCAAATTACTGTTACGATCACTTACAATCGTGCACTGTACTAATACAATTAAGTAATATTCCTGTGACAATATCAGCATTATATTCCCCTCCAAAACACAAAGTTTCAAATGTAGACTTCCACAATTACTTTAGTATCCTTGGCAATAATTTTATTGTGGGAGGCGACTATAATGCCAAGCATCAAAGTTGGGGTTGTCGCTCAAATAATCCTCGTGGCTGTGTTCTTCATACCTATGCAAGTGCAAAAAACTTAAATGTACTTGCCCCTCCTGACCCTATCTATTGGCCTTCTTCTCCTCGTAAAAATCCTGACATACTCGATATTTTTGTCACAAAAATTCCCTCCAGTCTACACTCTTCTGCTGTTAACCTCCTGGATCTTAACTCTGACCACTCGTCAGTCCTATGTACACTCAATACCTTTCAGCTAACTCTCTCTGCGCCACCTAAACTATTTAATCCCTCTACCGACCGTTTAAAATTTCACAACCTCGTAAATCAGGGCGTTAAGCTAAATGTTAAACTTAAATCTACCAATGACATTGATCTAGCTATAATTTTACAAATTTGATCCAGTCAGCGGCTTGGTCATCCAATTCACACACACATCATCCTCTAAATCAGACTTCAGTTCCTTCTGATATTCGTCTATTAATTGCAGATAAGAGAAAGGCTAGAGCTCTTTTCCAACGTACTCGCCTTCCCTCTCTTAAACATAACTATAATAAACTCTCTAATCTCCTTAAACAAATGTTGGCCAAACACAAAGCCTATTTACTTGAAAAATTCTTGACGAATCTGTCTCCTAATGACGGCAGTCTTTGGAGAGCCACTAAAATATCATGTAAACTCAATTCTCCTAACGTACCAATTAAAAAATCAGATGGATCCTTTGTCTGCACCGACTGGGAAAAAGCCGAATTATTTAAAGATTTTCTTCATGAGACATTTCAACCCCATCCTGAAATCTTCTCTCTTGAAAATAATCTTGCTGTTTCCGAGTCTCTAAATTCGCCTGTTCCTGTTTCTCGCCCTGTAAAACACTTTTCACCAAGTGAAGTCAAATTTGTTATTGATAAGTACCCACAGAATAAATCTCCAGGTTTTGATCTCATAACAGGCGAAGTTGCCAGATGCTTACCAAAAAAAGCTATAATACACCTCACCCACATTTTTAATTGTATTTTAAGACTTTCTTACTTTCCAATATTATGGAAATTTTCAACTATTATTATGATTTCCAAGCCTAAAAAACCTCCAGATACCGTATCTTCCTTCCATCCTATTAGTCTTCTGCCTTTTTTCGCAAAAATTCTGGAAAAATTTATCCTTAAGCGCATCTTACCTAGTATCTCAAACTCGATTCTACCTGATACCCAATTTGGCTTCCGTTCTGCCCACTCTACCATTCATCAGGTACACAGAATTATCGATGCCATCTCGTACTCACTCGAAAAAAAACAGTATTGTACTTGTGCCTTCTTAGATGTTGCACAAGCGTTTGACAGGGTATGGCACGATGGTCTTCTTGTCAAATTAAAAAAAATCTTGCACCCTGTTTTTTACCTAACCATTAAATCATACCTGTCAAACCGTCATTTTCAAATCAGATTCGGTAATGCACACTCAAATATATCCAATATTTCAGCCGGTGTTCCCCAAGGGTGTATACTCTAGGGTGACCATACGTCCCGTATTTTACGGGATTGTCCCGTTTTTCCACTTTGTGTCCCGTTGTCCCGACAAAAGTTATACGGACGCATTTTGTCCCGTATTTTCAAGTAGGTCCCGTATTAATCCCGTTAATCTCTTTATTGTTAATTTATAATTTTTTTATTTTTTTATTTTTTTATTCTACGATAGTTTTGTATCACAATATTCAATAGAACATCTAATCTATACTTATCAGCATTATTTTTAGATTCTTCTCTTGACAATACATTATTATAATTGCTGTGGGTTGAAAATAGAGAACTAATAATGTCACATCATTATCGACAACGTTAAACCAACGATTATAAATACTAATGGTAAAACGATAACGTACAAAATGTTATTAATATTATTATATTGATGTGTGACGTCGTCTACTAAATAAGTACAATGTTCCATCTGCCACAACCAGTTTGTTGTCAAATATAATGTCTATTTTTATTTTATAATATCTATGTAAAATTATAAATATAATTTGTTATTAATATTTATACGGGAGTGTTGAGTTAAAAGTTTAAATTCACAGTGTAGTCGTAGTCGTAGTGACGTAGTGACGTGTAATTTATTAATCTTATTTAAAATTAAGTGTACCATAATACCTTATAATTTGTTTTTCAAAATGCCCAAAAGACAGTGCGTTTTTACTCCACAATTAAAATTAGAATTTCCTTTTTTACAAGATTCTGACGAAGTAGGAAAAATATTTTGTACCATATGTAAGTCAGTGTTTTCTATAGAACATGGTGGACGTTCAGACATAACACAACATGTTACAAAAGTAAAAAAACATTTACTGGCATTATCAGCTGCATCAAAACACGAAAAGGTAACTTCTTTTTTTTTTAAAAATGATCCGAGTGGGTCCACTGACGAAAGTAGACGTACTGCAGCAAAAGAAGGAATATTCGCATTTCATACCGTGGTACACAATCACTCATTTCGATCAATGGACTGCACATCATCTCTTTTAAAACAAATGTATAATAAAAAATTTACTTGTGCGAGAACTAAGGCCGAATCGATTGTTTTAAATGTGTTAGCTCCTTTCGCCATGCAACAAATTTGTAAGGAAATAGAAAATATAAATTTTGCTACAATTATGATAGATACTTCTAACCATAAGAACCTAAAAATCGTACCAATTTTAATACGTTATTTCAAACCAAATTCGGGAATACAAATCAAAGTTTTTGAAGTAACAAATTTAAAAGGAGAAACAGCAAATATTTTATCAACTTATATAATTGAAAGTTTAAAAAAGCATAAGTTGTCAGATAAAATTGTTGCATTTTCTGGAGATAATTGCAATACTAACTTTGGAGGTGTTTTAAAAAAAGGATCAAATAATGTTTTTTCAATTTTAAATAACAATTTAAAAACGAATATTTTTGGAGTAGGTTGCGCTGCTCATATTTTGCACAACGATATGCAATCAAGTGCTGATGTGTTACCTATTGATGTAGAAATCATAGTTAACAAAATTTTTCAATTTTTTCATATCTATACAGTTCGAGTAGAACATTTGAAAGAGTTTTGCGAATATGCAAATGTTGAATATAAAAATATTCTTGGAAGTGTAAAAACTCGTTGGTTATCCTTATTACCTACAATAACAAGAATTATTGATATTTACCCGGGTTTAAAATCATACTTCGAGAAACAGGAAAAGTGTCCTACAATATTAAAATCGTTTTTTAATGATCCTATGTCTATAGTGTGGTTTCATTTTTTGCAAAGCCAATTAAAGGTTGTCTGTGATACTGTAACTAAAATAGAAGAAGATAAAATATCAGCCTGTGAAGTTGCAGAAGAATTAGAAATTTTAGTTGGAAAAATAAAAATAGAAAAAATCTAAACTTCCTTACAACAAATATTTTATCGCTTTTAAATGATTTAAAAAACAATAATATATATAATGGTGGCGCGGCAAGTGCCTTTAAATGATATAGGGCTGGCTTGTTCGCCTAAATGCCGGTTGTATAAAATAATAAATTAAATAAGTAAAATATAATAGAAGTGGACTGTATAATAAACAAATAAAATAAATATAATAATAATATAGATGAGGCCCACACGGCACACAATAAATAAATAAATATAATATATAAAAACAATGTTGGCCCTACAGTGGCACAACTAAAATAAATATAAATAAAAATCAAACGTGTGGCCCACACGGCACACACCAAGTAATAATAATACTAAATAACTAATTAGCCTATGCGGCGATACGGAATAGTGAGCCCTTGAAGGCTAGGCCCGTCGGCCTTTACACACAACGAAACAAATATGGTCGACCAATACTCACAACAGGTGACTGCGTTGAATGGCGGATTGCATCCCACGCGACCACAACGAGGAATGTGCTTTTACAATAAAACTAAACAAATACAAACAAATTATGAAGCACAGGCCTCGCTGCGTGCGACCACTCAAGCACAGTCACAGACGGACGACAAATTCACGTGTCTGCAGCCAAGAACACAACACACTTCAAAACCACGTTACTCACGATGACCGCTGGTAGATATGCCTAAAAAACCGAAACAATTAAACCAATGCAACAAAACAGTTGCTAGAACGATATTTACCAGACGGCCAAAACAGGAAACACAACACAAGACAACGTGGTTTCCACAAGAAATAAACTGCAGACGATCACCGGAACTAGATGTGCACAACACGAAGACACAACGACGAGAGCGAAGTGGTGCCGACGACATTCACCACGAAAGCTCTGGCCGCCGGACACCACAATAAAGATAAATGTCTCAGTGCCACCACACTAAAACTGAAACACGAGAACTTAAGAAACTTTGTGGCACTGAGAGCATGACTAAACATTAAAAGAAAAACATAACCGAACCTCTCGAAAACGTGAAATAACGAACATTTACGCACGATGATAACAATACGATTACGTAGCCTGCTGGTCGCACACGGAGGCTTATCGCCACCGCCGACATAGCCACAGATACGCAACGCACCGCTATGCATCGCACGAAAATGATAACACAAAACACAACATAAACATATTCAGCGTAAACATACACCCCCCCTTGAATGGTTCCACCTTTCAACAAGTAAAAATATATGTATAATAACGGAGTTACTGGTATAAATCATTGAATTATTAAAAAAAAACTAGACTAATACGGTTACAATAGAAAACATTATAAATAACATGAAATAAATAGGATGTGCAATAATAATAATAAAAAAAAAAGAGAAAAAAAAACAATAAAAAAATTCGGTAACAATTCGTTGGTAACTACATGATTGATGAAGTTGATTGACCTTCAAGTTCATCCTCCTCAGTTGGTAATATGGCAAGCTTTGTTACTGGACGTTGAAATATGGCACCAGCAGAGTTACGTAAGGTAACCACTCTAACTGTTCCGTCGATACCAGGATGAACAGACTGCACTCTTGCCAACGCCCATTTGGTTGGTGGCAGGGTTTCTTTACGAATCAAGCATAGGTCACCCACCTTAACATTACGAATAACCTTTATCCAGCGACCACGGCATTGCAACTGAGGGAGATATTCTTGGCTCCATCGTTTCCAAAATTGTTGGGCTTGGAACCTTACCAACTCCCAACGTTTTAATCTGCTTTTTGGTTCAGTTGTAGTCGTTGGTTCAAGTACTTGAGTAAGTGGACTACCAATAAGGAAGTGTGCTGGAGTTAAAGCTGAATAATCTGAAGGGTCAGTGCTCAATGGTGTCATTGGTCTAGAATTGAGTACCGCTTCAATTTGACACAGCAACGTAGTTAACTCTTCAAACGTAAATAATGCTCCCTTTGTCGACTTCAACAGATGTGTTTTGGTGGACTTAACTGCAGACTCCCACAGACCACCTAAATGAGGAGTGGCTGGTGGGTTAAAATGCCATTGTATTCCTGAAAACTTAATAGACTTGTCAAGGTGATAATCCTTGTGCAGTTGTTGAATATAGGATTTTAATTCTCTGTTGGCACCTACAAAATTTGTGCCATTGTCGCTATACATGTGTTGAGGACTACCTCTGCGACCAATAAACCGCTTTAATGCTGCAATAAAGGCATTAGACGTCAATCCGTTTACAAGTTCTAAATGAATAGAACGTGTAGTAAAGCAAACAAATACTGAAATATATGCTTTAGTTGACGTCACTCTTCTGATGCCACTGCGAACACTAACAGGTCCACAAAAATCTACTCCTGTGTGGGTAAACGGGCGGTCGATGCAAGTTCGCTGTCTAGGTAATGGTGCCATGAAAGGCGTTGAGGTGGTTGGATGATGCCTAAAACACGTGATGCATTTATGAACAGTGCGTCTAGCTGTATCACGTCCACGAAGAGGCCAGAACTGTATCTGAAGGTTTGCAAGCAATGCTTGTGGACCTGCGTGCAATAGACGTTTATGCTCGTATTCAAAGATCATTAGTGTTATTTTATGACTAGGTGGAAGTACTATTGGGAACTTTTTCTGATCAGACAAGTTTGACAGAGATAACCTACCACCTACTCGAATAAGACCATCTTGATCAATGAACGGATTGAGTGACTTAAGACGACTTTTTGATGAGACAGGTTCCTTCTTTCTTAGCATTGCCAATTCTTCTTGGAACTCGATAGACTGCACAAAACGTAACCAAACTGTTCGAGCATTAACAAGTTCTGTCACCGTCAGAGGCCCACACCTTTTGGTTAACAGCGTACCCTTGGTTGCCTTGGTGTTATTACAGAATCGTTGTAACCACCCTGTTGTTCTAATTAAAACGTTCCATTCTGAATATCTATCTAACACGGGATTTGATGTACAGACGGCAGACAATGTAAATTTGATGCATCTTACTTCTGGCACGTCTTCATCACCTGCTGTCACTGTTGATGGCCAAGCACTTTTGGAACTTAGTAACCACTGAGGACCGTTCCACCATAGACTATTGGTCTTGATTGACTTGGCCGATGTCCCTCTTGATATTATATCTGCTGGATTCTCGTTGGTTGGAACATGTTTCCACTGAGTTTGAACGGAATGGTCAAGGATCCGAGCAACTCTGTTTGCAACATATGACTTTAACGGTTGACTTGTTTTTATCCAACTTAATACTATAGTAGAATCCGTCCACAACACTATACTTGATTGATTTATTTGAATTTCCAATCGTCTCAGTTCATCAATTACATCAACAACTATTTCCATTAGTAATACAGCTCCACACAATTCTAATCTTGGAATAGTTGTTTGTTTGTTGGTTGGTGCTACTCGTGACTTAGACGTATACAATAACACAACAGCTTTCCCGTTATCATCTGTTGTTTTTAAATATACACAGGCACCGAAAGCTTCTTGCGATGCATCACTAAAGCCATGCAGTTCTATTCGTTCCCGTGAGTACATCACCCTACGTGGAATCCTTAATGCTTCCAAATCACGAAGTTCACCATAAAATCTTGTCCACTGGTCCTGTAGTTCTTTAGGTACACTTGTGTCCCAACCGAGTTTCAACAACCACAACTTTTGTACAAATATTTTTCCCTTTATCAGCACAGGTGAAATGAATCCTAATGGATCGTAAACTTTGTTAATGTCCGCGAGCAAAGTTCTTTTTGTCATGTATACTGGAGGCATCCAATCTCCGACTATGAACTGAAAACAGTCTGCATGGGGATTCCAGGTGACACCCAATGTGCTAACAGTGTCGTTTTCATCTAGCTTGAGTAAATAATTTTGGTCTTGCTCTGGTGTTGCTAGTTTATCAGATAATGCGCTTGAATTTGTACACCATTTTCGTAGTGACATGCCTGCACTGAGCAATGTAGTCGATAAGTCATTATACATGTTAAAACAGTCATCAATTGATTCTCCACCTGATAATAAATCATCCACATAAAAATCTTCACAAATTGTTCTCTGTGTACTTGGTCTACAAGCTTCAGAACCAAGTTGACTTAAGCATCGCGTAGCCAGATAGGGAGCAGCCTTTGTGCCATATGTTACTGTTTGCAGTGTAAATTCTTTGAGATGCTCTGAAGGACTGGACCGGTATAGGATTTTTTGCAGTTCACAATCGTCTGGATGCACTAAGATCTGTCTGTACATTTTTTCAATGTCAGCTGTAAGTGCAAATTTATGAATGCGAAATCTCAGTAATATAGAATGTAGTGTCGGCTGTACAGTAGGACCTTTCAACATGATGTTATTTAGAGACATTCCAGAACTTCCTGTAGCTGATGCATCGAAAACAACTCTTAATTTTGTAGTACTGCTATTGTTCTTGATCACAGCATGATGGGGTAAGTAATAACTAACCTTTGAACTTGAACCATTAGTGACTGGCTGCATGTGACCCAACTTTAGATATTCCGACATGAAGTCATCATATTGTTTTGCTACCACTGGGTTCTTCATCAGTTTAGCCTCCAAGTTGAAAAATCGCCTTTTTGCCATGCTCATGGTATTTCCTATTACATCAGGATGTGATTTGAGTGGCAATCGAACCATAAATCGACCTTCATTTGTTCTGACAACTGTAGACTGAAAATGTCTTTCAACTTCTTCTTCTTCGGCTATGTCCTTTGCTGACGTAGAACTGAATAGAGACAATGCTGATGAGGTGCACTTAACTGGGTTTGACACAACTTTACCACTTGTTACTACTTGACCAGTCAAAATCCATCCAAACACAGTGTTCTGAAATGCAGAGTGTTCAGATATCACATGTTTATCAGCTTTCACAATGTCAAAAAATAGCTCTGCACCCAATAACATATCAATGTTGCCAGGTTTATTATATCCTGGGTCAGCCAACTTGTTTTGTACATGATCAGGGATAACAAACTTGTCGAGGTTGAAACCTTGAGTTGGTAACGGACTGGTTATAGATGGTAAGACATGTAATTTAACATTGAATTGCACATCTTCTACTCGAGAATGCACTTCTGCTGCACAATATTGTAGAGACTTAGCATTTACATGACCTATTCCACTTACTGGTACAGCTGCATCAACCCGATGCAAACCAAGGCGCTTCACACAATGACTTGTCACAAAGTTGACTTGTGAGCCAGAATCTAAGACTGCTCTACACGGTACCATGTTCCCAATATCATCACATACCTCCACTACTACTGTAGCTAACATCACCATAGCATTCGCTTGTACAGATAAACTTGCGTTTGTAGTTCCAACCAGAACAGACTGAGGACTTGTTGAGGGGTTTACTTCACCAGAGGTTGATGATTTGATTGTTGGGTAATTCTGAATCTCTTGATGTAACAAGTTATTGTGTTTCTTTGCACATTTATTACATGGCGAGAACCTACACTGGCGGACTTGATGGTTGTGTCTAAGACAATTGTAACAAAGTTTGAACTTAAACACTGCAGCCTTGCGATCTTCAACTGTCATAGATAAGAACTCTTTACAATGACTAATCTGATGATCTCCATCACAGATAAAACACTTAACATCAACATTAGATTTGGTGAACAAAGTTCTTTTTTCAGTAAACTTATCTAGAGCTGTGTTCAACTGTCTCGGTCTAATGCTTTTATTTGCCCTTAATACTTGTTGGTTAGCTGCTTCTCCTGCTTCAAATGCAGTCACTCTACTAGCCAGAAACTTTTCAATGTCCGAGTACCGAGGCAATTCCTTTGAAGACTGACGTAGTTGCCACTCACCTACTGTAACATTATCTAATCTGCTGCATACTAGAGTGACCAACCATGCGTCCCAATGTTGAGTTGGTTGTCCAAGAGCTTCTAATGACCTAACATGGGATGTCACATGATGGTGTAATTGACGAAGATCAAACGCTGAAGCCTTTTCAATTTTTGGAGTGTCAAATAAAGACCTAATGTGTGATTGTACGATTAATGTTTTGTTTTCATATCTAGATATCAATGCTTCGTATGCTTGTACATAATTTTCCGCTGTTGTGGGAATTGTCTTGACGATGTCTGCAGCAGATCCAACAAGACAACTCTTTAAATAATGAAACTTTTGTACTGTGGCAATGTTAAGATTTTCATGAAACATAGCATTGAATGAATCGATAAAGGATGGCCAATCTTGAAGTGAACCATTAAACGTTGGAGCTGGAACTGATGGAAGTTTTACAAATCCACAATCTCTTGACATTGATGATAGTGTAGTACTAGTTCTACAGTTATTCACAGTGGCTTTTTCATAATCATCAATGATATCTAACATTAATGCACGGACTTCGTTACATTCATCAAGAAATGACAACCGTTCATTATCTTGGACATCAGGTCGCTCATCAATTTCTTCAATTTTTGTCTGAACTTCATCATATTTTTCCATTGTTTTGACAACTTCATCTAAGCGCAGTTTTATTTGACGACAAGACTTTGAATTGGTGTCAAAGTTTTTAACAAATTTGACAGAAGATGCAACAATCTTTGTATAACTGTTTCTTTTTTTAATTAAAGCTTTAAATTCAGCTGATGATGGTTCAACCAATGTCATGGTGACAAAAAACTAACACTAACTTGTTAGGATTACAAAATCAATACACACTAAATGTTAATTTAATAAAAATCAATAGAAATAGTAACAAATACCAAAAAAATACATCCGGCCCGAAGGACCAAAAATGGTGGCGCGGCAAGTGCCTTTAAATGATATAGGGCTGGCTTGTTCGCCTAAATGCCGGTTGTATAAAATAATAAATTAAATAAGTAAAATATAATAGAAGTGGACTGTATAATAAACAAATAAAATAAATATAATAATAATATAGATGAGGCCCACACGGCACACAATAAATAAATAAATATAATATATAAAAACAATGTTGGCCCTACAGTGGCACAACTAAAATAAATATAAATAAAAATCAAACGTGTGGCCCACACGGCACACACCAAGTAATAATAATACTAAATAACTAATTAGCCTATGCGGCGATACGGAATAGTGAGCCCTTGAAGGCTAGGCCCGTCGGCCTTTACACACAACGAAACAAATATGGTCGACCAATACTCACAACAGGTGACTGCGTTGAATGGCGGATTGCATCCCACGCGACCACAACGAGGAATGTGCTTTTACAATAAAACTAAACAAATACAAACAAATTATGAAGCACAGGCCTCGCTGCGTGCGACCACTCAAGCACAGTCACAGACGGACGACAAATTCACGTGTCTGCAGCCAAGAACACAACACACTTCAAAACCACGTTACTCACGATGACCGCTGGTAGATATGCCTAAAAAACCGAAACAATTAAACCAATGCAACAAAACAGTTGCTAGAACGATATTTACCAGACGGCCAAAACAGGAAACACAACACAAGACAACGTGGTTTCCACAAGAAATAAACTGCAGACGATCACCGGAACTAGATGTGCACAACACGAAGACACAACGACGAGAGCGAAGTGGTGCCGACGACATTCACCACGAAAGCTCTGGCCGCCGGACACCACAATAAAGATAAATGTCTCAGTGCCACCACACTAAAACTGAAACACGAGAACTTAAGAAACTTTGTGGCACTGAGAGCATGACTAAACATTAAAAGAAAAACATAACCGAACCTCTCGAAAACGTGAAATAACGAACATTTACGCACGATGATAACAATACGATTACGTAGCCTGCTGGTCGCACACGGAGGCTTATCGCCACCGCCGACATAGCCACAGATACGCAACGCACCGCTATGCATCGCACGAAAATGATAACACAAAACACAACATAAACATATTCAGCGTAAACATATAATGAAAACTCATTCAAAAAAAGTACTGATCTATTTTATAATACTTTTTTATCTTACGTAGAAAAATGGGGTTGCCACTTTAACCAGTTGAAAATATTTCGTTGGGTCCAACTAATAAACTGTCATACTTGGGAAAATGTTCAAAAATGTATTAAATTTCTTATGGAAAACAACCGAAATAATTCTAATATAAAATTAGATGAAGATAATTTATTTGATGAATTCAGTCATGTAGAACAAATTTTTAAATCACGAATTCATGAATGGCAAAAAAATTCAGCTAAAGTAGAAGTTAAGTGGTGGTGTGAAATATTTGAATACACTAAAGCTCATAACATTGATACAACTAACATATCAAAAATTGTAGAATATTCTTTGGCAATTCCTGGTACAAATGCTGCAGTAGAACGGATTTTTTCAACCATTTATGTGTTGTGGACAGATGAAAAAAATCGATTTTTGGTTGAAACTATCAAATCAATTATGATTGTAAAAACACATTTTAAAAACTTATCTTGTAATGAGTTTTATAATATTCTATTAAAAGAACCTAGGTTACTCGATGAAATCGGTTCAGCACAAAAGTACACAAAAACATCAAAAGAAGAAATGTACGTGCCATCGTCATCAAAATAATTTTTTTGGACTTTTGTGTACATATTATACTTATTAATATTTCATTTGTATTTAAAAACTATTATACAGCATACATTTAATTTGTTTTTTTTATATTAATATATTTAGTTAAAATTAGAATTTCCTTTTTTTTTTTTTAGTTAAGTAACTAAAGTGTCCCGTATTTTTATTTTATTTTTATGGTCACCCTAGTATACTCTCTCCCATACTTTATAACATTTATGCTGCTGACCAACCTACCACACCATACACTTTAGTAGCTGATTATGCAGACGATAAGGCAATAATATCTATCAATTCAAATCCGGAAATAGCTTCATATAATCATCAAAATCACTTAACCCTTATGGAAGACTGGTATACCAAGTGGCGAGTTAAAATTAACCAGACAAAATCTATCCACACTACATTTACACTGCGTCTCTCTCCATGCCCCGAGGTATCTATATATGGTACTCAAATTCCTACTTCTTCCACTGTCAAATATTTAGTACTTACACTTGATCGCAGACTTACCTGGGCTCCTCACCTTAAATCTAAAAGACAAAATTTAAACCTACGGCTGCGCTTGTTAAAAACTTTCTGCAATAACAATAAATACACAAACATTAAAACTAAACTTCTAATTTATAAATCTCTAATCAAGCCCATCTGGACATATGGCATACAGCTCTGGGATAATGCAAAAAAATCCAACATCAACAAGATTCAAACTTTCCAAAATATTGCGCTAAGGAAACTACTTAATGCTCCACCTTACGTCTCCAACCATTCTATACAACAAGACCTCAGGATGAATTCCGTCAAAGACGAAGGAAAAATTTATTATATGCGTTTTCACAGTAGGTTACCCAACCATCCTAACCCTCTTATAAAAAATCTGGCAATCCCTTCGATTCCGGGTAATCCCGCTAGGCGTCTTAAACGCAACTGGTGTCGTGACCTGCTAAACGCATGACCCCTTGAAAATCCCCTTATAATCTGAAACAAAATAGGTAGTGTCATCATTGGGTGGCTTCTTCCGTCATATTTTTCATGTTTTTATTACTCTTATCAAATTTACTTATTGTTCTATGAATAGATTGTAAATATCTTGTAAAAATAAAAAAAAAAGAATCGGTGTTCTGGTTCACATTAAAAATGTTTTCAAAATTGCAAATTTCTGATGACGACACCCTTCCTTTGTCCTCCCTCTCCCTACACGGTGTATGTGTTCCTTGGTCAGTCACTACCGATGTTGGCGAGTTTGGGATAGAAGTCCGGCGTGAAACTCTACGTGAAATTTTGCGGGTTCCTACCGATGAATTATCTTAGTTAGATTTATTCGGAATTATGGAATTTAATTGAAAAACATTTTTAGTGAGGTTGGGGTGGCCGGGAATTACTTTCGGGTCGACTTGTCGGACTTTTTGTCGGCCCGGCGGTCGTTTCCCGATTTCTTTTCCCTATCCGCATCACTCGATTTCGATTTATCGACGCGATTTACGCAAACATTTGCGTAATGCGGCCCCCCGCACTGTAACACACCACCCCCTTCCTAGGTGGGTGGGTGTCTTTGGGTCCTCCCAATAGTCTACCAGCCGTTTGCGATGTCTTCGCGGCGGTTTTGTCTGGGGCGGCGGTATCTGACCGCCGCGGTCCGTCCAATTGTTTTGCTACACGTCGGAGATCACGGAACGTACGCGGGTTCGCGAGTCGAACAAGTGAGACAAACTCATCACGAGTAAGACTACCCACGATTTCTACGATATCCGTCTCCGGAAGTTGTAACCCAATACGCCTAGACAAATTATACTTGTAAATACAAAAATCTGTTAGGGATTGCTCTGGCCGCTGACGCACGGACATGACCTCCGCCATCAACTGCAACCGAATAGCCGGGCTGTCCCAACGGTCCGCGAATTCGATTAAAAATTCGTCCCACGTTAAACCCAATGACTTGACCATTTTATACCACGTAGCAGCGGTGTCGCTTAACTGGTCCTGTATCAGTCGTACCCACTCGGATTACGGAATGCCGGAGCTACGGAATACCGATTCGCAACTTTCAATGAAGTTTTTCGGGTCCTCGTATTTTTTTCCGGCAAACTGTGGCGGTGTTAATTTAAAATTAAAACCAAAGGACAGATTTCGTGTATCTCCGAAATTGTCCGTATGCCCAATATACCGATCTGGGTGGTGGGTTTGGCTATTTAAAAACACCGTATAAACGTTGTGCGAATTAGGCAATTCGCTTGGTTGGGGGGAACGTCTATTATTATACTGTCAGGGTATACCCTTCACTTTGAATGCGCTGTTCAAGCCTAATGATCAGATCATTTTTCGTACCCGCACTGGAAATATCACGTAACTCGCACTCCGATTTAAGTCCGCGATGGATATTTGAAAAATTGTTTTCGAAACCCTCGGCATCGTGTTTTTGTTATTGTTCGTTATCACAATGTCAACAACGATGTTATCACGCGAGCGATCGATATTGATTAAGGTATGATTACACCACGGTAAGTCAACCGTAGATAATACCGACACCCGATTAAATCGACGAACGCGAATTTCAGTGTGACACTATTTATATCGCGTGCGTATAAGATTTGACGCAAGTGATGTCGACCGGTTTACGCGCACGCAGGTCGTCGCTGCGTACACGTGCTGGAAATGTACTTAATCGGACACCAAAAGAAAACATAGTCGGCGGTGCAACCGAAGATAAGAAGAGGTGCAATTAAAACTATTTCCGTCGACGCTGTCACTTGTTAGGCGTCAACTCGCGATAATCGGGTTTTTTTCCTAACTAGCGAGCTAAGTTAGTACTTGTGGGTTTGCGAAATACTACGTAAGCAGTTATTTTATGATGCACAAAATAAAATGTACTTACGATTTTCGCTGTACCCGTATTTAATCCTTTGTGAGATTCCTCGGGGAGCCAATTTGTCACGATGCAAAAGTTCACATAAAATATTATATTACTATTAATAATAATAATAATAATAATAATAATAATAAAAAAGAAATAAAAGTAATTATAATAATTAAATTTATTATAATAATAATAAATAATGAAATAAAGGGAGATGTAATAATAAAAATAACAATTAGACGCACAAAATAATATTAATAACGACAAATGTCATAAGACGCGAGAAAAGAATAATAATAGAAAAATGTCACAAATGGCCACGAAGAGGGCTAGAAGCAGACAAGTTCGTCAGCCGTTCGCGGCGGTCGGCTCACAGTCCGCGAACGCTTCGTGACACATCGCCGTCACCAAAACTGGTTCTTTTAATCGCTCGGGCGTCCCGATTGATAATCGAACGTACGATATACAGTGGCAAGGGGGTGTAACGGGTGAGATCGCGGTATCCGTGAGACACGACCGTGTCGAAGTATGTTTTGCTATGACAATAAATAAATCATAAGGTCAAACCTTAAGAATTGCAGTGATTGATGTAAGAGAAGATTGCTTTTCACATGAACAATTTTTGTGGCATGCTCCAGAGTCAATACGCCCACAAGTTTAGTTATTTTAGCACCAACAGGAAATACATAAAATGTAGTTTGGTTCAAATATAGTTATTTTTTCTTGTGGAATCAATTTAATTGTACATTTAATTGTACCATCAAAGGTTGTAGATTCCATTCAACTGAGTCATGCCATAAACAAATCTAAGAACTTAGTTTAATTGTACCTTAAACACAAAATAATTTATTTAAGCACGTATTTGAATTGGAGTGTTTAAATACAGAAGATGTATCTAATTGTTTTCTATTTGATTTAATATCAGATAAAATAGAAAACCATTTATATTCACAATATGCTGATTATTTATTAGAAACTTTTATGTATAAAAATTCAAAATTTCATCCAGAAATATGGGCACGCATGACAAAAAGTGTTTGCCAACAACTAAAAATTATAAATAGTTCCATTCGTAATTTAACCCAGTGATGCGCAACCTTTTTTGATCCACGACCCCCAAAACTATTTATTTTGATAATACGACTCCCCTTCCTCCCCTTCCGTATTATATAAGTGTGTAATATATAATTACTTAATAATTTTAATGTATACAAACATTATTTATATAAATTAAACCGTTAATTTTAGACAATTTTAATATTTCTTTAATTTAAATAATCCAAACTATAAAAAAAAAAAAAATACAAAATTAGAGTTATATAAAATCCAAAATTAAAAAAAATTACAGAAATTATTATAACGATAATCAACATTTTAATGTTTTTTAAATTATAAAATTACTATTAAATTATTTTAACGAGAAACCTGAGTTTGTATTGTAAATATGATTGATTTTATGTTTGGTTTGATATACACTGCTACTCTTAAATCAGCTTCAACATTTAATCTGGAGCGATATGTGTTTTTAATAATCGCAAGTGTTGAAAACGCTATTTCGCATAAATAAGTTAATGTAAAAGGAATTAAAATTGATATAGCTTGTTTTGATAATTCTGGATTTTCAAGTTTGATGGAAATCTAAAATTTATCACATGCATTTTCTTGAAATTAAAATCGTAAATTTTCATCTGATGACAAGTCAATAAGTTCTTCATTTATTTTTTAATTTTCTAATTTTATTTCATTGATATAAAAATGAAATAGATTTCTGATCCAATCCAGATTTTTTTCTGGAAAATCTTCAAACCGTGCATTAAAGTTTGTTTGTAAACTTATTTGATGAGCAATTACAATCTCTTTTTTTATATTAATATTCACATCTTTATCATTGAAGAATTCTGATAAACACGAAAAACATTTAAAATTTGTCATCGTTAACATAATTTTTCAACAAAAAAATTTTTTTTTTTTTAAAACATTGATTTTATCATAAAAATAAAAGAAGATATTAATATTTTTCCCTTGTAGGTTTAAATTTAGACAATTTAATTTATCAAATATTACTGCAAGATAACCTAGAATTGCTCGTCTAAAAAATGTTCTGAAAGTGTATTATTAGGTTCTAAAAGAAAAATTCATGTTTAATCTCTATGTTCAAAAAGGCTTGATAATATGTTGCCATGGAACAATCACCTTACTTCAGTATGAAGAAGCAATTTTTGATGGTCAGAACCCATTTTATTGCAAAGTATACTAAAAAGTCTAGAATTTAATGACTGATTTTATAAAATTTATTACACTTATAGCATTAAGGATTACTTTATTAATATCTAGTTGAAATTTCTTGGAAGCTAAAGCTTCTCTGTGAATCATACAATGGTTAAACATTATATTTGAAGACACTTCTAAAATCTTGGCTTAAAAACCTTTTTTTGAACCAGTAAGAGCAGCTACATCGTCAGTGCATATTGACACACACGTTGACCAGGGAATTTCATTAATTTCTAAAAAATTGTTTATAAGATCAAAAATATCATTTCCAGTTGCATGCCCTTCTAATGGTCGATAAACTAAAAAGTCTTCTTCAATTTTATCTTTATAAATACATCAAACATAAACTAGAAGATGAGCAAGATTAGTTATATCGGTAAATTCATCTAATTGCATTGCAAAATAATTCCTTCATAATCTATTTAAGAGTTGTGATATCAAACATATTTTCAACTCAACATGACACAGTATCTCTTGATAGAGGATATTTTTTTAATTAATTTGCATATGATTCGCCATGCATTATTGATACTATTTTTATAGCGGCTGGCAAAACGAGAGATTCGCCAATAGAATGTGATTTTTTGGTTTTTGCAAATTAATATTTAATTTAGTTTCATTAAATATTTAATTAATATCTAATGACGCAGCCAAAGATTTTGTAGGAACTGAAGTAAAATTACGCATAATATTTGTTTGAACTTTTATTGAATTTTCATACCTTTTAAAAAAGTCTTCCTCTATATATTTGAATTAGGGATGTTTAGTTACTAAATGTCGTTTTACCTTCGATGGTTTCATGCTTTCTGGAGCTAATCTTTCTAAACAAATAATACATTTTGGCTCACCTTTTTTAATATCAAAAGTGAATCCAAACTTAATGTAACTGTCTTGGTATTTACGGTGCTTTTTATTAACTTTTTGGTTCGAACATCCTCGACTGATTTTTACATCTGACGACGTTTCTGATACCTTACGAACATTAATTTAAATAACACTTTCATCATCACTATTCATCGGTAGTTTAATTACAAATTTGTCCATATCGATGTTTCAGTATATATATTATAAAATATTAAAATATTAAAAATATTAGTTTAAATTAATACATCATACAAATAATTATTAAAAACTATACAAAATGTTAGCATTAATAGGATTAACCCAACGGCTCGTACACGACTATTGAACGATTTTATAACAACCGTGAGATTAAATAAAATAAAATTTAAAAATAACCCATATACTGCGTGTTCAATAGAACTTGTTATCACAACATATGAAACTTATCCTTAAGACCGAATGTCAATTGAATAGTGCCTATTAGTCATGCACAACGATATATTTTCCGTTGTCGATATCGGTTCATGGTATCGATATCATATCACGATATCGAAAAACAAACGATATCGATATCGACAAACGATATATCGATATAATTTATTAATTTATAATAATTTATAGACTAAAAATGTAAAAAGTAAAAAAAATTTATTGACGGTTTTTTTTTTTAAATTAATATTTCTTACATTAAAAAAGTGTAAATAAAAAGTATAAAAAAAATGTTCATATTATATTATTAATTATTATAAACAAAAATTTAAAAATTTAAATCGAATTAAAATTACAGGTATATTATTTATTTTTCATCTACTGTAGGTACCTCGGAGTGTTGTATAATCGCTTCCTGAAAATATGCATACATTTAAAATTATTAAGTATTTAGCTAAAAAATATTATTATTTATTAATAGTTTTCACACCATTACGTTTTCTGATATATTTTTTTCTTTTAAATATGAATTAAAAAAAAGTAATTGGTTGACTCTGTCTGGTGATAACCGATTTCTTCTTTTGGTAATGACTTGACCAGCTTCACTAAACAACCGTTCGCAAGGAACACTTATTGCTATTACACTTAAATATTTTTTTGCCATCTGTGAAACTACAGGATATTTTTTCTCGTTGTATTTCCACCATAATAATGGATCTTGGTTATGACTTATTTTCTGTCATACTTTTATATTTATGTAATTCATTTCCTTCGTCTTCATATTCTTCGTCACTGTCGGCTATAAGAGATCGTATTTTTTTTTGCAGGTGGTTCCACTGGTTCGTCTTCATCAGAATTTATTTCTGTTAATGGAATCTCTTCGTATTTTTCAAATTCATTTTCTAATTGTTCCCAGACTAAAGTTTTTTGGTACTCCAATAAAAATTTAAGTTCGTGGTATCTAAGATCAAGAGCTGAAGCTTTTGATAGTATAATGCTCATCTGATCTTTTCTTTTCTTAAAATCGTTTAAGATGGTAAATTTTATCGTCTTTACAAAATTTGATTAGTTTTCTTTTTCTTGCATGCAATTTAAAAGACTCTTTATTAATCGATTGGCAATTGACGCAGTTACATATTTTTCACCTCCTAGTGTTTCAGTAACTGATTGAAACGGTTCTAACACTTTCACCATATCATTCATATTTTTAAATTCATTAGACGTTATAAACCATTTATCCGTTTTTCTATTTTTGGATATTACGTTATTAATTGAAACTTGGTGTCGTAAAATACTTTTAATCATTAAACACGTAGAATTCCATCTTGTTATACAGTCTTGAATTAGCTTAGTTTTATCTTCTATACATCTTTCTTGTTCCTTATCTAATTCATGTTGTGATGACGAACTTCGATTAAAATGCGCAACAATCGCTCTCAACTTGTTCGTTAATAATTTTACTGATTCATTTTGAAGCCCGGCGTTCACAGATAATTGCATAGAATGTGCAGTATATCTAATTAAATTGTTCTGATATAGGTCTTTAATAGCCTTTACCATATTAGCCGCATTATCACTAACTATAGCACACACTTTATGTTCGATTTCCCAATTTCGCATAACAGATTGTAAATTTTTTATAATATTATCTGAAGCAAGGCTGGGCAAGTTAATGAAATTTTTTAACTCAGTTAAGTTAAGTTAATTTTTTTTTCAATTAAGTTAAAAGTTAAGTTAATAGACTTTTTTAATAAATCAATTAAGTTTAAATTAAGTTAACAAATATTGTTAACTTAACTTAACTTAAATTAATAAGTTAAGTTAATATAACCTTATAATTGTGAAAACACTGAAAACGTATTAGTTATTACTTATTACTGACAAACTGCAGCAGTGTAAGCGACTGATCAAACTAGTGAGGAACTGAGGAATGAAAACTATGAACTAAGAATGTATAAATGTATATTACACCACTATAGGTAGGTAGGTATTTCTGTAGTATAATTAAAACATATTAAATATTAAATATAAATTTATATAATAAACAAATAAATAGAAATTATCACAATTCATGATAATCGACAATTGTACAAATTATAAAATATTAAATAATAAGAAATAAATAATGAGACCTTATGGCTAATAATAATGATAATAAGCCATTAAGCCCGCTATTATTACGCTATTAAACATTTAAACGTGACTTCGTGGGCTCATATAGCTATTGATAAATCTTATATTACGGTCATAGGGGCGACAATGGTCTAAATGTCACATTGTATTATACTATTATTTATTATTTTGTTTTTCATTAAATCTTTTTTTTCTAATAATATTTTCTAATATTCTACGAATTAAATTAATTAAAACGACGAAAATTCAAAATTAACCTAATTGGGAATTTTAAAAATAATACAAGTTGATTTTAAGTTAACGGATATCCTAATGAGTTAAGTTAAAGTTAAGTTAATTAAAACAGCAAACTAGTAAGTTAAGTTAATAAGTTAAAATTAACTTAACTTTTAACTTATTAACTCGTTAATGCCCAGCCTTGATCTGAAATATGTAATTCCGGTACCTCAATCGTTTCTAAAATTCTATTGCGTAATTTCCAATTGTCCAAAAAATGACATGTTATACCCAAGTAACTGTTGTTTGCCATAGATGTCCAAAAGCCAACAGTTAAACATACATTAGGTATATTATTCAAAACCACTTTTAAATTCTCCCTTTCTACTTTTGCCACTTGGTCAATTTGTCTTGTTATAGTCATTCTACATGGGACAATAAATTCGGGTACAGCTATGTGCATGAACTCGCAAAATCCTTCACCATCTACTATACTAATTGGTTTTAAATCTTTGATAACAAATGTCATCAAACCTTTAGTTAACTCTTTACAGATAGTTTTGACATACATATTTGAAAATAAGTTTGAATGCCACTCGATAAACTAGATTTTGTTGATGTACACTGTTGCAAGTGTGATTTCAAATTAGTAGTATTACCACAGTATGTAATTACAGAATTACACACGCAACAATGAACTTGTTTTTTATTTAATATTATACCATTATCATCTATTTTTAAGCCAAACTGTTTTCATATTTGACTACGATCTCCAGGCAATGGTACTAATTTTATATTACTCATAATAATAATTTAAATTAAATAATGAATAAAATACACCAAATAAATTCGAAAACCGATTACGACGACCAACGGAAATAACGAGACTAATAATTAATATTGTACAAATTCTTTCATGTTCATGTTTATGACGAAGACCTTATCGTTATAGTATTGCTTAATATTAATATTACAAGCTTAATTATTAGTGTTTATCTTTCTTTATCATTCAATATTTGTCAAAACTAAAATAAACAAAAAATACAATCTTTAATAAATTAAATGATATCGAACATCGATATCGAATATCGATCTACTTTCGATAAATTTGTCTAATCGATATCATAAAATTGGTTCGATATCGATATCGATATCGAAATACGATATCGTTGTGCATCACTAGTGCCTATAATAAAACACTTGGGGACATACCCTTCCATGTATTATTTGGTTATCAGCCAAGGTTTAAGGATAGTATACTATATCACTCGGTCTCAGAAGATACATGGGATGACACTGCAGATCTCCAAAACCATGTTCGTGAGAAGATTGCTGTAAAACAACAGTGATGGAAGGAAAGGTATGATAGTAAACATGCTAAACCAATTATAAATGATGTAGGTGACTTGGTTTTTATACGAAAGCCACAGTAACAAGAGATTCTGCTAAGCTGCAGTCAAAGTACCGTGGGCCTTTAGTGGTCACAGAGATGGTATCCAAAAATGTTTATCGAGTAGCTGGCCTGAGAGTTAAAAATGGCAGACAATGTTCAACTAAAGTGCATATGTCACAGATGAAGAGTTATCATCTACCCGACACCGACGACGAAGTAGAAGAGACAACGGTAACAGCAGACCTAGAGGAGAGAGAATCATGGACGGTAGAACCAGTGAGCGAGGAGAACATAGCAGGGATGGAAGAGGTTCCAGAAGAACCGGGCCGACCCAAAAGAAACCACAAGCCACTAGTATGGCATGAAACGATAAAATAGTCAATGTTATTTAGTTAGTTATTTTTAATAGCTTAGTTATTAATAGTTATTTATAGTTATTAATAACTAAGTTATTAATATTTGTTTGTTTATCTCAATTTTATTTGTATAATGTTGAATCTTTGAAATGTAAAAACTGATGTATGTGTAAAAAGGGTTTATGAGTAAACGTGCGTGAGGACACTCATGGGTCAGGATAACCGAATGTTATAAAAAAAAATATATTGTAAGTGTGCGAGCATTGAGCTCAGTGCTCGTGAGTGTGTGGTGGGCGGTGAAGATAGCGAGGACTGAGGTCAGTGCGCGGACAACCAGTGATGGTAATAGATGTATAACAGTGTATTATTTGTTTTAAATAATTTTGTGTGTTTTAAATATTTTGAGATTGTTTTTCTTTATATCTTAATATAGATATGAGTAACTCATTACAATATATATATATATATATATATATATATATATATATATATATATATATATATATATATATATATATATATTTAACAATAATTATGAACGGAAATTTGGCAAAAATTTTAATTTTTGACTGTCTGCAGGTCATGCCTGTGAATGAGAGGAACGAATCGTAGACACGCCTAACGAAATATTATTTCATTTTGTGTAACTATGATCTATAATTGTATCTTTGTACAATTATTTCAAGCCAAAACTGTATTTTATACCTTAAGAACAATATAGATAATATAATAAATAATATATTCCAAAATATGAATATATTTTAATAATTTCACCATAGCAGGTAGATTGGCGGGAATAGGAATTGTACCTTTTTTCGGTTTTGGCGGAAACGAGTAATTCTACATTTTTTTTTTTGTATAAAAATCAGTTTGTAGTTCTAAAATGTTATCATATACGAATACATTTATAAATATAATATGAGGTGTGAACATTTTTTTATTAAAATTACTTCAATATTGATATTGATTTTCATTAACTGTTCAAATTAATGGCACAGAAATAGTATTCAGAAAAAGTCTGCTTATGTTTTATAATTTTACTATACTTGTAATTAAAAAAAAGAAATCGATGTATAATTGGTTTTTACAACAAATTTACGTTGGTATATTATGTAAAATTTGAAATAATAAATTATATTGACTATACTTCAAGATACCATGAGCAAAAATGACTATTTACTCTTTTATTTTTAAGAACTACCTGTTAAAAGTAGATGGAATTTACAATTACCCATTTATTATCAATGACTAACTTTTTAAACTTACATTTAGTTTGAATGCTAATTTATTTTTTAATAATTTGTTGTTATTACAATTATCTAGCTTATATTTTGAATGATAACTGGTATGTAATTAAAATGTAGGTACATAAGGAATGAGTTAATTCAAGTCGTTGATTTTGAATTGAAAATATCGGTATGATATTAAATTTAAAATTAATTTCTTACATGGCTGATTTTCATTTTGTATAGAATTTAAGGAGTAAAGACACGCAGAATATTCTATTTAAGTACTAAGTTACTGAACAAATATCAATTTATACTTAAATACATTTATACATTTCATTTAAAAGCAGAATAATAATAAATATATATTAAATTCTTTGTATTGTTAAGTGATTTTATTTTTGGAACATGAAGTGCTTTGTTGGTAATTTTTGAATATTTTAAACAATAGGTTTTTGGCTACGCTTTATGAATATCTCATAAAGATTTTACGTGAACTCAGTCAAGTAATTATTTGCACGTACCTTTTATTTTGAATTTTCAAATATATTTATGATTTCGCATTTTTTTGATAGGTAGGTTAACCCATTGTTAAATATAAACGAATAATATTTATATGCTGTTCATTAATCTTGGTGCTATCTCCAACTATATGGTTTTCAGTCTTTTTACAATTTCAACAAATTATTTTTGAATTGAAAATATAGTGTCATATGTTATATTTATAAAAAAATATAATTAAAGTCAGCTGGATAAAGTTCTCACGAAGTCTTAAAATATAGAACCCTATTTCTATGCAATATTTATGTATAACATTCTAAGCACAGATAATTTTATTTGTATAATTATTAAAATACATGAAGATATTTGAATAACATTTATTACTTATGAGTTCATAAATCTAGTCAAGTTTATAAAAAGGTAATTTTTTACCTTTTCTTGTTTATCAGTGTTACTTTCGTCGAAGACTGATCACTGATAAGCAATAAATAAATTTGAATTCAACACGTTTTGAAATTTTTTTAAAAATTAATGACGTAACCAAATCAAAAGTTTTAAACACCAAAATTATTTTAAAATACTTATTTATAAAATAGCTATATTGGATTATAATAATTATTTATTTTAGTTGTAAAAAAATGAAATAAAATATAACATATATAAAGTATAAACACAGCTCTAGAAATCATTACAAAAAAAAAAAAAACTTAAAAATATTGAATAGAAAAAAAGTTATTACATTATTCAAATAGACCTGTTACACTGCATATGTGATGAGAACAAATTAGTTGCTCAGACATACGATGTTGCTGCTGTTATGTCTGGTCCTTATAATGGTTTACAAACTTTAATATAACTTAATATGAAAATGTTATGTATATTCATTGTTATGCACATAAACTTGATTTAGTAATTAAACCAGGGACGTATTTATGGGGAGGATGATGGGGCTACAGCCCCCATTGAAATTTTAGTATAACGTAGAAAATTACAGTATTTGTGTCTTATCCACGGATTACACATTATAAAAATCTGACACCCTATCATTGATTAAATATACACAGAAAATCGAAATGAATAATGTATAGATATTAATCTACATGGTAGGTGCGTCGTCTTGGCACCTGTAATTCATCAAACCTCCCCCTAAATAATTTCATTTTTTTAGTACCCGATTTGTATCCATTTGTACTCTATTTAAAAAAATTTGTACCCCTTTACTTTCGTCGTAAAACGTAATATTAAGTCCGGGTGCTGTAGCGACGTCGTCCCAGCACCCGGAATGTTCAAGTCAACCGATTTAATTCAGACCAATTACATGTTTTAGTACCCGATTTGTATCCATTTGCACCCTACTAAAAAAAAATTGTACTCCTTTACATTCGTTGTACATTCGTCGTAAAACCTAATACTAAGAGATTACTTAAACTCTAGACGTCGGTTTAAGCTTCCAGCTTTAATAAAATCTTCATGATCGTGATTTTTTTGGGCTTAAGCTTAATAATTTGTACTATTTACTATCTATTCACAACATTTATTTTTGATCAGTTTATAACAAATTCATATCCAGTAATTATCTATATTCGTATAAAAGATACTAGCTTATGACTCAGTTGGTGTACATATCAGATAATCTTTATGTAATTTATTATAACTATGTATCTGTAATTGATTTGGCTGAATAAAATAAATAATATAAATAATTTGATTAGATTGGATTAGTTAAATTTATCTATGGTATTAATCATCAATGAAAAATAAAATAGCGAGCAAGTGGGTACCGGTGTGAAACAAAATATAATAAAATAAAATATGAAAATAGGTGTCAAACAGTTCATTATAAAATATACGGTGATTGATAAATTTTAATTCAATGATATACGAAAAACGATTCTGAGCAGTGACGGTTAGAATATTTCATACTTATACGTATATTAACTTTAATGCCGTTACAAACAACTTGTGAAAAATTTTGCAATAAATAGAAATACAAATATTGTTACAAAATCAATACATTCATTGATCGGCTTAGAATCTAAAATAAATGTTTGTGTATGTAAATACATATAATATACGATATTCTGTTACATTTTTATTTAATAAAACTATTCATTGATAATCTTTACATCAAGATATTGGGCTTACCCAAGAAAAAGTGTCTAGGTACGTCAATATAAAATATAATCAAATGTAGAAATTAGTAACATTTGAAGTTATATTTAGAGTTCAAAGCTATAATAAACAAGCTTATATATAAAGTATACACATTGGGGATTGAGACTTATCACCCCAAAAGGACGTGCTCTGTTAAAAGCTGCAAACAATACCAATGCTGAAATAATTTCTACAAAGAAAGCAACGTATTGGCTAACTGACCAGAACATGATTCCAGATTTACTTGACTTCGTAATGAAAGTTATATCCTCTAATTACGTCGAAATAAAAGAACTCGTAGAATTAACGTCTGATCACATACCAGTGCTTCTCACATTAAGTTCTAATGTTATAAAAAAACAATGCAAGGTGTTACTTACCAATAAAAAAACTGACTGGGACTTTTTCCGGGCTAGTTTAGACGAAATGATAACCCTTTCTGTAAGGCTTAGAATACCAATTGAAATTTATAGCGCAATTGAACAGCTAACTAACAATGTTGTTAAGGCAGCGAAATTGGCTACACCTAAAATACCAGCAAGTAGAAACCATGAAATCACCTACCTAGTGGAAGTTAGAGAACTAGTAAAAGAAAAGCGAAAAGCACGGAAAAATTAGCATCGAACGAAAGATCCTTCAGATAAAACTATTTGGAATCGCACTAGTAGACTCTTACATGATAAAATAAAAGAAGTCAAAAACAAAACATTTAAATCTTACTTGAGTAATCTGTCTGAAACGAAAGACACCGATTATTCGCTGTGGAAGGCTACAAAACAAATGAAAAGGCCTAGAGCCTATGTACTACCAATTCGTCAAGAAGATGGATCATGGGCACGCTCTGACCAAGACAAAGCTGAAACGTACGCACGTCACCTGGAATGTGTATTCCAGCCGAAAAATATCGTCTCTGAACTTGACACAGAACAGTGTCAACCATTGTCCGAAATACGTGAAAAGATAAAAGATAAAAGATAAAAGATAAAATGCCGCATACTTGGTGTGCACTCATCGAATCCTATCTGATCGTCAGTTCAGAATCATTCACGAAGAAGCAATAACTAACTGGAAAAATATATCAGCTGGAGTACCACTAGGTAGCGTCCTCGGACCTATCTTGTACTTACTCTACACCAAGGGTCGGCAACTGGCGGAAGGCAAAACTCTGGATCCTGTCAATACATTGTACTTATTTCATTATATTATTATTAATAGAGAATATTTATTTAATTTAATTTATCAAACTCAGATTATAGATATATCATAATTCATTGTCATATCATTATTACGATGTTATCGGCCGACAACCGAGTCGCGACTATACCAAATATCAAATAATCCGACGGCGTAAAATTACTTTAATTTAATTATTGCTTATCGTTATCGTTATAGTTATATTGTTTGTCTATAATCCGTATTTTCTAAATAACAATTTAGTATTTCGTTTTATATTATTATTCGTTCAATATGTTGAGTAAAAAACGCAAAATTGACAGCTAAAATAGGAAGTTTTTGAACGAGTTGACAGAACTATATTGTTTTATATTGCCTGAAAGGGTTGGAGCCATTCCAGTCTGTTTGATTTGGAATTTAACTGTCGCTGTTATTAAAAGTGGAAATTTAAAACGGCATTATGAAACTACTCATAAAGATTTTCATACGAAATTTCCTCCAGGCAGTGAAGTGCGTAAAAATAAGCTAAACACATGTATGTTATCTTACGAAAATAGTACGACTACACTAATACGGTGTATGAGTGAACAAGAAAAATCAGCTGAGGCAGCATTTCGTGTGTGCTGGGTTCTTAATAAGCACCAAAAACCGTTTTTCGATTCCGAAATAGTAAAAGAGTGTATGTTAGAAGTGGCCACTGCACTTTTTCAAGAAAATAAAAAAATCGTTACCTCTATCCAAGATATTCCTTTGTCAGCAAGAAGTAACACAAGAAGAACAGAAATTTTGGCAGTCGAAAACAAAAAAAGCTTATTTGAACTTTTACATAAGTCCTACTACATTGCGCTTGATGAATCTTATGACTTAGTTGATTCTGAACAAATGTCAATTTTCATACGATTTTTCGACATTGAAAATAAAGTGTTTAGAGGAGAGTTACTAGCAATATTGACATTTGAAGGCAAGACTCGTGGAGAAGATTTATTTAAGAGTTTCGGTGACTTCATGAAAAAATCAAATTTGAGTTATAATAAAATTGTGTCAATTTCCACTGATGGAGCTCCAGCGATGATGGAAAAAGAAAAAGGATTACTAAAAAGAATTCGGGTTAATAATTCCGGGATATTTACTTATCAATGCATAATTCACCAAACATCGCTTTGTAGTAAACTCAGTGCTACACTGAAAGACGTAATGGACGGTTTGATCAAGTTAATCAATTGTATCAGGTCACGTTCTTCTCTCTAACACAGACAGTACAAAGAGTTTCTGTGTCAATGTGATTCGACTATTCAGATTTACTACAGCACAATCATGTTCGTTGGCTCAGTAAAGGCCGAGTAGTTGAACGTTTTTGGAAGATTAAAGAAGAAGTAAAAACATTCCTAAAAAATGTATATACTGAAGAAGCAAAGAAGCATTCGAAATTCTTAGAAAACAATCAAAATATAGTTTCAATAGCTTTCTTAAATGACATTTTGAAATATTTAAATGCGCTTAATGTCGAATTACAAGGCGAAGGGAAATTAATTTGTGATACAAAGTGTTACGTGGTACCCAATGAAAACAGATACCTATCGTAATGATGAATGTTTCGGGATGGAATGAAACGACTTTAAATCATTTAACACTTTGCAAAACTCTTTAATAAAATTAAGTAAATGGCTTATACAGAACATACAGTTATTAATTATTAAATATTCGCGATAACAATATCGAAGACAAAACTCGGAAGGGCTTGCACTGATAGCTAGACACGTCTGATGTTGTTGGTGAAACGGAGACTTTATATACTCTGTTTGATTTTGTTTTTGTTAGTTAATTGTTTTGTTTTCGCCACCTGGTTGCCCTTGGCCTTGATCGTCAAATTCGAATGATGACGTTGTTTGCGGTTGTTCGTGAGTTGTGATTCGCACGTGGCTTCTTCTCTGTGACCATTTCACAATTTGTTCATGGTCGTGTGATGAAATATAAGGATATGTATTACATTGATTTGGTACTTATGATCGTGGCTTAGCTTTACATTACAATTATGTGTGCAATAGTTATTTATATAATTTGGAAGTATAAAATATAATTGAACATTTTTATCCTCGTATGACTCGGGAATATGCGTATTAATATATGCATATTACAAAAGTGTGTCTGCTTTCCGTCGCAAACTTAATATATTTGAACGAGACATTGAACAAAAAAAGTTCATTCCGAAATAGGAAAACTATCACAATTCTTAAAAACTCCTTACGGCGTTCTCCCAGACAGAGAATGGACTGATGTAGCTGAAAAATTATTTAGTCTTTCAAATTCAAAACTTCAAATAGAAATAATATACCTACAGAAAGATGTTTCCCTGAAGCAGTACAGAAGTGCGTGAACTGAAGAGTTCTGGGCTAAGGATGGCATTGACAAGTATTCAAACTGTAAGCAACTGGCAATCAACTTGACTTCGATGTTTGGTTTGACATACATTTGTGAGGCATCATTTTCAAATATACATTTTTTGAAAAACAAATATCGGACAAAATTAAGAGACTCTCACCTTGAGGACACTTCGCGCGTAAGCTGTTCTACACGAGTTCCTGATTTCAAAAAGCTGGCCAAGGAGAATAAATGCAATTTTTCAAATTAAATGTCATGGTAAATTATTACTATTATTATTGTATAATAATTTACCTATTACTGTAATTTTATAATCTAAAATCTAAATTTAATGTAATTGTACAAAATACACTTATCCGAGACAAACCGGTCCGGTTTATGCGATAATGCGATATTGCGATTTCTCGGCTCTTCTAGAATCTTCCAATCGATACCACCACTAGCGACCTTTTATCGCTACTCCGAGCACCGGTCGTCGGAACTTTACGATGCAAGTCAGTCGTCGGCGTCTCTCTTTCCTGGCTGTGTGGTCGTCGGCGCTCTGGGTCCGGTGTACTACCATTGTTGCCATTGGCGTGCGACGTTCCGTTGTTGTCGCTATTGTCGCGGCCGTTGTTGCCGCTATTGTGGCCATTGGCGTACGACGTTTTGTTGTTGCGGCTGTTGTTGCCACTGTCGTTGCTGTTGACGTGCGACGGTTTTCGGCGTCCTGTTCGCGTGGCTGTTGGTGCCGCTGTTGCTGCCGTGGACCATTGGAGTTGTGTGGGCTGTGGTTGATGGTGGTGTGAGTCGGCGTCGGTGAGAATACAACGTGCTGTCCGTGCACTGGAGCAACGTCAAGTTCATTTATTTGTTTATATCATTATGTTAATTTGGTCGTATTGTCCTTTATGTATATTATCTTTAGTTAGCGGGCGCCCCAATCAAATATTATGTACTTTGTATACCCTTAATTTATAGTTGTATTTGTTTATATCAATAACACGCGGTGCTGCTGGCTTGCCGTCATTATATGTATACGGTGTGTTATTTTATTTATTCACCATATGCGGCATATATTGTAAATTGGTCACCTTGTCCTGTCCCGTTTAATTATTATAGTTCATAAGAATAAGAAGCCAGACAACGAAAGCAGACAAGGGTTAATTCCCACGTAAAAGGAGACTGTCTGCATTGGTAATTTTTTTTTTATCCACTTTTTACAAATAATTAGATTATTTTTTTTATTTTCACACTCCTAATATAGTTATTTTTAATATAAATCAATTGTAATAACTAAATAATTTATTTTTATTTTATACTGCTATTTTTAAAATATAAAGATTTGAAAATTTTTTTTTTCACTGGACCTCATTGATTTATTATTTTAATAATTAGGACTCCAATAGAAATTACTTGCCGACCCCTGCTCTACACTGCCGATATTCCAACTAACAACTATTCAATGACAGCCATGTTTGCCGATGATACAGCAATATTGGCAACTGATGAAGACTAGCAGACTGCAACTGATCATCTTCAACGGACAATCAACAACGTCTCCAACTGGACTAAGCGTTGGAAAATCAAAATTAATAGTGAAAAATCGCTGCACGTAAATTACACTTTACGTAAATGTGTCAATATCCCAGTATTTTTGAATCAACAGATCATCCCACAGAACGATTCTGCAACATATCTAGGAATGCACCTCGACTCACGCTTAAGCTGGTAACATCATGTTCACCAGAAAAACTGCAAATTAAAGAGAAATTAAGGAAACTTTATTGATTGATTGGAAGACACTTCGAACTAGACCTTTCAAGCAAACGCCTTTTGTACGTAACGATAATTAAACCAGTTAGTCCAATATTGAGATAATTCAACGCTGCCAAAACAACGCCCTTCGTACTATTGTCTCAGCATACCGATACGACAGAAACGACATTATTCATCGAGATCTGATGACTACCTCTGTCCAGGACGAGATCACCAAGTTTGCCCGAAAACACGAGATACGGCTAGATCAACACACCAATCCAGCTGCAATTCATCTACTTGACAACTCTCAAGACATAAGGCGTCTCAAACACCGAAGACCATATGACTAAGACCGGGATCTCTCCACTGGGAGTGACAACCCAAACACGTTATTGTATATATCTACCAAAATATTATTCATTAATATTCAGCATACACGTACACCTTTGAAATGTATTGTTAAAGATCACTGATCGTTATAATAAAAGCCTTCGGGTAGTTTACAAAAAAAAAAAAAAATATATATATATAAAGTATTATTAATATTAGTAGATCGTAATAAAATAATAATCACTGATGATATGGGTGAACTGAATCACCAAATAGCCCGATCAATATCCAAGGGAAAAAAATCGAAATTTTTTCCTCGCTAAACCGATTCTCCATATTATCTGAAAATGAACCCGATAAAATTGATAACGATTGCACTAATAATCAAAATGAACCCGCAATCACACAAACAAACAAAAAAGACCAACCAGCACCAATATATGTAAAAGAATACTTAAGAGGACGTCTCACACCCGTATTTCGAGCATAGAAAAAGCCTTTACAAGAATTAGAACCACTCAAAGTACATTCACTTGAGGAAAACAAAAATTTTACACAACTTATAAAATAATATTACCTGTGTTCTCTCAAAGAGTTTTTTTTAATTACGTAAAAAATGAGTAAGTAATTAGCTTATAAATATTGGCGATTTTTGTACATTTTCAAACAATTATATAAAATCGTCAAAAATAAGATATTTAAAAAAACTCTCTGAGAGAACACAGATAATTTTTTCCTTAATATTGTGTTGAAATTTGGTGTTCTTAACATTACTATAGGGTTCAGGGTTCTTATTCAAGCAAAACAAGTTTAATGAACAAAATTGCGCAAGTAGGTATAAATTTTGACGTAGCATGTGCTGCCACAACCGTGCAGTGAATAAAATCATCATTCATGATATCTACTTGTACGGTGGTAAGCAGCGTGCTCGTTTTGCGGGCTGCTAATGACTATTTAATTTTAGTTTTCCAAGAATACGGCGGCATAATTGAATTGTTGAAATTATATGCGTTCTATATAAATATATATATATAAACCGCTTTTTCTAATAATTAAGAGGACCGCCCGTCTTTTTTTTATCAAAAATAGTGCGTTCGTATTTCAAATGCTACGAAGTCAGTATTGGTCGTAGACCCATAAGTAATACATTATTAGAAAGGTGATTATTTTTACTATGTTTTGTTGGAATCAGATATTTGAAATGTAATTTATTTTCTAAAGTATAAGCAAATGTATTTCTGTAAATTTTAGCGGCGGCGGCGCCGCCCCACTCTACAACACAACCAATCATGCAATATTTATAAAATGCTAGAATATAAATAATTGGCGATAACGTCGGCTTCCAGCTAATTGTTTATTTAAAAATCGTATACTGACGACTGCCGTTTATAAACGGGCCTATAAAATTACGATTATTGAGCAACTGTATTCTACTCCGTAGACTATCGGATTATAATTAACTGGCGATCAGTTTAGTACTTTAGTTTCAATAAATATTCATAAGTATCATAAGTTTGTGGGCGTGCGCGTGGATATTATAAAATAATATAATATTTCAGTGTAGAGATGTGTCGTTCATGAACGAACAAGTTAAATTGAACTATTCACCCAAGTGACCGGTTTCGAACTAGTTCACTTTTGATGAACGTTCACCGTTTACTTTGTACTTTTTGCTCGCGTCAGGTCTGTTGAACCACACACACCGTACGATTTATTTTTTGTGCTGTTTATACTGTAGTTCTATCGTACTACGCCATGTTATCAATTTATCATAATATTATAATATTATCATACCATTGATTAATAATCATTACAAAAATACAAAATAAAAAAGTAACGTCAATACAAATAATTTTTTTTTTATGCAAATGTAGTCATACTGTGCTCCTATAAATTAATATAGAAGGTGAAGGAGACTGGGAAATTTCAAAATGGTGTTCATTTCACCCATGTTGACGGTAACTTTTAAATCTTCACCGTTCATTTTATCGAAAGCGACAAAATTGTAAATAATCTTGTTCGTTCTCGTTCACTAAGAATGATAACAACGAACAAACGATATGAAAATGGAAAAATCGGCGCCGATGTCCATTATTATTTTTTTGTTTTTTTCGTGCTTTTATGTTGTAAGTGACTAAAAAAATTTAATTCATTTATTTCTTTAAGACCACCAAATATCATATGCCTATTACCTAATAATAAAATGTAAGGACATCTGGGTATAGTTAATAATGTGTACTAAAATACCACCCTTAAAAAACATCGTCTCTAAATTGTGGAAGCCCTAGAGGAGGTAATAACTCAAGAAGTTACTGCCATCCCGCCCGAAATGTCCCGTATAGTGACGAAAATGGCGCAATCGGTATATTGAAAATGAGGGCCGTCACTTTAGTGATATAATTTTTAAAAATAGTTAAAAAAAATTGCATTATATGTACAATTTATAAATAAAACACACTTTTTGATATTTGACTTGGTTTGGTATTTATAAGTTTCACAAATCAGGGAGATTTTTCTGTCGCACCCTGTATTAGAGACATTATAAAAATACACTATTAATTAAATACAGATATTTTTCATGCGTAAAACCGAAAACAAGCAGAATTAATCATGGGTATTTATAAATCTTGAAAGTTAATATTTTCTAAGAAACAGACATACTTAAAATCAAAACTTTTAAAAGAAATAATCTACTTTCTCTATATTATATTGACCATTTGCCTAATAATTTTCTAAAATCATTTTTTCACAGAAAAGATTTTAAAGATATATTTTGTTTTACTATAATTTCAAATTTATAAAATAAAGATTATAAATCGATAAATGTTTTACAAAATATTTGAACACTCCAGAGTTTCAATGAAATGTCATACAAAAAAATGTTAAAGTCCTAAATTCTTTCTATATTTTTATAAAATACTAGCTGTTCCCGTGCATTTTGTTGTCCATTAAAAGTGCCAACTACAATATTATATTTTATTTTATATAATGAATTACTCGCCAACCAATAACGATGTAATTTTAAATTTGTTGTATTACTATAACAATAAAAAATTTAAACAATATTGGCATTTACTTTTTCTAATTATTATTAGATTAATTACACATTCATGTTATAAGAAACGCAGATATTAAATAAATGATTGCTACCTAGTAAAATAAAATAAAATTATACTCGCGCAGTTTTTCTGGTAACGCCAACAATGGAAAACGGAAAATGAAGTCGTAATATTCGAATAATCGTATTTCATATAGATAAAACCTAAATTTTACGACTATTGCGTTCTATGTAAGGAGAGGGTATTTATGGCTATAAATAAAACCGAACGGGATAAAAACGATACGAAAATTATCACTTTACAAAATTTAAACTTTATGTAGTGAAACATAATATTAATACCTAATATTCAATACACGACATATTTCTCCATGTTGATCTATTTTTTTGGTGTTGGTCGAGGGCCCCATTTTAACGATTAATTATGTCATATGGACAATTTTACAAACTAATGCTTGCTGTAGCTTTTTCAATTTGAAAAAACATTCCGGAACTCAAGAAATCAATCATCAAAAAAATTAAAAAGTATGAGTATTAAAGTATTAATTATAAGTAAAGTATAAGTATATAAATTTTCTTTTTATTCGTACAAGAAATAAGTGGTCATAGATTTATACTGCTGACTATTATCTTAGTTCAATTATTTTATACACTTAAATATAATTTTACAAATAAATTAAAAAGTTTTTAAATTTTTAAATTTAATTAAATTGTTAACAGCCGATTATTTTGATAACGGCGCTAGTATAGGTTTTATATATTTTTATTTTTACTCCTTTTTGATATTCCGATTAAATCTGGTAATGTAGGTACAAAATTCGTCAATCATTATAAAAACTTATCACAACAGAAGTGTCAAGTGTCATCATAATATATAATATCATAGATATTTTCTACCTCAAAGTAATTTGGGTCTTACATAAAATATAAGTATATAATAAAATAGTATACGAATAACATTTGTTTAGTATATGTATAATTTATACACATAAAATGATATATTATACGTATTTACTATTATTATGGAACTAATATTATACATTCCATAAATTTCATTTTTAAATGTGCACTACTGCATTAAAAAGTAAAAACCCTTGATCAGTTACTGACTGCAATGTTGATGCAATGTATTTAATATTTTTCAAATTGTAAATCATCACTTTTAATCGATAAAATGCTAGAATATTTTTGTAGTATCTACCCATAGCAGAAATTAGATAATTGTTTGCTTATTGAAATAATTTTACAACTCAGCTGGTAACAGTAATACTAGTTAATAATGCGTTGATTAAAACATTTACTATTTTAAGTTTAGGCTTGTTCATATATATTTGACTACAGAAATAAATGATAAACGCATTAAAAACGCACACATATACAAATATATATATAACATAAAAAATAATTTGTATATTGCATAAGATTATTTCAATACTATTTGAAAACTTAAAATAAATAAAATAATTTTTTGTTTACTAATTTAAAATTGTATTTAAAAAAAAAAAAAAATGAATAAGCTGTTATTTATAACGAGTTAAAACTAAAATATACATTAGTTACAAGTGGATTTTTATCTATTTTCATTAAAAGCAATATAAAAAATAAAAATAAACAAAAAATAATAATCAAATTGACCAAGATTATAAGTTATTATAAAATAAATTATTTATATGGAATAATACATATAGTTACTTTCTGTTATTTACCTATTTAAAATTAAGTATAATTTTAATTTAAGAAACGTTGTGGGAAATATGATAAATTTATCAGTACTTTGTTAGAAACATTTTTTTATTTATCACTTATCATAATTTATAAGAAAAATTATTTTATCAATTAAAAAAAAAAAAAACCTTATCATAAATATGTCTCAAATAAGTAAGTTCATTGTAGAATGATACGTAAAATACTTAATTAATAACTTAATTTATAATAATAACTCGTTTCAAATCATTTGTTTAGAGTGAATTTTAAAGTTTTAAGCATATTATAATTAGCGGTAGAATGACATTATAAAAGTCCTAAACTGAACATGGATATGTTTGTGTTCTATAAGTGACATACGAGTACAATAATAGTCATGGTACATTTAAAATATATTTAGGTTATTTAATTCAAAATAATATCAATAATATTTGATATAATAAATATTTCAAAAACTGTAGTTAAAAGAAATATTGATTTTACATCCGTGAGTTATCACATTAGGTTAATGGCATTTAATGCCACAGAAATGTGCTAATAGTCAAGAATTTGAATCGTTACATATAAATAATAATAGTAATATTATAATAATAATTATAATCAATAATAAGAAGGTTAAATAATATAATTTCATTTAGAAACATTTTACAATAACAAGCCAACAGTAGAAATAATTTAACGAAAACAAATAAGACATGTAGTGTAAAACATTTTTGACATTTTATGTCTTTTCTTTGGCACATAGAATCGAAAAGCGTTACATATCATTCCTTAGCAACAACCCTTAGCAACCGTCTCCTAGCAACATTCTAATATTTATATATTTTTATAATATTTATAATATAATATTATAAATATACAGTTATAAAATAAAAAAAATTATATACTAATATTACTAATAGCAATCGTATCTTTATTTTTTATCAATTACCCTATAAATATAATCTATATATAGTTATGTGCTACATATGATGACAAGGACGGCAAAGACATAAAATGTGGTACTTCATTGCAGACTCGTATGCAATATCGAATTTTTATTTCAATTTTTTTTGTGTCAATAATTAGTGCTCAATCCCTGCCAATTCCTGCTTACATTTTCAGAATTCCTGCTATACCAGTTTTTCCAGAAAGTCAAATTTTCTACGGGTGGGTATGTTTTTTATGGATAACGTACACAATTACTCTAGAGAACAGACATTTTTATACTATTGTTAAATATTGATATATTGATTCATCTGTAATATTTTAATATTAACACAGTTAAATGTATCTTATATTCACATATTTTATCAAAATTACCATCGTCTTATATATGTGATATAATAATTTATTATTCATTATTATTTATATATTTATTATTTATTATTTATTATTATAGTTTTATAATATACAGTTTTATGTATGATTCACACTAGTCAGACACGTACCGACAGACACCGTACCGTACCGTTAAAATAAACTATACCGAGCCATATATTCCCATACCTACATTTTCGCTACAACATCGTAAAGTGCATTTCATGTTTGAATTTTGACAAAATACGTAAAAATCACGATAATGTGCGAAATTAATGTATTATATTATATTTTAGTTAATATTACCAGGTATGCTTATGGAAGTTAAAATGTTTTTCCAGCAGGATTCTTTGTATACATGGTCACTATATTTTTTGTGTGATAAAGCATACAGACATTCTTGGTCTCTAACGAGTTCAATTAGTAACTCCAAATTCATCACGTGTGGAAAATATAAAAAGGTAAAAAAAATGAGAAGTTTGTATAATAATATGTGCGAACTTCAAAAGTATGTAACTGCGAATAATTTCCCACCGAATGACGGCAGACGAATAAAATTTGTCTGTTGTTCATTCACACTTATCATTCAGACGTGTTCCGACCCGTTCAGACACGTGGCGTTCCGACAAAACATTCTTGCGCGGAATGTCGGACGGACTCTGTCGGATCGGTACGTGTATGAACGGAACGAAACGTTCAAATGTGAATTACCTATATTTAAACACACATAAAAATATTTTGCGGAACAGTACGGTACGGTGTCTGTCGGTACGAGTCTGACAAGTGTGAATCATACTTTAAACCGATTTCCATCAAAATCAAAATTGAGTAGATAATTTGTCAATATTTCACGCATTACTAAATACGAGTATAATACTTAAACCCACTATGATGTAAATCAGTCTTAATTGATAACTTCTTCTTCTGCCTCGCCTTCCTCCCAACTATTTGGGGTCGGCCACCCTTGCCCTACACCTCCACTTCACTCGGTCAATCAAATCTCCTATGCACACACCGACAGCCCTCATTTCATTCTTCATAGTCTCCAACCATCTCTTTTTTGGTCTTCCTCTTCCTCTTTTCCCTTCAACGTCCATCTTCATAAGCACTCTTACTGCATTCGTTTCCTCTCGCCTCATCACATGCCCAAACCATCTCAGCCTATTTTCTCTCATCTTGTCCACAATTGGCGCTACACCAACACTACCTCTCACGTATTCGTTCCTTATTCTATCTTCCCTTGTCATTCCACTCAACCATCTAAGCATTCTCATTTCCGCGACATTTATACTTTGTTCTATTCTTCTGTTAACCACCCAACACTCTGAACCATACAGCATAGTTGGTCTCACTACACTTTTATAAAATTTACCTTTCAGCCTTATTGGAATTCTCTTATCGCATAACACGCCCGATGCTTCTCTCCATTTCATCCACCCGCACTTAATCCTATGTTTTACATCCATGTCAAAGCCCCCGTCCTTTTGAATGAAATAAGCTCTCAACTTCACCTATTGATAACATTAAACAAAATTACTTTCTGCGATTATGTTTAGCTTGTATTTGGTCTCTTTATCAATCGCATACTGCATTTGTTTGAATTATTTCAGTAATAACAAAACCCACTATGATAAAAATGTATTAATAGTCCATAACAATATCATATTGTATCTATTTTAAATTATTTATGAAATGTTATGTATATTCAAATATATAAACTAAAAATATTAATTAAACAACATCTATGTAGCTATAAAATAGACAAGTATTTTTTTTAAATTTAGAATTACATAGAGGTATATTCTTAAATATCCCTTGATCAGGGTCTAGTACGTTTCGCCGCGATCATTTCGCCGCCGAACTATTCGCCGCCGTTCATTTCGCCGACGGACTATTCGCCGCCGGACCATTTATAGCGATCGTTTCTCCGTTATCCTATTTTTTTCTCGTATAACGTCAATAAAATAATTTTGGTTGGCCAAACAATTTTGAAATTTTGATACAATGTTCTTCATACATGGTTTTTACTCGTGTGAAAAAATCTCAAAAATCGGAAGTCTCAATTTTTAAAAATAAGCGTTTGAATTTTAAATGTTATTAATAATCACGAAATCTGCCCATTTTTGGTGGTTAAAAGTTGATAAATATCAATTGTATGATTAAGACTTGAAAAAATAATATAATGTACTAGAGAAGTTGCTCTTTCCAGCGAACCAAAAAAGTTAACCGGAGCAAGGGAAAAAATGTTAGAAATAAAAATAGCGTTAGAAAGTTATACTTTGAAGAAATCTAGTGTTACCACGATAAAATCCAAAAGCGTTAAACATTTACACCACTTCTAGAGAAAGTCCATATTCTTAATGTATTCTTAATGTATCTAAATATTTATATTTAGTGAGCATTTCAAGTTCCTTACGATTATTACTTTTTGAATTTACAAGATTATTTTATTTTATTTATTTCAGCCAATAAATGAATTAAAATTACATGATAACAATAAGTAAATTATTACATTAAGAATACATTAACAATAGCTGATACATATACCAACTTTGCCGGACTAGATTGTCTGTAGTTTTTTAGTGAGCTGTTTAATGTGAAAATATTTTCAAGAGTGTAGGCAAACAGTTCACATTTATCGGAGTCAGTAATAAGGTAAATGCCACCCGCTTTCAAGGGGGGGGGGAGGGTATTTCATTTGAGATTGGTTTAATTAATCTTTTGGTCACGGTCCATAGATTTGAGTATGCTAGTTGGTTCATTAGAGATTAGAGAAGTAACTTTTTGAATTAATTAACAGTTTTCCCAATAATTGTGGAAAAGTAATGAAAAATTGTAAAAAACGGCAATATTTACTGAATGCTGACACCGATTTTTAATTTTATATGTAATTCAAAAAGTAATAATCGTAAGGAACTTGAAATGTTCACTAAATATTTATATGGATTTTCTCTAGAAGTGGTGTAAATTTTTAACGCTTTTGGATTTTATAGTGGTAACAATAGAGTTCTTCAAAGTATAACTTTCTAACGCTATAACATTTTTTCTCTTGATCCGGTTAAGTTTTTTGGTTCGCTGGAAAGAGCATCTTCTCTAGTACATTTATTATATTTTCAAATCTTAAGCATATAATTGATATTTGTCAAATTTTAACCACCAAAAATGAACAGATTTCGTGATTATTAATAACATTTAAAATTCAAACGCTTATTTTTAAAAATTGTGACTTCCGATTTTTGAGATTTTTTTTACACGAGTAAAAACCATGTATGAAGAACATTGTATCAAAATTTCAAAATTGTTTGGCCAACCAAAATTATTTTATTGACGTTATACGAGAAAAAAAAATAGGATAACGGAGAAACGATCGCAATAAATGGTCTGGCGGCGAAACGGTCGCGGCGAAATGAACGGCGGCGAAACGGTCGCGGCGAATTGAACGGCGGCGAAACGGTCGCAGCGAAATGATTGCGGCGAATAGTTCGGCAGCGAAATGATCGCGGCGAAATGAACGGGTCCACCTTGATCATTTTTTTAAAATTTATAAAAAAACTGTTTAAAAATCTTTCTGATATTTTCGTATACGTAAACTTTTAAATATGATTAAACAGAAAATAACTGAAAACACGAAGAATATTTTAATAAAAGGCTTTTAAAAATTTGATTTTATCGAGTTACCAGATTTTAGGAATTAATATTAAATTATAGTATACTTAATTGAAAGAATATAAATTAATTTATCTGGTATCGTTATTTCGTTTAGGTAGAGACAATAAAATGCGAGAGACTCACAGTCAATAAATGGAAGACTGGTAAAATCTTTCCAATACGTAATATTTTTAATTATTTTATATTAGTATCCTATTCTATGTTTATTTTATGATTAGGACTGAGGCATAGGCGGAGATTTGATAGAATTTTAGGGGTGGCTTAAATGTCAATTGTTACAAAATAAGTAAGTACTTATTTTAATATTTTATACTACGAAATTTAATAATTTTGATCTTTTTAAGGAGAAGGGCTAAGCGCCCCCCAAGCACCCCCCAATCTCCGCCTATGGGCTGAGGATTTGAAACATTTGCATATTTGTTTTACACAGTCACAAAAATAGCAAAATATGAAACAAATACGTTTCATGCTTTTATAATTCTAGTTTTGAAATTAAATTTTGCATATAAATGCACGTTTAGAATCCTTTTTGTATTTAGGGCATATTTTACATTTTTATACGCTATTTTATACTTTTAAAGACATATTTAACATAAATCGATTTTTTTCCAAAAAGACGTTCTTATTTCAAAAAATACAGTCTAAATGTTTGGATAAAAATTTATTTATTTTTAATTTTTGTCGTATAATATGGTTTTTGAATATCTGCGGGCAAACATTTTTCTTAGAAGCGATAACGATCTACCGTTTCTTTACAGATAATTAAGAAAATTTAGTGAAATATATTTTGTTTATTTGGCTATGGTATATAATATATTTAAATTATGTAATTATTTTGACTTGTTTTAAATGCTATTTATTTTATTAACACTTTTAAATAAAAATGCTAAAAAAAATTTTAAGTGCAAAAGTGCTTGCATATTTAGAGCTTTTTTAGAGCTACAAGTTCTCTGCCCTATTAATGATGTTTATAAGATATTAAGGACATCGCACTTTGAACTATACAAATTATCTAGTAGATTTTCGAATTGATATAGATAAAATTCTAATTTTGATAGACATATTTTTGTTTGTATAGTTACATAAACATTACGCAGTATATTTCAAATTATACTTTATAAAATGCAAAATATAAAATATGGTACTATGGTAAACTCATTACCAAAATCACGGTTTTTTCTTTAGAGTAATCTTAAATTAGACTATGAAATACTAAAATATAATGCTTTAATGAATTTAGTAATTAAATTATACTTATATACTTTTTAATGTACACTTTTTTTTTTTTTTTGTTATCCGGTCAGTTATAGTTTAAGAATTGCATAAGGAAACTGTAGGTGTATGTGTATGTATGTGCATCAGGCGCGTACTGGGTCCATTTTCCCTACCGAGAAACTGGATATAATCAGAGCCCACTTATTATATACAATATACTTACTTTGCCAGTATGCAACTGAATTTTGCCAGAAGTCAGCAGCAGATCTCTCAACAAGATTCAGCGAATGTGCCGAACAAGGTACGTAAATAGCAAGTGCAGAAATCCTTTTAATCCTAGCTTGAAGTCCACTATCCTTACCCGACATGTTACTGGCATTATCGTATGATTGCCCGCGACAATCACCAATATTTAAATTGTTTTGCTTAAGAGTATCAAATACTATATTAGCAAGTTGGTCTGATTTATGTCCTATTTCGGAAATAAACTTTAAAAACCGTTCTACGGGTGTTCCATCTTTTTAAATGTATCTTATGATGAACGATAGTTGATCAACGTGGGATACGTCGGGTGTCGAATCGACGCTTATAGAAAAATATTTTGAAATTTGAACTTCTTAAACTATTTTTTTCGTAACTTGGCCCTGCCATGATCTGTATGAACTCTTCATATGTTTGGGAAGAAATATATGAATTTTTACCACTTCCGATAGCGTTTAATATGCTCTGACAAAAATCAGCTAACAGTTCTAATGTCATAATGAAATTACCGCTCTGAAATGAACCGAATTTTTCGTCACTGCCTCTAAGGGGTAACCCTCGGATAACTAAAGAACGGACAGTAGCAACTATTCTTTTTAAAATATTTAATTTCTTGTTCCGTTTGTAAAACAATTTCTTGATTAATTTTACAACCAGATTTCCCCCTTTCTATTAATAAAATTATAGAAGATTTATGATAAATATAATTTTCATGGTCAGTTACTCTACGCAAAGCATTTTTCCAATCATTAAATCTTTTTATTTATTTAACTGTTTCTAATGTCGATGAATTTGAACTTCCAAAAAGTCGACAAGGTGCGCAAAATACTGAGCCATTAGATTCAGAAAAAATTAACCATGATCGTAACTGTACATCACCATTTATACGTGTTCAATAAAATAATGTTTTATTTAAAAATCTAGATTTATCGGGATAATTTCGTTTTGAACACGTAAAGTCACCATCTATATTTTGATTTATCCCGTGTTTTACCAAATAATCATGAGTCACGTCATTAATAACCCATTTACCTAGATCATGACTTACAATAACTATATCAAAAGTTAAATCTGATAACTCATTACATACATTACATAGTTCACTAACCACATTCTCATCTATATCATTTTCTTAAACATTGTTATTTTGTGATTAACCGTCATTTGAATTGGAAGTAGTAGTAGTAGTAGTAGTAGTAGTAGGTTTAAAAAAAGCACAGAGCTTAGGAATCTTATTTAGCAGTTCACACTATTTGTTTGGTTTTTTTTTGTTTTCGCGTTTTGTATTCCGAACCACTTAAACGATAACGTCCGTCTCTCATTTTATAAATGAAATGACAACAGGTCGACAGCGTGAACTAATATGGTCGCGCACTCGCGTATAAAATCGAAATAAAATAAAGGTGTGTAATATTTCATTTATTATAATAAGGCCCTCCTCACACAGAGATACTCAAAAGAAACTATAATCGCCTAGGTACTAGGAGACTGGGTGACTAGGCAACTGCGCATGTGTATCTGAATGGCGTTGTTCAGACGGCGCTACTTATAAACTGAAGCGACTAGTCAACTGGCGACTAGACATGATCTCCTCGCTACTTTGGTTGATCGAGTTGCTAGGTGATTTTTATTTCGTGTATAATAAAGTAATATAACATAGATCAAAATTTGAATATAAAATTTATACAACAAAGGTAAGTTTATTTTCTCATTCTGTAGAATGCAAGAAATCGGGAGTCACTTTCCTGTAATTCCTTAGCAGCAATAAATAGCCTGTAGTTAACATTTTTTTTTTCAATATAAGGATTGATCCAAAATTTTCTTTTGCGTTTTTTTAGGTGGTGTTTATAGTAATGATAAAGAATAATTTCTTCATCGCTACTCGAATCACTACTAGACATTATAAAAAATGTATTTATTTTAACTTATTTACTGAATAAATATCAATATACACAAATTATACGAAAAACTGAACTGTACTGTCGAAATCTGTGTAGGGTGACACTAATTTAAGAAACTAGTTACAAAAATTTAGTATACTGTATGTGAAGATAACCGGCAACTGTAGTTGCCTAGTTACCCAGTCTCCTAATATCTCGGCGATTGCAGTTTATTTTGAGTATCCCCGTATGAGGAGGGCCTAAGAAATAACATGATTTTATAGTCACCAACACAGCTAAGATTATAGAACGACTAATATTGGTATCTACTTATTTTTGTTGTTTGCAGTGGTGTATTGGTAAATACATTTATGGGTATACACACCTAAAAGTAGTTGAATATACCTATATATACGATATACCTACCTTAAAAAATGTTCTCGCTCCTCTCGAAACATCATTACACTTAGTATTTAATAATCTTTTATTACTTTATTATAAACACTTACCTTTCATATGTATATGCAGTGGCGTTTCTACCCTCTCCCCCCTATATACGTCCCCCGAACCCCCCAACTTTAAATAATATACAATATTTATTAGTCTATATTATCTATTTATCTATGTTAATAACATATCAAAATTCAAATATTATTATAAATCATTTTAAAGAATTAACAATTGTCCATAAACTTCTTTTATAGGCATCTGTATCTTCTTCTTTCTTTGTAGTTTTTTCTGTTCTAGTGTCATCTGCTGATCTGTGTTGAAGTAACCAACTTTTAACATAGGACTCAGGGCTCCATAACTTAAGGGGGGGGGGGTCCATTTATATTTATGAACATCAAATTTGAAATATTAGTTATGCTTAATGTAGACCTAAGATCTGTGCAAATTAAGTTTAAAACACTGAAACCACGCTCACATTCAGCAGTTGAGCAAGGAAAAGTTTTAATACAGTTATTCAACTCTGGAAATACATCTTGAGGATATTTATCTTCATCAATGTATACTCTCAATCCGTTTATTGCATTATTCTTGTTTAACATGAAACGTTTGCACAAACGTTTGACTTCTTCTTCACCATATCTTATGTGTATATCAATTGGCCAAGTACTTTTATCAAGAACTGTGACAGTGGCGTATTTGAGGGGGGGGGGCGATGGGGGCAATCGCCCCCCCCCCCCCGAGAATTTTTAGACCAGGACAATTTTATATAACTAATGGGTATAGGGTATTTGAGTATTTCATTAAAAAACAAAAATTCCGAAAAATTGTGTTGATGATAACAAATTATTGGTAAAAATCACGGTTATCTAGATAACCATGGTAAAAATGTACATACATTTTTCTTTGTGGTACATATGTCGTATATATGTATTTATATATTTACATTGCTTAAAATTAAGGACTTGTTCTTTTTCTTAAATTACATTAAAAACAAACTTATAATTCATCTCTTTGCTTATTTTTGTTAGATTGAAAACATGGTTAAGATCCAAAATGGGGCAAGAACGCTTGACTGGTTTGGTTTTGCTAAAAATACATCATACTATATTAATAGATGATGTAATAAATAGATTTGCTAATAAAAAAAATGGAAATATAGATTTTGTTTTATTAATAATGTTGCTTAATATGTTGCTTTTTTTATCATATTTGTTTAACTTATTACTTTATAGGTTATACAGGTGCAATATAAAATTCATTATGTCTTAGTAAGTTTGTGTGAATAGTTGGGTAAGCTCTTTTTAAATTCGCCCCCACCGACATGAACTCTCAAATACGCCACTGAACTGTGATGTCTTTCATCAAACTTAAGTCATTTGTATCTTCTAATAATCTACTTTTTAGATTATAACAGATACTAGTTATGAACTGATTTTTTTTAATTGGTGCAATTTTTGAATAATTTATTAGTTTTACATTTTTGAAAATCATATCATTATTTGCCACTTCAACTTCTTTCATATGATCTCCTATATTATCTTTAAAAGATTCTAAAATTCTAATTGATCTTTTAATATTTAAATCTGCTTCCATGAGAGTTATTTTTTGATTTTGAAGATTCAAAGATAAATTAGAAAGTTCTAAAAGCACGTCACACATTAAAAATAAATCATACAAAAATTCTGGTGAACACAATTTCTTATATAAACCCAAATATTTACTTCTTGTTTTAGAAACTTTAGTTTTATCTATAGAAGAGTTATAAAAATGCTTACTTAGAGCAGGAAATGTCTTCCATACTGCATTGACAGCTCTCCAGCTGCTTGCTACCCATCTAGTATCAAGAACTCTTCCAACTTTTACAAATATAATATTCAATTCATTACAGACATCTTTAATTTCATTAGTATTTTTTGGCGAATTATTGTACAGAACATACAAAGAGTCGATAAATGATTTAAAATGATTAATAGAGTTTAAATCTTTCATTGTATCATTAACAGCAAGTTCTAGCCTATGGTTTAAACAATGCCAGCTAAATATTAATGGATATATATCTTTTAATCTCTTTGCAACTCCTGCTCTTTTTCCTAAAAGGACACTTGCTCCGTCACTGACGAAAGATGTCCAATTATTTATTAAATATTCATCATTAAATCCAGATTCATGTAAACAATCAATAAGCTGGGTAACTATATTTTCTGCTGTTTGATGTTTAAGTTCAACAAGGGCTAAAAATATGAAAATAGGATCTTCAGAAGATATAGATGCTTTAATATATACAACCATAGCAGATTTTGTATTCAATGTGGTTGATTCATCAATCAAAACTGATAATTTTGAATTAGACTTAACAATGTTGTACACTATTTTTTTTTTCATTTCAATTGCTATGTGAGATATAATAGAAGTAGATGAAAATCTTGAATGAGCGTATTCCCAATATCAATACCATTAAGTGCTTGCAACTCCAAAAGTTGAAAATGATCATTGTAAGGTCTATTATTTTTTGCTATATAGTAAGCTGTTTTAAAAACTAATAATGTAGATTTATGAACTTTATATGAACTATTTTCAAATTGGTTTTTTAATTTGTCAGATTTTCTTTCAATTAATATATTTGTAGCACATTTATGAGCTGATGATGTTATATGCTTTTTGATTTTATTCCGTAGAACAGAAAGTCTAGTTTTTTTATTATTACTAGTTCCCCCAGTAATAAGACTAAGAGACCACTCTGGAGATATTTCAAAAGCAGAATTATTAGAATTGTGTATATTACTAAACTCTTGGCAATTGGAACAGCCAATTTTACCATTGTGACAATTCATCTAAGCATATTTTTCTTTTTTTGATTGCCACTACTCAAAGGTCCAATCCTGTGGCCACTGAGTTACCTGAAATTATTTAGAAGTCTTATAAAGTTCAAAGAAAAAAATAAATATATCATTAAATATTTTACCAAATCTTAATTAATGGTTTTAGTAGCAAAATCTAATGTATTGACAGCATCATTATTGACCGTAACTTCCTTTAAATATAATAAAATAGTTTTATATTATAAACTTAAAATATTACTAAATACTAATTATTAGTTATTAGTAATATTGCTAGAATAAACTAACACTGACCAATAAAATAAACAATAAATAATAAATTTTAACTAATTTTACACACAGAAATAAAGAACTTATATTAGGTACTATCCAAACAAAAATCTTAAGACAGTTTTAATGTAACTCTGTCAGTTAGGTAAATTAATATATAAATTATAATAGGTTACATAAACAATTTAATAACTTACTTTTTTTCTATCTGACAGATTATTAGTAATTGCAACTTCCTCATCAGTTGGTGTTGGTTTATGTTTTCTTGTCGACGACAGAGAAAAATAATTTGTGATTTTTTGTGAAGTAGCAGTACGTTTATTATTATCCATTATCGATCATATAATATTATAATATATTTAAATATAAAATATTTTACAAAATTAATAGAATTAATATAAAAAGAAACTAATAGTTCGATTTTATAATTTGGTTGGATGATTACTAATAACACAATAAATCAACAATTATTATATTATTATTGTCATTTTTCATTATCATTTAGTTTGAAATTACGTATGTCTTATATTATCAATAATGGTACACGATTTTTTGACTACGGATCTATTTTTAACTATTAGAATAACCATACACGACACACCGCGACCGGTTTAAAATTCGGTGTTGGTAATAGGTATACACGATAAAGCAGTGGTACCTACACATTTTGGGAATTGCTGTACATTGATTGGCAGTTTCCGATCGTCTTCGCAAGAACTCGAAGTCGGGTAAAATTTAATTGAACTTTATGCGGGTTCGGGGCTATTTTTGGACAGTGCACTTAATGTTATAATAAAATATAAATGTATTAATTTAGACTATTATTATTATTTTTAAGTTTTTATTTTTGTTTGGTGATAATATGACTGAATTGTCTGTTGATAAATTAGAAGCGTGCGTATACCCATAAAAGACTAATTTTCTTAAAGGTATACGCATAAATCCAAAAATAGGGATCCGGGTATACGACGTATACCCGCGTATACCCTCCAATAAACCCCTGGTTGTTTGACGAATTCTATTTTTATAGTGCAGTGCCACAGCGCGGCAACAATACACGCATGTGCATCCACATGTTATATATGTAATATAGTATTATTAGTATGATATGATAAACGATATTCTACGAATAAATGTAGATAAAAATGATACGCCCGAAACCCGAACAATTTTTAATATGTGATTTACAAAAAATAAAATATAAAATATAAAATACATTTATTTTTTATTTCGATACAATAAATTTGCCGCTCTTCAAATTTTGCCACCCCAGGCCCGGGCCTCACGGCCTGGGCCAAAATCCGGGCTTGCTAATTTTTAAAAATATGAAAAAAATTTATAGATATTTAACTTTTATGTTTATTATTTTATTTTAATTTTTATTAATTTTAGTTGGACAATGGATCAAACCTAACTAAAAGTGTATTAATAATATTTGTTTACGATTGTTTAATGATTTTTGTCATTCTTTATGTACGAGGTGATATCGGTAAATTAATCTCTACTTCAATAGTACAATGGTGAATAATACACATTAAATACTCGAGTAAAAATAGAATAATTTCCATGAAACTATACAAATCATAGTTTAAACAAATACATTTAATATTTAAATGTCAATTTAAACAGATTAATCGAAAAAATAACCGGATGGGCCTCGCTCTTCTGTACACTTGGGGGTGGAGTGCGACTCTTCATAGGATAGATCATTATAATGGATTTGTTAAATTTGAATTCAATGATAGGTATCATTGTATACGAAAAACGATTCTGAACGGAGATGATATGTTAGTTCAGAATATAATACATTGTTATTTATAAATATTGTAATAAGTATATTTTATTTTGAAACGAAAAATTTAGAAAAATTGTCTATAAATAAGTCAAAATATGTCAAAATACTTTGAAAACTTAACCATGTATAAAAAACGTCAATATAAAGATTTGGTGAAAATTTCAAGTTGTTGCAGTTTTTCGTTTTTGAGTAAGAGCATTTAAAAAAAAACCGATATCTTTGTCAGTCTAGAATATACATACATTATATTATATTTTACATGTAATTTTATGTCAATATTCGCTGTTCAAACGCTTATAAAAAAAATTGTGCCTATGGATTTTAATAATTTTTGAATGACAATAAGAACTACATCTGTGGAATCTTCTATTAAATTTTCAAGTATTTTGTATGAGCCAAATTTTTTTTATCACCGATTACAAAAAAAAAAAAAAATGTAAAAAAATCGAATATTTTAAATGCCTATAAGTGGCTTAAAAATCAATATAATATTTTAAAAAAAAATATGACATAAAGAAAATGCCAATCTTAACAGCTGGTAAAAATTTCAAAAATCTGCGACTTATACTTTTTGAATTATAACAAATATTTAAAATCGATTGAGAATAAATCGCTATTTTATGCAATTTCGTAAATATTTAAATTTCAAACAGTCATAAAATTTTTTCCTCTAAATACGGTATAAATTTTTTTAAAGATTTTTGAAGAGTAGCTTATAGATAACCTAGTGTTAAAATTTTGAACCTTAAGTATGAACAGAAAAAATTTTATGAATTTTTATCTACAAAATAACTTGCAAATTATCGTGATTTTTACATATTTCGTATAAATTGGAACTTTGAGCACTTATAAAAAAAAATTGTGACTTACGATTTTAGATTTTTCAGTTAAGGAACAACTTATATGAAACCTTGTATTAAATTTTCAAGATTTTCTGGCTGGCCAAAAAAATTTAATCGTTATTTTTAAAAAAAAAAAAATTAAAAAAATTGAAAATTTCAATTGTCTATAAATAGCTCAATAAAAGTCAAAATACTTTAACGGTGTATAGAGAACGCTAATCTTAACATTTGGTGAAAATTTCAAGTATTTACATTGATTAGTTTTTGAGTTATAGCAAAATAAAAAATTTGATTTAGTCGAAAACTGGTTTTGCGTAAAAACTCCCGTTTTTCCCTTAATTTTTTAGGGTTATTCCCGTCGCACTTATAAAAATATTGAAAATTTTTTACTTTTGACCCCCCCAAAGTACCAACTAGATTCACTTTGCTTTCAGAAAAGTTGCTACATAAGCAAATCGAAGCATTTTTACTGCCAAAAAAGGTGTCGTCAGACACAAAAATAAAAAAAAAAAAACACTCATCATTGTAAAACCAATAGATTCCATCACTCCGTTCAGAATCTAAAATGTAAATATTACAAAAAAAAGCATTTATACAAAAAAATCATTAAAACATGCATTTATATGCCTTAACCCATGAAATATGCAAGAATATGCAAAATAAGATTTGGTATTTGAACTATAAATAAGCCAAAACAAATTTAAGTGTACCAAAAAAACATGCTAATGCATTAGATTCACAGTCCTGATGATAAGATAAGATATTAAGCATTGAAAGACACTCTTCAATAATTTATTTGGAATTTAACACATAATGAAAACTTAACACTTATTAATATTGTTTTAGTTAATATTTTTCATAGTATTATAAGAACTTGACTAGAAATTTGATTATATATAATATATATAATATGAGTATTGGAATATGAAAGTAACGATTAATAATAAAAAAAAAAAATTTCTTAGTAAATATATCTTTATTGTAAAAATATTTGTAAATAAAAATAAACATCCCATGTGGTAAATGTAAATTTATGTTAATAATGTATTTTTTTATTCTCTTTTCGTTAACAATAAAGTATTTTACATTTTATATATAGCTTCAGATTTATACATTTACCTACTTTGATAAAAAATATTTTTGAATAATTTATAATATATAAATATATTTTTATAGTTCAAAATTGTATGCTTTTCAAAGTAACAAATCATTGCAATGGTAAAGATTTTTGTAAATTTGTAAGTGCTTGAGTATTTTAGGAATGAATTCAAGTCAGTATTGTGACAACTTAAATGTATGACTAATTACTCATGCCACAAGTTCGAATACGATAGAAAAATGCTGATTCCTAACGTGCAGTTAATAGGATCGAATGAGTGGAAACAGTTTCAGTATTGAATTCTATAAAATATTAATTAATCTTTCCAAACTCCACCTGTATACCTTCAAGTTGACTTCAGTTGCAGTGATGGTCATCGATGCGAGGAGATCGATAAATCACATCGGTCAACTTTACGTTCTGTTCACGTCCATCAGACCCTCAGATGGTCACTAATGGATAGTGTTGCGAAATACACGTTATGCTATATTCATCGTTGTCGAATGGACCGCGGAACACCGACTACTACGTGAAGCTCACGAGGTGTTTCTTGGACGTAACATTTCTCGCTTTTGAAATTCTGAAGTATGACGAATAATAATATTACGTATAATGTTCGTACGGCTCTCGTATTGGACGATGAGCTCACTTGAATCGCGAACAATTATCTACCAAAGTGGTAGGTACGGGTTGACTCGATTTATAACCACGTGATTACATTTTGATATGAGGAACTAAGATATCATCTGCGATAAGGAACGCGTGCAGGACGAAGGTAACTTTCTCGACGTCACACTTGCTCCCCACGACTCAGCGATACCAAAAACGAAGGGAAATACTAGTCATCAAAATAATTTCGATATGTAGTTCCTACAAGACATCATTCTCCGATTATGTGACTTACTGATGTGACATATAGGTTATGAATGCACACTAACGTATAGTTGGTTAAGTAGTTAAATAGGTTATGCAATGACCGGCTCCCATATTTATGACCTTTATAGATATTTTCATTAACATTTATATTGCAAAATGTCAAATTCCAAATAATACCATATTGTGTATTTTACATAATGTATGTGTTACAAATAGAAAATAAAGTATTGTACATATTACCCGATGAATGTGATCACTGATCACTATCCAGTCCAATTGGTTAAGTTAAAAATATTATTTATAAAACGTTTATTCTATACATTATCTAATATTGATTAGATAAAGTGTTTTAATAAAATAAAATACGACAAAATGTCAGTTGCACATTTTAATAAAACGTATGCACTGATATTGTACAATAATTTTAAACTTTAGTAGGATGCTATTTTGAGTTCTTTCGTTTGGCTTATTAAAGTTTGATTATTTAATTTATTAAAATATATTCTTAAAAAGAAAAATGTTATGATGGTTTTAATAACTTAACTAATAAAAAAGAACCGGATGGGCCTCGCTCTGCTGTATAGTTAGGGGTGGAGTGCACCTCGTCTATAGGATAGGTCATTATTACAATGGATTTGTTAAATTTGAATGCAATGATAGATATCATTGTATACGAATAACGATTCTGAACGGAGTTAATATGTTTGTCTAGGATATAATACATTGTTATTTATAAATATTGTAAAAAGTATATTTTATTTTGAAACGATAAATATATTTTTCAATTAGAATGGGTAGGCAGTTGCAAACAGCGACATAGTTTGTCAGTCTAAAATATTATACATTATATTTTAAATGTAATTTTATGTCAATATTCGCTGTTCAAACGCTTATAAAAAAAATTGTGCCTATGGATTTTAATAATTTTTGAATGACAATAAGAACTATATCTGTGGAATCTTTTATTAAATTTTCAAGTATTTTGTACGAGCCAAATTTTTTTAATCACCGATTATAAAAAAAAAAAAAATGTAAAAAAATCGAATATTTTAAATGCCTATAAGTGGCTTAAAAATCAATATAATATTTTGAAAAAAATATGACGTAATGGAAATGCCAATATTAACAGCTGGTAGAAATTTCAAAAATTTGCGACTTATACTTTTTGAATTATAACAAATATTTAAAATCGTTTGAGAATAAATCGCTATTTTATGCAATTTCGTAAATATTTAAATTTCAAACAGTCATACATTTTTTTCCTCTAATTCCGGTAGAAATTTTTTTAAAGATTTTTGAATAGTAGCTTATAGATAACCTAGTGTTAAAATTTTGAACCTTAAGTATGAACAGAAAACAATTTATGAATTTTTATCTACAAATTATCGTGATTTTTGAGCATTAAGGGCTTATAAAAAAAATTTGAGTAAACCGATCACCGATATTTTTTAGTTACGATAAGTTTAACTTATTATAAACCTTGCATTAAATTTTCAAGAGTTTTCGGTCAACCAATTAAATTTTATAGATGTTTAAAAACAAAAATTTTATAAAAATCGAAAATTTAAATTGTCTATAAATAAGTCAAAATATGTCAAAATACTTTGAAAACTTAACCATGTATAGAGAACGTCAATATAAAGATTTGGTGAAAATTTCAAGTTGTTGCGATTTTTGGTTTTTGAGTTAGAGCATTTAAAAAAAAATGTAATTTGTAAAAACGTGATTTTGCGTAAAATTTCCCGTTTTTTCGTAATTTTTTTATCGTTTTTTTAGATTTTTTTAAAAAGTATTGAAAAGTTGGATTTTAGACTAGCCAAAGTACCATCTACATTCACTTTTCTTTCAGAAAAGTTGCTACATAAGCAAATCGAATCATTTTTACTGCCAAAAAAGGTGTCGTCAGACACAAAAATAAAAAAAAAAATAAAAAAAAAAACACACATCATTGTAAAACCAATAGATTCCATCACTCCGTTCAGAATCTAAAAGAATGAAAATAGGGCGCATTTGATGGAATCAAAATATTATGAAATATTATCTAAAATAAACCGAAAAAAAAAAACAAATAAATCACAATAAACCATTAATAGATATTTTAGAGGTATCAACTACAAACAATTTTTTGTATGAAATATCTAATGCACAATATCTTTTAGGAGGTCAAAGTTTTACAAAATATTTATGTACAAGTAAATGTTTAACAAATAAATGTTTAAGTAAATTTAAATCTGGGGATACATTGTTACTCAAAATGCTATTCGAATTTAAACTGTTCCAATAAATAACTATAGTTAATTTTTCAAATTTATTTCTATATAAAATAATAACTTAATAATGACTAATTTACTCAATAAATATATTGCTTTCGGATTAATCTGATCTAGTTATTTTTTCTACTTCATATTTCATTCATAGCGAACTGGATAATGTACAAATTGCACATATCGAAGGTGGATAATGTACACATTATACCATTCATACGGATAAGATGTACATTTACCCGGGTAATGGTAAAACACTACCTATTTCCGAAATCTACTCGTAACATATGAATAGTTGAAATTTTGCTATACTGCTTTGACATAGGTTTTGCATGTTTGACAGATGTGACTATAATGCACACACCATATAATGTTATTTAAAATGACAGTATTTTAATAATTATTAGAAAATGTATACAGTTATTCTTAGTTTCATTGAAAATAGGACATACTAATTATACAAAATAGAATATGATATCGTAATAAAAATGATTATTTTTATCATTTCATTACTTTATACCGTTTTCATAGATCATGATATCGAATTATAAGATAAGTAGATAAGATTAATAAGTAAGGAGTATTCGCATTTTTCTATCCTGGAACGCGATCACCTTCACTATTAATTTCAATTTTGACAACAAATGTTGCAATAACATAAGTTATATTTGAAATAGTTTATTCCTGGAAAAAACCTAATTTTATTTATTTTTTTTAACATTATAAATATATATTATTTTTCTTGATGTTGCTTTAATTTAGTTGAATACAATTATGAAAACATATTTATACTACATAGAATGCAAAATATAATATAGGAAATTACGTTTCGTAAAAATAATATTTATACCAATGTAATTTATAGTGTTGATTTTATAACATTTATATTATAGTTATGATTGTATTTATTGTGAAAACGTTTTTGCTAGTATGGAAAATCAAGCATTTTACACAGCTATATAATCGTTATTTAATTTATGCACATTTGTAATTTAATTTTTAGTCTTATTCAGAAGAACACGTAGTATTATCAATTAATCATTATTAGTTTAAAATAATTATTAAATATTTTTTACATTTTGTTCCTCAAGACATTCAAATAAGATATTTAGACCAGGAAATTGTAATTCTTATAAACGATTTTGAAAGGTGTGTTTGTACACAAATTCCAAACAGATTGTTAATTTTTTTTTAATTATAATCTTACCATGATTTATTAAAATATTCTGAAAAAGAAATATTATTTATGTATTATTATTATAGTATTATAATTATTATTATATTTTATTTTGTATTTTCTTGAAGAATTGTGTTAAAACAACTAAATATTAATTGAAAATACAAGTTATTATGTTTTCATTTTATAATCATAATTACTTGTTCATTTTTAATTTTATAATTTTGAGTATTATTTGAATTCAAGACAAATTACATACATGATCATTCAATTCAAAATATGTATCTTTTTTCTACAGCCCTGTAGCATACTTATTAAAACAGTATATTTAAAAATGTATGTATATATATTTTGACGTTATCTCGTTGACGTGTATTACATTTTTTTTGTTAGGCATTATAAAACTATAGTTATTTTTTTGAAGTAAATTATAGATATTATAATATATTTATTTTTATTAAAAAAATACTCTCAGCAGCATAGGCTATTGAGTATATAAGCATACAGATTAGTTTTAAATATTTAATAAACAACAAGAATATTAACAATAATATTATTATATTAATATTTTAAATAATCTTAAATTTTATTTTATTTTAAAAGAAAGTATACATTTTTTATAATATAATTAAGTAAGACGAATGAATAATTTTATATTTAATCACTGGAAAAAATCATAGAAAAAACCTAGTGTGAGGTGCTTTGAAATTCTCACATAAGCAACAACAATTATGAACTCTTCCGTATAAACATGTCATACGATACAAGCATATTTTTTTAAAAGTATAAAAAAAAATTGCACAGTTATTAATTTGTATACATATTGAAATGCGACACTTTTGATGCGTAAATAATTTTAAGTAGTTTGAAACCATCATCGGTCATTTTTTTTAAAATTGTTATTAAATGTTAAACTGGCAATAACAAATAAAATTATTTTCCATATAAAATAATATATTTTGAGGAGTATACATTTTTTTTTTTTTTTTAATGTAGTATGATATTTGGTAAAATATAGTTCTATAAATATGTAAAATCACGTACTCGACTAAAGTAAAAAATAGTAAAAAGGTATCTGTTATATTTATTACATATTATACAGTCGATTTAATAAAACTTATTTCTTTATCTTTAAATAACATTTTTTATTGTACCTGTATTTATTTACAAGTGGTATTTTTTAGGCCATAATATCCAATTTTTATACTATATTAAATAATGTAATCATTACTTAAATACGTTACCTCTTAAAGAAATTTCTTGACAAGGACTGCACAGTTAAATCATTATTTTATACATCAATAGAACTAATAGAATTTATTTATTATTGTGATAAACTGACAAATTGTTAAAAGCTTGATTGATACATTATGTATGGTATTTCTAGTTGATAAATGGTCGTTTCCCTAAGCGATATGAGTTAGAAATACCCACTTTGTCTACTGTAATTATAAAGAATAAAAACAAACATTAGTTTTACACTATTAAACGAAATTTATACACTATGGTATATAGATGTGTGAAATAAAAACCGAATTGATTACATTTAATTATGAAAACCAATAATCTTAAATTATTCACTATAATATTATTGACGTTAAATCAACTAATATTATAAGACATTTAAGTAAATAATCAATTAAATTGTAGTTCATACTTGCATTGAATATCTATACATTATAATTATAATAATATACAAGTAATGAGTTTTTTATTTACCAAAAAAAAAACGTGTCACTATACAATTTTTATAAAATTATTATACAATATTTAAAATTACATAATATATACAGTGACTACATATATATACAATGTTTACATATTATAAAATAAATTCATAAACTTTTGAATTATCATGAATTTAATAATAAATATTATAAAGTGACCTCAACATGTACTTATATGAATTTATGAAGTAACAAAATAGATTTAAAAGGAATTAATTTGTTAAACCTAAGCTTGTAGAAAATTTCAAATAATATAATTCCATTAATTCCTTAGATTCAAACTACACGTAAAAAAAATATAAATTTTTAAACTATTGATTTACTCCGTTTAAGTCAATAAAAAATAAAAAATTAAGAACATTTCAGGTGAATACAATATTATTATTTTAAAATAATTAAACGTTATAGCTAAAAAAAAATTCTCAGAAATTCGTATCTATGTTTAACCGTCAGTATTATTGTTACAATCAGTAACCTTCGTATTATTGTATATTATTATTATTAGTGCGTTTGTGGCCGTATTTCCATGAAATGTTATGTTCAATACGTGTGAATTATATTTTAATCAAAACAACAACGTAGTGTATAACTTACTAATTCTATAGACAACATATTAAATGTATATTTGAATACTCATGGATTAATTTTTAATCAATTTAATTTAATTTAATTTCATTTAATTAAACAATATTGTGACATTTTTAAAAGGAAATTTTTAACACATTTCAAGAATTAAAAGCAATAAAAAAATCAAAGAAAATTATAATCGTATAATATAGAATACTGTACCTATTGTAAATTGATAACGTATTTTTTTTTATATAAATCGAATAATGAAGTCTTGAAATGTGCTTAAAATTCAAGTATAACATACAATTAGTATATTTTCTTATAACAATATTAAATATATTAAAAATATATTATCAACATTTATATTGGCTATAAAAAAAAAAATAATTATTCATATACCTGTATATATATATACTTTTTTCTACTATAATTATAAATTTCATGTAAATCATTTCAGTTGCTAATGAAATTTAAAAATCTAACTATTTTGACAGTCTTTGAAATGTTTATTTTGATTTAGTGTAAATAAATAGTTTAGTGATTTTTATCGTGCATTATAAATATATTGACTTTTTTACATATGCATTTTTTGTTGTAATATCTTGAAACTCTTAGTTTCTTAAATATATGTATTCTATTTGATTTAAAATATATATTTATATTATTTATAAAACTTTAATACTTAATCAACGAACCACATTTAGAGTCAATAATTACATAAACTTATGTATTATTTTCTCAGGCAAACTTTTTATTTTTTCTGCATAATTTTTTTAAATGTGATAGAACGTGTACTATAATGATTAATACATTTTTGCTTAGACTACATAAATAATCACCAATTCTAGTTTCGAAATTAATAAAATAAATGGTTATAAATGTGATAATGCCAACAATTTATAACAATCTAGAACACAATAAAAAATAACAGATACATTTTCTAATCTACACACTTAATCATACATGTGATCGACCATTGTTTCATTAGCTATTGTCCAAAAGTTATTACAACAATCAACTGTTGTTAAGTGTAATACGAATCTTTGGTCGAATTTATTAAGGTTTTATTTGAATTTTGAATTTTAATAAATGAGTATGTATTGCTATGTAAATATAATAAATCCCCGTGACATTACTATTCATGTACATTAATATTGTAAAAGTTATAATCAAAAAGCTATATGAAATTACTTTTTTGATGTCAGAAAGATTGAATAACGGTGTATTAATCATACTTCACTGTGGCAAAAGAATGTACATTCACGTGATGTGAGAACATTTTTAGCATAAAGATTAAAATTCATTTCACGTTCTGCTGTCTATAATTTCAGTTTACTCAGTTTTGATGTGGAGTAATTTCTCGCGGAACAGCTGTTTTATACTGAACATATACAGTATTGAAGGGTACCTTTTTGTGGTGGATGACAACAAAGCTGAATTGATTAAAACAGGGACACAATTTTATAAATTTTTAATCATATATTAATAATATGATATTTGCATAGTATATGGAGAATTAAAAATTAGGTCAAGTACCCCGGATCGGGAAAAAATAATCGCGTTTTATTGACAAAAAACGTTATGTCTTTATTGGACACAGAAGTCATAAATTTATCAACAACAGAAAAAATACAAACATTTAAATCGATGACAATGAATGTTATTGATAAAAATTACACACGTTTAGATTTTACAGTATTTTACAAGTATTACAGGTGAAAATATGACAACCGATTTATTTATTGACAAAAAGTAATATATAGCGGAAGATTATTACAATTGACAATATAAATATACGCGATTTCCTATGATCTCTTAGGTAAATTGTTATTATTATTATTCAGTTTAACTATGCTGTATATGTTTCAATAATATTATTAAACTTCGAATTTAATTGAAACATAATGGACGCTCGATTCGAAATTAAAATCAAATAGCAGTTATTTCGTACATTAATAATACGCCACCAACATTGGTGAAACGTTTCGGAAAATTATATGTGACTAAACGTGGCTTGTCAACGTTGTTTCCGTTTAGTTAGTGTGGTTCACGAGTAAGACATTTGGACAAACAGTGGCTATAAGGTTATAAGGTCATAGGTCTACAAAATCTAAGAAACTTGGTATATAGTGTATGAGGTCAAGAAGTCCCACATTACAACGTGATTCCAAAATATGTAAGTTTAGTGAAGTATGTGCGACATGTGAGGAAATTTTCTTAAAAACTTACGCTTATGTAAAATAATTATTTTATATCATTTTATGTTGATATAAAATTTTATGTTGATACGCTAGATACAAAGATAGATTTTTGTTAGCTTGAACCATGCTATTTACAATTTGAATATTTTGACGTTTTTTCGAATGAATTCATTTTGGAAAATATAATAATAAAAAAAAAAAAGAAATGTGCCTACATAATATAATACATTTGTTTGAAATCACTCATTTAAATTCAAGGTTTCAAAAAATTATTATTTATTTCTCCGTACGGAACGTTTAAGGCTATTAAATCGTTATGTTGAATGAAATCACCTAACGAATGAAAATGTCAATACAACTATGAAACAATATAAGAAGTATTAATATGCTATTCTTTCTACAACCTTCGTTAATATTTTGTTTATTATTGTAACTATAACACTTTTCGGTCCAGTTTGTGTCTTATGTAGTGAGCTGGCTACGTCTAGTCGACTTACAACAAATCTATGACGAAGTCCACTCTTGTCTCTCGTTCTGGTTCAACAGTCGTGCTGAATTTAAAGATGTGTAAAATAAAAAAGGTTTTATCGGAAAATAAAAATAACAACACTTTTGAAAAGTACCTCCGTACATACTTTTATAATATACATTTATTTTTTTATAACATCTCAGTCTTATTTAACGTATTAATAATTTTGGTTGATTATTAAATTTTTAAGTACAATATTAACACAAAATACAACTAAAAGTATCCGATAATCTTTATCGACTGACCATGACATTTATAAATAAATCGATAAATAAAGATCCAATGAAATATTAACATTTTTAACAGTATTGATTGAAACATGTTATTAAACTTTTCACTTTTATTTTAGATTCTGAACGGAGTAATGGAATCTATTGGTTTTACAATGATGTGTGTTTTTTTTTTTTTATTTTTTTATTTTTTTTTTTTTGTGTCCAACGACACCTTTTTTGGCAGTAAAAATGCTTCGATTTCCTTATTCTCAAAACTTTTCTGAAAGGAAAGTGAACCTAGTTGGTACTTTGAGGGGTCAAAAGTAAAAATGTTCAATATTTTTTAAATGCGACGGGAAAAACCCTAAAAAATTAAGGGAAAACGGGAGTTTTTACACAAAACCAGTTTTCGACTAAATCAAATTTTTTATTTTGCTATAACTCAAAAACTAATCAATGTAAATACTTGAAATTTTCACCAAATGTTAAGATTAGCGTTCTCTATACACCGTTAAATTTTCAAAGTATTTTGATTTTTATTGAGCTATTTATAGACAATTGAAATTTTCAATTTTTTTAATTTTTTTTTTTTTAAAAATAACGATTAAATTTTTTTGGCCAGCCAAAAAATCTTGAAAATTTAATACAAGGTTTCATATAAGTTGTTCCTTAACTGAAAAATCTAAAATCGTAAGTCACAATTTTTTTTTATAAGTGCTCAAAGTTCCAATTTATACGAAATATGTAAAAATCACGATAATTTGCAAGTTATTTTGTAGATAAAAATTCATAAAATTTTTTCTGTTCATACTTAAGGTTCAAAATTTTAACACTAGGTTATCTATAAGCTACTCTTCAAAAATCTTTAAAAAAATTTATACCGTATTTAGAGGAAAAAATTTTATGACTGTTTGAAATTTAAATATTTACGAAATTGCATAAAATAGCGATTTATTCTCAATCGATTTTAAATATTTGTTATAATTCAAAAAGTATAAGTCGCAGATTTTTGAAATTTTTACCAGCTGTTAAGATTGGCATTTTCTTTATGTCATATTTTTTTCAAAATATTATATTGATTTTTAAGCCACTTATAGTCATTTAAAATATTCGATTTTTTTACATTTTATTTTTCTAATCGGTGATAAAAAAAATTTGGCACGTACAAATTACTTGAAAATTTAATAGAAGATTCCACAGAAGTAGTTCTTATTGACATTCAAAAATTATTAAAATCCGTAGGCACAATTTTTTTTTTTATAAGCGTTTGAACAGCGAATATTGACATAAAATTACATGTAAAATATAATATAATGTATAATATTCTAGACTGACAAACTACATCGCTGTATGCAACTGCCAACCCATCCTAATTGAAAAATATATTTATCATTTCAAAATAAAACATACTTTTTACAATATTTATAAATAACAATGTATTATATCCTAGACAAACATATTAACTCCGTTCAGAATCGTTATTCGTATACAATGATATCTATCATTGCATTCAAATTTAACAAATCCATTGTAATAATGACCTATCCTATAGACGAGGTGCACTCCACCCCTAACTATACAGCAGAGCGAGGCCCATCCGGTTCTTTTTTAATATTTACTTTTCTTAATCAAATATTTCAGTAATCTTAATCAAAAATTAAATATTTGCTTTTTGGTTAAAAGATTGTATACTTCGGTTATTATTAATCTGAACTCATAATTGAGTGAGATATTTTTTCTAAAAAATATGTAGTGATGTACATACATTACGGTTTCTTAAATTTCATATTATTTAATAATAATATGACGTATAATATAAGAAAACAAAATTTATTTATTGCTACATTATTATATGGATATCAGTGGCGTAACAACCGGAGTGGATGGCGATATCTGACATTGGAGCCCCAAGAATGAAAGAGGGCCCGATTATAGAAGTAAACTTGGAGGGTATTTGTATACCGAAATAATCGAATAGCGATAAATAACGTTAAATAACTAATAAGTAGACTTTATTGAAAAAATTAAATTTAACAATACTTCAATAGTTATAGAGACCCAGACTTACTATGTCATCGGAGCCCAAAGATCCTAGTTGTGTCACTAATGGCTTTATAGTGGTATCATTTGGGAGGGGGGGTCACTCATGCATTTGTCATAGTCTAGAATTTAGTTTTTCTTAGTAGAGGACGCTACATCCGCATGTGTTTTCTTCGTCTTACAAACGCGTAACATAGCAAATTGTACTCTCAGCAGATCATGTTAATCTCTGTAAGTATAAAAATTAGAGTGAATTGATCCCTTATGAAATTTAAATGTAAGATTATTATCTAGGGTTTTTCATTGGCATTTTATTATATTTTAATTTTGAAGTTAGTTATGAATATTTAAGCCTGTATAAACAATTTACAATTTTCAAATACTCATAAATCGCTTTAAATTTAAAATATAATAAAATTTCAATGAGAAACCCTAGATAATATATAATATTGATCCCTTATAAAATTTAAAGGTAAAATAATAATCTTACCTTTACATTTTATAAGGGATCAATTCACTCTAATTTTTAAATTAACAGAGATAACGTGGTCTGCTCAGAGTACAATTTGCTATGTTACGCGTTTGTAAGACGAAAAAAACACATGCGGGAGTAGCGTCCTCTTAAGTTAGTACATAATCAAAATTTAAATAAATCTTTTATAAGTCATTGGCGAGTCATAAATTAAAAAAAAATGACAATTTTAAAAATGAGACTAGTTAAATAAATCACTGTTACCACACACGTGTGTGGTGCGAAACGTGTGCTATACAAGTAGATACCTATGTATAAAATACAAATTAATATATTTTCAAACTGGTTTGATGTCCCCCCTACCCAAGTTCATCGGCACTTTGTTAAAGTGAGCTGTTGAATCATCGATTTAATAATTTATAAACTATTATAGTATACTATTATTAATTTTTACTTTGCACAAACCCTTCCCTCTGCTTCTCATATGACACTTATAAATGTAAAACTAACTTTGAGTCAACAAAATAATAAGAGCATGCTGTCTGCGCTACTCTAGAAAAAACTAAAATAATGCCACTGTAGCTGTACACTATATAAAAACAATTGTAAAAATAAACTGATGTTAAAATATTTAATTGTAAATAAGATAAATTTTTGATAAAATTAATAATAATTTTGATAAAATGGAAAAAAATACTATGCTCATAAATAACAAATAGGTATTAATAAAATATAATTTTATTAATTTCCAAATGTACGCTTTGTATATAATTATAAGATAATTTAGTTAAACAAATACAAAATCATTGAAGTTTTACTATTTTATTTTCATAAGATGAGTAATGTAATACAGATGTACTGTTGGCAATTATTTCAATAGACACCGTTGTCTGTTTGTGTGCATTTATAAGTGTACCTATGCTAATAATTTAGACGCCAAATAATACTACGTTTCTCCAGAATAAGTTATATTAGCAAGTGGTTAGAACCTGTATGTATAGATAGCCACATTATGTTGGTGTGTATGATAATAATAAAACAAATAAAAGTATGAAGAAATAAAATATTTTTTCATCGCCACAGGGATAATATAAATAATAAAAGATGAAAAAAACTCATGAGAAGTTTTACTTATCGAGCACAGTAAACATAATTGTACCATAGACGCTTACGTTTACATAATTTTCCCTTTTTTCATTGTTCCTGCCCCAACACACACTACCACAGCAGTATATATATAAACATAAATATACTATACAAATAAGAACATTTATATACATTTGTCATTTAACATCCGTCGACGTCTTCGTATCTACAAGTATGTGTTAAAGAAAAAAAATATAGTAAAGCATTATTAATGCATATTTTTCACACACACACACACACACACGCGCGCGCGCGTACGCACGCACATAACCACACGCGATTTGTAAAGTTAATCAGAAATCTATGACAGAAGCCCACTCTACCATTGCTGCCACGGTCATAGTACACCGGAGGACATTTAAGATTATTATTATATTCGATATCAGGTTAAACAATTCAATTTTTTTATTACTCTTTACCTATATCAAAAGTTTATATTAAAATTAATTATGGACTGATCGGGATGTTCGGTTTCTTGATTAATTACTTGTATTTATTTTTTTGTGTAATAACATTCTTGCTTTTTGTTTTCAGAATATATTATTAGTAGTTCATTGAATCAGTTAAAACACCAACATTTTTTTTTTTAAGTAAGTAAAAATAGATATACATTATTTCACTGATTTACGAATCTTTCTGATACAAATTTACATATTATAACAATTTTGAAAAATGACAGTAAAATATATAACACACTAACAAATATTTAAGAAAATCAAAGATATTTTAAAATAATCATATTCTACAAATATTAAATTATTCAAAAAGTAAAATTATACTAATAATGATATAAGACACAACTGAATGAATTTATAAGTCAATTGTTTTTTTGAAAGCGTTGAACGAAATTTATTGGATTTACAATTTGTTGATAGGGAACAATATTTATTAAAGTTTTATTATTAAATGTATATAATCGGTTCAATATTCTTCTTTTTACTTACAAAAAAAAAAAATTGTCTCACATTTAATTTTGTTGCAAATTATATTAAAATTATTATCATAAATTTATTTTTGTTGGACGATTATTGGTGATTTACGAAAGAATTCATAACTTAATACTATACTATTTTATTTTGATATTATATCATTAAAATTATAAACATTTAATTTGTATAAATTTTTTTTTTAAGTGAACCGATGTATTAAAATTTCTTAAAAAATAATGATTAAAAATTTATGTGTATTAAGTGTTCTTATTTCTTCAAATAATTATATTAAAAAAATTTCGCTGAATAAAATACCAATAAATTATAATAATAATTAATTATAAATTAAAATATTATTTAAAAATACATATTAACTGAATTTTTCTGTTTTTTTTTTATTTTTAAAACTTGAAAGAGACTTGATTATTAGTTTTATTGGTCTTATGATTTTTTAACAACATTTACAGTCATATATTGATGAATGAATAACTTCCTATTATTAAAATTGTAAAATGTACTTATTTTTAATTGTATAACCTAACGAAAAATCATTTAACTTTAATAAGTAATGAAAATACTTAATTTGTTTTATTATTTATTGTAAAAGTTGACTTAATTATTTGATAGATAATAAAGTACACATAAATTATAATTCAAATGAAATAGTATAATAATTTATTATTAAGAAATGTATATTAATTTACATGGTATTTATTAATGTCAACCTAAAGAATGCATCTACTTTAAATTTAATTTTTGATATGTCACAAAATTGTTATCTTTATGTAATAACTCGATAAGAGCTTTATTGTAAATGTATGTATTAATTTTTGTAAAACGTGCGTTAACCAATAAATTATTACACGCTATGCAGAAATATTTAGATAATTACAAATTTATAAATGTTAGTTAACTTATTATTAGCCATTTGACTTATCAAAGTAAATAACCAAATAGACACTTGCATGTATAATATAAGATTTAAATAAAAAAAAATATTTTATGACACAAAAAATGTCATAATTTAATATTTTTAACATGACAAAAACATTTGAGCTGTTGTCTTTCTGAGTTGATTTTCGGTACATTTGATAAGATTAATCATAGCTTGTATATAACATAAAAAATAAAACATCTATTTTTAGGATAAAATATAATTTTTAATGCAATTTTTTCCTTATTTTTATTGTAAATTTGCAATATTTTTTATTATTAAAAAATTGTGGACACCGAATAAATTAATGAAATATAATTCAAATATTAAAATCTAAAATAAATCTGAACGAAATATGTTTGTCAAATTATATGAATGAGTGTCAGCGTTTGTTGTATAGTTGAGTAGTGAAGCTACCTATGAGGCAAAGACATATTGTATATCAAGTTTTTGATTGCATGTATTGTAAAGAAACTGGCATGTTATATTTAAATTCCTACATTTAAAGTGACATTTAAATCCTATAATAAAAATATGTTTATCATTACTCTATTAATCATAGAAGCATATATATATATATATGTACATGAAGGGGAATTAGGGTTCAAATCTTCTAAAAATTAATAATTACGTTTTTATAGAGTAAAAGTGAGTTATAGATTATATATATGTTACGGTCCAAGTAGATAAATGGTCATTGTAAACACTAACTAAACAAAGTTAACAATGTCTGAGTTATTCAAGCCATGTAGATAATTATTCACTTAAACCAGACATTGTATACAATGGCCGACACTGAAAGTGCCAAGTGAACAAAGTACATATAATATTATCTTATATAATTTTATCATTAACAAAAAAGGAGAATATTTTATTTATATTATTTATTATTTATTTTCATAAGTATTACTATTGTAGCGTTTAGAGATGAATAAAATTCCAAAAGCTTTATATTTTCATCTCCTTGTTTCACATTTTTAACTACAAGTGCAGAGGTCATAACTTTAAATATTGATTATCTTCTAATGACACAATTGATAAAAGTTATTGTAATCCGTAGGAAGCAGTGGCTAAAAGATATTATAAAATATAACACTTTAAAATACCCCAAATATCCACATTGAACACACCAGTTTTAGCTTTGTATACAATGACTAATCTATATAGGAATTAAATATATATTATTTACTTTACTCAAATATCTTAGACATAATGTCCGGGCATTGTATTACGATGACTGATCCGTCCACCTGAACCGTAACATATAATATATATACATATGTGTCTTTAGTAGATATAATTTAATTGATTCATCGTTTTTATCTTATTTAGATATTATTAAATATTAGATTTTATTACATTTAAATGATAAGTCTACGATTAAACATTGGAATGCGTATTAAAATTAACAGATTAACGTTGCAAAATGTGTTCACACATTTATTGAAAAAATTATTGACAGTTTATGTGATTGAAGTAAGCTTATTAAACAAAATGTATAATATATCATTATGAGTTTTAACACTTAATTACTTTCAAAGTTAAAAATATTTATGTTAAGTTTATTTTTATATTATAACATAAGATTTACTTAATTAGATATTAGCCTTAAATATTTAAATTATTAAACTAAATTGTATTATTTCTAACGGTTAGATGTTAAATGTTTATAAGATCTAAGCAAATAAGTGTAACGTCGAATCGATTTAAATACATAAATGATGTGATGTGTTTGTGAGCCACTGTAAATACTATTCAAGTGGCCCACTACCACAGAACTTCGATTCTGGTATTAAATTGTCATCATTACGAACAATTTTCTTCATACGCTACTATTGGTGTGATGTGCATGTGGGCTTCTGTGATATTTTTAAGAAAAAAAACCAAGTGGCCCACAATCACAGCACCTCCAGTGGTCAGTGAACTATAACCGTGGAAAATAAAAGCAAGAGAAACAGGTTAGTATAGATAAGCAGTATTTATGTATTAAACATTGATAATTAAAAATCACTATCCAATTAAATTAATTTAATCATTATATTTTTATTATCGTCACCTACATTATAGCAATCCATAAAATATTTATTAAATGTGTCGCAAAATATTTAAAATGTGTAATAAATTGATGGAATTTTAATACAATATTCTGAATTAATTCAAAAAGGAAAAACTATATTAAATACTTAAAATTAAAATGTAGATTTTTTTAATGATCTATTTAATGAATATATAAATAAACATGTATTAAAGAGTAAGACAAGAAGAAAATACCAACAGAAAATATATAAGAAAAGTATAAAAATTAAATTATATTACTAATGTAATGCTACTAAAATGTTAAGTTTCATAAAAAATAAATTATATTTGGCATAATATTGATTTAATTTTTAAAATAATTAAAAAATTAAATAAAGTAAAAGTTATTTAGTAAAAATATTTTTAGCAATTCATTATTTAAATATGATTTTAGAAAATTAAAAAGTTAAAATAATTCATTACCAATTGGTGATTTTTTAAAGAACGCAAAAAAATAAAAATAAATTAACATATTTTTTTTTTTTAAATATTAGCAAAAAAAAATGTATATTAAAAAATTCCTAAATAAGAGTAATATTCTTCAACTGAAAAAAACTATTTCTGTTCAGTTCTCACTAGTTTCTGTATCACAGAATCTATGATACTCAGATCAATAGTTTCAGCCGCATTTTAGATCTTTAAAACATATTCTCCAAATAAATTAAAAATATATTTCACATATTAAATTATCGATTTTGACTACTTTTTATGTCTATACTTGAATGGCCAGTCGGTGTATCGATGTATTAATTTAGAACTTGATATTTAAATTAATTAATCGAAAATGATTTAAGAATATTATTATTCGTTAATTTATTTCACTATATTATATAATGGAATATATTCTAACCCTTCATCCTTATGCGAATCGAAGATTGTATTGTTTTGAAAATAAAATATGTTTTAAATTTAAATATCATAATTTTTTTTCCGGATAAACGACTTCTATATGGATAGAGACTATTAATTTCTTTTAATACAAATATATTAAAATGTTTACTATATTAACTATTATGAACATACTCGTATCAAAGCAACAATTCGAAAATAATTATACATCAAAAGTTATTTAATTTGAAATTTTACTGTCAAATAAAATGGAATACTTACAATCTAATAAACTATTTAAATATTGACCGTTTAATTGTTCGTTGATTTATTCGTTCGGCTCAAATTTAAAATATAGGACACTAATATCCACTAATTGTTGTACGAGTATAGCCTTTGAATAACAACGAAATGATTAAATAAGACAAATTACATGACGGTAGTATAATTATTAGAGCTCGGAAGTTGATGCATTTTGCATTTTTTTTTTTGAACTTCTTAGACGATGCTCTCCTGACCACAAATCTGTTTCATTAGCATGTGAATCTAAATAACTAATTTTTAATTTGCATTTTTTTGCATTTTTTGGTGTTTATTACTTTTTAAGTCATTTTTTGAGATTTTTAGGTCATTTTCCCACATTTTTAGTCATTTTTACTGATTTCACATTAGTTCATTTCTTATCGTTTCTTGTCGACCATTATGCCGATAACTTAAAATTTGGAAATTACCACAGACTAATATTAGTACCTATCCAATATTATCTTGACTATTACATTTCGTATTGTATTGAATAGTATTATAACTGCATTTTATTATTTTTTCCTAATATTCGATTAGTAACCGATTTTATTATTTTATATTCTGAACGAAGTGATGGAATCTATTGGTTTTAGAATGATGTGTGTTTTAGATTCTGAACGGAGTGATGGAATCTATTGGTTTTACAATGATGTGTCTTTTATTTTTTTTATTTTTGTGTCTGACGACACCTTTTTTGGCAGTAAAAATGATTCGATTTGCTTATGTAGCAACTTTTCTGAAAGCAAAGTGAATCTAGTTGGTACTTTGAGGGGTTAAAAGTAAATAAATTTCAATATTTTTTAAATGCGACGGGAAAAACCATAAAAAAATAAGGGAAAAACGGGAGTTTTTACGCAAAACCAGTTTTCGACCAAATCAAATTTTTTATTTTGCTATAACTCAAAAACTAATCGATGTAAATACTTGAAATTTTCACCAAATGTTAAGATTAGCGTTCTCTATACACCGTTAAATATTTATAGTTTCAAAATAAAATATACTTTTTACAATATTTATAAATAACTATGTATTATATCCTAGACAAACATATTAACTCCGTTCAGAATCATTATTCGTATACAATGATATCTATCATTGCATTCAAATTTAAAAAATTCATTGTAATAATGACCTATCCTATAAACGAGGTGTACTCCACCCCCAACTGTACAGCAGAGCGAGGCCCTTCCGGTTCTTTTTTTATTTCCCTATTTTAAGGACATTTTTACGTCATATTTTGAGTAATACGAAGCTTTGATAAATTTACATAGAATTTGATAGTAAAATAGAGTAAAATATTTAAAATAAATGTATTTTTATTAATTTAAAACTAATATTTGTAATATTTTTAGATAATTTTTTAAGGACATTTTTTGCCATTTTTATGTCATATTTGCATTTTTTTAGGTAATTTTTTATTATTTATAAGGTCATCAATTTCCGAGCCCTAATAATTATATATTTATAAATATCTAAATATTAATTTAAACAACATTTGTAGTTTGGACTGGGTTAAAATTATAATTAATTATTTTTAATAATAGAAATACAATTAAAACATTTCAAAATTTTTTACCACTATTTTTTTTATGATATAAGTATTATTAGTATGGTGAAAAAGATAAATTTTAGCATTATTTAATATATCTTTTATCTTAACTTCTGTATACCTTTTACTTATATGTATTTAATTATAATATTTTATAAAAATTTTTAAACTTTGCTTTTATATTAAAAAATGTAATTAATGTTACATGTGTAATAATGAATTTATAGACAATTGAAATTTTCTATTTTTATAAATATTTTTTTTTAAAATAACGATAACATTTTTTTGGCCGGCCAGAAAATCTTGAAAATTTAATACAAGATTTCTTATAAGTTGTTCCTTAACTGATAAAAAAAAATCTAAAATCGTAAGTCACAATTTTTTTTATAAGTGCTCAAAGTTCCAATTTATACGAAATATGTAAAAATTGCGAAAATTTGCAAATAATTTTTTGGTAGAAAATTCATAAAAATTGTTCTGTTCATACTTAAGGTTCAAAATTTTAACACTGGGCTATCTATAAACTACTCTTCAAAAATCTTTAAAAAAATTTTTACCAGATTTAGAAGAAAAAATTGTATAACTGTTTGAAATTCAAATATTTACGAAATTGCATAAAATAGCGTTTTATTGTCAAACGATTTTAAATATTTGTTATAATTCAAAAAGTATTAATCGCAGATTTTTAAAATTTTTACCAGCGGTTATGATTGGTATTTCCTTTATGTCATATTTTTTTCAAAATATAATATTGGTTTTTAAGCCACTTATAGGCATTTAAAATATTCGATTTTTTTACATTTTATTTTTATAATCGGTGATAAAAAAAATTTGGCTCCTTCAAAATACTTGAAAATTTAATAGAAGATTCTACAGAAGTAGTTCTTAGTGTCCATCAAAAATTATTAAAATCCATAGGCACAATTTTTTTTATAAGCGTTTGAACAACGAATATTGACATAAAATTACATGTAAAATATAATATAATGTATAATATTCTAGACTGACAAATGATATCGGATTTTTTTTTTAAAATGCTCTAACTCAAAAACGAAAAACCGCAACAACTTGAAATGTTCACCAAATCTTTATATTGACGTTCTCTATGCATGGTTATGTTTTCAAAGTATTTTGATGTATTTTGACTTCTTTATAGACAATTTAAATTTTCGATTTTTCTAAATTTTTCGTTTCAAAATAAAATATACTTATTACAATATTTATAAATAACATTGTATTATATTCTAGTCAAACATATCATCTCCGTTCAGAATCGTTTTTCGTATACAATGATACCTATCATTGAATTCAAATTTTACAAATCCATTATAATGACCTATCCTATGAAGAGTCGCACTTCACCCCCAAGTGTACAGCAGAGCGAGGCCCATCCGGTTCTTTTTTTAATTGTTGAGACCTATAAAAGATACTTGTGTTGAAATATTCAGAAATAATCTCTTGATTAAGTTGTTTTTAATTTGCATTCATTATTATAATAAGTATGATGTTGTTAAAATAATTTTCAAATATTTTATATACTTCATTTTAAATCAAATATTACTTAGGTTTTGTTTTAATAATAAATATATTATAAAGTTTTAAAAGGAGTAGAAAAGTTGTAAGTTGATAAGTTATTGTTTATTTTATGATATCTACAAACTACTCTTTACTTTTTAAAACAATATTATAACAATACATTGATATAAAGCCTTTCAAATGTAATACTTTATTATTTTTTATTTAAAATCTGTATTCCATTTCAGTTAACTAAAAATCTAGGTAAAGATAATACACAGAAACTCTATAACCACTCTCGTGATAAAATACGAGTATTTAAGCGATTATACTGTTTATTTTATATTTGAGGTATCTTGACTTCATTATTAAATTTATTGGCAAAATCTTCAATTTTTTTAAAAATATCTTTAAAATCATTTTTATTAAGCTGATTTGTCAAAATAATTAAAACAGATAATGTTGAAGATCGAGCCAGAGATGAATCAAAATTTGGAGAATGAAGTTTTCTTGATAAAGGTAATGTACAAATCATGATATTTATTACAATTTGTGATACCAATAAAAATCAAATCTTAATATCGAGTTATATAAACTATTAGAATTCATCAAAATTTCTTCTCGTAGCTTTCAATCATATGTACCTATGATCTAAATATTATAAAATGGCAGAAAGTATTTGATTAAAACTAATAAAATCTTCATGGTTTTTGACCTACGTAATTGTATATAGTTTTTATAATGAAGAACAATGAAGAACGTTCTGTAACGTTTCATACATGAAACAAAAATACTATTTTATAATAACTTTGCAGCTATGATTTCTCGATTATAAATAAATATTTTTATTAAGTGGTATAAATAGTTCAAAATATGACACCGTTCGGCATATAATCCTTGCGACAATGCAGGCGCGTACTAGGTTCATTTTCCCCACCGGGAAACTGGATATAATTGGGGCCTACTTATTATATACAATATACTTACTAATAGCAATGGGTCCCATGTATACCTATAAAAATATCCAGGTTTATTTCCTACCTATTTCTCACGCTAAAAAAAACTATACAATTAACATGAACTTAAATAATATACCAAATATACATTTTTAATTTAAGTTCTATAAAAATAAATAAATTCACAAATATTTTAACATAATCATTTTCATTTAAGTGATTTAATTTCGTAGTATAAATTATAAAATATGAATAGTATTTTATTAAAAATAGTTCAAATAGTTCAATAAAATGTTTGAATCTAAATTTCAACATCTTAACATTTCTGTACTTTTTTCACACATAAAGTAAATTACTTGATCCGGTGTAATGTCTGCCAACAGTTCCCTTTCACAGTTCATCAAAAACAATGATTCCAAATTTTCCTGTGTTAAACAACTACTTTAACGTGGGTTTATCAAAAATTGCATTATAAGTAACTAACCAACGAAGTTCGTTATTTGTCCTTTATGTAATTTTCTTTTTTCAATTATTTAATTAAAATAATTTTATAACAATTAATTATTTGTTATTAAAAATAACAAAATTACTGGCTTTAACTGAAACTACGAGTACCTATTTGGTAGAAGGCCTAGATCTTAAAATTTGTAAGGGGGCCTACCCGGGATTTTCCCGGTATCCCGGTGGGCCAGTACGCGCCTGCGACTGTGTATGAAAGATTAATAATCTCAGATAAGACAACAAAGTAGTATAACTACGGTAAATATGGGAGATGGCACGGGCATTTATAAATGCGCTCCCTTCCAAAAACATTTCTAATTTTATCCCGTTGATAAAATATTCAAATCAATGGTACATATAATAATAATAATAAAAAGAGCAAAACTCCTAGATCGTGTGATTTATGGTCAAGTAAAATATAGAGACGGTTGAATGATATTACTGAACCTATTGGTCTTTATTACTAGAAACTAATATACCATTCCTCTTAAAAAAAATGATTTTAAGTGAAATACATCAGATAGTTCAATTTGTAATTCTAAAAATAGTTTAGAAAATGATAGTAAGTTGAATTTATAGTATTCTAACATTTAAAAAAAAAAAAAAAAAATCATATACGATTTAGAAGAATCGAAAAACAGCACAAATTCTAATTAAATATTTCAAAACTATAAAATATATTTAAAAAACTAATATAAATACTTAGTAAATGATTCGATTTACTACGATTAATATTTATTGGATAATAACTTAATAACTAATATCGTTTATTAAACATTTTTGGACATATTTCATTTCATCAAAAATTAAACTTTTCAGTGTTCGTAAAAAATATTTGTGACTTTCCAGCAATTTTTTTTTTTTATGCTACAAACTTTTTTTTATAAATTATATAACATTTTCAAGCCTAAAGTAAAATTAAAAGTTTTAAAAATTAATAAAACTACAAAAATGTAACTGATCTTATTGTTTTTTATGGTTTTATTAAAATTTAACACTCGAACGTTCGTATTTTGTACATTTAATTTTTTTTAATAATTAATAATAGATATTTATGAGAAGCTTTGTATACAATTTTCAAGATTTTTAAATATTTTTAAATCTAAATTAATTTAAAAACATTTTTGATTAAAAAGCTAAGAAAATATGAAATTTTCAATTTTCAATAAATATCTTTCATAAATCTTTTTAAAATTATTTCAATTTAAAAAATGATGATACAAACTCAAATAATACACAGTGAAAGTTCTTATCTGGATCTTTGTTGAAGTATTTTTGCAATTTTATCTTTTTTTTTTCTTAAATAATCGGAAAAATATTGACAAGTTTATTAAATGACACCTCAAAGTTCTAACTAGAGCTCACTTTTTATCTTTTACTCCTTTTCTTGGTGATAATTGGAGCAATTTTCTGAATCAAAATTATATAAACAGATACACAAAAAAAAAAAAAAAAATAATAAAACATCATGATAAAATATATAATAATTAATACCTTTTATGGTTCCACACAATATCTAAAATAAAATAATACGAATAACTATAAAATAAATTGATAGTGTATAATGAGAAAATATCATTGTAGGGAAACTTTAATTTGTTAAGTCGTTTTTGAAACCCCACACGATACATTTTGTAAAATTAATACTTCACATTTTTAAATTATTTCAAATTATTATGTATAACAGGTTTTTTAACTAAACATTTCTGAGAACAACTGAATTAATTAAAATTATTGATTTCGTACATAAAATTATTATAACTTTAGTGTATAAAATTATTTTATACACATATTATTCAATTAATATTAACAATTAACATTACTTCGTTAAATATTAATTTTCTTAATGTGATTTTATTGTTGAATATTTCATTATAATTCTTTTATATTTGATTTATAATTAGAATAAATTTTAATAAAGTACACTGCAATTATTAGTTAGTCAGTTTCTTACATTAAATTTTATAAAATTACTTTCTAAAAATAGTAGCTCGCATGAATAAATTGAAGAAAAAATAGATAAAATAACTAATGCTACTATTTTTAAAGTAGAATAATCATATAAAACTGTATTTCATACTTTTAAAATCTTGTTCTATATGTTTACAATAAATTGGCCTAATGCCACATCACGCTGAATTATTAATTAAGCAAATTGTATATTGTGGAGTTATTTATAGTTAACCTGCCTTAGATATTTACTTGCGACAAACAGTTGAGGAAAATATTATTAATTTTATAATTATAAAATTTAAGTAGATTTTTAACAATAGAAAGTCTATTCACTTTCATTAATCTTTTACTTATCTATTCACTAATTTAGTTGTTCTCCTGTGATAAAGCTTGTAAATCATAAGATTATTTTCCGTTTGTATTTTAAGCATAGATTCCTAGTATTAAAATGGTAACGAATCATGAAAAATGCATACATTTTGAGTTTAAAATAATTATATTAGGATTGAAAAAGTTTGAAAAAATTTTTTATATTATCTTATGTTTTAAACAAATCATTTGATAAGGTGAGATAGAAATGTAAAAATATATTAAAAACGATGTAAGAAATAATTATGATGAAAATTTCGGTGTTTCTTATAATCAAATATAAAACAACATTATTTATTTCGCTGACCGTACTGTTCTTATTTATTATTAGTGCTAATTGTACTTTTAACCAAGATTTTTTATTTTTAAGATTTATTATCTAAAATACCATGGAAAAACTATAAACAATAATTTTTTAATATTATACCTTTCAAGTATCGTAAATAATAAAATATTGTACAACTATGTTCAACTGACTTGTAAATGGTACCTAAAAAATCAATATTTTATAAGGTTATAATAATTTTATATAATATTATCTTACCAAGTACGAATAACAATAATTTATTCCGTGTTGTCCCATAAAGAAATATTGCCCAATACATTTTTATTTTATTGGTAATTCAGTAAAGCCAATGATACACAATTTTCCTTTTTATGATACCTAATACAACATGTAATCCTATACAAGGTATAAAGTGGTAAAAAAAAGCAAGGGACTCTAATCCATATATCATTCTCAGCGTCCTATATAGTTCCATACAATTACCAGGAAATTAATTATTATTTAATTAATTTAGGTGTTGTTAGTGAATAATTTCCTCCAAAATCTATTCATGTATAAAACAAATGTATAAACTTGTAAATTACTTACTTATTGTTTTGAATAACAGATTGTAAATGTATTTTAATAAAATGAAAAAAAATTTAAAATGTATATAAGTATATATTATTATATAATTTATAATTAATCAATTAGTTTTGTTTGTAGAACACATGTAATATCTAGTAATATCAAATAAATTGCAAAGTCATTTTTTCAACAGTTTTATTGTGTATGTTTATTTTTAACAAACAGTTGAACGTCAGAAAATCTCTAAAAAAAATGTTAAAGGAGACGTTTTATAAACACTGTGAGAAGTAGGGGGACTGAGTTCTAACGTCCACCCTTTTTGAGCCCTAATCCTATAAGTCATTAACCTAAAGATATATAACTGTTGGACACAACTTTTTTTAAATTTCGCGCAGTCATGCTACAATTAATAACATGCCGTAATGTTGTCACGCCGGAGCGTCATCGCCGCCGTGACCTACCACCTTTGGACCCCCGATATCGCCGCGACCAAGCTCGTCGTTGCCGGTACTCCGCCGCCGTCTTTTGTCGTTTTTCCACCGTCAACGGAACTGGTCTACGATCCGGTGTCCCTCGCAGTTATTTCGCCATTGTTTTGTGTTTGGCCGTCTGAGCTCATCCGAGCTGATCGTCGTTTCGCGCGCCCTGTCGTGTTCGCGATCATAGTGTTTTTGGCTCGTTTGCCACCCGGCTTATTGTACTTTGTGCCGTCGCCCGTCCGTATGGTTACGCAGCACGACCCAAGCCGGTCTGTTCACACACGTGTTTGTTTTTGCCCGTTTGTTCTACGCTGTGTAAGCACGTGGCCGTGATCCTCGTCATTTTTATGTTTGTGCCGTCGCCCGTCCGTCCTACGTAGTGCGACCCGTGTAGGCACCCCTTTTCGCTTTTCGCGTATTGTTCGCTCGCAACGTCGAGTTTGCCGTGCGAACACGTTAAAATATAATCAGCCATTTTGTCATTTGTGCCGCGGTCTACGCCGTGACAACGGACGCTCACGCACAACGGTTCGCGTCGTCGAGTTCGCGACTGTAATTGCTATCCGAGCACGCGTCGACCGGTGGTTTTATATTTTCCACGCCCGTTCTGTTCGAATGATCTAAAGTACACCCGTACACCTCGTCGTTGTGCCATTTCGTCGTGATTAGAGATGTGTCGTTCATGAACGAACTAGTTCAATTGAACTATTCACCTAAGTGACCGGTTTCGAACTAGTTCACTTTTGATGAACGATTCGTTCACCGTTCACCGTTCACTTTGTACTTTTTGCTCGCGTCATATCTGTTGTACCACATACACCGTACGATTTTAGATTCTGAACGGAGTGATGGAATGTATTGATTTTACAATGATGTGTGTTTTTTTTTTTTTTTTATTTTATTTTTTTTTTTTTTGTGTCTGTCGACACGATTTGGGGCAATAAAAATGCTTCGATTGCCTTATGTAGCAACTTTTCTGAAAGGAAAGTAAATCTAGTTGGTACTTTGGGGTGTCAAAAGTAAAAAATGTTCAATATTTTTTAAATGCGACGGGAAAACCCCTAAAAAAATAAGGGAAAAACGGGAGTTTTTACGCAAAACCAGTTTTCGATAAAATCAAATTTTTTATTTTGCTATAACTCAAAAACTAATCGATGTAAATACTTTCATATTATAATATATATAATAATATTTTCACCAAATGTTTAGATTAGCGTTCTCTATACACCATTAAATTTTCAAAGTATTTTGACTTTTATTGAGCTATTTATAGACAATTGAAATTTTCAATTTTTTTAAGTATTTTTTTTTTAAATAACGATAAAATTTTTTGGCTGCCCAGAAAATCTTGAAAATTTAATACAAGGTTTCTTATAAGTTGTTCCTTAACTGATAAAAAAAAATCTAAAATCGTAAGTCACAATTTTTTTTATAAGCCCATAAAGCTCAAATTTGTATAAAATGTGTAAAAATCACGATAATTTGCAAGTTATTTTGTAGATAAAAATTCATAAAATTTTTTCTGTTCATACTTTATGTTCAAAATTTTAACACTAGGTTATCTATAAGCTACTCTTCAAAAATCTTTAAAAAAATTTTTACCGGAATTTGAGGAAAAAATTTTATGACTGTTTGAAATTTAAATATTTACGAAATTGCATAAAATAGCGATTTATTCTCAAACGATTTTTAATATTTGTTATAATTCAAAAAGTATAAGTCGCAGATTTTTAAAATTTCTACCAGTTGTTAAGATTGGTATTTCCTTTATGTCATATTTTTTTCAAAATATTACATTAATTTTTAAGCCACTTATAGGCATTTAAAATATTCGATTTTTTTACATTTTTTTTTTATAATCGGTGATAAAAAAAATTTGGCTCGTACAAAATACTTGAAAATTTAATAGAAGATTCCACAGAAGTAGTTCTTAAAGTCATTCAAAAATTATTAAAATCCATAGGCACAATTTTTTTTTTATAAGCGTTTGAACAGCGAATATTGACATAAAATTACATGTAAAATACTCGTATAATATAATGTATAATATTCTAGACTGACAAAGATATCGGTTTTTTTTTTAAAATGCTCTAACTCAAAAATGAAAAACCGCAACAACTTGAAATTTTCACCAAATCTTTATATTGATGTTCTCTATACATGGTTAAGATTTCAAAGTATTTTGACATATTTTGACTAATTTATAGACAATTTAAATTTTCGATTTTTGTTAAATTTTTGTTTTTAAACATCTATAAAATTTAATTGGTTGAGCGAAAACTCTTGAAAATTTTATACCAGGTTTATAATAAGTTAAACTTATCGTAACTAAAAAATATCGGTGATCGGTTATCTCAATTTTTTTTTATAAGCCCTTAATGCTCAAATTTGTATAAAATGTGTAAAAATCACGATAATTTGCAAGTTATTTTGTAGATAAAAATTCATAAAATTTTTTTTGTTCATACTTAAGGTTCAAAATTTTAACACTAGGTTATCTATGAGCTACTCTTAAAAAATCTTAAAAAAAATTTCTACCGGACTAAGAGGAAAAAGTTGTATGACTGTTTGAAATTTAAATATTTATGAAATTGCATAAAATAGCGATTTATTCTCAAACGATTTTAAATATTTGTTATAATTCACAAAGTATAAGTCACAGATTTTTGAAATTTTTACCAGCTGTTAAGATAGGTATTTTCTTTATGTCATATTGTTTTCAAAATATTATATTGATTTTTAAGCCATTTACAGGCATTTAAAATATTCGATTTTTTTACAATTTTTATTTATAATCGGTGATAAAAAATAAAAAATAAAAAATTTGGCTCGTACAAAATACTTGAAAATTTAATAGAAGATTCCACAGAAGTAGTTCTTAATGACATTCAAAAATTATTAAAATCCATAGGCACAATTATTTTTTATAAGCGTTTGAACAGCGAATATTGACATAAAATTACATGTAAAATATAATATAATATAGAATGTTCTAGACTGACAAACTATATTGCTGTATGCAACTGCCAACCCATCCTAATTGAAAAATATATTTATCGTTTCAAAATAAAATATACTTTTTACAATGTTTATAAATAACAATGTATTATATCCTAGATAAACATATGAACTCCGTTCAGAATCGTTATTCGTATACAATGATATCTATCATTGCATTCAAATTTAACAAATCCATTATAATAATGACCTATCCTATAAGCGAGGTTCACTCCACCCCTAACTGTACAGCAGAGCGAGGCCCATCCGGTTCTTTTTTTTTAAATTTCATCACTGAAAAATATGTATTTGATCTGTATATAAAAATGTAAGTGCGTGTTATTGTTTTTTTTTTTATTATTGGAAGTTTCAACTGCAAGAATTTAATATGAATGAATAATTTTATTGTTATAAATGTTATAATTGAAAACTGATAAGTTTATTTGTGCACACCATTATATTGTATATTGACAACCGTTGGTATTATAAAATGACATTATGACATTTGCTATCAATAAAATAGTATAATATTATCGAACCGCGGGTAACGGGATCTCATCCCAATAATAGTGTCTGTTATACAGCACAAACCTGTCTACGTTTAATATACTCGTATTTTTATTTATTTTCAAGAAGATTATTATTATTACGATTGCGGATACATTTATTTACACACGTACCTTTATATATATATATATATATATACTTAAAAGCTCCTTAAAAGAAAATATGTCATTGCGTTAAGTGTTTAATATTACTCGGCTGTTGTTTCAACACGTCCCAAGTGGTATCCACATACACACACACACACACACACACACACACACACACACACACACACACGCACGCACACACACACACACACATACGCACACACACACAAACACCCACAAACATGCACAAATATAAATATAGGAAATATATAGTGCGTACGAGCAAGCAGTTGAAAGTGGGAAATCGAAAACACTACTGGTGGGCGGACTTAAAATCTTATTCATACAGTCATCACCGGTCATGAACTTCGTTTCAGTTATAGGGTCTAGTTTGTATTAAAAGTACGTGTGACATTCGCACTATCTAAATTTTCAAATATTTTGTAGTGGCCAAATTTTTTTATCACCGATTACAAAAAAAAAAAAAAAATGTAAAAAAATCGAATATTTTAAATGCCTATAAGTGGCTTAAAAATCAATATAATATTTTAAAAAAAAATATGACATAAAGAAAATGCAAATCTTAACAGCTGGTAAAAATTTCAAAAATCTGCGACTTATAATTTTTGAATTATAACAAATATTTAAAATCGATTGAGAATAAATCGCTATTTTATGCAATTTCGTAAATATTTAAATTTCAAACAGTCATAAAATTTTTTCCTCTAAATACGGTATAAATTTTTTTAAAGATTTTTGAATAGTAGCTTATAGATAACCTAGTGTTAAAATTTTGAACCTTAAGTATGAACAGAAAAATTTTTTTGAATTTTCAACCACAAAATAACTTGCAAATTTTCGCAATTTTTACATATTTCGTATAAATTGGAATTTTGAGCACTTATAAAAAAAAATAGTGACTTACGGTTTTAGATTTTTTTTATCAGTTAAGGAACAACTTATAAGAAACCTTGTATTAAATTTTCAAGATTTTCTGGCAACATTTTCTAAAATGTTATCGTTATTTTAAAAAAATAGAAAATTTCAAATGTCTATAAATAGCTTAATAAAAGTCGAAATACTTTGAAAATTTAACGGTGTATAGAGAACGCTAATCTAAACATTTGGTGAAAATATTATTATATATATTATAATATGAAAGTATTTACATCGATTAGTTTTTGAGTTATAGCAAAATAAAAAATTTGATTTTATCGAAAACTGGTTTTGCGTAAAAACTCCCGTTTTTCCCTTATTTTTTTAGGGTTTTTCCCGTCGCATTTAAAAAATATTGAACATTTTTTACTTTTGACACCCCAAAGTACCAACTAGATTTACTTTCCTTTCAGAAAAGTTGCTACATAAGGCAATCGAAGCATTTTTATTGCCCCAAATCGTGTCGACAGACACAAAAATAAAAAAAATAAAATAAAATAAAACACACATCATTGTAAAATCAATACAGGGTGGGTCACGGGAATAGGGCTAAAAATAGATGGGTTTTTCTTGAAGTAGGCTGATTGTGAGTAAGTCGGAAAGGTCTCATTCGATCCGTTAGATAATGCCATTTAGTTTCCATAATGGAGCATTGGAGTGTCGTTCACCGTGTGTTCGCGTACGACTCATTTGTCAAAAACAACGAATCGGTAGTGAAAGTACAGCGTGCATTCAGAATTAATTTTAACATTGGCCGTCACGGTGCGGTTCCCGATCGGAAAACAATTATAAAATGGGTTACTGCTTTTCGAACAACGGGAATAATTACAAAAAAGAAGCCACCTGGTCCTATATGTACAGTAACAACTCCTGAAAATACGGAAAGGGTAAGAGCCGCTGTTCTCCAAAGTCCACGACGTTCGGTACGCAAACATGCTCAGGCTTTACAAATTAATCGTTCTTCCGTTCGACGCATCGTCAAGCGTAAGTTAAACTTCCATCCTTATAAGTTGACAATTGTTCAACAGTTGAATCCCACTGATTATCACCAACGTTCAGAATTTGCATTAGAGATGCTCTCGTTATTTGAGGTGAATGACGATATGCTGTTATTTATGAGTGATGAAGCGCATTTTCACCTCGACGGTTTTGTAAATAAACAAAATTTCCGTTATTATGCTGCAGAAAACCCTCAAAGCCTCCACGAACGACCGTTGCACAGCCCTAAGGTGACTGTTTGGTGTGCAGTTTCAAAAAAATTAATCATTGGTCCTTACTTTTTTGAGGAACAAGGAAACACGATGACTGTCAATAGTGCCCGTTACATTGACATGCTTAATAGTTTTTTAAAATCAGAGTTGCGTAGAAGAAGGCGAATTATCAACCCGTCAAATGTCTGGTTTCAGCAAGATGGGACACCTCCTCACACTGCGATCGCCACAATGAACGTCGTACGCGAGATGTTTCCCGGCCGCCTCATTTCACGTTTTGGAGATGTGCATTGGCCTCCTAGGTCACCTGACTTGATGATGTGCGATTTTTTCCTTTGGGGTTATCTGAAGTCACGTTTATGAGTCAAAACCACGTACACTAGACGAACTTAAGGATGCAATAAAAACGGAAATTGCATTAATAGACGAAAACTTGCTTCAACGCGTTCACTCAAATTTGTTGGATCGACTTTCTTCGTGCTACGAACAAGATGGACGTCATATGCTCGATGTTCTTTTCAAAACTTAAAATGGCACTTATTTGTGTATGATAAAATATTAATAAAATAATTTTACGTCTAAAACATCATGAGTTATATCTATTTGTTTTTGTCCCTATTCCCGTGAACCACCCTGTACATTCCATCACTCCGTTCAGAATCTAAAATTTAATAGAAAAAAAGTTATTGCATTAGTCAAATATACCTGTTACACGCTGTATATAAGCACTTTAGTTGTTAAATAAACATTAATATTTAATTACGTCTAGCAAATGGGTAATGGAACAAACTTGGTATAGAAGTAATTTTAAAAACCTAACCGGATGGGCCTCGCTCTGCTGTACAGTTAGGGGTGGAGTGCACCTCGCTTATAGGATAGGTCATTATTATAATGGATTTGTTAAATTTGAATGCAATGATAGATATCATTGTATACGAATAACGATTCTGAACGGAGTTCATATGTTAGTCTAGAATATAATACAATGTTATTTTTAAATATTATATAAGTATATTTTATTTTTAAACGAAAAATTTAGAAAAACCGAAAATTTAAATTGTCTATAAATAAGTCAAAATATGTCAAAATACTTTGAAATTTTAACCATGTATAGAAAACGTCAATATAAAGATTTAATGATAATTTCAAGTTGTTGCGGTTTTTCGTTTTTGAGTTAGGGCATTTTAAAAAAACCGATATCATTTGTCAGTCTAGAACATTCTACATTATATTATATTTTACATGTAATTTTATGTCAATATTCGATGTTCAAACGCTTATAAAAAAAAATTGTGCCTATGGATTTTAATAATTTTTGAATGACATTAAGAACTACTTCTGTGGAATCTTCGATTAAATTTTCAAGTATTTTGTAGAAGCCAAATTTTTTTTATCACCGATTATAAAAATAAAATGTAAAAAAATCGAATATTTTAAATGACTATAAGTGGCTTAAAAATCAATGTAATATTTTGAAAAAAATATGACATAAAGGAAATACCAATCTTAACAACTGGTAGAAATTTTAAAAATCTGCGACTTATACTTTTTGAATTATAACAAATATTAAAAATCGTTTGAGAATAAATCGCTATTTTATGCAATTTCGTAAATATTTAAATTTCAAACAGTCGTACAATTTTTTCCTCTTAGTCCGGTAGAAATTTTTTTAAAGATTTTTGAAGAGTAGCTCATAGATAACCTAGTGTTAAAATTTTGAACCCTTAGTATGAACAAAAAAAATTTTATGAATTTTTATCTACAAAATAACATGCAAATTATCGTGATTTTTACACATTTTATACAAATTTGAGAATTAAGGGCTTATAAAAAAAAATTGAATTAACCGATCACCGATATTTTTTAGTTACGATAAGTTTAACTTATTATAAACCTAGTATAAAATTTTCAAGAGTTTTCGCTCAATCAATTAAATTTTATAGATGTTTAAAAACAAAAATTTAACAAAAATCGAAAATATAAATTGTCTATAAATAAGTCAAAATATGTCAAAATACTTTGAAATCTTAACCATGTATAGAGAACGTCAATATAAAGATTTGGTGAAAATTTCAAGTTGTTGCGATTTTTCATTTTTGAGTTAGAGCATTTTAAAAAAAACCGATATCTTTGTCAGTCTAGAATATTATACAGTATATTATATTTTACATGTAATTTTTTGTCAATATTCGATGTTCAAACGCTTATAAAAAAAAATTGTGCCTATGGATTTTAATAATTTTTGATGGACACTAAGAACTACTTCTGTAGAATCTTCTATTAAATTTTCAAGTATTTTGAAGGAGCCAAATTTTTTTTATCACCGATTATAAAAATAAAATGTAAAAAAATCGAATATTTTAAATGCCTATAAGTGGCTTAAAAACCAATATTATATTTTGAAAAAAATATGACATAAAGGAAATACCAATCTTAACAGCTGGTAGAAATTTCAAAAATCTGCGACTTATACTTTTTGAATTATAAAAAATATTTAAAATCGTTTGAGAATAAATCGCTATTTTATGCAATTTCGTAAATATTTAAATTTCAAACAGTCATAAAATTTTTTCCTCTAATTCCGGTAGAAATTTTTTTAAAGATTTTTGAAGAGTAGCTTATACATAACCTCGTGTTAAAATTTTGAACCTTAAGTATGAACAGAAAAAATTTTATGAATTTTTAACTACAAAAAAACTTGCAAATTATCGTGATTTTTACATATTTCGTATAAATTGTAACTTTGAGCACTTATAAAAAAAAATTGTGACTTACGATTTTAGATTTTTTTTTATCAGTTAAGGAACAACTTATAAGAAACCTTGTATTATTTAAAAAAAAAATACTTAAAAATATTGAAAATTTCAATTGTCTATAAATAGCCTAATAAAAGTCAAAATACTTTGAAAATTTAATGGTGTATAGAGAACGCTAATCTAAACATTTGGTGAATATTTCAAGTATTTACATCGATTAGTTTTTGAGTTATAGCAAAATAAAAAATTTGATTATGTCAAAAACTGGTTTTGCGTAAAAACTCCCGTTTTTCCCAAATTTTTTTATGGTTTTTCCCGTCGCATTTAAAAAATATTGAACATTTTTTACTTTTGACACCCCAAAGTACCAAGAAGATTCACTTTCCTTTCAGAAAAGTTGCTACATAAGGCAATCGAAGCATTTTTACTGCCCCAAAACGTGTCGACAGTCACAAAAAAAAAAAAAACACACATCATTGTAAAATCAATACATTCTTCACTCCGTTCAGAATCTAAAATTTAGTATGTTCATGATTATTATTTGCTTTCGGTATAATTATGTGTACTTTGTTTTCTGGAATATTGATATTGAAGTTATAGGTGATTTATTTTTATCTGTCAAATTATTAAACTTTGGGACTATGTTATACACAAAATGAATGAAAAACTATATTACCATCTTGGTATTTTTAAAAAGAAATCTTGTTCTCATTATTATCAATTAACAATATTTCATCCAGGAAAATACTTACAAATTTTCTTGAAATATTGCGTACATCATTATTTCTACAAAAAAGCTTCAAAATATACGTAAATTATTGGTTTTGTCCGGTAGATAACTGGTTTTGCGTAAAAACTCCCGTTTTTCCCTTATTTTTTTAGGGTTTTTTTTCCGTCGCATTTAAAAAATATTGAACATTTTTTACTTTTGACACCCCAAAGTACCAACTAGATTTACTTTCCTTTCAGAAAAGTTGCTACATAAGGCAATCGAAGCATTTTTACTGCCCCAAATCGTGTCGACAGACACAAAAATAATAAAAAATAAAATAAAATAAAACACACATCATTGTAAAATCAATACATTCTTCACTCCGTTCAGAATCTAAAATTAAATCTAAAAGTAACCGAAAAAGGAGACCATCCAGTTAAGTAACGCTTTATATTGATGATTAAATTATTAACAAAAAAACGCGAGGTATTTGAGTGTGATGAGAATTGCGAAAAATTACTATAATAAATTGGAAAACTTACTTTACTTTTGAATTTTCGGTAATAATTAATCTTGATGCGTAAGTTTCGTTAAATAATACGTAATGCGTTATTTATCTACTTATATGTTTAATGTATATTAGTATGAAGTGGTTTTAGCAACGGAAATTCCGTTGTAATGTGACCAGTAGTAATTTAATATATGAATTTTGATATTGCGGATATTCCGCAAATGTGACGCCAGCCTTAGGCCGTTTTCACACACACCAATAAAATCGGAACCGGCGCCGGTGCCGGATGCAATGTAATTAAGTTAGTGCTTTCACACATAGACCGGACCGGTAAATTTATCGGTCCGGTGAATGATTCCGGAATTCACAGCCGGCATTGAATTCGATAATTCGAATACCGGACTGATCTCCGAATTATCGATTTCAATGTTTTCTTATACAAACGTGTACACACAGGTCGGCACAGGTCTGGTCGGTACCGGGGGAAACCTAAAAATAATTATATTGATATGATATATATGATAAAAAAAGTAGAAGAACTCATACGAAAATAGTTAAAAAATGTATTATGGTTTTCTCTGAGTTTTTCATACAGTGTGTAAAAATTTCTTTCCAAGTACCTTACACTTAATATAGGATGAATCTAATATCGTATTTTAATTTTGTCTCTTCGGTACTTCCTTCGAAGGTACATTAGCCCAAACAGATGACGTTTGTTAAGAGCAGCACACATTATTGAGTACAACAGAGAAAATAACTAAAATACGACTTAACCCAAGTGAGTACAAAAACTGTTTAACATGGTTTCCTCGTTGTGTGTGAAATGTAACCGGCACCGGCTTAGGTTTTACCGGTATGTGTGAAAAAAGCGAACAACCGGTACCGGCACCGGCGCCGACTCCGGTTCGATTTTACCGGTGTGTGTGAAAACGGCCTTACTCTGTAATATAAATCAAATATATTGTCTACTGTACAAATTTAATTTGACCTTGACATAAACAGACATTATTTTTCTATTTTTATCCTCCATATAAGAATGTACATTATATAAAAACATTGACAAGTATTATTAAAAGTGAAAGTCCGTCTAGTAAGATATACGAGTTGGGTTGGCTACTGACATTTGATTCTGAGGATTTATCCTTCGTCATTCCATAACTTGTACAGGATGCTGGTAGTGAATGTAATTACAAGCAGAAGAACAATTTGACTTTATAAAAGTTATTATGCATAAGTTTGACTTTATATTGTCTTATTATTTGTGAAACTTTGATTACATTGACGAATAATCATCTTCTAAAAACTATTCTGAGTTAATTTCAGAGTAAACACGTAATTAATATTTTTGTTATTAATAATAATTTAATTGTTTGATGAATGAAAATGATTTAAATTATTGAGTTCAAATTATATTTACAAATAAAAAATAAATAAATATTATTATCATATATAATTCAATTAATAAGAAATTTAAAAATGTAATCCAAATTAAGTGTATTAAGTTCTTAAAATATCTGTGTTTGTTTGATAAGTACTTTATTAAGTGACATTTAATCTTGTGTTAAAAAACGTATACGTATATAAATTTTGCTATTTATTGCATATTTACGGTTTTTACTACTATTTTGCTAATTTAAGGTTTTTAGTGGTATTTTTGGGAATTTTTTCACATATTTTAGGAGCTATTTTGCTAATTTGAAGTTATAAATGCTGTTTATGGGCATATTTTTAGATAATAAAGAAAATAAACACATACTGTTAAAAAAACTAAATTACTTACTAAACAGCCGTCTACGAATATGTGAACAAAAACAAATTGTTTTATTTTAAGATGGTACTCAACCGAAATAAACGGCCTTAGACCACTGTTATCGAAGATTAAATCGGACAATTCCGTTCGTTTCCAATAAATTGTTTATTTTTAAAATCGTGTCAGTCACATCATTTCATCGCACTATCATCGGATACGTTGTATTATCATGTTGTTGTTTTAACCATGTACTAATGACTGAACACGGTAATTTTATTTTAATGTTCCGTTATCATTTAGATATGTTAAGGTGCGTCCACATTTGTGTAACATACACTGCAACATGCAACTTGCAACGCGTTTTTGTAAAGCCTCGTACACACGAGAGCATGGAGCATGCGTGAGCATTCGAATGAATTTTGTTCGTTCGTGTGTACAGAATGTGCTTTGCCCCCACACCCCCACTCTAATATCAATATTACCTTCACTCTTCAGTACGCATTAAATTACTGAATTTCAAAACTACTAAATACACATTACTAACTATAAACTATGCACTTGAAAAATCATCAATTTATAATACAATACAATATAATACAATATTTTATTATTTTAGTACAATAAACCGATTTTTATCAGCAAATTTATCAATAACGTTCTTAATACTGATATTGATATCTTTTTCAATGTATAATATTGAAGAGTTATTAAATTTTTCTTGCAGCATACTCGTGCGTAGCCATGTCTTAACTTTGCGCGTTGCAGAAAAGCTTCGTTCACATGTAGCCGAACTAATTGGCATTGTTATGGCTACCTGTAGTAGTTTGTATACGTTGAGCAGGGCCGGATTTAGAGGAGTGCAGGCCTCGGGGCAACAAAGGAGTGGGGGCCCCCTGACCCCAAATTATTCTCTAAATAAAATGAACAATTTTTTTTTATAGTAGATTCTTTTCATTTAATAGTATTTACAATCATTTATAAATATGTATATAATATTTAAAAATTTAAATATGAATATTGAATAATAATAAATAATAATCTCGCACCACTCGCACATATAAAAAGAAAAATCGAATAATATTATTATCGGCCCATTCCACTTTCGACAGGACGGCGGGGTGACAGTGCAATTGTAATTTGAAATTTTTTTATTTCCGAAGTCTCTAATGTAGAGGCCTCTTTTGTGTAGGCCCCTTTTGTGGAGGCCCCTTTTGTGGAGGACCCGGTCGCCCTCCCCTAAATCTGACCCTGATGTTGGAAAACACTCTTTTAGAGATATTTTGTTTTATTGTTTTATAATTTATTTCATTTCCTGATTGCAAGATGCTGTTTTTTGCCACGGTCATCTCTGACTGAATATTAATTTTTGATAAATCCAATAATTCCTGAAAACAGTTAAAATGTACTATTGTACTTATAACTTTTATCTTAAAACTAAAAACTGAAGATTTACTGATAATGATCAATAAAAAATCGACTTTCTTCAAATTTTAGTTGAAAAAAATTACCAACAGATATGCCCATTTGTAAACTATCATACGAAAATCTTTCTTTTAACTTTGTAGTTAGTGTGTCAAGAACCACATTCTGTAGTAAATATTCTGTAGAAATCTTCAGTTATCTGTACGTTACTTTGTTTAAGTTCTGTGTACTGTGCACTAGTTCTAGCAGTGACAATGAAAATTTTAAGATCATTTGGTTCTTTCATGTTTCTTTTATATCCTAAATTTTAAATTAAAATATAATTAATACAATAATAATATTTAGTTATAACAAACTAACATAGCTAAGTAATCAGTTAATTAGGTATACCTTTGAATGAATTTTCAATAGATATATTATTGACTGTTGAAAATGTATTTATATCCAACCAAATTTCAGCAAAACATTCAATGGTTTTATAATCCTCTAAGGATTTGATTATAGATTTAATAATATTACTGAATTCCCAAGAGTTGAAGATTTTTCTTGCAATTTGCATGTTAAAATATTAATTATTGTTAAAAATATATGTAAAAGAAATAAATATACAATGAATTGCCCTTTCCTCATATTGGTTAAAATTCCTGAAAAATTATAATGAAGAGGTACACATTAACTTCAAATTAACAACAAGTATCCATATTCTATAATCTATATATTAAAACATTAAATGCAATAATCAAAATATTTACCTATTGCTTCATTCACATCTTTATCAGATTCATTTTCAATCTCATTTATTAATGTATCTACTATTGCTTTATAACTGGACATTACAGCTTCACAATTTTTGTAACGATTATTGGAAATTTCTATTTTTGTCATTGGGATAATGCGATAACAATCCGTCGCGACGGTCAGCCGGTGCGCACCGATGACGATTAGGTATAAATATAATATGGTATAATAAATAATAATTATTATATTAACATTAAACAATATTTCAAGAAAAAAAAATATTTGGTAAATTTTCAAGATTTTGGCAATTGTTGTAAAATAAGTACCTATTTTAATAATTTATACTATGCAAAATGTTTAATACTTTTGGGGGGGCTTTCAATCTGTTTGGGGAGGCTAAGCCCTCCCAAGCCCCTCCCAATCTCCACCTATGGTGAGCATTCGTCACTTTTATTCGATCGTGTGTACGCGCCTTAACATATTCTTGAAACAATTCAATAAACTTGTAACACATTTGTGCAACAAACCGGCGATCGGCTGACAGTTGATAATTTAGTGAAACATCAAAGGATGTTTCACGAACATGTTGCGGCCAGTGTGGACTGGTTTGCGAACGTATTACTACTAACCTATTATTAATAATTTTGGAAAATGGAAAATGATTCGCCGGTTGTAAGAAAACGAAGAGTTACAGCTAATCTTCTTGAACACTTGGGTTAACTTGGGTTCTCTGAGTGCTGTATAGGTTTTTTAAATTTTAGGTACGATTAAATTAATAAGGTAATCAAAGTCACTAGAAAACATTCGTATACAATTTTGAAATTGACCATTTATTTCTTGAGCTCTCAGGTCAGTCAATAATGTATTTCTACCAAAATGCAATCTGTAAGCGAACAGTCGAGTTTGCCACCATTTACGCTTCCTTCGTCTTTTCTTCAAAGCTAGGGAAATAAAGATATATGCAGCTGCAGCTACTCGAGTAGACATGTTGACTATACTCTCAATTTCAAGAGACTAATTTTTTTATTTGAATACATATTTATTTTATATGGAAACCACTAAATTATGACTTGTAACATGTTGCAAACTAATGATGCTAACGCATAATGCAAACGAACACCGAACATTGTTACAGTAACATGTTTCATGTTGCATGTTACGCATATTGCGTCTGATGTGGACGCACTTTTACGTGTTCGATTGATCGTGAACTGTTGTACTTACTCTCAACTAGTCCTAGTTCTTACATACCTACCACCATATTCTATGAAATACATTAAAAATCTGTAAAATTAAAAAAATCGAATACTTCATATTTAAAAAAAAAATCTGTACATTATAAATATCTTAAATTTCATGTTTAAAAAAATTTGTTGAACATTTTATTTTGTAATTTCCAATTTAAATTCATTTTTTTAGTGCTATAACTTCCGAGCCCTGGTTATAGTCCTACTATAGTCAATGAATTATATTGATGCAGCATTTTATCATCGTGTAATCTCTTCCATTTTGCAATTTATTTTCCGTGTTCCTTGAATTTAAATTGGATGCCTAATAAAATTATTCATTTGATTTATAATTGAAATTGTCGAAGAACACACCCAACATTGATAGTCATTAATAATTTAATTTTTTCATTATCTCAATAAATTTTATGATATCTAAACCATATACATATATCTATAACTTTTGATGATTTTTAGGTTTCTAATTTGCTTAAGAGGACGTCATACCGACTGTATATTGTATGTAAAATTGATTCGCGCGGGATAGAACCACTCGGGTTATACTTGTAATTAGGGGGCCAAATTTTCACCATACAAGAAGAGAACACTGACTATGCAATGTCGTTTTTATTTTTTCGAAATCCCTGTTACAAAAAAAGTTTTTATTGTTTTAAATAATGATTTTTTATGTTTTTCAAACTTAAATAATGGTTAACATAATAATTAAATCGAAAAAATAAAAACGACATTGCATAGTCAAACATTACCTATTTCTAATAGTGAAAATTTGGATTCATAATTAATAATATTTCCAGAGTGGTTCTCTCCCGCGTAAAACGGTTTTGCGCTAAATTTTTAAATTTTTCATGATATTTTTGTGTCAATACGTGCTGCATTCAACGGCAAATATCCAAACGATTAGTAGTGGGTACAATCCCCTTCTACAACACCACAAATATTACATCGATAACGATCGCGATCGTCGATGTTGTTATTACCTCGATATTATTAAGCCGGTCCCACATGACTCGTGTACTTGGCGAACATCGTAATCGCGAATACTCGCCGAGTACTTTAACTTGACGATCATGTCCCTCCTACACGACTCGTATTTTCGCCAATTAATCCGATCATCGTGTATTATTAATTGTCATCGTCAATCCTACACGACTCGGACACTAGGGCAAAAATAATATACAAAAACGAAATTCATAACTGTGACAGACCAAAATAAATAGTGAAGACGATAAATTTATTGTTAGCGCCGCTGCATTTACGGTAATGTATGCTGCATATCATTTAAAAACGAAAATTAAGAAAAAACGAAACTAAAGGGTGGTGGACATTGTCATTGAATCAAAGAAAAAGCGTACACTAAATGAACTGCATATTAATTACCACGTTTTTAGTGGGTCGCGTTGGTGGTCGGCCGTACAAAACAACACAATGTAATAATAGTAATAAAAGACGTGTATTTCGTCGCATCACAGAAGCAAAAAACAATAAATAAGAGAATATTAAAAACGAGGTGGTCGTACTCGCGGGTGCCGCGAGATAGATCAACACCGACGTACGCGGACAGTTGGTCCGGTGATGGTACGTTTCGGACATCGTCACGACCGTTCCAGATCCCCCACTTGTCACATGTGAAACCGGGTGTCGCGTTGATGGTGCGCACCACGGTCTGGTGGTTGATTAGAGGAGCCGAAGTGGCCGTTGACGGCCGTTTTGATAACAACTGCCGAGCGGACCGCGTCACGTTGCAGACTTCCAACAAACTAAGTATAAAAACTAGTGAGTGGTGTGAGTAGTGAACCAGGGGCCTATTCCACCAACACACTTTGCAACTTTTCACTTTGCACTTTGCACTTTTCATTTGTATTTTTTTTCCACCAAAAAGTGAAAAGTGAGGATTGAAAAGTTTACCACTTTTCGTTATGTTTTCTATGTTTTTATTCCAGCATTACATTTTTTGATGAAAAACTTTTCGACTTTTCATTAAATATTGATAAAAAATGCAAATAGAAATTTTACTCTACCATAATTTTCAGTGACTTTTTTTTTGTAAAAAAATTTAGTTGAAATGGTTATTATAAAGTACATTAATACTGTACATATTATATAAATACTGTTATTATAGTTTAGGATTGGTAATTATTATGTCAAGATTAGAGTGGCTCTTAAATGATGATGGCTTTGATGACAGATGACCTCGACGAGTATATAGAGACCGAGTATAATTTGACTTATGTGACCGTCAGTACCGTCAATGTTTTCGACTTAACAAACATCAAGTAGCGTTTATTTTAAGTAAGATTGAACATAATCTAACTCATGCGAGTATTCGAAATAAGGCAATCGCAGCAGAACATCAGCTATTGACTACATTGAACTGGCTCGGCATTGGCGCACAACAACATGGTATTAGAGCTACTCATAGAATATCAACTTCATCCGTCAGTAAGTGTGTTCATAGGGTCGTTAATGCGGTTGTTACTCATATGTTTCAAAATATTGTCAAGTAGCCCAACAACACCGTTAAAATACCAACGACGTTCCTTGAAAAAGGTGGTTTTCCCAGTGTAGCTGGCTGCATTGATCAATATTGATGCGCCAAATTTAAATGAAGAACAATTTATCGATAGACGTGGCAACCATTCAATCAATGTAAGAATGGTTGGTGGTCCAAACCATGATTTTTAAGTAGTAGACACTAACTGGCCAGGAAGTGTACACGACGCCAGAATATTAAGAAATACTAGTGTATTTTCTGCATTTGAGAGTGGGTGGAGACCATTTCCTGGAGCAGTGCTTTTAGGAGATAGTGCATATCCATTAATAGAATGGCTCAAACTCAGCCTAACTGAGGAATATGTATATAACGAAGAAGATAACTTCCAAAACATAGAAGAGTATCAAGAAGAGGCCCCAAATGTTGGTGCCATGAAAGGGTTAAAAAAGTTTTTGGTTTTAAGCCAACTAAAAAATGATAAGTGATAACAGCTGTTTAACAAAATTATGATAACAAAATGAAAAGTGATAACGCAATTTTCATAATGTTACCATCATTTGCAAAGTCTATTTAATTTTTATTTGGAATATTTTATCATCAATACATTTTATAATTTAAACATATCTAAAGCTACGTTTACACATGAGCTCGAGCACGAGTGAGTACTGAATGGTTCACGTATGTTGAGTGGCTCGGTTTAAATTTTTTCGCTTGCTCGCCATGAAATCCGCGAGCCACACATTGTCGGTATCGATGTCATGCTCAAAGGATTTAATTAATATTTGAACCAAATTCGTTCGACATATTCGAATCACTTTTTCACGTATTTGAGCCAAATCCAGTGCTACTGTTTTGACTTATAATTTTATTTAAAAAAAACTTCATCTAGCATGGCAATTAAATAATTATACAGCTTATGTACCTATTTAATTTAAATATGATGATGAAAGTATGAAACCAATTAATTTCTAATTACTTGTTATATTATTTTATATTAATATTATTAGAAACTTAAATTACATTTACTAAATAATAAGTATAGGTACATACATTGGTAAGTATACACTAAAATTAATTATAATTTATATTATAAGTATTCAAAGTATTCAAAGTATTTGATATTTTGATATTCTGATCAAACAACTATTATTTACAACCATATTATTTATAAAATAGTATAAATATATGCAGTTTATGTTATGAAAATAAATATATTTTCATATGGTTCTATTTTAAAATAATTTTCCATTGTATCGTGATTGGTTATTATCATTTGAAGTAGTAAAATCGTCAAGAAATAGTTTTTATTCATTTAGTATAATTTCAATCCTATAACAGTGTAGTGATCTGACGAAATTGTAGTGTTCAGTGATCAAGTGATCCGACGTTTTTATTCATTATGTCGAATTCTGTTTCTGATTGGGATCGTGAAAAATATATAAAATTAATACAGTTGTACGAAGAGAATCACATATTATGGGATGCTCAAAATGCACAACATTTTAACAAAAATTTAAAAAATGATGCATAGTTAAGTATGGCAAATACAATGGCTGAAGATGTAGACATAGTTAAAAAGAAAATGAACAGTCTTTATGGATCATTCCGGCGCGGCGTGAGGAATCCAAAACAAAAAACCCTTTTCGCACAGGAAAAGGTAATAAATGTTTTATAATGACTTAATTTTTTGTTTTTTTTTTTTTATAAGTGAATTCAAAATTATGAATGTTGCACCTGCGATGATTGTGCGCCTTTTTACTAGGTTGTTATTGTCCATTTTAAATTAAAAGTTAAAACTGATTGGTAATTGAGTACAAAAAAACTGGATGTGACGTTTAAGTCGATAATGAACAACTGTCAAATGAATTTAGTTCTTGTGAACATTTTTGAGCCAGTTGGAGCGGCTCCAGTCTATAGTTTTTACACAATGCGCACAGTACTCATGTTTTGCTCGCGCTCACTACGGCTCGTTATACTACGGCAATACAGTTTACGTTATACTATGGCAATCGTTATACTACGGTGCTTTTGCTCATGTGTAAACGCAGCTTAATGAACAATCGGAAGTATAAAATGAGAATCAATGATTATAATTATTTATAAATATACACTAGACTTCGTTGTAATATTGTTAACAAACAAATAATTGAATATAAACAAAGTTCATATCATTTTAAGTTTATGTTGAAATACAAAAAAATACAACCGATATAGGTACTGTATAGAGCAGTGTTTCTTGAACATTTTAAGATCACGGAATACCAAACAATAGTATATTTTTATGCGGAACCCCTATGCCTTGAAATTTTCCTATTTTCCTGTATAAATATCGTAAGGTATGATTAACAGTCGTATTGAAACCAAATCGTAATTTTATCTGTTACAATTACGTGGACACGTGGCACGTATACATTTTTCGTTAACGACGATAGTTTTTCTACTTTTTTTTTGTATTCTAGAAGTTAGTCTAGACTGCTAAGTTTGTAACATTATTTATTCTACACTGCTTACAGTCATTTACTATTATGTAAAATTTAAATATACTAATATTTTATTAATATGCAAGCCTAACATGACTATTTCTCATTAGTCAGTCACCACTGATCTTTAGTAAGATTTTTTTTAAATCATTATTTTGAATAGTTTAAAAAAAAAAAACATTTACATTTCGTGGAACCCTTAGTGATCTCCGAGGAACTCAGGGGTTCCGCAGAACACAGTTTAAAAAATACTGGTGTAGAGTGTGTTAGAACTAGTATGTTTAAAATTAAGTAATGATTTATTTATGTTACAGAAAAATATTATAAATGCACTTATAAGATCGATAGTCGTTCAAAATATGTTTTTTTACGTGTGCATTTTATTTTAATAAACATACTATGAAGCATTAAATGTGTTACAATCCTTCTTCGTAACATTTGTGATCTAGAATTTTTGTGCGGGCTTTGAAATCGGTGAAATTAGTTTTATTAGAAACAACTTCCATGCACTTGGAAACAAACTTGGAATATTTTATTAACTGACAGCACGTCAACCACACACCAATATTATTACAAGAAATAAAAAATTCAGTCAGACGAATAAAGGGGGAGGTGGTGCCGTACATTCTAGTGGTCTCCCCTGTGAGTAGTGTATTTCAGAGTTAACAACGCAAGTTAATAATGTCTACATGAAACGAAACAGCCATGCCGAGCGAGGTTAATACACCAACCCGGTCTGTTGGCTCAGGGATCTCCAAGGGCCCTATTATAACATTGCCGTCTATGAGGAGTACTTATCATGCAAAAAATGGCCTTTGGCTGGTTAAGCTCCGAGCGGTAACCTGAGGAACCCGTCCTCGTGATCTGATGCCTCGGACCGCCAGGTGAGCATCGCAAGTTGCGATAAGAGCCGCAGGAGAGTCGTACGTACCTCAGTTCGGTGATACAAAATTACTAAGTATATTAGGTCTGCCTAATGTAATTTTATGTCAATATTCACTGTTCAAACGCTTATAAAAAAGTGTGCCTAAGTAGTTCTTATTGTCATTCAAAAATCTTATAAAAAACTGTGCCTATGGATTTTAATAATTTTTGAATGACAATAAGAACTACTTCTGTGGAATCTTCTAATAATTTTCAAGTATTTTGAAGGAGCCAAATTTTTTTTTATCACCGATTATAAAAATAAAATGTAAAAAAATCGAATATTTTAAATGCCTATAAGTGGCTTAAAAATCAATATTATATTTTGAAAAAAATATGACATAAAGGAAATACCAATCTTAACAGCTGGTAGAAACTTCAAAAATATGCGACTTATACTTTTTGAATTATAACAAATATTTAAAATCGATAGAGAATAAATCGCTATTTTATGCAATTTCGTAAATATTTAAATTTCAAACAGTCATAAAATTTTTTCCTCTAAATACGGTATACATTTTTTTAAAGATTTTTGAAGAATAGCTTATAGATAACCTAGTGTTAAAATTTTGAACCTTAAGTATTAACAGAAAAAATTTTATGAATTTTTATCTACAAAATCACTTGCAAATTATCGTGATTTTTACATATTTCGTATAAATTGGAAATTTGAGCACTAATAAAATTATGACTTACGATTTTAGATTTTTTTTATCAGTTAAGGAACAACTTTTTCAAGATTTTCTGGCCATCCAAAAAAATGTTCCATCCAAAAAAATGTTATCGTTGTTTTAAAAAAAAAAATACTTAAAAAAAGTTGAAAATTTAAATTGTATATAAATATCTCAATAAAAGTAAAAATACTTTAAAAATGTAACGGTATATAGAGAACGCTAATCTTAACATTTGGTGAAAATTTCAAGTATTTAAATCGATTAGTTTTTGATTTATAGTAAAAAATTTGATTTTGTCGAAAACTGGTTTTGCGTAAAAACTCCCGTTTTTCCCTTATTTTTTTAGGGTTTTTCCCGTCGCATTTAAAAAATATTGAAAATTTTTTACTTTTGACCCCCCGAAGTACCAACTAGATTCACTTTCCTTTCAGAAAAGTTGCTACATAAGCAAATCGAAGCATTTTTACTGCCAAAAAAGTGTCGTCAGACACAAAAATAAAAAAAAAAAAGAACCGGATTGGCCTCGCTCTGCTGTACAGTTAGGGGTGGAGTGCACTTCGCTTATAGGATAGGTCATTATTATAATGGATTTGTTAAATTTGAATGCAATGATAGACATCATTGTATACGAATAACGATTCTGAACGGAGTTCATATGTTTGTCTAGGATATAATACATTGTTATTTATAAACATTGTAAAAAGTATATTTTTTATTTTGAAACAATAAATATATTTTTCAATTAGGATGGGTTGGCAGTTGCATACAGCGATATAGTTTGTCAGTCTAGAACATTCTACATTATATTATATTTTACATGTAATTTTATGTCAATATTCGATGTTCAAACGCTTATAAAAAAAAATTGTGCCTATGGATTTTAATAATTGTTGAATGACATTAAGAACTTCTTCTATGGAATCTTCGATTAAATTTTCAAATATTTTGTAGTGGCCAAATTTTTTTATCACAGATTATAAAAATAAAATGTAAAAAAATCGAATATTTTAAATGCCTATAAGTGGCTTAAAAATCAATATATTATTTTGAAAAAAATATGACATAAAGGAAATACCAATCTTAACAGCTGGTAGAAATTTCAAAAATCTGCGACTTATACTTTTTGAATTATAAAAAATATTTAAAATCGTTTGAGAATAAATCGCTATTTTATGCAATTTCGTAAATATTTAAAGTTCAAACAGTCATAAATTTTTTTCCTCTAATTCCGGTAGAAATTTTTTTAAAGATTTTTGAAGAGTAGCTTATAGATAACCTATTGTTAAAATTTTGAACCTTAAGTATGAACAGAAAAAATTTTATGAATTTTTATCTACAAAATAACTTACAAATTATCGTGATTTTTACATATTTCGTATAAATTGGAAATTTGAGCACTTATAAAAAAAAATTGTGACTTACGATTTTAGATTTTTTTTTATCAGTTAAGGAACAACTTATAAGAAACCTTGTATTAAATTTTCAAGATTTTCTGGGCAGCCAAAAAAATTTTATCGTTATTTAAAAAAAAAATACTTAAAAAAATTGAAAATTTCAATTGTCTATAAATAGCTCAATAAAAGTCAAAATACTTTGAAAACTTAATGGTGTATAGAGAACGCTAATCTAAACATTTGGTGAAAATATTATTATATATATTATAATATGAAAGTATTTACATCGATTAGTTTTTGAGTTATAGCAAAATAAAAAATTGGATTATGTCGAAAACTGGTTTTGCGTAAAAACTCCCGTTTTTCCCTTATTTTTTTAGGGGTTTTCCCGTCGCATTTAAAAAATATTGAACATTTTTTCCTTTTGACCCCCCAAAGTACCAAATAGATTCACTTTTCTTTCAGAAAAGTTGCTATATAACGCAATCGAAGCATTTTTACTGCCCCAAATCGTGTCGACAAACACAAAAAAAAAAAAAAAAAAACACACATCATTGTAAAATCAATAGATTCCATCACTCCGTTCAGAATCTAAAAAAAATAACTTAAAAATATTGAATTGAAAAAAGTTATCGCATTAGTCAAATACACCTGTTACAAATTTTATACATTGGTATCAATAATATATTAGTTTAAAAATAAATATGGAATCATATTTATAAGGTTAAAACAAAAATTGTTCCATACATACATTATTTATTATAACTTTTATTGTTATTGTTTTGAATATAGTTTGCACTCAATTTACAGTCACAAATATTATGAAAAATCAAATATAGTATATTTTATAATGTCAGTTATACTCTTAATCAAGATAACCTTTAATTTAATATCCTGTTTAATTTTAATCACTTGATTTGATAAATAAAATATTTGATTAATTCACACCATTATTTCCAACGATAATAAGTGATATTTGAATTTTCATTTGTGTACCTTTCTTTTTATACCTAAATACCATTTAAAAAAATTATTATTTATCTCTATCAATGATAAATGTTTAACTTAAAATATTGAATACCTATAACTATATTAACCCATAATTAAACTCAAGATATTGTGAATCCTTTAATACAGATTTGAAGACACTTTTTCAATTAAATACATTTGTAAATATTTTAAATTATTAAAAGGATTTTAATACAATAAATTATACAGGATATTTTTTTGTTTATATAAAGTTATAATTATTTTGTTGTCAAATAATTATGCATAATATAGAATAAATATTATTATAATTTACATAACATAGAGTTAAAGAAAAATGAGATTTAAGAATAGTACTCAAATATTAGAACGAGGAAAAACAAAAGAAATTTTGTGGTATTGATTTTAAACTTTATAATACCTACCAAGATAACCATTTAACAAGTAACTATAATTATTTTTATCATACAAAGTACGAGATTTTTTTTTTTTTTTTAATACAAAATTGAATAAAAAAATTACAGTATTTGTTAATTATAAACATAATATTTATATTGTTATATTATTTAACCTAAAATGTAAAAACAATTCTTTAGAATATCCTTAAAGAATACTATCACTTATCTTAAAATATAACTATTAACTGTGTGTATCATTAGTTAATGTATTTACTTTATTCAAAAATTTAGTTTGATGATATACCCCAGCTTATACTACAATAAAAGATAGATGGAAAAACAAATGTAGGGAAAAGAAGGATGCTGTGATTGAAAAATCTCCAAAATCGGTTAATAAAACATCAGTTAGTCTATTTAAACTCAAAGGCCAAAAAGTGTGTATTTTCATGTTTTAAAAACCAGCTCAAAAATAGAATTCAAATTACAGGTATCTACGAAAAAATATTGAATGTTCTCAATTACCATTTACACATTGTATACATATTACCGGCATTGTTGAAATTTCAAGAATTTATTTTTTAGTCGACTTTTGACCATAACATTGAATATATTGAATTTTTTATATCATATCATTCAAATAAATCACAAGTTGAAGAAAATACTAGTTATCCAATCAATGTAAGCTATGGAGTACCTCAAGGAACAATCAAAGAAAAACAAGGACCCTTGTTATTAATAAATTGTACATCCAGGACATAAAAAAAAATTCTAAATTCAACTTTTAGAGCACTCTTTTTATTAAAAGACAATTTAATTTAAGTACAAATGATTTATCCATTATATATATTTCAGTAAACCGATAAAAACTGTTTGATAAACAAAACACTTATTTTCTTGTTATTTATTCCTTATTTGTATTAATGATCTTATCAATCTTATAATAACAGCAAATTTTATTTGTTTGGCAGGCTATACCTTAATTCGCATTAATCATAAATGTATTGATGTATTATTATAAGCTAGCGAATTATTGTGTTAATAAAGTAAGACATGATTAAATAATAGTTTGATTTATAAATTATAATTTAAAAACTTAAATGGAAAGAACATACACACACACACACACACATATATATATATATATATATTTGTGATTTATTTAAGAAATTATTTTATAATTAAGACTAATTAAGAAACTGAAGTGGATAATTTATTTTTATTAATGTTTTCCCATGCATGTTAAAATCTTCTAAAAATAAATATATGTGGTTCAGTAATGGGATATTATTTTACTTCTATAAATATTGCTTGTACATTTTATTTAAAATCTCTGCTCTAAAAAACATCTTGATGGAGATATTCACTACAAAAATTAAATAAGTCTAAGGACTTTGTAAAATAAGAATTGCGAGAAAAAATGCAACTAAGTCGACGAAAATGATTGTATTCTCATTCACAAAGCAAACAATCAAGAAAATAAGAAATAAATACTAAAAAGTAGCTATGTATACCCATAAGTGCTGTGCAGAATTAAAGTATCAGCAATAATTTCAATAAAATACGCAAATAAACTAGCCTAGAGTGCGCGGTAACGGCCGTGGCGTTTCGGTTCACAGCGTAGTAGTCGGCTTATCATTCATTCACAATCCTGAAACGAGTGAAATCTATATTTCCGCCTGTAGCAGCGGACGCTTAACCCAACGGGGGAAGGGATTTCACGTTCCTGAGGGTGACGGTGGTTTCGCGGGAGTTCGTGCATGTTAGTGCTGTGTGTGTGTGTGTGTGTGTGTGTGTGTGTGTGTGTGTGTGTGTGTGTGTGTGTGTATGTGTGTGTGTGTGTGTGTAAGTGAGCGCGTGCGAGTTGTTTGCGCAAGCGTGTAAGTATGTGTGGGCGTAGTATAGTGTGTGTTGGGTAAGGTGGTACGAGGGGAAAGGGTCTTGTGGATAGTTTGGAGGGTTCAACGGTAGTGGAAGAGATTGTAAGAGAAAATCAACAGGGACGATGAGGAGGGGAGAATGAAAGCGAGAGGTGATGTGAATAGTTTTAGGAGTAAGAGAGAAGGACAAGTGGAGGGGAGAAGGAGTAAAATCGTGATAAAGGCTCTAAAGCGCGGAGGACCCCAGCTAAAACTGTGTGGGCTGCTGTCGCTGCCACTGTAAAAGCTCCTAGAATTGGATGCAACACACACTCACACATTTACACTTCAAACACACGCATACGCGCATGCGCGCGTACGCTCACACACACTAGAAAGCACCTGTTGTAGATTCAGTGATCGTTGGCGTGCACGAGTATCCTCACTTTTCCGCGTTCGATTCCCACCCACTCATCCTTATCTACCCGTACGCCCATTCAGTCATAACCCCGCCACCACCGGTATCCCTTGTCCGTTCGCCACGGTTGCGATTGTACGACGGCGATGGTGGCAATGGCGGTACGTGTCTCACTCTCTCGGCGCAGGGACGAAGTATACAAGTATACCGCTGCTGTTCAGTACGCTATAGGACACCAGTACGTCGGCACTCGCGTTCACTGGTGACGACCAAACAACGTCCCCCTCCCCGTACGTCTCTCTCGCTGTTCCCGGTTCCCCTCGACACCACAGCCCAAGAATATACGCGCCCGCGCACTAGTTTTCCCGAGTCTCTCGCTGCATTCACCACTACAACCACCACCATAATCAACCCGACCGCATCTCCGACAACGTCACCACCAACCCTGCCACAGATCCTTTCACCGACCTCACCTCCACTGTCACTGTAATCACTAACTCTGATACCATCCCGTCAAACGCACCGAGTATACATTCACTCGTGTCCGGAGACTCTCCGGCGGCGTGTCAACATTGAACAATCACACCGGCACCGGAGGTAAATTATTTTTATTTTATTTTCTAACTCCAAAGCGTTTTTTGTCATCATGTCCCATAGACAGGAAGTCCCGAAAAAATATGCATACAACATGTAGTCCTAAGTCACGAAGTTGTACGCTATCGAAGTTTGTATGTGTTATTACTATCATTTTACAACGGTTTTTTCCTCTACGGTTCAAATCTATATAAACACACCACGTGGACAAGTGTAAAGTTTCCGTTATATACAAAACCAATAATCGCATGGATTAATTACAAAGTTATAGAATTTAGATATATCTGGACTGTTGTATGCATATGGTAAACCTTGATGAAAAACCATACGAAAGAATAGCATGTCAGTGGAGTTTCCAAAAATTTACATTCTTGTCGAAATCGAGTAAATCATTGTTTTTCATTCCAATAACGCTTAATGATTCCATTATTTAAAAAACTAATCTACATATTAAAACAAACCATCGACAATGCGGAAACCTATATATTCTATGCGAATTGAATTTGGTCCGGTTGCAAAAATTCAATTAAGCTTGACAAATCGGAATAATCTATCTATAACGGAATAGTTATACTGTCCCATATAGGGACGTAAAAATACAGATAATTATTTTTAAAAGATATTCATTTAATAAAAAAGACAAACCATTACATAAATATTTACTCTTATTCTGAAGATACACTTTCAATTGTATTTTCAAGTTCGAAATTTAGAGAAAAAAATCGTTATGCTTGACTGTAAACAAAATAAAATCTTCTTTATCTTTGACAATGCAATTTCGATAATCTCTACAGGATTATTCACCGTAATCATCATCTATTGCAAGCTGTCGAAATTATTCAAAAAATGTAATTTACATTTTCACTTATGACCAATGAATAACATAACGGTTTTATCTGCAGTATTTGTAAGACATTTAACTATGGAAATAATTGTCTTATTCAATTTTTGAATTATGTTTGAAGTATAACTCAATAATAATTTTAATTTAACAAATATTTTTTCATTTATTTTTTTTTTTTTATGGATAATTATTACATAGTAATTTCATATATTTTCTGTTATACATTTTTTATAGCTTCTTCTTTTCAATTTTTCAAATAAATCATTTACCTTTTATACACCTTAGTTGAATATATTTACTTCTAGAAAGTGGCACGCAATCTCATTATATGTTTAGTTTGTAAAATTGTTAATGTAGACTTTTAAACGTATCCTATATTTTATGCAGAACTGTATTTTATCGTTCTCCATCAACATATTTTGACTGTAATATTTAAACCTCTATTTTTTTTTATGTGATCCGTATTCATTGTCCACCCAAAATCCTTAATTATAAATTAGCCTTTTGTAAAATCAAAGTTGTTAGAAGTAAGAAAAATAGACAAGAAACAGAAAAAAAACTTTAATTAAAATATTCTTTTGTTTCATAAATTATTTACCAATGTATGAAAAAAAAATTATACGACCATTAGTCATTTTTATGAAAAAAGGCACCCAGCATTATTTTTTTCCTTCTTGAAAGTAAATTTTCGTTTGTCTTGGCTATTTTTTCACGATCTTCAATTTTATTTTATTAAATAAAAATATATTCTTTGTTCAATGTTAGTAGTATGTATATTTTGATGATGATAAATGGATATTATTATTATATGAGAAAACTTACTTTTTGAGCTAAAATATATTTTTATAAATTTTAAAATGTATAATATTTCTGACAAAATTATAATCATATAAGTACTTATAGAAATATATAACTTTTAAATTTATAATTTAATTGGTTTCTATACATAAATGATAAGATACATTTACGTAACTTATTATAGTAAAATAAAAAATAAAATAAAATCTCATTTATATTATTGAAATTTAGTATTAGTAAATTAATTTAAAGACTTTTATTTTTTAAATTTCTATTAAAATATTTAAAAATATTTGTTAACAATTAAGTAATACATACATACATCATGTCTGTATATTATTTTCAAAATACTCAAATATTTAATTAGGTAGTTTAAATTTTTTTAAACAAACGACGTTTGATAACTATTTTTCAATACACTTGTACAAGTATTTAATTGCTTTTGAATAATCTTTATTGCTCATGAAAAATTTTGTTTGAATTTATCTCCTAAATTTGCTGCCGTGTAATATTATCGTGTTATATGCAAGGCTGGGCATTAACGAGTTAAAAAGTTAAAGTTAAGTTAAAAAGTTAATTTTATCTTAACTTTTTAACTTAACTAGTTACTTGGATATATTCATTAACTTAACTATTAACTTATTAAATTTATTTTTTAATTAACGTGAAATTAACGAGTTGATTTTCATTTTTACGGAATAAGTTAAGATAATTTTTTTTTATTTCACTATTTCAAAAATTATTTATTTATCAAAAATATTTACCTTGATTTGTTTAAAGTTAAAAATTGAATATTTACCAAACACCCTGTATTCTAAAGGAACACCCTGTATAATGTATACATCAGATTATCAGAAAATATTTTGTAATAAAAGGTTTTACAATTTTATATTATTAAATTAATTATATCAGGTAACAACTAACAATAATAATAAGTATAGACATAATATATGGCATTATAGTTATATACCTATATGAGTATATTATTGTTATCGACGAGAGACGAACTGAACTGACGACCGAAGTCGTCATTTCGGGAATTCGGGAAAAAATATGGGTAAAAAAAATTTTTTTTAACTTAATTTTTTTTACACATATTTTTTCCTAACTTTTTTTTAACTTATAACTTAAACTTTTTATAACTTTTTTTTAACTTATAACAAGTTTAAAAAAAATGTGTATAACTTTTAACTTAACTGATTTAACCTATAATTAAATTAACTTTTAACTTTTAACTTTTTGTTTTTAGTATGTATTAACTTAACTGGGTTAAAAAAAATCATTAACTTGCCCAGCCTTGGTTATATGTATAAAAAATAATAATAAAAAAAACACAAATACTGAGGAATAAATATTTGCTAGACTAAATTTCGGCGGTTTTCAGCTTTATTTCTTGGGACTCTTCCAATGTAAGGGAAAGTATTAGTCTAGTGAATCATTACGGTGAATTAATGAGATACAAACAATCATTGTTCCTTTATTTTCAATAAGGTTGCTCTATATAGGCTATATATAAGTTGCTCGATAAGTTTTCAAAAATAATTTATTAAAATATAATTTAAACATGATAAGTCATTCAATCGTACTTCAAAGGGTAAAACAGGCGAACTTATTGTGTGTTTACCTCAATATTAGATCGAGTACTACGTTCAATACGCAAAATGTGAAATTCTGTAGCCATTATAATGTAACATCAGACGTAGCAACTCAGTTATTGTAGAAAATAATGATGACAGATATACTGAATACTCAGACAATGATGACCCGCCAATGAAGAAAATGTTGTTTAAAAATATCAAAATGTCTCAAATAATAATTGATGAAACTATATAACATATACTATCCCTATTCATGACTTGTATTCCTCGAGTAATAATTCATGAATTTTCTGAGGTCGGGATACACACTAAACAATTGTTTCTCGGTATTCAAAAAACACTATTACATGAAGTCCCACAAATTTGTTTCACATGACAACAAATTAATTTTGAATAACCTTTGCCAAATGCATTATGAAATTTTCATTGTCATATCCGTGAATTGTTCTTGAACGCCCACTAAGTACTCGGTGTTGATAATTGAAAGTGATCCTCTGAATAAAATAATTTTCAACAGAATATACAAGTATTATTATATTATACAATTGATACCTATTTATACGAAAAATATAAAAATGTCACTGAAATGTTTCTAAAATCAATTTTTATAGCACTCTTTTTATCAAAAAATATGGGAACAATTTAATTTAAGTATAAATATTTTATACATTACACATATCTAAGTAAATTAAAAAAAAACTATTTGGTGAACAGAACCCTTATTTTCTTCTTATTCGTAAAATTAGATAGCGAAGGAGATATTTACATAAAAAAAATACAAAATATATTATAAACGCAACTGATAATAGGTGAAGTATCTTATTTAATTTTATAATTATTTGGATAATGAATATTTAATCGCCGTTTTTGGTAATACATAGCAACATTATATATACATTGGGAGGTAGCTGACATATTCTCATTTAATCATAGTATATTAAATATCTTGTCATACTATATTTAATGGTCAGTATGTCACTGCATTATAAACACGTAGGGAATGATTTATTTTACATAAGTAGCTCATGTGTTAGTCAACGGATCATAATTGATCGGTTCTTAATCTAAAAATATATCATAAATTATAAATTGACTGAAATTTCAAACATTAAAAATAAATACAATAAAAAATTTAAAAAAAAAAAACTTATGTAATATAAGATAAAAATAAAGTATTAATAAATAATAATTATATCAAACACATTTTTTTTTAAAAATTGTGATTAAATAAGTGAGTTACCTAATAATATATATCTTTCAATATCATTTTATTTATTAATTTAAAAATATTTAGTTCTATTTTCATCTTAAATGTATAAAATTCTAATACATTATGAATAGACGTTTTATTAATTTTATAAATTTTCTCTCATTATTCAATAGTGTGACTTAGAAACACATTTTTAATATATTTTAAGGTAAATTAATTAAAGACATTTTTGTATGAACTAATTTAAATAATGGAAACATTATATTTCAATTTGATTATCATAATTATTCAAATTATTTTATTTAGAAAAAAAATGCAAATTTATAATGAAATAATATACTAATATGGAATGGTCTTTATACAACTAGTCTAGTTGTATAAAGACCATTCCATATTAGTATATTATTTCATTATAAACTTGCATTTTTTTTCTAAATAAAATAATTTGAATAATTATGATAATCAAATTGAAATATAATGTTTCCATTGTTTAAATTAGTTCATACAAAAATAAATAAATTTCTAGTTGAACTAGAGTGCCATCTGGTTTGAAATAAAAGCTATTAATGTTTGCCATTTAGAAACTTTATAATTAACCTGTTTTATGTTAGTGTTTATTTTAAAATATGTTTTAAGCTAATTATATTTTTTTAAATGATTAGCTATGAAATAATATTACAGTTTTATTAAATTTATCAGTCAAATCCGTAAACTAAACAAAACAGGAATATTATTATTATTTTTCTATAATCTAATAATAAAATGTATATTTTCTAATTATTGTATAATTAAAATCAATTACAAAAAAATCTTTAAAAGTAAATTTATAATATACATATATAACCACTTTTAAATGTTTTAGATTACATTTAAATTTGAATTAATGTGTGGTTTGTTTATTGATAAAATGTTTAATTGTTAAAAAAGTAAAGAATAAATTAAAGAGTAGATTTAAATTAATTGTTGTTTATTTATTCGATATAATTTAAAATGTTCCATAATTGGTGGTTAAATAACATAATAAATTTATAATTAAAAAATATTTAATTATAAAAATCAAAGATTCTTAAGACATTTTAATCTTAAAATTTTACGTATTAATTTATATTGTTATTGAATACCTATCTCCCGTGGGTTCAGTTTAGTTCAATTTGTAAGTTTTCAATATATCCTCAAGTTTGAGGATACTTTTTTTTCGTACATTCATCCTTGCATTTGAGCAAAGAGTATATGATATCTTAATAAGCTTTTATACTTCAACTATTAATATACTCTAGTTATTTACATATATTAGTCTTAAACCAGATTCCATAAAAATATTAATTATATTTTTGATATGTTATTTTTAAATTATATTAAAATAAAATGTATGTAAGTAGCATGTTCAGCGTATTTTCTGTATTTTACTAACTTATTCCATTAGTATTTGTTTAAGAAATTGTTAAAATCATTATTTGAAGAAAAAGTACGGAAGTGTGAGTAATTTTCTGAAATAAGTGAACAGAGTTTATTCATGAAACTAAATGCACCGTTAATAGTAACTACTCGTATTAACGGTGCATTTAGTTTCATTCATAAACTGTTCGCTTATATCAGAAAATTACTCACATTTTCGTACTTTTTCTTTGAATAATAATTTTAATAATTTTTTAAATAACTACTGATAATATTTATGAATATTTATAAAACTATTTTATAAATATTATCATTTTCAAGATCTATATTGTTATATTTTTGAAATAAAGCCTGAAATTATGAGTGAAAAATATGTATATTGTTGAAAAGTGCCATAGTGAGTAAGATTTCAATAAAAATTAATGAGTTTTCAATTTTTTTGAAGACAGTTTTGTATTAGTTGATATTATAAATTTGCAAGCAATAATAAATAATTGTATTCGAAATTTCGAAATATGATTCTAAATGTGGATCAATTTACTGGAGTGATATAATACTGATGTCATTTTTCAAATTGTATGTAGGTAGTTATATGAAAAATATAATTATTATTCCAATTAATGTAAATATTTAAAATTATTTAAATGTGTTTAAAATATCGTACATTTAATGGTTTGTTAAATAAATTTAAGAAATCAAAATTAAAATATTTTTTATAAATTATTATACATATAAAACTAAGCTTAGGCTCATATTATTTTTTTCTTTTTACTTTGAAAACGCTTGAAAGTTCTTTTGTACAACATACATTCAAATTCAAACATATCATTTCAACACAATAATATTTTAAATGCTTGTACAGTTCTGAAGCAAATTTACTAAAAGTGTGGAACTATTACAGGGGCGGATCCAGAAATTTTTTACGGAAGGGGCGCAAAATAAATTGTTTACTTACGACTAACCTGTCTGAATTGTAACATAATACATAAAAGCAACAAAAATTATGCTGGCCCATAGCCTTTGGATCCGCGCCTGAACTATTATAACTATTTTTTTTAACTTTTTTTTGCTTACGAGTTTTTTACTTTAGTTGGAAAGCTGTTGTTTTTTGTTAAAATAATTTATATACAGGTAACTAAGATCAATGAAAATAATTACTTAAGTACATAAATTTATAATTAATTATATATTAATAATATTATATATATTATTATTATTACACAAATTAATTAATATAATATTGCCCATTTTGGTAAAATAAACTACATTATACCAAAATATATTTAATGTACAAATTCATGTAAAATAACACTATCGCTCAATTCAGCCATTTTATTAACTAGACAAATTTCGAAATCGGTACACTTAGTAGAAACACTATTTAAAATTACACTTCAACTGGGTTATATATTGTGTTGTGATCTAGTACATTTGAAAAAGTATATATTAAATTCTCATCACTTTTAATTTCCGAGTAGGTTAAAAATTACTCTCGACAAACAAATATGTGTGCATTAAGTTCCTGAATATAATTATTTTATTTATTATGCATAATATCAATTTTACTCGTAAATATTTATAGTTCCAAAGTTACGAAAATAAATAAATTTATTTTTTACAACAACGATACGATCCTTAAATACTAAGTAACCAACCATATAATATACTATTAATCACCAAATTTAATATGTACATATTTATCATAACACATATAAATCATCACAAATAAAACAAAAATTCCGAAAAATAATACAATAAGAAAAAATAAAATGTACGAATATGACAAAGTAATGTTTGTTTATTGCATTTAAAAAATTAGAACATTTTCTGAAATAAAATCACTTTTTGTTTTTGAATGTCCAAATAACATTAACTAATGTTAATTTTGTTTTATAACAGATTCTTTAAAAATAAAGAAGTAATTAAAAACAAAAATTAACATTTATAGTATTCCTTATAATAAATAATCATACGTAATAATGTTTTATTACTTGTTTATTATTGTAAAATTTGAATAAGCATTTTATTATGAACCCAGTTTTGACAATAACTTTTATCTATTACTATGGTTCCCGTGATATCATTAAGACTTTCATACAAAAGAAGTATTCAACGATAGAGCTTAACTTTCATGAAATGTCATTAAAAATACATAATTTAATAGATCACCCAGATTTTAATATTATTAAACGGAGCACACCCTAAATTATGAAGACAAAATTTTAACAAAATCCTCGGTAGAATATGAATTTGTAGCAAGGTTTTTTATTATTAATTATTTATATAATAATATGTAAATATTTTAATTATTAACACTAAATTGTCAAATTATATTGCAAGTTGAATAGTTATTTTTTATTTTTTAATATCTTGTGGAAGCATTTTAAGACAATACTATTATGTTAAACATAAATATTTTTCATAAAATAGAAAAGAATGTGTATTCTTTAAAGTAGTATTAGATAATTCATTAAATACTTTATAATTTTAATTTTTATACCACCAAGTATAGTTTACTAAACTGAAAAAACTCTCAAGTAAGTGTTTTCATTAATTTTTTTTGAAGAAAATTCGAATTTATTTAAATTATTTTTAATCTGTTGAAAAAATAATTTAAGTCATCAACTTTTATATTTTATTCGTGTTCCGCACGAAATATTAATTTTTTTCAACTGCAATACTACCCTATTAAAAACGATCGAGTTCTTCGTTGCTATGTTTATAATATTTATTATTATTCTTTAGTTTGAAAACTATTAAAAAGTGTTGTACATATGTATTTATTACACAATAGTTGATTGGTAATAATAAATACAACAAATAAATATCAAATACGTCATAGTGTTAAACATGTTTATGTTAAGTTTATCTTTATTCCTACATAGAAAAAATGTTTGTATAAGAAAATCTATAATGTTCTATATTCTACGCATACCCAGAGATTGAATTCCTAGACTGATAAAAAAGAGAAGAAAGAATCAAAATAAATGATCTTTAAAAATTTACTGTTTTACATGATTTCTTTTCTTGATCTATGACCACCAGACAATGGCTCTGTAACAAATAAATGTTTTTCAGAAATTTCAACTTCGTAACCTATTTTAAAGATCATGTCACGTGTTATCGAATGTCTTGAACAACAGTATAATTTTCTTTTTAGTTTCACAGAGACTGGAAAAAATTAAATAAATTAAAAATCTGCGGGCGTTGGTACTGAGACGTAAGCGCCGTGGTTAATTATGAAATATTAAAACTTGTTTGTATCCTAAAATCATGTCAAAGCAACAACTTCAGCGTGTATACAGGTCTACATTATTGTGGAGACAAAGAAATATCTAAATACTACTAAATAAAATGACCTGTTTACACTGTGCTGTCCTCGGGAATAAGTTCACGGTGATTTATATCGTATAGAAAATTATAAAAACAACAGTTTTAACTTTCTTATTTAACTATTCCGAATTTTTCGACTGAACATTGTTAGTGAATGTCTTACGCTCGAATAATCAAAAACACATTCTGCACAAATACAGTATAAACTATACATGGTCTTCATTATACGCTTCTGAACAGCTCATACGTTTCTAAGGTAGTTTTTCCGTGGTCAAAAAAGTAATTTCGTCTCAGTAACTCCATTCATGGCCGTATTCAGGAGGTTTTTTCCAGGTTCAACCCTCCTCCCAAATTACATTGATAAACATTTGTATTGACTTTCTTTGATAATCCTGAAAATCGTGAAAATAAAAAAATAAATATTTTTATCTAGATATTTTTTTTGCTTTTAAAGCCAAAAATAGAATACAATTGTAATAAATATAATGTGATGTTATCGTTATCGAGGTCTATGGACGCTTCAATAAATGAATATTTTATGACAAGTTTAATTTCGTTATTTTTAGTACTTATTCTTCGTATTTCGTTAGTGTCTTATCAGAAGACACCTATAATATTTAATTCTAACTCTGGTAGACGGTCATATTATTTCTTCATTTTGATTCCAAATTTTTTTTTTTGAATAAATACAGTATAAATAAAAGTAAAAACTAATGAATTTCGAATAATAATTAATAAAGTAAATTTGTATTTGTACCTACAACAATGATATGGTTATATTTAATTCAAATTTTTGAAAATAATGTTATAGTTTTACACTAAAATGACCCCCCCCCCCCCCCCGAAATACGATCATGACTCTATTGCTTTATAATTTAAATTTAATCGAGCACCCAAATAATAATTTTACACAAAAACATGGGTGTCTTTGGTTTTATTCATCGAATACAATTAATATATGAGCTATAAAATGTATACAGTTTGGCTGCATTACTTAATGCATGTAAAGACTGTTAATATTATTTTATAAAAATATCAAAACTGAGTAGACAGTCATGCCATGTATTTCTGCTGAGTATCGTATTATATATTTTCAATAAAAACATTTAATCACATTTTGGTCCTTGAAATGATTAAATTTGTTTTTATGATCGTATTTTGGTATAAAAAAATATATCAAACATTCTTGGGATTTTAACATGAAACTGCTGTCGATCACTTGCCACATATTATGTATTTATCACAATTATTAAGTACCATTAAAGTGATTATCTGTTGTGCTGTAAGAATTATTTGAAACGTATTATTAGTTCTTTTTATAATTTAACTATTCAAGAAATATTTAAAAATATACATAGTTTATACATTTCCAATACAATATAGAGAAAAAAAGCGTAAAAAAAATTTAAATAAATCATTAAAATCAATGATTAAGATAAACAAAAAATAAAAATATGTTGGTCATTATCAAAAACAAATTGTAACTAGTGATGGGCATATTTGGATTTTAAAAATTCGAATTATTTAGTTTTATGAAATCTGAATTTTTTATATCCGAATTCCATGGATATTTCGAATAATTTGGATATCTGACTCCATTTTTATATTCTTATACATTTTATTTCTATAAAGTTTAATTTGAATTAATTGTTTTAAATTAATATTATAATAAATTACAAATAATTATTATTCATATAAAAAATCAATAAATGAACAAAATAAAATATTTATTATATTAAAAAAAATACTCATATTAAAAATAATCATTAATAACCAATTTCATCCCATAAACATAAAATCGTGATAGTCTAGTAAAAACTACAATATAGTTAAAAATTCATTAAAATTCATACAAACGAATTATGTCACAAATATGAGTAAATTTAGAATTTTTTGTATATTTAGATTTTGGACTTTGTGCGCGCCCCTCAAAATGTATTTGATTTATTTTATACAAATTGTTAATATATAATAAAATTTGGCATGATTTGGTAAAAATAAAGATTATTAAAGCTATGGTTACCAAGACGCGACATGTTGCAGCGGCCGAACTGCTTTTCAATCAGCGTTCGTAGTTAATACGTTTTTAGTTTATTTTCAAACTTTTCCGAGTATGCACGTCTTTTTCATTTAATTTTATAATGAACAGTTATATTTTTAATAACAATAACATTCTTCTAACACCTTTATTAGAAGAAGAATATTAAATTATAGCTACTACTTTATTGCCAAAAAATAATTAAATATAATTAATATTATATTTTTATAATTTTTATCTCCAATATTGAAAAGAACCTAATTCTTTTATACCTCTTGAATAATAATTTCGTCTTTGGACGTAGAAAAAAACAAAGTAGAGATCATTATGTTGAAAATTCACAACGATCGCTGTGAATGTCACGACGACTTGTAGCGCAGTACTGCCCCGGAGCAATAGTGTTGTCGATCGCCGCGACCCAAAGTTCGGTCGCCGTGGTTTGTCGCGCGTTGCAAACCAGCCTATATGATTTTCATGTAAAGGTACGATTTGGCTAGAGCGTCCGCGACTGCGACCGAAAAATAATCTCAGTTGCGGTCGCGGTCGCAAATCGCCTAGGCGGTTTCTTTACAGCGATAACAACTGTGACTATTTACCCTAGGACATAAACCTACCAATGCATATCATGTTACTTTATGATAATGGAAATTCTGTACTACTGAAAAATCAAGTATTCTATTTTTAACCTGGATAGTCGCAGAGCGACCGCGATAATATCGTACTATCATAATATTATGACTGCTCGTGTAGCGACCGAAATTAAGATCGCCGCGACCGGTTCAAAATCGCCGGTCGCAGTTGCTATAGCTAAACCAGGTACATATAATAACATTGACGCAGTGAAACACGGTCGCGGTCGCAGTCGCAGTCGCAGTCGCGGTCGCTCTAGCCAAATCGTACCTTTTTTTTTTTTTTTATTTAAATCGCCGGCCAGGGAGGGAAGTAGGTTACCCCATTACAGCCTCCCTGGTGGCATCGTTTATTAGGAACGAATTACAATGCAGTACAACATCACAACAGCATAGAAGGTAATACATGTCATTGGGAGGCCTCTAACCACCCTGGTTTTGGCCATTCAGCCCACACGAGTTAACTTAACTAAGTTAGATAGCTCTTCTTTCTTCTTTCTGTCTCTCCCTCTCTAGATCTTCCTTCCGGCCAATAATTTCCTCCACCATCCGGACGAAGAGCTCCCTTTGATTGTCAGCTGCCTGAATAATCCTTGCCCTCCGTTTCATGTCTGTGGGTAGCTCATCAACCGCTGGACCGCACAGAAGGTCCGCTACATCCTCCGGACGGGGATGTCTTCCCAGGAATAGCACCAGGTCACGTCGTTCGAGATTCCAGAACATACATATGAACAGTGTATGTTCCGCATCGTCCACTTCCGACGGGCAGTGGCAGCAGGCCGTGCTAAGCTCTCTACCCCTTGACCACAGGTATTTTTGAAAACACCCATGGTCAGTGAGGGCCTGCACCATGTGGAAGCTCACCGTCTTCGGCCCGTGATACCACCACCTAGACAGATCTGGGATTAGCCGTCTCGTCCACTCAGCTTTGGGCGTCGCCACCCAGAGGGTCTGCCATTCCCTAACGATCGCTGCAGTCGTTTCCTGTTTTGTTGGCCTTTGACCAGCTCTCCTCGCCACCGCTGAGTCCTTTCTGCTAGCAGCCTGCAGAAATGCCGGGGGCATTCTGGCCAACAGGAGGGCAGCCATGTCCGACACGGTGCGGTAGCACCTCGCATCCCTAAGAGCTGCGACCCTCTGCGCTTGGAGGAGGAGGTTCCTGCTCTTTTAGGTCTCCATGGCACGCTCTGCCCAGATCACCGCACCGTAGAGCAGCCAGCTATGGACTACATTCATTAGTAGGCTGCGTTTAGATTGGGACGGGCCTCCGACGTTAGGCATTAGGATCCCCAGGGCAGCCGCTGCTTTTTTCGCCCCCACTGTCACCGTTCCAACGTGCTCGATGAACGATAGCCGGGTATCGAGCTGTACTCCCAGATACCTCAACGAGCGCTTGACCGGGACCTGGCACCCTTGAATGAACAGCCTTGGGTCGCGGTAGGAGTACTTATTCGTCAAGACCACACACTCCGACTTCTCGGGTGCCAGTCGGAGGCCGTTAGACATCATCCATCCGCCGATATCTTCCAAGGTGGGGTTGACGATCTGCTCAATTAGTTTTGCGAAATTAGCCAAATCGTACCTTAAGCAGTTATTAACGACATATTACGGCGACAGGTCGCGTCTAGGAAACCGTACCTTGAATCAACTATAAATGAAATTAATAGCTTAGTACTTGCTGTATACTCATATTTAAAATAAATAACATTAATTAATTTTTATTTATTTATTTATTTATTTCGAATAATTTTTTTTTTATTTATTTATTTAAATTAACACAAATATGTTTGAAATCTTTATGAGGAATTAATACATTTTCATTAACTTTAAAACCAGTGGCGGTTCTGAGGGTGAGGCAAGTGAGGGCGGCGCCTCACCTAACATTTTGTAGGAAATAATACTCTAAAAGTAAGGTTCTTGGCTGACCGATAACACACATTTCGCTAATAATTTTTAACGTATTTATGATTTTATTTGAAAAAAAATTCTTCTTCGTGAAGTTTAATAATATGAAATATCCTTTTTTTTATAATTGTATAATTGTATTCTGTGTTTATTACTATAAATAACGATAAACCAATAAGAAATGCACGAAGTAATTATTACGTAAACAAACCCTCATATTTCAGTCGGTGGCAATATTCCGATGACGTCGGGAGACACCGTTTAATGTCGCCTCTGAATTGTTACTTGTGTACATTAATTACACGCACAAGCGTATGTACGCGAATGCACACGACTGTTAAATAAGCAGAGTTGCGCATGCGCAATGATCATCGTGAGGCTCGTTTTTTATCGCCTCTGGTGCTAAAAATAGATATGGTATACTATGGTCAGCCCGCAGCCGTGACTGCGGCACGATCAACAACAAAATATAGATATAAGATAATCACAAACGACCTATACCCGTATTATTGACACAGCACCTAATGAAACCGATTTCAATATTGGTTATATTTCTGTTACTGTCTTATTCGAATCGTCGTTTGTGTTGTTTCGTTTAATTTGTCCACGCGTGTCGTGCTTTTTATTTGAGTTTTAACATCATGATTCCAGTTACAGACGAAGTTGTCATGTTGTTGGCAGGGCTTAAAACCGATTTAAAAAATTTCTGTTTCGATTTTGATTTTGTATACCGGTTTTGATTTTTTTCGATTTTGGTTTTAATTATTCAATACCGGTATTAGGATATTTGGTTTTCGGTTTTAATTTGTATACCGGTTTTGAAATTTTTCCAATTTCGATTTCTATTTTTAAATGTCGGTTTTAAGAAAATATGGTTTCAGTTTTAATTGTGGATACTGGTTTTTAATTTTTTTGATTTTGATTTCTATTTTAAAATATCGGTTTTTGAGATTTTTCCGATTTCGGTTTCAATTTTTAAATATCGGTTTTAGAAAATTGTCTACAAGTCTGTCCAAACACCAGATAAGTCCCTTATAAGTTGTTTTGGCGTTCCAGTAAACGTTTTCTAACTATATTCTATAACCATAAACTTATTTACTAAACAGTTTACTCCGCCAAAATACGCCTAATGTTATAACAAGTAACGAACAAGAGTGTGGTGAAAAAATAATAAACATGTACAAAACTACAAACAGTATGCTACTATTAGTATTTAATCTAATCTGTGGCAATAACTGCTATTAACAACATGCATTAAAATAGCAACAATTAGGTGATTTTAAGAAAATAGCAATAGCTTCTATTTTTCATTTTATACTACGCGGAACTCAACGTGTTAAATTACTAAGCTCTTAGTGCCTTATTGTATATATTACTGAAACCAAAGTTAAATTTATAACAGTTTTCGTAGAACGAGCGTCGCTTGTCAACAATAAGCAATAAGGCATAGCATGAGAGCATGTTGTATTCAAAGTGAAATTTGTTAATAATTATGATTAATCATTTATTGAACCCACACCAACCAAATCTTTTTGTTTTCCGAAAACACTTTCGTCTGACCGTTGTAATAAATTATAATATCTACGTTTATTTTCATACTATTTAATATTTTCATTATAGAGCTTGAATGAAACCAATTGAAAAATTTCGATTTTGAATTTTTTTGATTTTAGTTTTAATTTTTCAATACTGTTATTAGGATATTATGGTTTCGGTTTTAATGTTGGATACCGGTTTTCAATTTTTATGATTTAAATATAAATTTTTTGATACCGGTTTTAATAAGTTAAGATTTCGATTTTGATTTCGTATACCGGTTTTTTATGTTTTACGGTTACGTTTTCAGTTTTTAATACCGGTTTTGGTTTATAATGATTTTGATTTCAATTTCGATATCGATATCGAATTTAAATCGGTTTTAACCGGTATTTAAAAACGATTTTGAAATCGGTTTCAAGCCCTGGTTGTTGGAAACGCCATTTCGACGTTGGAAGTCAGATAATAAAAACGATTTACTGAAAGTAGGTAGGCCTATTCCGATTTTGTCAGTTTTGACTGCTGACAAAAAATCAAGTAAGGTATTCTGTAGATCGTTCAATCCATATGTATATCAACAACACTCTTGGTTATGTGGAAGTCATTATTTACAGAAATTTTTTTGTTGGCCGTGTTTGTTATTGGGTAAAATTCAGTCTGTTTGGAATACTATTGGTTATTATGATTTAAAAAATTTATCTAGGACTAGTATTTAAATACATCAATCATCTAAAGAATATATTCATAATCATTAAGGATTAAAAAATTTAGAAAAAAATATTTTTACTATAGTAGATATTGTCAAGGCTGTAGCCATGGGGGGTTCAGGGTCCAGACCCCCGAAATTTTTTTTGACACTGAAGAAGTTATCAAAAGATTTTCAAATACTTCAAGAAGAATTAAATTAATAGAGTTATATTGCAGTACGTTTTATACATTTTTTTATTTATTTGATATATGTATTGTATATTGGATGTGCAGTTAACTTATATACTAAAATGTAATGAATTATAATTATTAATGTAGAAATATAAGATAATGTACATAGTAACCTACCGAATTTTTTTAAAAAAATGCCATGTTCTTAATTAAAATAATATTTTTTTCATAATTTCATATTTTATTACATAATATAACATTTATACTCTAACCCTAAATTTTCAAAACTAGGCATATTAAAAAAGTCCTTTTTAGGACAACCAAATATTTAAAAGCTCACTTTATTATTCATTACCTATTATATTATTTACTATACAAAACAAGTATTATTTGTTATAATTATTTTTATGTTTTTAAATTCCATTATTGAGAAATTTAATTTTTGTTATGAAGGGGGGGGGGTGTTACATAAGTTGCCTCATTAAAAAAATACAATCAAAACCGCCACTGTTTTAAACTGAAGTAAACAGTGGCGGATCTAGAATTTTTTTATGGTGGGTGCTTTATTATATAATATCATGTTCTATGTAATCATAGATAATATACAAAAAGTAATGTTTTGACAACCGAGCAGCTGACTTATCAGTTAACCTGTTATAACTTATAGAAAACCATTGTACCTCAAAATTGTGCGTGGTCGACGACCGGTTTTTTCTACGCCACGGCGCGTGTTCTGGTAGCCTATACCAACAATTTGCCACTCGGAAAATTATTAATAATTTTTAGTAAAAATACACGAAACGGTGGGTGTTTCAGCTCCCAAGCTACCCCCCCCTTCCTAAATCCGCCACTGGTACTATTCAGTACTATTCATAATCAGTGGTATAGAATGGTAAATTGGTACATATACGCGGCTATACGCCTTATACCCGTCAGCATATTTTCGATTTTTGGCGTAGGTATACCCAATAAAAATATCATTTACGGGTATACGCTCTTAAAATAACTCAAAAACCAAATAAAACTTATTTTATTGTTCATAGGAAAAAATTATTATGATGTTATTCATTATATTTAACAATATACCTGATACCTGTATATGCTATGTTTAATGAATTTTAAGTTCAATTTATTAATAACATTTTGATAATAAAAATATATTAAATATATTAAAAATATAAAATATCGAAAATGAATGCTCAGTTCTCAACTTACATCATGCCATTTATAACCCACAGCAATTGTGTTTCTTGCGGTGTTGTGTTTTTTAACCACTGACACTATTAATTGTTTATCATGGCTTATTTAAAGATTTATTTATAAATAATTGTTACTGCAATAACGAGAAAACATTTCTAGGTGGAATATATATTTTATAAGTGCGTATACCCAGGGCTATCGAGAGCTTTTGGAAACTCCGGGGCTGATCAGTTCCAGGCCCCCTGACACTTGTTTGACCAAGATACATACTACTTGTTTAGTCAATTTGCATTGATCCTGTTGGCACCCCTGCGTTAGAACCATACTCACCGGGGAGCTCGACGCTCGACATAAAACTTATGTCATTCCGGGTTTGTTTTTCGGCGCGGTTCGCTGACCGGACGTCTTAACGATAATTGCGAGTTTTCTCTATTGTGTGGCGTTGTTCACGTCGGCCGCCATTGTCGTCGAGACACGTGGTTTACGCATAGTTTATTTATGCTTTTATACGGCGGATTCCGTATTCTATCTCGAGTTGGTCATTGGTAGTGGGCGACGTTTTCGCTATTGTGGGGTTTTCTGGTGATCGATTTGCGGGTGATACGTTGACGATGATTTTCGTGAACATCGTGGTATATCACCATTATACCGCTTTCCGTGTTCGCTAGGATATCGTCATGTGCGCGGCTCGTCGACCGTACATTTTTCCTACGCTTCCATCGACTTCCTTGTTACTATTCGTGGTACGAGATCATCCAGGAGTCATTGTTACTATTCGTGGTACGGGATCATTAAAGAGTCGTTGTTACTATTCGTGGTACGGGATCGACCGGGAGTCATCACCACTAATTGCGGTAGTGAAAACGAGAGATATCCGGGATTACAGTAATCAGGTTTTTGATAATTGTTATCAATAGTATATTTGTTATTGTTTCTTATTTTACTGTTATTGCGAGTAAAATATTCTTGTGAAAGTCTATTATTTTTACATAAATTTTGCTTTTGTCTAGTAGACAATTTGTGCCAAAATTGTTAATATATTGTTATCAATTTTTATTATACTAAATGTAATCTGGGTTGTTTGTTTATCTTATGTCCTACGCCATGTATGTCATATTAATTAAGTTATATAATTGGTTTCATTTTATTGAGTCTTCGGCGCCAACCTTATAGTCATAAGGCGTATCGTGCTCAAACACTACTTGTACATACTTTAGACTAAAGTTTAGTTTTTAGTATAATAAAAATATTAAAATTTGCACCTCATGCCACGGCGAATGATATTATAAAATAATTTTGAATAAAAAGCTGAGACGACGGGTCTTTTCAGAGGTACGGGCCTCGGAGCTCTAACCCTCACTGCCCCATCCTCTTACCGGCCTACGTATACCCATACAAATATTTACCAATACATCACTGATGGTATAACTGAAAAGTTTCTAATAGCCCTAATAGTAAATAGTGTTAATGACGCGTTTAGCTTAATGGTCCATAATATAGCTAGAATAGACAAAGCTCATTTTATTTTTAAGCTATTGCATAGCTTTTATCACAGGCCTGGTGTAGTGACTGAAAAAAAAATTTTCGTAACAAAAAAGCGTGACCACTACCTGTGGAATCCCGTAATCCCCCTCTCTGTCTACCGCGCAGCGAACCGTATTGTCATACCGTGCTATCTGCGGTCGAATTTAAAATTATATCAACTTCTTATTTATTTAATATGCAATAGCTTTATCGCGGCAGTCCCCGAATGTATGTAATAGTCTAACCGGTTTTTTATAATAAAATACGTGTCCTAATTAGAGATGGGAGCTTGGTAAATTTACCCGGTAAATTTTACCGGTAAGGTAAATTTACGTAAATTTTACCGATATTTTTTTTACACGGTAAATATTTTTTACAGTTCTAAAAATCGAGTGACCACTTATTTCAAATGTTTTCATGTGTACATTAACACTTGTGACATTTCTATGAGGTTAATGTTATCCGTAGACCTTTGTAGTTAATACGTCAATATATTTAATATTACAAAAATTTGATAAAACCAGTTCAAATTATCACCATTCCCCGAACGTAGTACACAAGTAAACTGTACACTATAGTCTATAAATAACCTACCAACCACCGTTCACGCACACTGAATACGGTATACCTATTATAATTATATTTATATAATAATTTATAGCAGTGGCGTATATAGGAATTAATTTCGGGGGGTGGGCAGGGATTACGAAAAAATATATAGGTACTTAATGAAGGTTTTAAATTAACTTACTTTTAATAACTATGAAAATTAGTATACATAAATGTAATTACAGGACAAAGTCTAATTTTCGAGGTAGATTTGCAAAATTATTTATTACTTCTTCAGTGTTTATTGAATTACTTCGATGAATTGACATGAGAGCTAATCCTGTTAGTCGATTTTCGCTTGTACTATTTCTCAAGTACGACTTCAATCTTTTCAATGTCGAAAACGATCTTTCTGATGACGCTGTTGAGACTGGTAAAGTTACTAATATTGACATTAAGCATCATATATTTTGAAAAAATCAACGGATAGTTTATTCAAAGTATCAATAGCAGAATTTGGACATTCATTTTGAGGAATTTTTTTCCATTTTTCTGTCCAAACTTTTAATTCTGCTTCAAATGTATCGTAACTGGGTAAAACATTTTCATAAAAGAGTATACATTTTTCAAAATCATTATAAGTGGGTTTAAATTTGTTAAGGAGATTTGGAATCAACTTTTGTAATACAGAAATAATTTCATAATGTTTTGAAAATCGTTCTATTAATTGATTTTTAAAATAATCAATAAATGGTATAAATATCGTTCGGTTATAATACTGTTCCGGTGATTCAGCTGGCATATTTCTACGGAACGATTGGCACCCGGTAATTCGAGGTATTTGAATAGTTTCATCCAATACACTAAATTTTTTTCGACTTCTAGAAACAAACTTTGAAATTCTTTATCGTTATTTATACGAATAGTAGATAAAACTTCTATACAAGTTGTAACATTTTCACAATATTCAGATAAATCACAATTTACTTTTTGTAATGCATTGTCGTATACGCCACGCAAAGGCTTGACGTATAACAACACTAAAACAAAGTATTTGTCGGTTGTTGGACACTCTAACCGTCAAACAAGCACGTAAAGAAAAACCTAATAATTGGCCCGGACGACTACCTTATTAAGTGACAAAGAAGACGATCTAGCACTGCTTAATAGGATAGTCGAAAACAGGTTCTTTAAAAGGCTTACTTTCCCTTACGGCTCTAAAGTTATTTTACACTAGAAACAACAGACAAAGAATAAGATCTAGCACTGGATGTTTCGAGCGTGAGTTAATCTTCACCTAAACAATATTTTACTCTCCCCTCAAACTGACAAAGAATATGATCTAGCACTGGATTGAGGTTTGAAATACAATATAGTTTTAATACCCTTTTTGTAAGTGTACCAACTTTTTCATATACTCACACAAAATACTTAAAATAGATAAATTACCAAACTTGAACACCTTTTACAATTATGATCAAAACCTTTTAATTAAAGAAAAACAAAAATATAATTAGTACAAAAAATAAAAGAATGACCGATCACTTCACTCGTGAATCGGGCAGCGTTCCGTTCTCCGCAACGATGGCCGTAAAACGAACCCCCATCACGTCCTTCCGGCGGCGTTTTATTCTATTGCCATCTATCTGGTCAGCATTTCCTGAAGGTGGTATGTGTGTGTGAGTTTGCTGACCAACTAAATTAAATGTTAGGTACCATCCACATTTTAGTGATGATACAACAGCATTATATAATGGTATTGTAAATGAAAATAATTTTTCTATGACATATAATGCTATGATAAATTGAGACGAACGATGAGTTTTAGATAATTGAAAAGCTAGTTGTGATGTTTCTAAATTGTGATTACTTTCGAGATCATTTAATGAATACGCTATAACTTCGTATAATTCTTTAAATCTTAACATACTTTCATGACGATCCACCCAACGTGTTTCCCACATTTTTATAAGAGTACTTTGTTGGGTACTTGGAATATGTTTTTTATACATTTTTTTAAAACTTCAGATCTCATTGGAGATTTTCGAAAGAAATTTATAATTGTAGAAGCTGACCCAATACTGTTTCGTATTTCAGGAATGGTACACGGTTTTCCGATTGCTAAATTAAGCGAGTGAACCGCGCAGTGAACGTAAAGTGCATGTGGTATTTCATCTCTAATATACTTTTGGACACCATTATACAAGCCACTCATTGCACTCGCCCCATCGTAACCTTGTCCGATTAAATTTTCTATTTTAAGTCCTAGTTTTCCTATTTCTCGAATAATTGTACATGACATACCTTTTCCACTAGCATCATAAATAGGGACAAATTCTAAAAAGTCTTCTCTGATGCAACCGTTATCAATATATCTTACACACAAAGACATTTGTTCGATACGAGATATATCACATGTTTCATATGTTAAAATAGCAAAAAATTTTGCTTGGTTCACTTTAAATACAATTTCTTTTTGAATAAGAGAGCTACATATTTGTATTATTTCATTTTGAATTATGGAACTAATGTAAACCGATTTTCCCGATGAATTCATCAAATAATTTTTTAGAGTCAGATCATCACTTAATGCTCGAAATCTTAACAAAGATCGAAAGTTACCGTCATTATTATCTTTCTCACAATTAAAAATTGGCCCACTATCGTCGTGACGTCTCATAGCTAATTCTTGACGACTGCAAAAAATTATTGTTTCTATTATTGATATTAATTTTAAGCGATTTTCGATAACTTGAGCTTTCCTAGAAGAATCTACTTGTGTTACTACATCAAATGTTTTATTTTCTATTATTTTAACAAACTCTTCCGCTCTTAAAGTTGATAATTTATGATAATCAGTATTTGAGTGCGTTATAAAACATTCGAGAGCATTTAATAAATAGCTTATTAACAAATGCACCTACTTTTACAGAGCTACCTTTCCCCGATGTTTCATTTGAAAATAATACACACATTTTACAAAACGCACCTTCTAATTTACTCGAATATACTAACCAAGAGAAACGTATAATTCATGATAGTTGAAATTTTAATTTTCTTGTTGAAACTACTGGAAAGTTGTACGAAGTAAGTGGCTTTTTTCAATAAATCATATTTAAATTTATCGTCAGATATTCTTTTATTAATATACAAACCAATATCACGAATATCTGTGAGATCAGTGGTATCAGTATTAATTTTAATTTCAATGTTTTAACCAAATTTGATGAACAAGGAATTTCAATAATTTCATCACTTTTTTCAGGTTCGGCCACAGATACTTTTTTATTAAAAAAATGTAATAATGAACGATCTATCTTAATATTGATATCTCGTCACAGGAATCACGACAAAATACACACGCACCAAATACAACCGATGTTCGAAAGACGAAAACCAACTAAATAGTAGATAGTAAATTCTGTTCGTCGTAAATCGTAATAATCCTAATATCACTAATATCTAATAATAGTATCTATACCAAGAATAAGGTTTATAGTTGACGTCGACATCGCGCAACGGTCCGTTATCTTAATTCATAGAAATCCGGAATAAATAATAATAATTTTACACATACACGAGTATACGACAAACAAAATAATAATCTCAAGCTCCTTAACTGTTATAATATTATGTAGGAACATATACTCGAATCAACTTTTATTATTATATTATGATATATTAATTTATTATGCTGAATTAACTATTTTTTTTTTTATACGTCTGCACTCTTTTCATTTTTCCCATACTAGCCATTTTGGTTTTAATTAATACATAGATTAAAGAAATGCATACGGGGGTCATACTAACCATACATTTCGGGGGGGGGGGGGGTTAAATCCCCAAACCCCCCCCCCCCCATATATACGCCACTGATTTATAGTATGTGATTAATAACTAGTGATCACTGATTAATGATAAGTGATAACTGATTGTTTACTTCATAATTTGTGTTGTTGATTTATGCTTGTTCTCACTGTTTAAAATATTTTTTATTCTAATTTATAATATACTAAAATAATGAAGCCGAAAGAAATCAAAAAAAGGTGCTACACAAAAGTAGAAATTGACGGAAATGAAAGATACGTGTGCCGATATTGTAATAAAAATTATAAAGAAAATGTAACAAGAATGACAATACACATTAAAAACGAATGTAAAGAAGTTCCACAGTATACTTCAAAATGTTTATTGTCACCAAACAAATCAAAGTTTAACCATAGTAAGTTTATTTAACATTTTCTGTTTTCATAATTATAATCATTATTTCATTATACTTTTGTGAATTAATAATATTAATACCCAAAATTCTCAGATTACCCATAAAAATCAGAGTTTACTGAAATGTTTAGATACTATGAAAGGAGAAGAAAAGGTAACATATCATATAACTATTTTAGTTTTAAACTATATGATTGAAGTTGCCGAGTTCCGTACACATGAAGGTTTTTGGGCAAAAGATGTTGTTGGTACAACTGTAGTGAAATGGATGCAAGCACATGGTGAAACGGAATCTGCTCTAATACAAAACTTTCTATAATTGCCTCAGCTATACTTTCCTTACCGGCATCTTCAGCTGCTACTAAGAGATCCTTTAGTGTTTATTCCTACATTCACAATAAAAAAAGAAACCGATTAACCAACACTAATGCTTCAAAATTACTTTTTATTCAAGCAAATATGAATAATATTGATTTCTTAAGTCCAGATAAAGGTAATAATAAAATAACACCATCAACTTCTACCAGTTCTACCAATTTAGTATCAAATGACTATGCTCAGTCAGTAAGTAAGTTAGCAACAAATAAAGATCTAGAAAATATTGATGAGATTGTAAATGAAGAAGACAGTGATGATACAGAAGATGAAAATTACGATACAGATGATCTGGTTGAATCTGATAACTTATCAAATAATTCAGATGGACATAATATTTTAAGTGATGACGATTTTTGTGAATCACACTTTAAATAAATTCAACTATTAAATTTTAATTTTATACTGAGATAAGTAATAAAGGAATAAAGTGAAGTATAAATATATTTATAATAAGTTTATTTTTATTATTTTTCCTTTCTTCTAATTATTTCAAATTTGCATAATTTATTCATCATACTATTGATACAATGATACTTATACTTATTAAAATATAATACTTAAGGTTAAGTGTGGACAAATGTCCAGTGGTAGTGTTGGTTAGCTGAGTTATAAACAAGTTATTGAGTTCATAATAAATTAATAAAAAAATATATACACTATTAAAAAAATTTACGTAAATGTACGTAAAATTTACCGGTAGATTTACCAACAAAAATTTTACGGTAAAATTCCTATCTCTAGTCCTAATTATGGGAAATTCATCATATTATTTTTTATTGAGATATACGTAGTTTAACTAACAATACACTGATATTTGTATAATATCTATAAATAATTTAATAAATGTTATAAATTGCCATGATTTTTTTTTCAAATAATCTTATATTCATTAAAATATATTTCAAAATCTAAATTTCTCACCCAAGAGAGAACACTTGTCCTTTTTAAATAATATGTCAAGATTTCCAATTTTATACGTTCACCTGCTGTTATTAATTTTTAACCTGACACTGTTATTTTTACCGTTTAAATATTGTACTCCTTAAGTAAACTTAAGAAACATTATTTATTACTGAGAACATATTTTTCTTAGATGTTTGAACCTTTTATTTTTGATTTATTTTAAAATTAAAAAAAAATAAATATAGATTTATAAATGTACAAATAGAGAAAGATAAAGAAGTTTAACAATGAGCCATATTGATTATTTTCTTACTTTACAGTTAACTTTTTATTTTATATTTTTATATTATAATTCGTTATATTTTTTAAATAAATAATTATTTTATTTTATAAAACTGTTGATAAATATGTGTTTTTTTTTTATTACATGTAAACACCAAACGGGTGTGGCAGAATTCATAAATTATACACACACAGAATGTCATATAAACTTTATTTTATAACTATATTTTTCTTATAACTATATTAATTCCTAAAAATACATTTATCGTATTACAATAAGTTCAAAAATTTATTATATTATTTTGAATACAAACTGCATACTTTAATATATTTACTTTTTTATTTTAAATCGTATTCTATAGGTTTTTTATCCGAAAAAATAAACAAAAATAATTATAATATTAAAAAAATATCATTTATTTTTTACCTAAAATAAAAAATGAATACATATTAAATCTATAGTTTAACATTTTATACGCGGTTTAAAAGTTGTTAAAAAAAATCATATTATAAGTACTTGCATCAGAATGATGTATATTATCCAGAAAAAAATTATAATAATCTTATTCGTATTTAAATATATTTCTAAAACCATGTACCTCTTCGTATAGCTTACTTAATATTAAATTGCTGCACATCTAATGATTTAGGAAAATCGAAATAAAAATTAATAGAAGTTAAAAAAACAGTGGTGGCTCCTAAGATTCACATAAGGTTGTGTACCATTAATTTGTAAGATACCTAGGTATGGCGTGTAAAAAATTATTTATTTTGTTATAGATATAGGTACATTTAATTTTTTAAGCTCTTCGTTTAAGTAAAATAAAAATAAATTAGAAAAAAATTATGATACAGTCAGTTAATCAATTTAAAGCTTTCTGATAAACTATATTTTTAGTTTTGTTTTGTGGTGCGTAAATAAACAAAGACGACGGGTTTCCGACGCGCGAACACGTGACGTATTTGTCCATGCAAGAAACAGGGAAACTCTAAGTTGATTCCGCAAACTTCCAACGGCTGGCCTTGCGATTTATTTATGGTCATCGCAAAGGCCAGACGTACGGAAAATTGTAGACGTTTAAAATCGAATGGTAAATCTGTTGGAGTCATCGGTATACGCGGGATCAAGACATCGTCTCTTTTGTATTTTCCCTTTATGATTGTTGCATCAATGACGTTATTCATTAGCTTTTTCACAGCCAGTCTTGTTCCATTGAACAGTCGAGGTTGATTAATGTTACACAGCATGATGACAACTGATCCTACTTTTAACTGAAAATTGTGTGGTGGTAATCCAGGCAATTCCAGCGAATTTAAAAACTTCGTGGGATAGTTGACTACGTCATCCTGGTTCATAATGGTGTCGACTAATTTGTAGGAAACCAACTGTCCCGGTAAAACATTCTGAATGGTTGCATTGAGAGCATCGACATTTTTATTTTTTTACCGCCAATATTGCTCGTTCATCCAGCCAATTATGGTTATTGAACTGTTGCGCTATATCTGGGAAAACATGCTGAATAAGCCCTTCTTTGGAGTCAGTGATGTGACAGAAATCTGTAGGTAATGTCATTAATGCGGTCGAGGTGTCCACTGCGACTTTATTATTTCCAATGTCTAACAACTGTTTTGAAAACACATTTGCAGTTTCATCTTGTTACAAAAATACTCGCATGTTAGTTATTAATTTGAGTGTTTACCGTACCGCCATAAATTCGATGATTTCAAGCAAGTGTTTAATTCATCAGCAACAGTTGATCGGGGAATGACTGGAAGAGTCTGACGAAAATCACCTGATAACAGAATCATGGCCCCACCAAAAATATTTTGGTTGTCACGAAGATCTTTCAACGTTCTGTCCAGGGTCTCCAGTGACCTCTTATGGGCCATTGTGCATTCATCCCAAATAATCAATTTGCATACCTGTAGAATCTTGGCCATTGCGCTATTTTTGGATATGTTGCAAATTGGTGTTTCGTTGATTAGCATGTTTAATGGTAATTTCAAGGTAGTATGTGCAGTTCGCCCGCCTTCTAGTAGAGTCGCAGCTATTCCAGATGAAGACAACGCTAGAGCTACATTACTTTGCGATCTAATCTTCACCAAAAGCAATGAAATTAAGAACGTTTTTCCTGTTCCTCCGGGAGCATCAATAAAATTAATTCCACCAGATCCACTGTTCAGCTTCTATCAAAGTGTCGTACGCAATTCTTTGTTGTTGATTTAATTGTGGAACATTTGTACGAACAGTTTCGGCCAATGCTTCAGTGTCGTACTGTTGTTCTCTTTGCAACTCATGGTTTAATGTATAGTGCATATGACGATTGGGTGCCGTCATTGCCAAACATGACAATACTTTATTTGCCATCAACAAACACATTTCTTCTATCATGATCAATGTCTCATTGTACATTTCTGCAGTCCTTTGTAGTGAAGGATTCAAAGTTTGATGGCGCACACGATGCAAAACATCTTCAGACATGTCATTTCTATACTTAACCCACACATTTTTTGGATTTGAGGGGAAACATGTCGATAAGATAATCGAAAACAATGTACGAATTTGATGTGGTGATAAAGATATTACGGAATCTTTGAGCGTATCATCCCAGTTCGAATCGTTCTCGAGTAAATGTAATAGTTGACATGCCTCACGGTAAGTCGCACACAGATATCCATTAACTGTTCTCAGTTGTTCAAACGATGTCGGACCACGAACATTCACCAACAACCGCAAATAATAACATTCATCGTTATTTGGATATACTGTATAGATGCGATCCAGGGTGTCTGAAGCAAATACATTTGGATGTCTTTCAACTGGTGTTCCTTCTCAATTTCACTATTTCGTGCTTGCTGTTGTTGTGCACGAATTCTAAGCCCTATCTATTTCATTGTCACTGACTAAAGCAATATGACTATTTTCTTAATCTGTCTGGTCATCAGTGCGGTTAGCACATGAAGTAGCTCTTCGTACATTTGATTGGCTGCGACGACCTAAGTCAGGTCGTCTTCTTCTCGGCATCGTAAATTGTAATTAATGAAAGTGTGAAAAGTTCATGCGCACGTACACGGAAAGAACAAACCACGACCGTGGAGAGTGCCGTACTGAGTAAGTGTGTGCTTAGTGCGATATCGGTTATTATATCGGTCAATATATAGGTAGATATAGTTTATATTCATAACAGATAAACATCTTTTGTTTTTTTTAATTTCCGTGGTCACGGGAATATCCAAAATACACCAAGCAAATAAGCATGTAAATTTAACTGCTGTTTGTATGTCTCGCTAAAACTCGAGAACGGCTGGACCGATTTACATTTTCATACTCACTCACCTTTTAAACCTTCTCTGGATTTCCATAAATAATTTAAGAGTAAAATGAGCTAAATCGGTCCAGCCGTTCTCGAGTTTTAGCGTGACATACAAACAGCATTAGATTTTTATTTATATAGATAGATATAATATTAATATTTTATCATATTAATATTAATTTCTCTAATATACAAACGCGACACGGCGTAGGGAAAGTGGTACTCCTATTACCTAGTGCACCTTAATACGTGTACAGCAGTAGCCCTGCCCTTACCTTAATTGGTTGAGGTAGTCTGATACTCCAGGTTGAAGGTTGAGTGTCGGGCTAACAAATTGACCTCATTTAAAGTCTCACCATTAAGAAACCATCGAATAAGCTTCAGAACTGAATATATCATGAAAAACAACTGGATTCGGAAAACGGATTAAATTTGGGAACTTGGAACATAAGAACTTTAAAAAAAACCTGGAGCTCTAAAATATGTACTCAAAGAGCAAAACAAGTATAAACTGGACGTATAAGGTATATAAGAGATCAGATGGACTGACAACAGAAATATAAAAAAAGAAAACATAACTCTTCTCTACAGCGGATCTGAAAATGGAAAACATGAAAAGGAGTGGGATTTATGGTACATCAGTAATAACAACGGGTCCAAACTGGTAAATTTTGCCTCTTCGAAAGACCTTATAACTAGTACCTCGTATTTTCCCCGGTAAGGCATACACAAGCATACATGGAAGTCACCTGATGGTAGGACGTAAAATCAAATAAACCACATACTAATAAACAAAAGGCATGATAGCTGCATTCAGAAGAAGAGATCGTATAAAGGAGCCGATGCAGATATCGACTACTACCTAAAATCCAGAGAAAGATTCAAAGTACAAATGTTAGAAAATAGTGAAATAAGTAGGGAGTACATTGAAAATTTACGACAAAACCTAAAAATGACTAATAGTCACACAGAAAAGACGAACGACATGAACGTTTGCGTGAACAGTAGATAGATACAGATAAAACACGTAGTGACTAACAGTGAAAATCAAGTCTTAGGAAAGGAGAAAATATTACGGAAAAAAGACTGGTTCAATGATTTATGAAGTGATGCCGTTACTAATAGAAATGAATTGAGAAAAAGAATGTTGCAAAATTCCTCACAGTAAAATATTGATATTTTCAAATAATAAAGTAGGCAGACAAAAAGTTTTGAGAAGAGAGAAAAAGTTACATGAAAAGAACAAATAGAAAATGTTGACATCAACAAATTCATTCTCTTTCTTTTTGAAGCCTCATTCAAGAATATACGAATTTTCGTTTATACTTAATGATAATTGATAGTTTATATTATTTAATAAACTAAAACACATATCGTCCTACTCCTATTCATATCAACAAGAGATACACGGTACAATAATATTTACAACAATAAACAGTAGTAATACCCGTGACACATAAATACATAAATAATATATTAATATTAAGACATATTACTATTAAACATTAAGACTTACTTTATACTATTTATTGTTTAATATTTATGGAATATATTTTTGTGATATTTGGGTTCCTATTTAACATTTTACAATTTATACATATTTATACAAACATTTTAATAAACAATATTTAATTTTAGTTCATAATATAACATAGATGGGCATCACAAATTTTATTTTTCACAGGATAGGTATGTATTAACACAGATATCTCGTGTTCTTATATACAGAAGTTCAAAAATTAATACTATACAATCGGTACTTGTATAATGAAATAACAATTTTTTTTCTAATATTCTAGGATTGGGACCTCTCAGTTTAAATACAGGAAAGTCTACCGGGAAAATCCCGATTTACTATCTGCCCATATTAATAGATATTTAAGATTGTGCGCTACATTTATATAAATGTAAAATTTGCGAAAATGTTTTACACATATTTGAGTTTATTAAAAATAAAATACTTTTTTTGTAACTCAATTATTAATTTAATTTAATAATTTATTGAATCAACTTAAGGAGCTTATACAATTTTATTATAAAACTCAATATAAACTTATATGTTTCATACATTCTTAGTTTATTTCACTTAACATTAATAATACATATTTTTGTTTTTTTGCCACTACTAAAACCACAGAATAACCAGAAGGCTTACTTAATGAGAACTCGAAAATGAGTGCAAAATGTTTGGGATATCAGTGTGGCCAGGATTTGAAAATAATTAAAAATTCTCTTTTGTTGCTGAAACGAAATTTACACATTTTTGATGTTATCACTATAGATAAACGAATCGCGGACGTTTGGCGCCTATCGTTTCGTCCCCGACAAAAAATCAGTCCACGGACGTTTCGTACCCGGCAATTTTTAAGATAGGACGTTTCGTCCGGGAAAATTATTAGCCATACGAGTAGGACGTTCGGTCCCCGACATACTTTGATAATCTAAATACATTAATTTTAAATGAATAATTTAATGTTAAAATGACAATATTACAAAATATACAAATACATTATCAATATTCATACGATATAATATTACAAATAGTCAAAATTTAAATGAATCACAATAATATTAAGTCAACACAAAATTTCGTAAAAATGAATAAATCAATAATATTTAAAAAAAAAAAAAAAAAATTTTCTTTAAGATATTGTAGTTTTAGTATTATGTATTAATGTATTTATAAAAATATGTAATTAATGTTTTACCATGACAAAATAAATAATATTTATGTGACTATAAATAGTTAAAATATTTTATTGCTTAAAGCGTTAAAAGTTAAACTTTTTTTTAGTTTAACTTAAACATTATTAATTATTATTATACAATAAAATGATGTACAATATTTATTGTATCAATAAGTTGTAATACGGAACCACATAATATTCTGTGGTTGTACAATTGGTTATTATCTATGTATAGGCTACACTGATATCCCAACAGATGTTGCAAATCTATCCCCCATAAGAACCCGTGTAATTCTAAATAAGTGAGCCTTCTGGTTATTCTGTGGTAAAACTTCAAAATGTTAACATAAAAAACACAATAAATTTATAAAACTCACAGTTAATAATCATTATTATAAAATGTATAAATATAGGGAACAAATAACAAAATTTATTTTTTCATAGTTTGGTATGTAACAAAAATATTCTTAAAAATCAATAATAATTAATAAAGCCAAATAATAAAAATACACAGTTCTACAGAAACCATTTTATCAGTTGAACACAAAGACGATAAAAATATTGATAAATATATTTCTTAATGACAACCAAAATGTATTTGTATCATTAATTATTATCTAATTTTTGTCAAAAGAAATTTTAGAAATAAATAACTTAACATTGATTTTACATAAAAAATAAAAAAAACATTAATTTAAGAATATATGCAGAAACGCCATCCCATTGATAAAATTGATTGCCATTAGATATCGTTGGTTTTCAGCAATAGAAAAAAATGTTCGCTTACTATAGTTGAAAACTTTTTTTTATCAAATTCGGTAAAAAACGATGTTTAATGTCTATACATATAAAAATCAATTATCTCACTGATTTTTTTAATGTGTTATTTAAGAATTCTTCCAACCATTGGCTTCATTAGTTAAATTAGTTTTAAGTAGATTTATGTTTAAATATTTAAAATATAATATATGGAAATTATTAATTAAATATGTAAATATTTAATAAAATTAAAGACTAGACACATTTATGTTAATAAATATCAAAAAAATATGTTCATAAAAAATAAATGTTTGCCGTTGAAATTAGAAGGAAACCAAGAACTCATAACTTATATAAATATATTTCATTTTATCAAAACCATACATTTTTTAAATTTAAAAGTTTCATATTACATAGTAGAATTTATCTCAAAAAACCTTTTACACGATTTTATTTTTATGACGCTCAAGTAGGACATTTTGGTTTCATTTCTTGGAAGTTACAACCCTTATATTATCAGTTATATTTAAATGATTATGTCCCTACTCCAATATATTAGCTTTATCATAGTCCGTTTATTTTATGTTTTTTCAAAATATTCTATAAACCCTTCTATTCCTAAAAAAAATATTATTATTAGTTATAACTATTAAAAAATTGATTTAAATGTTGAGGTTATATCGAAAAAATATATTAAAGAGATTGTATTGTAATGATTAACTTTCTTTTTATACTTTAACTATTCAGTATTAAACAATACATATATTTAAATGTAATGAATGTCATTAAATCTTTAATTTCAAAAAATAAAAAAAATGTAGTAGAGTTTTTAGTGAAAAATCGAACGCAATCAATTCGTAAAACAAAATTAAATAGTCACATTATAATGTATTATACGGAAAAACATTTCAGAAAACCTATTGCACTTGACAAGTTTATTTTTTACTTTAACGAAAACTGAACATTCCATATTATTATAAATAGGGCTAGGATTTATATGCAATAAAAAATTATAGTATATGCATTTGGCTTATTAAAAACATGCAATCAATATTATTATGCCAAAAAACATGAAGTATATACTTATAAAAAAATAAACCAACACATTTTAAAATGAAAAATATTTTATTTTAGACTATAAATGCTATTCAAATGTATTACACGAAACAATTGCAAAATGTTTTAAATTTTTAAAATTGATCAATCTTCTATTAGACTTTAATATTTTCTTATATTTACTAAAACTCTGTTTTACATCATATAACATAATTTCCGCGTATACCTTCGTTGTAACTTCTATGTTATTTATCATATACATAGATTTAATCCTCTATATATTTTCTAACACGTTTTTTAATTCTTTATTGACCTTTTCAGCTGTTTACTGTTCCTTTGTTTTGGCCATGTTTGGATTTGGTGTTTTCAACAATCTCCAAAATATCATCGAGTGAACGTGAAGATTTTTTTAATATTGAGTGATAAAGCCTAAGCTACTTTTCATAAGAGCTAAATTATTTTTTACACATCTATTTTCAAATAAAGATATAGCATTTTTAATAGATTTTGCAATATTTTCGTCTAAAGAAAAAAATCACTGATTTCATAGAATTGAAATTATCAGCTTAATATGATGCGCGATCCAATTAAGTTCCCCCATCGTGTAAGTATAAGTTGGGAAGGAAAGTTTAATTCTGAAATAGTTCTCGAAATTTCAACACACGACTTGGAGTTTTTAATATTTTTTTAAAACAATTTTATGTTGTTGATGTTCGAATACTCAAGTTTTATTGTCTCACTAATTCTATGTAGTTCATGATACGCATGATAAAATTTCGTGTAACAAAAAATATTATAAGACTTTAATTTTATTCAAAATATACAATAATATGTATTTTGTCCAAAATATGCAAAAACAAGCAAAATAAAAACACTACCATTTACCTCATTGCGAGGGAGATTCGTGGACATTGCTGAAAAACTCATTAATTAGAAATCACACAAAATACCAAAATACTTACTGTGACATATGTATCCTACCCCTAATAATTAATCTTCTAAACAATTTAGTTAAATATATTATTACCTATTTTATATTTCATTAGTTATATTTATGGTGTATTGTCGTTTTTTATAACAGTTATAGTTACTATTAAATCAATAATTATTGTTTATTATTTTAATGTTAACAGTAAATTATTCAAATTTATTAACCTAACGAGTTATACTGAAAATTAAATTTTATTATGCCAAATTATTGATTTACATTAAAATAATTGAAAAGAAATGAACATAATGTATTTGTACTATTTTATAATATAGATCATGTTAATTTATTGGTTTTATCATAAATTCCAATATTTTATAGACATTAATAAAATAAATATTTATTTTGTTTTTTTATAGATGGACCTGATGAAAATCAGCGTCGTATCATACATCTCATTAATTTTAATACTTAGTAAGTATTCGGATTGTACAACTCATCCCTGGGTCAAAATGTATGGGCCTAAGGTAACAGTTATTGATCGTCGGAAACCCCGAAACGAAAATTGGACCCGATGTCATTGATGAAGTAAAAATTATTTCTCAACCAGAACACTATTTGGATGAACCTAGTTGTCTCGAATTGCGTCTAATGTGGCGCACTTCACAACGGCAGAATCAATTAACGCCATCAGCTAATAGTATACCAATGGCTTTTGATCCATTTGCATTTAGTACATGGGAGGATTATATTAAACCAAGGTACATAAACCGGCAAAAATCAATGATGTTCGAACGAGCAATACCAGACAGGTAATATTGTTATTTGCTTAGATAATTTATATTTCCAAAACTAACAATTTTAAAGATGTATTACTTTATAATCGTTGTTTGGGATTGAAAACATAAATATATATCGAGCGTGCTGAAACGAACTAGATTTTCACCATAGTGATGTTCAATTTCCAAAACTCAAAATATTATAATAATCATCAAATAATTTTTTCATACTCCAAACCTATTGTATATAATGTATACAAGAGTTTATTACTTCTATCGTATATACATATAATAAATTAAATAGATATAAGATAGTAGCAATATTGTTATTTCTACACAAATATAAATTATGTTATTTTTAAATCTGTATAAAATAAGTTTTGTTTAAAAAAACACATTTTTTAAATATTTAATAAAATACGAAATAATTATTATAATCACTATTATTGAAATTGAACATTGAGTTTAATTGTTATACACTTGTTGTAATATTCGAGATTAACTGTAACTATATATTTTATTTTTTAATACGCTAGTTTTCAGTGTGAAAATAATAAATTAAGATTTTAATTAAAAAATCACAACGAGGCATTTTATGTGTGTGTGTATATATATATATATATATATATATATATATATATATATATATATATATAGTATATATATATATATACTATATATATATATATATATATATATATAGTATATATGTATATGAATATACAAATTTGCTAATAAATTATACAAGATAGGATATCTTATAATAAGAAACATCTATTATTTAATAAATTCCAACAAAAATATATTATATCATATACAGTGGCGTCATTTGGGGTTGGCAATGTGAGCATTTGCCCCTATTTGATTTTAAAAGCAGTCCGATGGGCTAGTGCTGGGTTGTTGTCATTTAATCATTATTATATTTTATTAGCGCAAAAATATGAATATTTTTATATTTTCAGAAAATATTATACCGTGTAGGTACCTACTAAGAAATTATTGTCACAATAATACATTTTTAATTTATTTTAATTTAAAAAAGTTCTTATTTAGTTACATTTATTGACCATTATAGACATTTCAAAATTAATTATAAAAGATCTTCAAAGTCAATTTTCATCTGCAAAAGATACATAATAAAAAGAATTGTAATAATAAAAGAAAAAAATATTTTAATCATAAAATAAGTGGAGTAGGAATGGTAATTTAATAAAATGGAAGTAGATATTTTGTTGCTAACGAAGCGAGTTGGTTTTTCTTTTTACTCATTTGGACCGGTCAAAACTTATGTCCCCCTCTATTCAAAACTGAAATGATGCCACTATATAAAGATAAATATATTTATACCATATAAAATATAATTTAATTGAAAACGTTAATAGCAGACAATTCCTTTATAAATAAGGATTTAAAACAAATAGTTTACATATAAAAATAAATAAATAAAAGTTTAGCCTATATTATTATTATATTTGTAGAGTACGACCGGTTTCGAATTAAAAATTCATCATTAGGTAAACTTAGTTAATAAAATTGCGACTGAATATGAAAAATAAAATCGCACTTTATCTCCCTTTATTTTTCAATACTATATACATATACCTATTATATTTTTAAATATTTGATCAGTTGTATAAAATAAGACTAGAAAGAAACATATTAAACGACAAAAAGTCTGTGGTTTGTCTGAATAATATACATTCAAGGACACTATTTATATAAGAGCTCTTCATTGATGTATTTATCAAAATATTCATTATTTTTTCGATCAGTTAAAATATTTAAAATACAATCTAATAATTACCAATGCTAAATAAAACTACTCAAATCGACAACCTACACGGTTGGTCTCAATAAAATAATTGAATACACTTGATTTTCAATGTCTTAGGAAAGACATTACTGTGGCATATAATTTTATCTCGAATTGTTTCCGTACATTTAGCTCAGTTATTACTTTTAATCTGATTTATTGGCGAGATATAATTTAATTTAGATTCTGAAGTTTACGCCACTTTTACCTATTGGACAGTGGTGACCAAAAATATTTTTCATTTACTATGAATAATATTTCTATGGGGCGAAAACCAAATCACTCTTTTTTGTGTTTGGATAAAAAAAGTAATTTGGGCGAAAACAGATTAACCCTCAGGGATAACATAAATAAGGATGCACATCACTTAAACTTTTAATGGAAATCATGCTTGATTGACATATTTCTAAGGTTGTGAATAACGCTTATAGGCCAAATCGTTAAATCAATTTTAATCGATTCTTGTTTCTTTTGGAAAAAATTCCAATTTTTGAATTACGAAAATTACAAATAAACATTGAGAATGATAAACATTAGATATAGATAGTACAATTACAACGTGAATAAAGACAGATGGTGGACGTTCAGTGTGCCAGACAGGGGCTTATTCAGAAGAGCATTCACAATTGTTGCGCCCTGGGTGAACCATATTTTCATGTCCCCCCCAACCCCACTGTAAAATATCAGAAAACAATAATGTTAGATGATAATAACTTTTATTATGTCATTAGTTGTCTATCTACAACGTGGTTAAGTTAAAATTGTTGGGCATACCACTTGTTTTTAAGGGCATTTGTACGATTACGTATTTAGTGCATTTTTATGCCTCCTCCCATTATTTATTTCTAAATACACCCCTAGTGCCGGGTGTACACTAGGGTGGGTCACTTTAATATAGCGGGGAAAAAATGTATTATATTTTTACAGGGCATAACATTTAAAAGGTGCCAATCAACATCCTTAAATCACATACCAAATTTGGAATTAATATGATATCGTCTTTAGCCTCCGGATCGGTCTTGAAAATTCACCATTTTGAAAAAAAAAAAAGTTTTATTAAAATTGTTGATTTAAGTTAAAAAACAGTTTGAAAAACATTTTAAATGTAAAAAAATTCAGATCACATCCAATTTCATTAAATATACCTGGGGGCTGATTCTTGAAAAGTGATAAACCTTGTCGAATACGATAAACAAATTAGTCGTAGGATATAACATTGTTTTAATTCTTGAAAAGTGACAAAATTTTATCGATTAAAATCGTCGAGGTGTATAATACCTAATGTAATTTCTTTATGATAAGTTATCATTTTAATTGATCAAATTATTATTCTTATTCTATAATTATAATATATTATACCCCGTTTTTATTTTAATTAATTAAAAACAATAGCATTATTTTATGGAATAGAAGATTTGTTCATTTTACAAAATGTATATTTACGTCAAAACAATGTACAAACTAGTAGACTACAAACTAAAAGAGACGAAGTTGTTGATCCATTGCAAATCTCGGATAGTTTATTTTCAAAAAATTTTAGATTAACAAAAAAAGTTGCTCGTTTTTTAATTGAAATGTTGTCACCACACGTTAAAATAGGAAACCGCTCGTCGTACCTTGATTTAAGTACCAAAGTTAGTAATTATTATTTTATATTTATATATATCATGATGATTATTTAGAAGTTATTTTGTTATATTGTATTTAGGTCTTAGTTGCTTTAAATTTCTTTGCAACGGGTTCATATCAGTCACCACCCACTGAACATTTTATGTTGCCTAACATCTTTGAGATGTATGTTTTGTGTTCAATATGAAACATCATAATGCGATGTTACTGAGTGGTTTCAATTTCGTTTTATTTATTACAACTAGTTATATATATATATATAATTTATAATCAAAACGCAATATAATTACAACCCTGTAATGTTTGAAAGTGTCGTTTTCAGATATTGGTAGTAATCAGTAATCACGTGATTATAGTACTATACATAAATATATACAAATAACAAGTTATTTACAAACTGATTTCCAGATTTACAATTTATAAATTATATATTTAATTGATAGCTGATAACTAGCTGGTTTTACCATGCGTGTTATTTTAGTAAATTGTTATTAAAATTTATCATTTGCTCAATACTCATTTTACTTATTGTCACGCAAGCACACAACACAATGTGTCATTTTGTTGATATTTATCATAATCATGTATTACAGGTTAATCAATCAGTATTAGAAAAATAATATGCATATTGCGTCAAAATTAATTTTTATATTTTATAATTTATATTTTTGCAATATTAGTCAAATTGTAAATTATTTTAATTGTTTTTAAAAATCATAACAATTAATTGAATAAACATAAATAAATAGCATATTATAAAAAAGTAAATTAATCATCATTTTATATATTCTTGATTTTATTATTTAAGTACATTAATTTTATACTATTACATGAATATGATAGGTAGGTAGGTAGGTTTAAACGTAGGTACTCTAATTGAGAGATTGCGTGTAGATACTAAGTTCAAATCATTCGTGTGATCAGAAAGTTTTTTTTTTCATTTTTTTCATCGGCCGTGCAATTTAGTGTTACAATTGGATGTTGATAGAATGTATTAAAAGAATTGTTAAAAAACGTTTCATACAAGACATCATTTCGGCGCAATTACAGTTCTCGGGATGTTTTTCATACATACATGGAACGCAATCTGTAATGTTCCGTGTTTCAAAAAAATATCCTAGAAACGTTGGTGGGACAAAATATTGTACAGTGGGCAGTTGGTAATCGTCGTTTCATTGCTGTTTACCAATACAGCGTTTCTTGTTGCGTTGACGAAGTTGTATGTGCAATAAATCATGCCGAAATATTTCATAAATGGGTTAAATTTCCAAGTAACATCAACGAGTTGACTAAACTTCGCAATGAGTAATAAACTAATTTTAAAAAATAATGTATAGTGACGGTTTCCTAAAAATTGACATCTAGAAAATATTTAATGAATGTATTTCTTGTTCAAAGTATCTAGGATCTAGATACTTACTTTATGATAGATTTAAAAAAATTAAAAAAAAAAATTAACTTGGTCCAACCTTATACTAATTATTTTCTACCTAGGTACCTAATAAACATACAAATTATTTTTTTAGTTTTTACAAAAAGACTGGTTTCTCGAGTGTTATTGAGTGTATTGATTGCAATAATTTAAATTTGAATTTAAATGAAAATCAATATCCGGAATATATATATATATATATATGTTAATCGAAAAGGTTACCATTCAATAAACGTTCAACTTGTAAATAACAATTTAGTTTTTATAAATTAAAATTTATTAAATAAGTACCTAAATCTAAAATTGTATAAATTTTATTGCATAATATAATATAATTAATTTTATATTCCTTTTAAAACTTTATAATATATACTTAAACATAATATATAAAACTTAATATAACATAATTTTTAGTTTTACTTTGGACTAGATACATATTTCACCGTTTAGTAAATAAATTGTATTATAATGTCAAATAACAAATTAACCCTCTGATAAATATTAACAATTAACACAATAAAAAAAAAAAACTGCTTGCCTTTTTTACCAACTGAAAACTTTAAACAAAATTCAGTTTTATTTATTTATTCATTACTTTTTGCATTAAAGTGTGACATCAATAATATGTATATGTTATTTAAAAGAGCATTGTTATTTTCCATTAGTTTTAATTTTTTTGAGTAATATTCTGACTTAATTTCTAATTTTTTAGCAGTGAGATCCGCTATACGGTTTGCCACATCTTAACTGTCTAGTAGTCTTTGTGTAGCTGATCTTTCTTTATAATTTAAAAAAAATATATTTAATTAGTTAAAGACTGACCATTTGAAATATTATGTATTTTTTTTTTTAATAGGCTGAAGTCTATTATATGATTAATCTTTTTTTTAATTTAACGAAATCATATTTAATTTAGGTATTTAATTAAACTTTGACAATATAGGTAGCTAAAGTAGTGAAATTTTCGGAAGGTGATTCTGTCGAAATATACAAACGGAGAATTCGGCTTGCACGTGTGAGCCATCGAGCATGAGACATTTTTCTAAGTGATTTGCTTCCTAAATCTTCAGAAAATATTCCCATTATTACTGCAGAGACAATACTATATAAATATTTTTGGTCTGAGCTCATTTCTTGAGTTGATATTTCAAGTAATTCTGTGGCAATAGGTTGAAACTGAACAACGGATCTTTTTTCACAGCTTTCTAATTGTTGGCCAATTTTTCCTGAAAACGTCTGAGGTCCCGATCTCGAGCTATCAATATGTATGAATTAATGTTGCACCGGTAATTCATTCATGTACAACAAGCAGATTATTCATTGTAAAGGTTTATTCAATCTTTTTCTAATAAACGAATAATACCGCTATTTGTCACTACGTTTACGTTTGTTCCATCGCAACCAACTGCCAATAAATTGTCCATAGATATCCTCCCTCCAAGAAGTAATTGTGATTGTTTGTTCAATGCATTTAGAAGTACCTGAAGTTGGTATAATATAACCCAAAAATTTTGTATCTGGTTCTTTTATTAAAGAAATATGTTCTTCTAGAATATTTTGTCTATACTTTTGGCCTTTTTTTTCAATGAAAGATAAAGTTTTGTCTTTTCGATCGTCGAAGTATAAAGCAGGTATTAGTAGAATTTTGTCCTGTGCCATAATACATTGCCTTGTTTTTTTACGCTTTCGTCGAAGCTTATTTTTATCAATAACTTCTGAACTAACAGTATTATGCAAAATCACAGAAGCAATGGCCAGGCGCGCACCCAGGATTTTTTTTGGGGGGGGGGGCTTCAACATTTTCTTATTTTCCATAGACACAAGTAAACAATTACCATTAATTTTTAAATAATCATTTTTTTTTTATTATTATTACATACCTAGTGCATTATCTATGTTATTTTATGGTATTTAAAATTTGTAATTATATTTATAAGTATATATATTATCAAAAATTAATTTAAAATTTAAGTTTCCTGGGTCCCTTTTCGGAAAGAACTTTTAGTACTTCGGATGCTTTAATTTGTATTTCTTGGTGTATATGTAGATTTGCTAATCCATTTAAACGTGACTGTCCCATTGTATTTCGGAGGTATGTTTTGATTCGCCGTAGAGTGGAAAACGATCTCTCAGCTGTACTTGTGCTTACTGGTAACGTTGCAAATATTTTCAAAAGTATAAATACTGATTCAAATATTTTAAATCGCATAAATTTAAACCATCAATTGCATTTAGAGGTAAAGTATAGCAATAGTTTTAAAATAGTTTTTTAAATTTTTCGTACCACAATTCGAATTCGGCCTTTGCAACAGAAAAACTCTTTTGTTGCATATCTTTTTCATAAAAGTCTAAAAGATTTATAAAATTTGAAATTTTTTCATTTGTTGGATTATGACCGGTTGGGAAAAGACATTTAGAACTTATAAGAAGATTTTCATGTTTTAAAAATCGATCTGAAAGACTATTAAGAAATGAATCAATCCAGGGAATGCAGATTGAACGTCTATAGTATTCTTCAATATTTTCTGATGGTGTATTACATCGCTTAGTTTGGTGTTTTGTAATTCTACGTAAAGATATAGTCAAGTCTAAATTAGAGGCAACTTGTTGTGCTTCTAGAAATAATTGCTTAAATTAATTTTCGGTATTACTTCTATGTTGACGGAGAATAGACACTACACTTTCTATTTGGTTAATAGCAGCAGAAAGATCTATATCTGTCGTTTGAAGTATTTTACTTATTGGTAAAGAATAAGTTAATAATTTTTCTGAACGAAGTAATGAAATAATAAATGTAGATTGACGAATACCATTTAAAAATAAAAATGCACCTGATGAAGCGTCTTTACAGTTCCACGATTGAATTTCTTCTAACGCCGCCACTACAGATAATAACAGTTGATTGAACATTATTATTGAATCGTGTTGTTCAACCCATCTAGTTGGACATAGTTGAACAAGTTTAGTTTTATTAATATCGGGAGCTAAAAGTTGAATTTGATTTTTTTAAATAACTTGACGTCTTGGTGTATTAAAAAACGAGTATACTTTTTCTATAACGCCAAAACTATTCCTAATAGGTACTACATCAACAGCATTAGATAAAGCCAAATTTAAGCTGTGTGAAACACAATGGACATAGAGTGGAGTTGGATATTTTTCTGTTATACGCGCTTGAACACCTTTAAATTTGCCACTCATCGCTGCAGCCCCATCGTAGCCTTGTCCACGTAAATAATTTATGTTAATACCACATGCATTCATTGTTGTTAAAAGTACATCTGCTAAATCATGACCCGAAGTTGATTCTACTCGCACAAATTTTAAAAATTGTTCAACTATTTTAAAATTATTTTTATCGTTTGACTCTATATATCTTACACACAACGAGAATTATTTAACAGAGGAAATATCAGACGTTTCGTCTGCGAGTACAGTAAAACATTTAGCATTGTTAACTTTAGTTACAAGTTTTGTTAAAATAATTTCATCGCAAGCATCTATTATTTGGTTTTGAATATTCCAACTAATATAGGTTAAATTTAAACCTACGTTGAATTTTTCCCACAAGTCACTAAATGCTGTTTCAAATTTGTGTCACCTGAATCAATTCATACCCTAAGTAACGCTCGAAAATTACCTTCATTGCACTCGAGTTCTTGTTCTATGTTAAACGTACCGTAATCTCGATGTGCCCTAAGTGGTAGACATTGTTGTCCACACAAAATAATTTTTTTTATTATCGGCTTAAGTTTTTCTTGAATTTCTAAAGTCTGTTGGTGATAAACTTTGTCAATTTGTTTATCAATTGACTCTATTTTTCCTGACATAACATCTATAAAATGGTCAGCTTTTAAATTAGCTTCCTTATGATAATTTAAATTGCCGTGTTTTTCGAATTTTTCTAAACTTTTTTTCCAGTTATTGTACCCCTTTTTAACAAATGTATGAAGTGATTGGTTGTAACTATAACCAATCTCAGAAGGTGAAAATAATACACAAACTTTACAAAAAGCACTATCTTCAATTTTTGAATATGTCAGCCATTTATATTTAGTTAACCAAAGTATATTAAATTTCCTATTTTGATTGCCAATTTGTTGTCAAAAAACTTTATTATTAACAGCATTGATTATATATTATATATAATCAATGCTGTTAATAATAAAGTTTTTTGAAAACAAAGAAATATGTACAATATTTTTGTTTTTCTTTATCTGACGGTAACACTGGGTGTAGTTTAGCTCAAATTACCGTACTCCCATAAGAGCTAATGTAATTTTTTTATCAGTGTCCATTCTGATTTATTATATTCAATGATATTCACTAGACGTGGATGAAAATGAAACATTGAGATTTTCTGTAGTTTTTTTTTTTTAAGATTACGTTGGGATTTTTGCCTTGACAACTTTCTTTTCATAGTATTTCTCATTTGATTTTTTATATCAATATCTACTGTTCCTATCACCATTTAGTGCGTTGATCAATTAAAAAGTTCTGTTCCCTCAAGGGTACTTTTTTTATTCTAGGACAGATACACTTATAGTGTAAAGATAAGTTTACTTATTTAAAGATATATTTACATTTACACGTCGAAATACCAAACAGTGCTTTGCTTTTGTGACGAAATTCTTTTAATTTTTTACCTGGTATTTTAGGATTCAATTTTAGTAAATTGTTGCATTTTAAATGATATGCTTTTAACATAGCTCTTATTCGTTTATTTTCTACGATAGGAATAGAAGCTTTTGTCCAGATACTTTCAATTTTTGTTATAACAATAGTTTCTAACTCCTTATATGTTAGTTCTTTTTTAGTTTCCCTATCATAATTTATATTATACCTGGTCCATTCGTAACATTTCATTGCATCTTCATATGTTGGCAGCATATTATCTTTTATGTCACATGCATCATCAAACAAAGGACATTTCCAAGCATTACGACAAGCATTATGTTTGTGTATATTTTTAATATTCCTTCACATTCAAAATGTTAAAACAGATAATTTTTTCCCGTATTAAAGTATATAATATAAGTATTAAAATTCAAAACTTTGTCAATCCGAACAATCGACAATCCGGAGGCAGTTAGACATAAATGAATCAATTGAAACTTTATACATATTATTTTAGCATAATTTAGCACCTTTTTACCCCTGTGCCCATTAAAAAATCAAAAATTAAAAAAAGTGACCTATCCTAGTGTACACTGTGCAGGTTGCATGAAAGCAACGGCGATGTACCAACATATTTTCCATAATCGCAGTAATTGTAGCAGTCATCGTGTCAGTTAGTTCACTATTGGTTTAGATTGTGCGTAAATCTAGCCTTTCGTATGAACAGTGATTACAGTAAGTGGCTAGTTGAGCTTATACTTAAAATATATGTGATAACGGGTCGTGATGGCCGTATTCTAATTTCAAATAAACAGATTACTAGCTATTATATTTGTATTTAAAAAGGATAGAGACAGGATCTATTAAAATTAAGTATTCGGACAAATACCAATAGATTTCTGTGATTTACATATCGTATTCATAGTTCTGTTTGAAGTGTCTTTATGTATTGTTATTGGAATCGACCGAATATTCGTCTTTTATATTTTTATACCTTATATAAATATTTTTATTTTTATCGGACAAGCTGTATTCACGTGATATTCTTGAGGCATGTTTCCAGAGTCGTTCTAAGAATTTTAGGGTCTGAGACAGATTAATTTAAGAGCTCTTGGACCATCACAATAATATACGAATATAATTCAAAAATTCACACAAGTTACCAAAATGTTGGCAAATATAGTATTCTAAACCTTAACCAATCAAGTTAATAATAATAATGATATATTTACCACTAACAGAATTATTAACGATCGTTTTTAAATATATTTTATTAATATATTTAATTTTTATTCGGGCCGTTTCCAATTTATTTAATAGGTACCTTAATTTGAAATCTACACATTTCCCAGTTTCTTCTTGCGTTCCTCAAAATGATCACATTTTTCCTCTTCTTTTTAATATTTTGAACAATAGTTTTCCTATTGCCATACCGAACTCTAATATCATTTTATTGCTTAATTAATAAAAATATTAGAAACTGAACAAGATGCGATTAGTTAACAACTTATAACTTACTTTTATGATATAAGTAAAATAACTTATTAACTTATTAATAACTGATTACTATTACAACTTACTTTTATGATGTAATAGTAATCAGTTATTTTCAAATGTTACTAAATATAAATGTATGCACTCTTATCTTATAAAAAACCTAATTGAGTATCAATATTCTATTTCTTACTCTAATACCAAATTGTTTCTTAGTCTAAGGATTTAGAAATTGTTTTTGATTCTAAATTACATTTTTCTCCCCACACAGATATGATAAAGAATAAAGCTATGCGTAATTTGGGTTTTTTTTAAGCGCACTTTAGGCTCATTCATGGATCCCATTTCATTAAAAATTCTTTATTGTTCGTTTGTTCGTCCCATTTAGAATACTCTTATTTGGATAAATAATTCATTAATAAAACCAAACTGTACCTTAGTATCTATTCACAATAATTTTTTACGTTATTTTTACGTAAGTATTTCATTTTTCAATTCATATTTATTTGGCTATGGTGGCCCTCATTCCTACCCACATTATGTTATTGTATAATATATACTTACATCATGTATACAAAAATTGTATTCATATAAATTAAATCGTTAGTTTTAGGCAATTTTAATATTTTTTTAATTTAATTAATCCAAAACATAAAAAGAAATCACAATTTTGTACAATATTATACGTAATATATAACTTTTTTATTTAGTGTTAAATTATTAGTGATCCTTTTAAGGATTAAAACCACCAGGTTGCGCACCACAAATTTAAATAACCTAATTTATTGTTCAAATATTTCTGAAGATTGAACGCTCTTTAAATTAATAAAATATTAAAAATGTATTAACAATAACTTTAAAATAACCCTAAACTAATGATAGTAATTATTTTTATTTTATGTTTTTAATTTCATTAGTATGTCATTATTTTTTTTCTGTATGGCGAAGAGTGATTGAAATCACCTTACCAATTTATTTTAATTTAAAAAGTTCCCATTTAGTTACATTTATTGACCATTATAGACATTCAAAATTAATTTTAAAAAATAATTATTAATAATTAGTTATAAAAAATCTTCAAAATGAATTTTCATCTGCAAAAGATTTAATAAATAATGCAAACGAAGACCGAGATAATGGAATTCATGATCTTTATTCTATTTCCAAAATTTTAAAACAACTTCCAAATGCTTTTCAAGAAATTCTTATGACTTTGTTAGTTACTATTACTTCCAATGAACGATTTTTTTTTCTTCTCTAAAATTAATAAAAAACCCATTTACGGCTAATAATGGAAAATGAACGACAAGTGATTTACTTATAATTGATTTGGAAAGTGCTGTATCAGGTAAAACTAATTTAGATTATGTAATTAATATATTTTCAAAAATTCAAAAGGAAGATATCATTCAATAAACTAATAATATTAATGTTAATCAATATAAATTTTCATAATAATTTACAGAGTTTTAATTGGTATAGGTATGTAATTTTTCTATAAAATATCTGCTTTCTTATACTTGCGGTTTTCTTCTTAATTATTTTGGCCGGTAAAAATAGAAACCAGAATGTCCCGTTTCTCTTAAAATTACTCGTACCATAAAATATAATATTACTTTTAGATTCTGAAAGGAGTGATGGAATCTATTGGTTTTACAATGATGTGTGTTTTTTTTTAGATTCTGAACGGAGTGATGGAATCTATTGGTTTTACAATGATGTGGGTTTTTTTTTTATTTTTTTATTTTTTATTTTTGTGTCTGACGACACCTTTTTTGGCAGTAAAAATTCTTCGATTTGCTTAAGTAGCAACTTTTCTGAAAGGAAAGTAAATGTAGATGGTACTTTGGTTGGCTAAAAGCCAACTTTTCAATACTTTTTAAAAAAATTGAAAAAAAAACGGAAAAAAAATTACGAAAAAACGGGAAATTTTACGCAAAATCACGTTTTTACAAATTACATTTTTTTTAAATGCTCTAACTCAAAAACCGAAAATCGCAACAACTTGAAATTTTCACCAAATCTTTATATTGACGTTTTCTATACATGGTTAAGTTTTCAAAGTATTTTGAAATATTTTGACTTATTTATAGACAATTTAAATTTTCGATTTTTGTAAAATTTTAGATTCTGAACACTCCGTTATTTTGTAGATAAAAATTCATAAAAATTTTTCTGTTCATACTTAAGGTTCAAAATTTTAACACTAGATTGTCTATAAGCTACTCTTCAAAAATCTTTAAAAAAATTTCTACCGGACTTAGAGGAAATAATTTTTATGACTGTTTGAAATTTAAATATTTACGAAATTGCATAAAATAGCGATTTATTCTCTAACGATTTTAAATATTTGTTATAATTCAAAAAGTATAAGTCGCAGATTTTTGAAATTTCTACCAGCTGTTAAGATTGACATTTCCTTAATGTCATATTTTTTCAAAATATTATATTGATTTTTAAGCCACTTATAGGCATTTAAAATATTCGATTTTTTTAAATTTTTTTTTATAATCGGTGATAAAAAAAAATTTGGTTCCTACTAAATACTTGAAAATGTAATAGAAGATTCCACAGAAGTAGTTCTTAATGTCATTAAAAAATTATTAAAATCTATAAGCACAATTTTTTTTTATAAGCGTTTGAACTGCGAATATTGACATAAAATTACATGTAAAATATAATATAATGTATAATATTCTAGACTGACAAATGATATCGGTTTTTTTAAAATGCTCTAACTCAAAAACAAAAAACCGCAACAATTTGAAATATTCACCAAATCTTTATATTGACGTTCTCTATACATGATTATGTTTTCAAAGTATTTTGATGTATTTTGACTTATTAATAGACAATTTAAATTTTCGATTTTTCTAAATTTTTCGTTTCAAAATAAAATATACTTATTACAATATTTATACCTTAATAACATTGTATTATATTCTAAACAAATATATCATCTCCGTTCAGAATCGTTTTTCGTATACAATGATACCTATCATTGAATTCAAATTTAACAAATCCATTATAATGAAGAGTCGCACACCACCCCCAAGTGTACAGCAGAGCGAGGCCCATCCGGTTCTTTTTTTGTATTGAGATCATAAAACGGCATACTTTATCATTTACCTATCATTATTTTTCTATTTGTAATTTGTATAAACTGTGAATTATTATTACAATGCGTTACTTTCCACCACCACTAACTTTAAAAGTAACTTTTAGAAGAGTTATCTTGTGGTATAACCGTACTATATACGGTATTTGAATGTATTGAAAAACCATGGTTTTGTAGGTTTTTGCTATTGTATCGGTAAATACAAGTTTCGCGGAACAAAATTCAACTTTATATTTGAATTTATATTGCTATAGTTTTTGAAGTCGGTTAAATATTTATCATCTGAAAACTAATTTGGATAATACTAACACAAAATATATAATTAACACTAGATTTATTTTATGTCTGGTATTCAATGTCGTAAAAATCAGATATGCAATGTGTGCAATGTACACAGGCCCAGGGCTTCTTACTATATTTTGAGCAAGGCTATGAGTTTAATGCATTTAAAAATTATTAAATATGCATGCACATATACACTAAAAACTGACAAAATATGCTCTAAAAATTCTTAAAATATGCTCTAATCTTTCAATAATATCCTATAAAAAGTATAAAAATTTAACATTTATGTTTATTGTTTTCATTATAATTTTTTATTAATTTTAGATTGACAACGGATCACACCAAACTAAAAGCGTATGAATAATATTTTTATTTACGATTGTCTAATGATTTTTATCATCCGTAATGTACAAGTTGATGTCGGTAACTTAATTTTATCTCAACTTCAATAGTACTATTGGGAATACACGTTAAATACCCGAATAAAAATAGAATAGTTTCCATGAATTCCATGAGTTCTATAAAATTCATAGTTTATACAAATAAATTTAATATTTTAATGTCAATTAGAAAAGAAAAGAATAAGAAAATAACAGATTGACCAAAAAAATGTAAATATTACAAAAAAAAACATTTATACAAAAAAATCATTAATACATGCATTTATATGCCTTAACCTATGAAATATGCAAAAATATGCAAAATAAGATTTGGTATTTGAACTATAAATAAGTCAAAACAAATTTTGGCTGAATCCATTTAATTATACAGTATAGAAAAATATGCAAATGTATGCAAGTATGCAAATGCATTAAATTCACAGTCCTGATTATGAGGCCTTAACAGGTCAAAAGCTTAAAAATGTTTAATGATAAAGAACCTCAAGATTTTGATTTGTACACAGACCACGAGTAGTTTAGTAACAGCAATACTGGTAAAAAAAAAAGAAAAAACCAGTTGCTTGAACACTTAATAAACCCAATGTTTAGAATACAAGAATATCATAACTATATTATAACGGTATGGTAAAACTTGTATGCATTTGACAAACTGTATGTTCATTAAATACATTCTTCACAAAACTAAAAACTACGTGTAAAGCGTGCAAAAATAATAGAATTATAAAAGATCGAATATTGATATTATACACGTAAAGTTATGTGTTTTAAATGTCAGCCGTTTATCGATTCCCAAAACTATAACGAACACTCGTATTGTTAGAAATTTTAATTGTCATTTGTTCGTCGTTCATTTTATCATATAACATTTTTAATTTAATTTATTTTAAATCATACTTTCCCCGTGTCATCCTCATTGACACGATTTGCAATTAAACCTGAGGATGAATTTATTTTATTTATTTATTTTTGATTGTAAAAATGATTATAGCAAAATTTATTGACAAACGATCGTATATAAAACTGTCAAATTGATTAAAATATAAATAAATAATTCTTATTATACCTACTATATTTTTCATATAGTTACCAAATGAGAAAGAATACAGTGATAAATGACTACAACAATTATTTAAATTATAAACAATTAGTCATTAATAATAATAAATCATCGTAATGTTATTGTTAAGCATGCATCTTTTATTAATTTTCAGGTATCATTTCTACAGGCAACTCAGACCCTTTGAAAAAATCGCTCGTTTAACCACCACCACAAGGGCTATTTTAGACGACCAATTAACAAGAAAAGCAAATTTATTTCGTTTGGGTTATCCTATAGCAAAAATACCCTTGATATCTATGCGTTTGACGGCCAAAGATAGATTCCAAGAACTAAAACAACTCATGCGCCATGAAAAATCAAAAGACTATCAAAATGATGATAACGTAAATGAGACATTTTCCGTTGTTCCAATTACCACGATTACCTCCAACGAAACTGGTAAAAAACGACCGGGCTATGACACGTTAATGTCACGACCTAGACATTTTTCACAAGGACACTACATGAACATGAAACCAAACATTGAAGAAATCGAAGATAATTTGACTCCAACAGTTTCACCACAAGTATTGTTTTTTGATAATATTTAATATTAATAAGTACGATGCGTTTCACATATACTTTTATCGCTTACCATACACTATACACATAATAATATACTTTATTTAACACTTGGGTAACCTTTTTTTTTAATGGGTAAACGGATTTAATAATTTGTTTTTATTATATTTAACATAAAAATACTGGACCTCACCGAAAAGACTCGTATGGAGGTACAAGGTTATTAAAATACAAGAAAATTAAAATATAATATGTATCAAAATACAATAAAAATAATTGAATAAAAAGGCAAACAATTCATCAATAATAATGTAAAATATACAAAAATTGATAAATACCTATAGTAAAAAATTTAAAATGTATAATAGTTTATAAGTGTTAAACTTATAATGGAGACAACTGGAAAAATGATTTTATATATATATATATATTCTCAAAAAAATACTTCAAAGAAGTAAAAAAGGCTTTCTGTGCGTAAGTTGAAACGATTTGGCGAAAATATTGAATTTTAATGTTAATAAATAAGTGAAATTAGTCTCAAAATTATGTGCCAAAAAGGCCCATAGTTGATAATGTATTGAAAAAGTAGAATTTGGAGCTTAATAAATAAAATAAATTAATATCCAAATTCTGTGCCGAAAAGGCACATTGTTGAAAAAGTTCCTGAATTTTGAAGTTAATACAGAAGTGAAATCAATCCCAAAATTCTGTGCCTTAACTTAAAAAAATATCAATCCACAAAAATTTCAAGTTGTTCAACAGTACAAACATTGAAAATAAAATAAGCACAGAACGGCATATATTAATGATAATAAATCGGAGTTAACAAGTTAAGATTACAAGTTACAAGTTAGATTTACGAGAATTTATGCTTTTTACTGGGCACGAATATACTTTTGCTACAAATTATGACATAACAATACCCAACTTCTTACAATCAATTTTTAATAAAAATAATCATATTAATGATATCGTTACGTTTAAAAATGCTTATATTAAAACTTGCACTGTATGATTCTGTAAAATTATCCAAAAATTTCAAACAAATATTTTACGAGTTCCCATAAAAATGATCAAAAAAAACGCACGAGTTAATAACGCTTATGGATTTCCAGCGTTCAATTAAAAAAATCTAGACTAGATGTTTAAGTTGTAACAAGGATTAACAAAAATTTAAGTCAGACAAATTAACTTTTAAACTCTGATTTATTATCATTAATATACGCCGTTCTGTGCTAATTTTATTTTCAATGTTTGTATAGTTGAACAACTTGAAATTTTTGTGAATTGATATTTTTTTAAGTTAAAGCACACAATTTTGGGATTGATTTCACTTCTTTATTCTTCTTCTTCTTCTTCTTCTTCTTCTTCTTCTGCCTCGCCTCCCTCCCAACTATTTGGGGTCGGCCACCCTTGTCCTACACCTCCACTTCACTCGGTCAATTACATCTCCTCTGCACACATCGACAGCCCTCATGTCATTCTCCAAAGTCTCCAACCATCTTTTTTTTGGTCTCCCTTTTCCTTTTTTCCCTTCAACGTCCATCTTCATAACCACTCTTACTGCATTCGTTTCCTCTCGCCTCATTACATGCCCAAACCATCTCAGCCTATTTTCTCTCATCTTGTCCACAATTGGCGCTACACCAACACTACCTCTCACGTATTCGTTCCTTATTCTATCTTCTCTTGTCATTCCACTCAACCATCTAAGCGTTCTCATTTTCACTTCTTTATTAACTTCAAAATTCAGGAACTTTTTCAACAATGTACCTTTTCGGCACAGAATTTGGGTATTAATTTATTTTCTTTATTAAGCTCCAAATTCTACTTTTTCAATACATTTTCAACCATGGCCTTTTTGGCACATAATTTTGAGACTGATTTCACTTATTTATTAACATTAAAATTCCATCTTTTCACCAAATCGCTTCAACTTACGCACAGAAAGCCTTTTTTACTTATTTGAAGTATTTTTTTGAGAATTTCAATTATTTTTCCAAAGCACCTTTTACATATCTCGGGACTCGGATTGTTTTGCATCAAATAACAAAATATGAGCGTTTTTTAAATTCTGGGGCCACTTGCGTGTTTCAGTGATTTTGTTATTTATGTATACCCAGTTGGTTTTGTTCTCCCTGATCATTATGCTGTATCTGCCAGATTTAAGATTGTTTTCATAGAAAATGCAATTATATAACTTATAGAAGCGATTGTGAATTTTCAGTACAGACGTTAGCAAAGACTTTATTTTGTAACTACAGAATATATAATCCCCGGGGTTGCTATTATCGGAGATTTCCAACTGTAATTGAACTATCAAAACTTTGTTTGTAATTTTTGGATCGACCTGAACATTATGAGTTGTATCTTTGATAACTTAAATAACTTAGTCCCGGTTTTTTTAATTGAACGTTGGAAATCCAAAAGCGTTTTTAATTCGTGCGTTTTTTTTTGGGTCATTTTTAATGGGTACTCGCAAAATATTTGTTTGAAATTCTTGGACAATTTTACAGGAATATACAGTGCAAGTTTTAATATAAACACCTTTAAATGTAACGATATCATTAATTGAGTCCCGTTTTAAAAAAAAAAAAAAAACATTTTCCTTCCCATTTTTATAGACGTAGGACTGTCTGTAACAAAAAAATGTACAGATGTAGTTAAAAATGGTTTTTTTTTAAATATTTTTTAATATAAATATACAATATATAATAATGTAGGGGTATAATATAATTTGAATAATTTATGTATAATTAAATAAATATAGACAATGATATAATAAAATTTAAAATTCCCGGGGTAAAGTATAATATATATACTAGGATGGCACTCAAAAAAAATTTTTTTTTTTATTATCTCATGTTTTCAATTTGTCCTAAATGGTATAAAAATGATATTTTGAGAATATGAGGTTATTTAACAAATATTAAGTGGTCGCTCGAGAAACTTAAAAATATAAAATATGAGATATAGTTAAAAAACAAAATTGTTTATCGGAATAATGTATTATTTGATTATTTAAAATTATTTGAACAAAACTAAATATTTACTATACAAGCCATTACAGTTTTATCAGTGAAAAAAATGTACATTACATGTTTTAATGAATCATAAATTTAATAAAGTTGATTTTTTGGAGTTGGGAAACTCTTGTCTATGTTTTTCAATGACTTGATGGAGGTACTGCTGTTGTTCTTCTTGGTTGGTGAGAGTTCCATTAAATGATGTCATCAATGCTATACTTCTTTCTGCAGCGTCATTTACCACTTTAAGTTTTTTTATTTTATCACACCCATCGAGATATTCGTCATTATTTTTCCAAGTTTTTGGATGAGTTTTTAAAAATTCAATTTCAATGTTAAGAACTGTAAAAAGTTTATATGTATTATTTGTTACAAAGTCATATAATTCACTATTTAAAATAAGATTTTCGGAAAGTTTTATTCTTGATTCAGGGTTATCAGCTCCACTTTTATCTAAATCTTTAACTATTTTGAGTTTAATTTCATCTGAAACTCGGTAGTCAAAAAATGCTAAGCCTATTAATGTTTCACTAAGATACCATAAATGTCCTAAAAATACTTTTAATGCTAATTTATAGATCCCATTACTTGAATTTCCATAATTATGCAAATCTTTTAAAAAATTTTAATCATTTAGAGGTGCACCTGAGGCATCAGTAGAAGTATACCATACTTTTAAATATACTCTAATTATAAACAAAATAAAATGTTCTAAATTTAATAGCTCTGTTTCACTTAATTCAAATTGTGACCGAAATAAAAAATTTTTTATACAATATATTATCTTAGCCATCCACCTAGCTCGATGACAAGCTCCAGGTTTTCGAAAACCATTCTTTTCTGGAAGCTCTTCTCCAAGATAATATAAACTCAACTGCAATAATTCTTTATAATCTTCACGAGGTTGAAACTTTGATAATTGATTAAAGATAAATTTAACCATATCATTTTTTATCAAATTTAATTTTGGTGATAGAAATGAATTCATCAAACCATTTTCAAATGCTTCTTGATTTATGTTGAACCAAGAATTTGAAAATTTTTTAAACAATGCAATATCTGGACCATTTGATGGGCCCATTAAATGATCAAATATTTTGCCCACAACAATTTCAAAAATATGATGTCTACAAGCCAATTTTAATAAATTTCGTCCCAATTTTTTTTCTAGCAACACACAAGCACCACTTATAAGTCCTGTGTTGCTAGCAGTTGTATCAAAGCACATAAATTGAATACAATTCAACAAGTTCCAGTTATTAATTAATTCATAAACTGCTTCAGAGATTAATTTCCCCGTACCCCTAAATAACGGCGGAACACCTAAAAGTTTTAAATTTTCATTTTCAGAAACTAAAACAGCAAGACGATCTACGTGTTCTGTTTTTGTTAATGTTGGTAAGATTTTTCCATCTCAATGTATTACAAGTGAAATGGACGGATCTAATGCACATTTTATTTCTGCAGCAATTTTTTCCCTATGACAACACCGAGCTCTTCGTATAGATTCTCTATTTAAAGCAATGTCAGAAATATCTTGTCCAATTGATTGAGCAACAGCTGCTAATACAAATGTTGCATTTCTATTACTTACATTACCTCTGTCTAACGCAGATGTTAAGGCAGAATTAACTACATTTTTTGCTCTTTTTTTTGAAAAAGATAATTTTTTATTAGACCTGACCGTTTCAAATTCGATATCATTGGTGTCACTTTCCTCGTCATTAGACGAAGAAGAACTAATTAATTGTACTTGAAATGCTGATTCTAATTTTCTTTCACTTTCTTTACGCTTTCTTTCATTCAACATTTTATTTGTTTCTATTCATTTTTTTTCGATTTTAACTAAGTTTATATCTTTTGGTCCCATATGCCCACGTCGTCCCTTTTCTCTCTGAGCTAACAAAAACAACTTGTCTTCTTCGATAGCAATTAAGTTTAAAGCATTTACATGTGCTATATCAAATAGATCATCGAGGCTGTTTATAAATTTATTTTCATTTATTATTTGGATATCAGAGCGTCTGAGTGAATTTTTTTTTAAATTTATCCATTTTGTGTGTAATTCTTTGATTTTTTTAGAAATATGATATTCTTGTTTAGTTGGTATATTAGCTTTAACCCAAAATTGGATAACTTTACGTGCAGTTAAAATAGAGCTTTGTTGAATGGTATATTTTTTATCCAAATGTAAATAAAAATATTTACCTAATGCTTGACGGTTTGATGGCAATTTGTTCCCAGTAATAGTTTCCGATGTTGATCCAATTAACCAAATACCTCGATTTTTCTGCAATACTTTACTTACTTGAGTCATTATGATACAAATATAAAAATACAAAAATGTATGTTTGCTGTATATAAAGATCACATAAATTATTGCACTTGGACGTATATAGGTATTTCCGAGCGTGACACATTACATACTAACAGACTGTGCGAATTGTGCACCTATAGAAACTTTAGATAAACTAAAAATTACTATAATCGATAAAATTAATAACCTATATACATTTCTTATCTAATCTGTTATATAGATACAATATAGCGACAGGCGCTGTATAGTGTATTACACAAGATAGCATAAAAATAAAAATACTTTACATTTAAAATCAAAATGTCTTGAGCGACCTTCAAATATTTATTGATTTGTACCAAACTTTCAATCAAGCATTTTTATACGAAATGAAACAATATTAAAATATGAAACGAAGTAAAAAAAAAAATTTACTTATATAAGTGAGTGCCACCCTAATATATACCATATAATATAGTATAATAAATATATATTTAGATATATAGCGTGTGGTGCGCCGCGAGTACCTATTGTTGTTATTGCTATTATTAGAAATGTTATTGACACAACGCCGGAAAGTACTAAGTACGATCCACGAACGGGACGAAAAATGAGACTCATAAAATTTCAGTTTCTAGCTGTATCTCTCTCGCATTCCGCATACAACCAATGCGTGCGAGTGAGAGGTCTGAGTGACAAAAAAACTTAATGTATAAAGTAGGGGTGACGGTAATACCGGTAAACCGATTTGAGGTCGATATACCGGTATACCGTATATTTTTTAAAAACGGTAGACCGATAATATCGAAAATATCGAATTACCGAAGTATCGAAAATATCGATTATACCGAAATTGATTATTTAATATTTTAAACTATTTTTAAACTGAACAAAATTTCCGGAGGGAAATATCTACAAGCCTTCTACATAGTAACACTTATATCCTAAATAATATATCTCAAATACTGATACGAGTCGGACCGTCGGTTCCGTATAATTTTGTTCTTATCGTTGTCGCGTGTTGCCGTTGTATTAATATTTTATGTTTAATAGTCATTACTCATTAGTCTCAATTCTCAAGTGGTTTGTGACGTTTGTGCAGTGTTACGGACAAAAGTGTTTAGATTTAGGTAAAACAATTATTAAGAAGTAAATTAAATCATATTAGTATTATGATATATTATTCTTTTTAATAATAAATTAAATCTTAACTATAATCAGTATAATCTATTACTCTATTGTATAACCAAAATATTAAAAATACCGGAATACCGATAATATTGAAAATACCGGAATACCGATAATATTGAAAATACCGAACGAAATTACCGGTATAACGATATTTTCGGTATACCGATTCATACCGGTATAAAATATCATACCAAAATATCGAAGGAAAAAAAATACCATCACCCCTAGTATAAAGTGGATTACACACAAGGCGATTCGAACGCGCGTTTCGAACGTCGCGATTTTAAGACGCGAACGCGCGTTCCTTACACATTAGATGCGTGTCGACGCTGAAAGCTGCGTCCCCACTGGGAGCGATGTTGCGATTCTGCGTTTCGAGCGTTTCTGCGATTTTACACGCTCGATTTCCTCTAGCGATTTTGATTGGAACACTTTAGTGATTTTACATGCGTATCTGCATTTTTAGTTGCGCGTGTTCTTGTATTTTTCATTGGTTTATTCGATCCTCGACCAAGATGACGTCCAAAAAAATGTTGCTGGCTAAAAGTGCTGCTTTAATTGATATTGCTCTAGTGAAGAGCCTCAGTATACTTATTAGCTAATATACTATATTATACTATGATACTATATTAGCTAATATTTCAAAATATATAATATTAATTAATTAAATTACCATTCATGTCAAGATCCTTTCCAATGTTGGACAAACATTTTTGAATCTTAGTCCTATTACTGTGGCCCGGGTGTCTAGAATTCCAAATAGCTTCCTGTACGAAGACAGCAGCAGCTATTTGTTCGGACACACCGACGCGGAAGACATTTTAACAGTAATTAATCGCCGAATATCAAACTATTTTGTTCTTTCAGCGATTACCGCGCGTGTAAAGCTACACGCGACACGCGGCACGCGCTCAGTGGGGCCACTACATATGAGTTACATACTTTTGTTAAAATCGCTAAAACGCAAAATCGCTATATGCTATCGTAAAAACGCAAATCGCTCTCAGTGGTGCCGCAGCTTAAGCCCATATAAAAGTATATGTTTAATTTTGGGCGATTAATCGCGACGTTCGAAACGCGCGGAGAAGCGCGTTCGAATCGCCTAGTGTGTTATCCACTTAATAGTCTCGCTATCGGGTCGGGTCGGGTCGATTTTCGTGTTTATTACGCACAGAAAGGAGTCTCTAGCGAGACTCTTTGATAAATATATAGTGGTACATTTTATTGTTTTAACTAATCATAATTCCGACTATATGAACAACATCAGTGATAAAAATAATTTATTGAAATACATAAAAAACATGATTCAATTATAATTTATTTTATTATTTAATTAGTATACTGTTATTATTTATATTATTATGTTAAAATGACAAATTCAATATAAATGTATACTGACTATTGTAGATAGGTAATATCTTAGTTCTTATCTCACTATTATATAATATAATAATTAATTATTATATTTAAATATTTAAAAATGTACAGATATAAATAGTCGTAGCTAGAAACATCTTCTTTTACAAACAATACACCAATACAAAAAAACATGAACTGACTACGTCTGACTAATATAGAATGTCTAGATATCTAGATATAAATACACATTTGAAAAATAGTTCTAAATTGAGGTAATTTTAACTTATTTTAAGAATATTTTAATTTATAACATAGGTATACTAAAAATTGACCAATTCATTCCCACATTAAAAATAAATTGAAAATGTTTTCATAAAAGTAATCATTATTTAGTAATATATTTTGGATGTATCAGTAGCGTATTTTCGAAGTAGGGAGAGGTACCCGGGTCTCGACCCCTCCCCCACAGAAGAAAAGGAAAGGTTTAAAAGTCATAAATGACTTGCTATATAGATACAGAGAAAGATAACATTAATTTTTATTATATGTATTTTTTTTTTTTCGTGTTTGAACCTACGACGGCCCCGGAACTGTTTGTCACATTGCTTCGGGAATTATATGTATTTATAATATTATAAACTAACCTAAATTTTAGACGCCACTACAAAAAATTTAAAAATACACTACGGATACATATAGATACCCTCTAGAAAACATTGAATATTTACATATGATAAACAGAATAATAGTCTACATATTATGTAGTTATAATGTTATAGTGTTTCCATAAATTATAATAATTCGGACAAAGATTTTATTGGTTAGAAATTATTTATTAGAATTTACAGTATCAATCTATTATTATAACGTTATGTTAATGGCTTTTAAAACAAAACATGAAGTTTTAATTTTAATTTCTTACATACTTGGACAATCAATCTTATATGCATTTAATTGCATTAACATACCAATATCTATATATTTCACAACGGTAAATGATAAACGCTTTTCTCCTCGATAATCAAATAATATATTTTGTGTTAAATTTTAACGGATAACGAACTATTTAGTTATTAATTAATTAATTTTACTTTTAACATACACACATACAGTTGATTCGAAGACATTTCTAATGTCGTTTCAAAAATAAATAAACTGTATTCATTAGATCATTTTTATTGAAATAACATTTTATCGAATTCAGTTTTTTATTACATTTCTATAAAACCGAAGATTTTTTAATCAACATAATATTTATATTATATTTTATATTTTATCGATAATAATAATTTTTAATTCCTTAGATTTGTGAAAAAAATGTAAAATGTATATTTTTATTTACTAAAATTTTATATATTTTTTTTAATATCTTATATTTATCACATTTTTTTAGTTAACAAAAAAAAATCACAAAAGGAAACATTAATTAAGAAATTATTATAATAATGTTATACTCGTAGCTACTATTACAAGTATCCATAATAATATTTTATTATTAAAAATTCTGAGAATTTCCCATTGATATTTTTGACAAAAAATAATATAATGAACATTAACACGTAACATAAATGTAATGATGGAATAATATCATACAAATCAGAAATACATTTTTCATATTTATTTTTACATATAACTTTTTTGGTTTGATAGAATTTTACATTATTCTTACTCTTTCAATTGAATATATAAATCTTGATTAATTTACTGTGTATGCTAACAAATAATGTTAGTAATGAAAATTACATTTTATTATTTATTCAACGATCAATGGCGAAAAATATTTATATTATAAGCTCAATATATTTAATAATAGTTCATACTTTCATAGCAAAATCATTTATTTACATAATCCTGAGCATACTTGTATTTAGCACTGAACCAAATATTAATTTAAGGATTAGTTAAGCTATTTAAAACATACCATTTCAATATATTAGGTATTGAGTTTTACTTAGCTTTTATTGCATGATTTCACGTTCTGAAATACATACAAAATTGCATATGATAAATACCTACATTACTGATTACATTACATATACATTACAACACACAATTATGAAAAACAAAGTATTTAGTTTCAAAATGTATAAAAAATATATATTTATTTATATATAACAACAGTATTAATCAAAGAAATAATAAAACAAAAAAAAAAAAATACAAATTCGATGTAATTTAAAGATTATATTGTTTATTCTGATATACCTAGTTAGTACTTCCACGAAATATATGACATTTCATATATTCTGTGGTATTACCTTATTACATCATCATATTTAGGACTTCTTAACATTAAGATATGTCAAGAGAGACCTTACACGAATAGTATTTATAACGAACAGTATTTCAGCCATTACTTTTGAGTAAGCCAGGTAGATATTATAAATGGGTTCGTCTGATTTGTTTTATTTAAACATGTATATTAGGAGATTAGGTACGTATATATTTTGTCAACGTTAAGCCAACAACGTAAAATACCTCTTTGCCAGTACGATTATTAATTATTAGTATTTAAGATTATCCATTTTATTTAAGAATACACGTTAGCAAAAAAAAAAATCTATTTATATCCGTGTTAAGTGAGATTACATTCTATTTAAACTAAAAAAAAAATCCTATCAAACTAAAAATAATTTATTGGTTCCACTACTTCTGTCCATATTTTATTTTTTGTTTCCCATTTATGTATAATAAAACATTTTGTTATCATCCAAAGTGTATTTAATAAACACAATTTAAGGGATAAATATCGAGTTGTATATATCTTTGTATAAACATTTTGTACAGCTCGTTGTTGAACACTTATTTTAATTGATTACATTTTCAAGTTTAATATTTTAGACTTTCTATTCAAATTATACTTTCCATAATATCCTACAAAATAATTTAATGCATTCTCTTAATTAATGTGTTTCATAATTATAGTTTGTTTCATATTTGCAGTATAAATCTTCACCGCTTATCAATTCATGGAATTCTAGATGGTAAATGTCAAAAAGACAATATTGCGTCGACAGTGAAGCCCTGAATATACCTACAAAATTATGAACATATTCAATAAGAATTCTACCCATTCATAGAAACTTACCATTTGTCTTCCTCTCAACAATGAATGACTTAATTTATTGCGTTTATTCGTATGTTTGAATAAAACAAAATTAAAGTAAGTAAAATAATTTTTTATTTTATGATAGACATTTATAGATTATTTTTAACTTACAATTATTATACATTTTTAATTTAAGAAAAAATTATTTATTACTTTGAATGCCTGTTAAATTAACTTTAATTTTAATTTTATAAATGAATTAAAGGATATATAGTTACATTTTGATTAAAAATCAAAGGTAATTTAACTGAGTCACAAAATAAATATAAATTTACATATGATTAAACTTTTAGTTCATAAATGAATAAATAAAATATCTTAATTAATTAGTTAAGCTACTTAGAATAATTAATTAATTAATTAATTAGGGGTGATAATTGTTTCAATTAAGTTATAAAAATTATAAAGATTTTTCCGAACTAATCAAATTAACTACGTCAATTAAAACGAAATGTTGAATTATAAAGGAAATATATAGTAAAATGTATGACTAAAACACAAATGTAGATTCGATTAAAATTAAAACCATAGTATATAATATAAATAAATTATTTGTTATAACTTGATATCAAATTTAAAATAATGTTTCGCTTATCCAATTTGTCATTCAAAACTTGTGTAGTTGAAATAATAAAAAAAAAAAAAATGCTCTAGATTCAAGAAAAATTCTGAAATGTTTAAATATGTAAAAATATGTTTAAAATGTTTAAATGTTTACATGTTTTCATAAAATATAAATTTATATTAGTATAAACATTTTAATTTAAAAGATGTAATTAAAAAATCTTTATAATATAATTTGCTACTCTTGAATAATTTAGAATCTGATTTGCTCGATTGGCTGCCACCGTCACTGCTTTCCAATAATTACGATCCTGTAATCTTTCTTCCCACTCTGTAACTTCTAATCTCTCTAGATCTTGTTGCACTCCATCCATCGTCTCTTCGATCTGCCTCTAGGTCTTCTGTATCAATGTATAATTGAATAAAATAATTCAAACCAGGGGCACCGGAATGATTATTTTGCTGTGGGGGCAAAATATTTCAAAATATTTTCTAGAAGGCATAGAAGCAAAAATAGGGGTATTTATTTTTTGGGGCATAATCTCCATCGCCTCCCCAATTTTTACAGCACCTATGCCAAGGAAATGTGTACATGTGTACATAGGTATAATATTTTTTTCTTATAAATATTTATTAAACAAATTCAAATCATGTAGGTATAAAAATTGTAGGCAAAACAAAATTTATCAACAATACAAATTACAGTTGTAATAAAATTTTTCATATACACAGTTTTTTTGTTGTATTATCTTGAAACAATAATAACATAGCTATATTTTATTATAAAATATTTATAATTATAATATACAGTTTATATTTTAATGAATAATTTACATTTTGCTAAATACATTTTTTCTCTCTGCTGTCCAGCGAAAGAACTCTTTTAGGATATCATCCAAGGAAATCTCATAGAAAATAATTTGGTTTAAGTGTAATAGTAATAAATGAGTCAAACGCTTTTGACTCAGAGTTCAACGTGTATAGGTTTTTAAACACCTGAGCCCACTAAATGACCTCTCTGGTGTGGCTGATGCTGCAGGTATTGTGTATAATAGTATAATAAGTCGTTCAACTTAATTCATCAATTGACGTGAAGTTTCTGACAACATTTAAATATTTCAACAATATTTTTTATTGTTGCTGAGGGATTATCAGAATTTAAAATATTGTCAAGCATTAATAACTGAGCAGCTAATTGATATACATAAAAGTCAGTTACGTGAATACTGAGAAATTTTTTCATTACACTTAGTTCAATTTTTTCTCTATTGATTGTACGTATCAAAATAATTTCCATTGATACTACTACAATCACTTTTATATGACCAGGCATAGTTGCCGCTCCGTCAAAACAAAGTCCTTTAACATTTCCAGAACTAAGACACATCTTCTTCTACTTCGCCTTCCTCCCAATTATTTGGGGTCGGCCACCCTTGTCCTACACCTCCACTTTACTCGGTCAATCACATCTCCTCTGCACACACCGACAGCCCTCATGTCATTCTCCAAAGTCTCCAACCATCTCTTTTTTGGTCTTCCTCTTCCTCTTTTCCCTTCAACGTCCATCTTCATAACCACTCTTACTGCATTCGTTTCCTCTCGCCTCATCACATGCCCAAACCATCTCAGCCTATTTTCTCTCATCTTGTCCACAATTGGCGCTACACCAACACTACCTCTCACGTATTCATTCCTTATACTATCTTCTCTTGTCACTCCACTCAACCATCTAAGCATTCTCATTTCCGCGACACTCATACTTTGTTCTATTCTCCTGTTAACCGCCCAACACTCTGAACCATACAGCATAGTTGGTCTCACAACACTTTTATAAAATTTACCTTTCAGCCTAATTGGAATTCTCTTATCGCATAACACGCCCGATGCTTCTCTCCATTTCATCCACCCACACTTAATCCTATGTTTTACATCAATGTCAAAGCCCCCGTCCTTTTGAACAAAAGATCCTAAATATTTAAAGCTCTCAACTTCACCTATCACATCACCATCTATTGTCAGTTGTCTCCTCATTCCTTCAACTTCTTGGTCTCTTTGTCCAAAATCATACTCAATATACTCAGTTTTATTTCTACTAATTCTCAATCCCTTTTCTTCGAGGGCTAACCTCCACTCATTTAACCTATTATTAACCTATTATTCCAGAACTAAGACACATACGTGTCCATAAATCATTGATGCAAGAAAATAATATTTTTCAGCATTTCCACTTGTAGAATTATAAATACCTACAACAATTTCATTTATATTTAAAAAAATATCTGTAGTGCCATCAGCCATTATAGCCTTAAATGGATTTTTTAGAACCGAATTTTTAATCTTTCGTAAAACAAAATGCGCTATAGTTTCAAATAACTCATTTTGAATATCCCCACTTAAACAATTGTTTCGTTTTTCAAGTCAAATTTTTAGTACAGGATTTTAAAGTGAATGCTCTTGTAATAAATAAATTAAGTTTCCAGAGTCCCATGTACCATCACGAATAACTTGACCACTATGAGCTAATTAATGAATAGAGCTTATAACAATTTTAAATAACGCACGAGTTTCTTTTTGTTTATTTAAAGACTGTTTAGTAATTAAAGATATACCTAGACAAAAATTTTTACGAAAATTTAAATATTCTATTGATGTTCTATGGTTTCACTTTTTATTAAATATACCCTATATCTAATCATTAGAATACATTTTACTAAAATCTTATATAACATGATAGAATATACGTTTACTCACTAGAACTACAAGCTATAACTATTGAGAGCTGAAAATGAGTATCACAATAACTGCACTTACATTGATCAAGATATTTTATCAGTAATAATAAATTCGTATTATTTTATTTATTAGGTATGAGAAACAATAATCCATCATAACAAAGTATACAATATTCATCCCAATTTAATTTTCTTATGAGTTAATAATCGTTTTTTCTCTAAATTATAATATATATTATGACTTTTACATATATATTGTAGTTAAAGACAATACATTTTGATATATGATTTTAAAACTAATTTAAGTTGTATAATTGACTAACTATCAATTTATTTAATATATATTGTATGGGTTTTAAAATTGCATGACATTTATTTTCTTGAAATATTTCATTTCAATGAAAAATTAAAAATAAAAATATTGATTGAAATAACTGAAAATAATCGGGTTTAGATTTTTATATTATATTATTAAATATTAAAAATATTACTAGTGTTAATTATTTATATTTTAATAAATAAATAGCTAATAATAATCAAAAAAAAAATGAATAAAAAAGATAAAAAAAAATGAATACCACTTCTTAATTAAAACAAAATCAAAATGTAACACTTGATAAACATAAACATATTAAATTATTAAATATCTTTTTTTTCTGTGTATAATCAATATATTATTTATAATCATATATAAACGAACACGTTTAAAAGAAAAAAAATATTTTTCAATATTTCAAGAAGAGTGAAATTTTCAATTTTGAAATATTTCAAATTCAAAACCCTACATATTGTTATTACATGTTACTAATGGTCATATTATCACCTATAAGATAATTTAGTTAACTTTATAAATATAAAAAATATAATTATAACGTATAAAGTTTCAATAATTATTTGATCGATGTTTCATTAGTCTCTTATATAATTGCTCAAAGGAGATAAAAATAATAATAATCAATTATGTATGAAAAAAAAACACTGCATGAATAAACTATAAGCCTTTTTCATGCATAACATTTATAATTAGTATCTCTATAACTATACTATTTTAGTAAAAGAAATAAATAAAATGCATTTGAGTTTCTGTAATTATTAATACTTCCATGAATAGTTTAATATAAATGTAAAATTAAATCTAGTATTATAGATAAATACGGTTTGTGAATGTGTTATTTTTGCATTATTTTTATTTGTAATAATTATTATTACCCTTTTAAAGGCTATGAACCTTGTCTGTTAAGACGAGGTGCCTTAAACATAAAGACATAAAAGTGAGACTGAATTCCTGAAAAATGGAAATTCAGATTTTAGATTAAGTTAACTTATGCGAGTATAAACTACAATTAAGAATTACTCTTAGTAATAATAGTATTATTTGGAACTAAGTTCCTTTTTTAGTTCATAAATAATCTTATAAATCTTAATGAAAACTTTCGTAGACTATATATTGTATATTAAAAAAATTAAAAATATGTTTGAAAATTAAATATTATATAAACCAGTAACTTTATGTAATATTACACGAATATGGTTAAAATAATTCTTAAGATTTGACTTACCATTAATATATTGAAATAATAAAAAATTAAATTAAAATTGAAAACTATTGAATTGTTAATACTCATAAATAACATATAAATAATTGAATATTTTACATAAATAAATAAAAATAAAGATTATTTTTTTCATATTCAGTCACGATTTTATTGGCTTTGTGTATTCTTGATGATGAGAATTTTAATTTTTAAACCAATCATACATTACAAATATAAGAATACTCCAAGCTAAGCATTTATTTATTTCTATTTATAAACTATTTATTTATTTATTTACCTATAAAAAATATAAATGATATAATAAATATTATGATGTGAAACCAAAATTAAATTTAACCTAAGAACTTAATCGTAAGTCCTCTTTTTATAAAAAATATAAAATAATTTTATCTCAATAATATTAATTGAAATTGAATAATAATGTAGGCCTTACTTATTTTATTTAAAAATCATAATAGTTTATTTTTGCGTATATAATTATTATAGTACATTAAATTCAATCCACAAGTATATATTTTAGAATAAATAATAAAAATACTAACCATACTATAGAGTATGTAAGCATATAAATCTTGAATATTTTTTAAAAATTCCTAATGCCTTATTCTTAATTTTTAATTCATCGATATAATTATTTGTAAAAATAATTATTCTTTAAATTTCAATATTTTTTCTCATTTTATTGTACCTTTGCATTAATACCATTTGTATATAGATAAAAAAATATATCAAATTAAATAACCAGAAAACTTGAAAATGAAAATAAAAAAAGTATACATATTATCATATATAAGATATATATATATATATATATATATATATATATATATATATATATATATATAAATGCTCTATTGAAAGATACGAAGTTAAATTTTTTAAATTTACTCGGAAAATGATTACAACTTTACATTTTTCGTACATTATTTATTAATAAATATGAGTTAATATTGATTATGCATCTTTATTTTTCGATGAAAAATCACGAGAATTGTTGTATTGTCTTAAATATATATATATATATATATATTTAAGACAATACAACAATTCTCGTGATTTTTCATCGAAAAATAAAGATGCATAATCAATATTAACTCATATTTATTAATAAATAATGTACGAAAAATGTAAAGTTGTAATCATTTTCCGAGTAAATTTAAAAAATTTAACTTCGTATCTTTCAATAGAGCATTTAAAGAAAAAGATATATTTTAAACATACATTATTTAATTCAGGTATACAATTTAATGAAAACGATTACAATTGAAATCTAATAACATTTTTTTGACAATCCTTCTAAAGATGTAGTTAATGGTTCATTTTTTACTTATCATCTTAAGCAATAACTGAATGATATAAGTTATTAGCTTTCGAAACATAATATTTTTTTAAAGAAAAATTCAATTCGATAGGAATAACTTAAAACAACAATGTTGTTCACATGTTTAATTATAATACGAGGTATATATCTTACAAGTCCATACATAAATTAATAATTGTAATAATTAGTAATAATTACTCACGTACGTTATAATCTTGTATGAAATAAAATATATACATTTTTAAGATCGCTACTATTTATTTACATGTAATTCTTCATACTCAAACATTTCCAAATTGTATTATCTATGGAATCGTAATATTTTTTCACATATAATAATATAAGATGAGCAATCCGACGTATTAAATTTTTAAAACATTCGCTAGCTGAATTCCATCATTAAACCACCAAAATACTAAGAAGTTCACCAATTAACACAATTATTAACTATTATTTACACTATAAATGTATTAACATAATATTTAATTATTTATTTTGTGAAATGTATAAATTGATGTATAATTAAGATATGAAGATATCTTACTTAGTAGAATCGTATCAATTTTTCTACAACACTATTATTATTTATTTAAATTGTTATTGATAACTAAATACTTACATTCTTATTAATCTTTTAACAACCTATATCTACATTATTTTAACCTTGAAGTTTAATGTACCTAATCATGTTATAGAACTAGATGTTTATTTATAAATATACTAAGAAATATGAAAAGATTATGTAGAATTTAAAAATTAATAATTATAAATATAAATTATATTGTTTCTATTCTTGAACTCAATATTTTACAGTATTAAGTCTGTACTTCCATGTTTAATATATCAGTTAAATTATTAATGAGTATATTATGAAATATCAAACGATTGTTTAAATAACAATTCATTTCCCGTGTTCAATGGAAATCTATTGCTGTAGTATATACATAAATTATATGATTGATTTTAACAGGCATTCAAAATAATGATAATTCAAAACTATTGATTGTACAAATAAGTATATGAATACATATAGTACTTCGATGACAATAAAAATATTTAAATAAAAATGAATTTATTTTATGTAATATATTTGTAGTGGTTATTTATATATATATATAATATTATTATACAATATGAAATTTAATGACAATAATTTAAAGTGAGATTTGCTTGTAACCGTAGTTAAATAATTGTTAACATTTAATTTTTTTTTCATTCAAAATGTAAGAACATGTATTAACATTTTAATTACATTTCATTGTACGTAAAATGATATAAACTTTAATGTTAAGTTTTTTTTGATGATATTTTATTTTAATGTTACAAATATAAATTATTTTATGTTGTATGCATTGTTTATATAACACAAAAAAATCAGACTATGTTTGATTTTGTGAACTACTATAACATTTTTAGCATTAAGACATTACGTTAATGTATAGATAAATCGACAATAAATTAATCAAACTTCATAATTTGTATGTTTAGGTGTATTAGAATATTTAATATTCCTATTTTATTTTTGAAACGTGACAATAATACAATTTTCAAAAAATAAATTTAAAAGTATTAACTATTATGTAATAATTTATTAATCATGTAAGTTTATTAAAAATTTGTTGGTTATTGGTATTTTAAGTATTAATTATTTTCAATGAATAACATTAAATGGTTATTTTAGGTAGTTTAGATAAGAAACTCAATATTATGATCATGTTATTTTTATTTTTAATAATTAAATAATTTTTTTCTGACCAGATTTTTTCATTTATTTTATGGTTTAATTTAAGTGAATTTAAATTAGTGTTTTGTTCACTTTTTAGTTTAAATAGTCCATAAAAACATTTAAACGTATCAAATTCTGAAATTTTAAACTATTACGTACAAACGTAATTCTAAAAAATGACTTATGCAAGTTATACACCTAGATGTTGTATCCATTATAATTTAAAAAAAACTCTGAATATATAATAGTAGGTACTTACTAATACTAGTCTAATAATAATACTGTCAAGTAATCATCAAACATATATATTATTTGAACATCAATATGTAAACCTTCATAATAGATATACGTAACAATATGATTGTAATGACTATAAGCAAATGTTAAATTTTCTTTTGTGAAAATATGCGTAATATATGAATAAAAAATAATTGGCATTCATTATAAATATATTTCGTTATTAAAAATATTTAAAAAAATTATTTATAATTATAACATTAACAGCTTAATAATTTATTAGTAATTTTTTTCTTTTATAGTCAAATTAAAAAATTATTAAAAAAATAAAACAAAAATCTGTTCATTAAAAATTGAAAAAACTGAACTATTAATCTTATAAATTATACGGACAACACTTTTATAATAAATTAATAGATTCTTATTGTTCTTCAAAATCCAGTTTTCAACCTATAATTTTAATTTTAAAATACATCTATGTTTATTAAACGTAGTCAAAACTATTAATTAGATTAAACTAATCAATAATTGAAATGAAAGTTTTTTTGGATTTAAAAAGGAACGGAGTTAAGCCCTTAGCCTAATCGAAAACAACATCAACAAAGTCATCACATTTCTAAAATTTACCGATATGCATAGTTTATCGAAGAAAACCATCCGTTTATTTATAGCTAATATTTATTTTATTGTAAGCTAGTAGTTAATGCTCTAATAAGAATAATTAAAATATAATTGAAATAAAGATAAATTATTTATCATAAGTTTATATCATACGTATTCGTAACTTGATACATTATTAAACTAAAGGCATATTTTTAAAATAATTAAAAAATAAATTTATCTAATATTCACAAAGAAGTAACTTGATTTATTTTTTTATTCTTACCGAATGATTCCTAAACCTGTTCACATTTTAAGCTCTACCACGAGTGATATGTTAAATGTGTCAATTGTTACCTAGTCACTTATTTAAACATAACTAGCTAATTTACAACTTTCTGTACCAAAGTTCGATATCTTATTTTATAGTTCTAACTAGAAAAATCATACATAATATTATTACTCGAAATAGTCGATGAGATAATATTGAGTAAAGTAATTCATCTAAATTCTAAAGTTATACAAGACACACTTTTTTAAACTCAACAGATTTTACATACTCTACAAAAAAATATTTAATTTTTAAAAATGAAAACCACAACGATATTTTCTAAAACAGTAATTTATTAAAGATTTACAAACATGATAAAACTAATTATATAAGATGTATTTAAAATACAGTATTTTAATATTGAATCATGAAACTCACATATCATTTTTAACATCAGCAAATATCATAATTTTAAATTTAAGTGTATACACAACCTCAAAACAACTACTTCATACCATCAACATTTTTCTAATCCAAATTTTTTTTTTTTAAATTCCTTTTTTCAATGGCTAAAAAATTATTTTTATATAATTTAACATATCTTAAATTCTGAGTGAATTGATTGGATAATAATTTTAAAATTATATGCACATTTTTTTTCTTAAAATACGCCTTTTATACAGGCCCGTAGCCAGGCCAAAACTTTAGGTGGGGCAAACAAATTTGTAGGGGGGCTTTAGAAAAAAATTTAGTATTAATGCTATTTTTAATTTATTAATACTACTATAATTTTTATAACAGGTACTTTAAATAAAAATAATAAAAATTAGAATGAACTGAACATAATTAAATTTTGAATATTTTTATTATATATTATTTTTTGAACTTACCAATTTTTTTAAATTTAAACAGCTGTAATTTTTCCTTGTTGTAGTCCATTAATAATACATCCAAATTTAAATTTTTAGTCCGTTTGGACTCAAACGCTAATAAAACTAAATTGGATAGCCGTTTATATTTCATGTTACTGTACATTAATCAGATGCCATCGTATATTCCACAGCAAATGCTATAGAATATTGTTAAAAATAACTTCTTATATTAAACAGTGCTTCTACTGCCGATGAAATTATCAAGCAATAAATGATAAATATCTAACTACCATGGTTGTAGATAGTAAAATCATACTATCTACAGCCATACTAACTACCAAAAATTCATTACTTTATTAAGGTTTGTAGGGGGGGGGGCAACAATAAGACAATGCCCCTCTTGCCCCCCCCCAACTACGATCTGGCTTATACATAAGAAACATTCAAAAATTATTTCTTTAACTTATCATATAATAAAATATTTGTTTTTATTTAATATATAAAGAATAAAAAGATAAATCATTATTATTTAGTTCAATCATTTTTAAATTCCGGTAAATGTATTTCTAATTTTAAGAAGTATAATTTAAATTAAATTATATTTAATGTTTAATCTTGATAAAATATTAAGTCCTAAATTTAAACTTGTATCATTATTTGAATTCAAAATAATTTAATGAACAACTGATGACAAATTAATATCCACACATACAATATACATACATACAGTAATACATCAACCAAAATCTACTTATATATTATTTTAGTATTTATTTTTACAATCTGAAAATTTATTTTATTTGTTCTTTATTAAGTAATGTTTATATTTTAAATATTTTATATCATCCATGATTTATTTCTAACATAATGTTGTGATTTCATGACTTTAAAATTCAATTAAATATACATTATACACAGCAAATCGTATCAAAAAACATATCCTGTTCGAGTATCAAAATAATTTCAGCATTAGAGTCTGTATATTTGTGTCTATAGATTTAATATTTTGATCAGAAATACTTGATCAATTATATAAATGTTTATCATCTATTTAACACATCTTAAATTTGAATTGATCGCAAAAACTTCATAACCTCAATCAATATAATAACACAATGAAAGCAATACAAATATTTGTATACCTGCAACTTTATCATTGACACTTCGGGTAATGTATGATTGCGAATGGACCTTTTCCGGTAACACGATTGCGAACGTTTTTACCTGCCTTTAATCATGCGGTGTTGTCAGATTTGGTGTCAACACATTTTTAAATAATAATTTTAAAAATAAGCAAATAGTAATATAAGGGTTTTCTGCTATTACGCCGGGCGATAAGATAGATAGGAACGATGTAGAATATCTATAATATTATATCTTTATTAATTTGATGGAAAACCAGCTCGATTCGTATAGTTCGACAGTCGTGAAAAAAAATGTACATAATCCTATGGCCAAAAAAGATAAATCTTTAATTGAATTAACTTTACAAAATTATAATGATTATAAAATACACAAAGATCTTATTTTATATTTAAGAAAAACTGGAAATTCCTACCAGGGGAAAAATTTTAAAAAAAGTAAAAATGTAGGAAACATGTTTTTAAAAAACTATTATTTTGAATGTATTATTATGTATTATATTATTTATTTATTCAGAACTCAGATCTATGTATGTATGAATTATTTAATATTTTTTTCCCGAACAAAACATATCCAGAAATTATAAACTTGGCAACGTAGCCTGTAAAAACGTTCGCAATCGTTCGTTTTTCGGCTAAAAAAAAGAAATTCTCTGATAAGCGTCATTCGTTCGCAATCGTGTTATAAAATAGGTAAAACGTTCGCAATCGTGTTGTACCCGACACTTCGTTATAATAGAAATTAGAAAAGCTTGTCTAAAATATTTCACAAATATTTCATAGTATATTTTTGAGATAAAATTTCGATTTTATTGCAATAACTATATGTTAAATTTTAAATTTCACTGTTTGTAGCTTGTTAATATATTTTTTACATTACATATAATTAGTGACTTCTCGCGCCTAGGTTATGCAGGTGTACGCACACCGCATGGATTAATATAGATATAATAGTAAAATATATTTTATTTAAATCCATTGTTTGTTTAACTCATAGAGTAATAATACTATTGTATAATTTTTCCACAATATATAAAATTAACTTTAAAACATTTTATAAACGTTAAAACTCGAAAATATTACTCCTAACATTTTGTGATTTATATGATAAACATACTTCAACTGTGTGCAACCCAGAAAACCGTCATTCTATGTAAAATATGTTCGGTTGTCGAATAAGGATCAACAAATAAATGGAACCATGGTGTACACCTACTACTGCACATACGATCAGAAATTCGTAAATTAACGATATTCGATAATAAACGATGTCGGGAAACTGGTATAATTATATTAGCACCAATTCTATTCTACCTATTTCATCGCTATCGTTAATATTATTATTCAAATAAAGCGATCAATTAGTTATTATTTATTATTTAGTTTTGGTACTTTTGCTTATTGTTCAGAATAAATATCGTAACGAACATAAACTTAGATTTTTTTTTTTTTTAATATACATTTCAATAATTGCATACCACTCATTTTGAACATCACATTTTGAACAGCCGTCACTCCATTTAATATTTTTGTATTGATAAAATTATTTTTATTTTTTATCACTATTTCATAGCAAGCTATACAACAGGCTAATTTTTTGATTCTGAAGTTTGAAAATAATTTTTGCATCTTAGTTCATGGTTAACAAAATACTAAAAATATTGAAGGAATATAAATAAATATTGCTTTTTATTTTTCGAAAATTCCTCCGTAGCAAAAACTATTACCAGTCTAGTTATGAAATAATACTTTGATTAAAATATGATCAATTATATAGTTTTATTTTTAAGCTGATATCGCGAATTGTTAATTTTTACTACCTACGTTATAAATTGATTAAAAAAACATGCCTATTCGAACAAATCATGAAATACACTTATGATATAATAAAGCAGTTATTCCCAAACGAGGTGTCGTGAACTGAAATTATTTGAATTTTTTTAAGTTTTTTTAGAGAAAAAAAGTTTTCATGAAAAATAAAACGCTTTGAACACAGTTTATCATATAACACCTATTATATTCCATATAATGTGTAGTAATACTTCGATCAATCTATTCTAATTTTCGTACTAGTTTGATTATTATTGTTTCGATGTGGACTGTTATAAAATTATTCTAATAAACTTATTCATGGTGAACAACTTATGACTTATCTTATCTTTATTTTTATAAAATATGTAATCAAAAAATAATAAATTATCATTTAATAACATTCCAATAATTTCACTACACTTAGTCTGGTATTAAATATTACTACGATAGGCACCCTATATCTATATAATATAGGGTGTCTCCGGATTATTATAAAATAACTAAGGATGCTATGAGTCAAAAAAGGTTGGGAACCTCTACATTAAAGGCTATATATATACACATAACTTTAAATAGGTATTACCTACTTATTGTACAGTTATGTATTTATTTTAATCGTTATAAGTCTGATTAGATAAATATTTTCTCAAAATGTTTAAATTTTAGTTACATATAATTTTTTTTTTTTAACTTTATGATACCGATAACCAATAATAAATAAAAGTTCAAATAAATATATCAGTAATTTTTTCTGTGATTATAAAAATGTAATTTGTTGTATTTTGGTTACTGTAATCAATATTAATAGAGGGTATTATGCGTAAAGATTAAGTTTGAATCGATTGTAACGATCTTACTGTTTATACCAATGGTAAAATTAAAATATTTTATGGTCCGAGCAGTTTTTACAATATTACATTTTAACTGTGAAAATTGTTTATTTAACTATTTATTTAATTTAATTTTTTTGTTTTTGTATTGAATCCAAATTGTATTATTATAGACGCTTATGTAACTACTCAACATAAATCTTTGTTGTACTATAGGGCTTTATCTGTGAACGCAATATATTATACCTATTAGCTCTAATATTATATCAGTAGCTAATAATTTTCTGAAATTTAATAAATTTCGTTATAATGCAATGTTGTTCAAGTTCTTTATTATTAAAAATATGTACCTATTAAACTTTTCTAATCAATACAACAGTAATAATAATTTTTATCATATGTATAGCGCTGATTAACATTGAATGATTTGTTTAAAACCTGATCCAGACCAAGAAACAAAATAAGAAACATTGATGTGGATAAATCCGATAACATTTTTACGAAGAATTTTAAATAAATAAAGTAGGAAAAACAGCTAAATTAAAAAGTACTGAATACAATAATTAATGAACATTTTATCCTTGTAATTAATGTTATTTATATTTGTAATATTCATCACACCTAGTAAATTTCTAACAAGTACTCAAAAAAAAATTATAAAAAAAATTATATTGATGTTATTTAATATTAAAATTGTGTTAATAGTGTTTTATATCAATATTTTATAATCAAATTATTTGATATTTCAATACGGTGATACCGTATTCTGGATTGCAATTTATTTTAACCAAGAAAAATAATTTGACGCAAAAACATAATATTATAGTTTAAAAAGCTTCAATACTTGTGATTTATTTTTGTTAATTATAAATTCTACCCTTCACAATGTTAACTAAATTTATTTATTAAATAAATAAATTTAGTTAACATTACAAATTTTGTAATAAGTATTAATTTGATATCTTACTAAACATAGTTAATTAACAGTAACATGAAAAACAGGTAAATTTTTAAATAAATTAAATTATTTCATTTATTTGATTTTTAATGTTGAGTTTTTGTTTTGATTTTAAAATAAAAAAATAAAATTATTAATTTTCCATACTAATATGAAAAGATTCGGTACATTAATAAGTATTTGAAATGATAATCCAAAATAATGATAACTCATTTAAATACCAAAACACTATTAAATCATCATAATACAATATCCACATATTGATTTTGTATTAATTACGTCGTCCACAGAGAAGGAAATCCCATCAGTCAGTGCACATTTAATTACCATAAATAAGTAGAATTTGTAGTAATACTCCTTAAAATCCATAAAGCATCTCGGTTTACATATTTAAATAATATTTATACTCCATTTATAGAAACACAGCAATCTTTAAAACCATTGAAATATTGTCTATGTACTTAATGTGAATCAATACATATCATAAACTTTCAATTATCTGCTTAATCATTATGTTCTTGACTTTTTACAGTAAATAAATCGATAAAATATAAGGAACCCGTTTATGTTTTTGAGAATTTTGACAAAGTTCTAGAGTAGTTTTTGTCTTATCCATACAAAAATGTTCAGAATATAATCTTAATGAAGTCAAAATAAATTTTAGACTAAAAAAGATTTTAAAATAGGATCTACTATATACAGTGGTCGCCGCTTAATATAATCACTTTAGTATGGGACATATCTGATAACATAATCCGATTGATAACACTAAACGAAAGTTGAAAAAATAATAAAACGTACTTTAAATAAAAAAAAAAAAATAATACCTTAATATTGCATCAAATTTAATACACACAAAAAATATTAAAAATTTAATTTATTAATAATTTATAATTTTAAAGTATGTATAGGTATATAAAATTTAATATGGTTTAAAATTAAAACAAAATGTAAGTACATATATATACCTATACATATTAACTACTACTAATTTGAACAATATTTTTTTATTGATGTCTGTTTTATTGTGCCGTTAAAAGATCATTGATAAAATGTTCGTATTTGTAATGCAGTTCGAAATTTGATGAGTGATGTTGAACCCCTACTCGAAGTGCCTCTCTCATTTCAAAAAAACTTTGAGGTTTTTCAGTATCGAGCTCTGCAATTTCTTCATTTTCAATTTCATCAGGTTCATTTGTTTTTGATAAAACATGTAAAATATCGTCTTCGGTAAAATTTGATGTAGTAGGTATATTTTCATCGATTTTCAACCAATTTTCAAAATCTAAGTCCATTTCTTCATTTTCTTCTTCTTTTTCCTCCTCTTCGATACTTTTTGTAAATCTCCATGTTTAAAACAATTTCGTATTGTTGTATCTGTTACTTGGTCCCAAGCCATTGTTAAAAGATGTAATGCATCTAAGAGGTTGGTTTTTTTTGCTAATTCGTTAGCGGACATTTGTTGTTGATCATTTGAATTTTCTATATTGTCTATTATTCTTGTCCGCATTTGTTTGCGACAATATGATTTTAAGGTTTTTATTATTCCTTGGTCACACGGTTGTATTAACGATGTTGTATTTGCTGGTAAAAATATGATTTTGATATATTTTAATGATACATTAACCACGTGTGCAGGACAGTTGTCAATAAGTAAAACGATTTTATTATTTAATTGTTTATCCCACTTCATTAACCATTCATTAAAAATAACTGATGTCATCCAAGCATTTGTGTTGGCGTAATAATCAACTGGTAAACATTTTACAGATTTAAAACAACGGGGATTTTTACTTTTCCCTATAACCAAAAGTTTTTGTTTATTACCTGACATACTCGCACAACATAAGACAGTGATACGATCTTTTGATATTTTACAGCCTTTTGCGTTTTCATTTTTGAATAAATAAGTATGCTCAGGTAAAGCACGATAAAATAAACCAGTTTCATCAGCATTATAAACATTGTCGGGCATATATTCTGAAATAATTTTTGGCCATTCAGTTTTTATCCAATTTTCTGCTGATGAGAAATCCGCGTCTTTTTGTTCTCCATAAGTTCGATTATATACAATATTTTCGCGTTTTTTCCAGCGATGAAACCATCCTTCTGAAGCAATAAAATTTTCTATACCCATTTTTTTTGCAAGATCTTCTGCTTTTTGATGCAATATTGGTCCATTAATGCGAGCATCATTTTTCCTAACATTAGTAAACCATAATGATAATGCTGATTCAACCTGTTCTTCTTTCCTACTACGCATCCTCTTTATACTTGGATTTTTATTAAGTGTTACTGAATTTTCTATCTCAATTCGCTTTTTTAATAACTTACATAATAACGGTTGGGAAATTTGTAGTTTTATAGCTGCTTCTCGCTGTCCCATTTTTGGTAAACTGTCGTAACGTTGTAGTATTGACATTTTTTCATTAATTGTTAAGTCATTTCTTTTTCGATTTTCACTCATTTTTACACACGCGCGCGATACTGATGCTTATAAACGTGATTACTGGTCGACGGACAACAACTGTATTGTATTGACGAACTAAAGGTAGATGTAGATAGATATGTGTAAACATTTTTATATTTATTATGAGCCATTCGACGGAAAATTTTGTTAAATATAAGTTAAATATACTGGTACATATTGTTGTTTTTATGACCTCAAACGGCTGAAACTGATAACATTATGCGGTATATTGATTACAAAAACCGACATAATTTTCACATAAAGTATAGATCCGACCCGTACTTACACTTTTCGATAACAATAAACAATTGATAACATTAACCGTGATTAGAATAAGCGGCGACCACTGTATATATATATTAGGGTGACACTTATTTTAAGATTTGGTTTTTTCACAGTTTGCTGCTTAATATTTTGTTATATATAACCAGCAAAGTTTTGTTATTTTGAGATAAGATTAACACGTGCCGATTTCAATTTACAGTTTCAATATGAAAAAAAAAATATTTTTATTCGGTATATTTCACTTTTAGTTAATTTAAAATGTTATGAATACAAATATACTGTAATAAAAATTATTCTCAAGTATTTAAGTAGAACTGAATATATTTTTAAGTTATGGAATATGAAAAACACAAAATATTTAATGAAATTTGGAATTAAATGACTTCTTAAGAATATTTAATGTTGGTTTAGGATATTTCTGGCGATAATCTTGTATGGTCTGTAACAGTGGCGTGGCGAGGCAGTTTTTTTTGAGCCACGGCTCCGTTGATTTTTGGGGGTGGTGGTACCGTGGTGGTAGTGGAGATTTGTAAAATGTATTACTTATTTGCTTCTAAATAATTATGATTATGAACTTGAGAATTGAGATATCAGCAAGTTTATTCATAATAATATAGAATAAGAATACAGATAAAATTGTTATGTTGATAGTTACATCACGGCGTAATAAATACATAAAGCAATGGTTTATAAATATAACAAATCGTTATCGGCAGACGTAAATTCCCATTTCCCCGAAACGACTTGTATCCGCAAGACCAGAACCTGCACAGTCAGTTATTAGTTATTACCCACTAATTATTGGTGTTAATAGTGTTATTAGTTCTTACTTCTTATTGCTGCAATAGTGCAATATGGACTTGGATAGTGGTCACTGGTCAGTGGAATATTCAATTTTCATTTTTAAATTTATTTGCGTTTAACATTGTCAATTGTCATCATTTAAAAATGAATTCACTGTGTCCCACTTGTAATAAAAAAAGGGATTCTATGAATAGCACCAACTGGACTCGCCATAAAGAATCTTGTCAAAAAAAAAAGGCAGTAAAAAGAACGGTTTCTAGTATTTCTGACTATTTTAAACGTACACAATGTGAAGGAAAATTTCAAAAATTTAAGCAATCACGTTCACGTAAGTAGCTGTATGTCATAGATGTTATTAAAACTTGATTTATGAGCATTTTTTTCATTTTTTAATGCATCACTGGTTATTTAAATTAATTATTCATAAATCATTTTCATACATATTTTTATAGAAATTGTGGTTAATGAGACAAAACCAAATGATATAATTGCTGATTTAGACATATCTGGTACTAGTGGTACATCAGATAAACAGTATATTTTACCAGCTGGTGAGTAACTATTAAAAAATAAAATACCTACATTAATTGCTTGTTATTTAAATTCATTATTCGTGATCATACATATTTTTATAGAAATTGTGATTAATGAGACAAAACAAAATGATATAATTGCTGATTTAGACATACCTGGTACTAGTGGTACATCAGATAAACAGTGTATTTTACCAGCTGGTGAGTAACTATTAAAAAATAAAATACCTACATTGGCTACATTTTAGGGTTTTAGAAAATAAGGTAGTTTTTAATTTCTATATTTTAATGAAATGGGGACAAAAAATTCTAAAATATAAATCATTAAAGCAGTATTAATATTTCAATTTTGGTTTTCTTTAGCATTCATTAAACATTAAACTATTTGAATTTACTATTTTATTGAACTAAAAAGATTGACAAAATTTAGTTAAATAATATTGATATTAGATATTTAATTTAATAATAATTGAGTTAATTAATCATTAATTAATAATTGTAATCTTTTAGTATTTTTTTATTTTTTAAACTGCACTTAATTGCTTGTTATTTAAATTCATTATTTGTGATCATACATATTTTTATAGAAATTGTGGTTAATGAGACTAAACAAAATGATGTAATTACTGATTTGGACATACCTGGTACTAGTGGTATATCAGATAAACAATGTCTTTTACCAGCTGGTGAGTAATCATGTTTCTCATTTAAGTTTTAATTTGCATTTTTCCTAATTTATTATTTGTAGTATTTACCTAATATAAAAGTTAAACTTTTTGTTTATTATTAGAATATAATACCTTTTAATCCATTCATTTTTTTCTAATGTTTAGAAAAGACATTAAGTCTAGAACAATTTCATAATGATCCTGCTATGATGAACTCAAACGTATCAAATGAACTTTTTGTTCATTATGCATCTCTAGAGCCATGCCAACCTTCCAAATCTCAATTAAGTGGTAGTAAATTTCCTACAAAACAGCAAGGTGATCGTTTAAGGTCATTTCATGAAAAATATTATTTCAAAGAAATTTCACCTGGAAATTTTGTGAAACGTAATTGGCTATCATATTCTCCTACAACTGATTGCATATTTTGTATAGTTTGTAAATTGTTTGGATTACCAAATGGAAAACAAGATCAATTTTCAAAACTTGGAACAAATGACTGGAGACATATTTCATTTAAAATCAAAGCGCATGAATCTGCTCCAGAGCACTTACAGTCAGAAATACGTCGAGTTATGTTTACAAGTCAACTAAGGGTTGATGTGCAGCTATTATCTGTATCAAATTCGCAGATTGCGGAAAATAGAGAAATTGTTAAAATCATTTTTGAAGCTTTGTTGTACCTAGCTCGACAAAATAATGCTTTTCGAGGTCATGATGAACATTGGAGTTCATCTAATCAAGGCAACTTTCTTGAACTAGTTAAACTTTTAGGTAAATATAATCCTTTGCTCTCTGCTCATTTATCCAAAATTCAAAGTGTACAAATAAACAGATTAACATTTTTATCAAATGTCAGTCAAAATAATATGTTAAGCGTTATGGGTGAAATGGTAAGAGAAGAGATTTTGAAGAGAGTTAAACAAGCTGGTGTATTTTCAATAATTATTGACACAACTACTGATGTCTCAAACTTAGAACAATTTTCACTAGTCCTACGTTTTATTAATGAAGAAGGTCAAACTGAAGAGAGGCTTATTGCTATGAAAGTAGCTCATGATTCCACAGGATTAGGAATGTTCAATGTTTTTAGTGATATCTGTATTAAATATAATATCGATTGGGAAACAAATCTATGTGCTCAATCTTATGATGGAGCTGCATCCATGCAGGGACAATATTCTGGTGTTCGATCTTATGTTCAAGAAAAAAATCCAAATGCTATATACGTTTGGTGTTTTGCGCATGTTTTAAATTTAGTTGTTGTCGATACTTGTGATAAATGTTTGAGTGTTAGAAATTTCTTTGGAGAAGTCCAAAGTTTGATCTCGTACATGAGAGCAAGAAAACGAACAGCCATATTCTTAGAGCAACAAACTAAATGCTATCCTTCGGAAAGACCATGTAGAATAAAGAACTTCTCTACCACTCGTTGGACTTCGCATGACCGTGCATTATCAGTAATAAGTAAAAAATACTTGGCCTTTCTAAAAACATTAGAAAAGTTAATTAACTCAACAGATAGAGAAACCTCTTCAACTGCATCAAATCTTTACAGAATAATGACTTCATTCCAATTTATTTTGAATTTATTTTTATTAGAAAATATCTTTTCTCATACTACTCCATTATCGATTTATTTGCAATCTTCATCTATTGATTTCATCCAAGCAATCACTATGGTAGATGTTTGTGCTAAAAAGTTATCTGATTTAAGAAATCAACAGAGCTTTAACAATTTAATCATAAAAACAAAATCATTTGTTAATGAAATTGGATTAGTTGAATGTGAGTTGCCAAGTATACGTAGCCGCCGTAGGAAACTGTTGGCTGGAGAAGTTGTTTCTGATGAAGTTATAATAAATCCTTATGACCATTTTAAAATTGAAGTTTATTATGTAATATTGGATCAAATAAATACTTCTATTATTAGCAGATTTGAAGGTGCTCGAGGTATCTTGTCTAATTTGTCGTTATTAACTTTTGATAGATTAAAGGCAACTGGTGAGGGAACAGAAATTTCCGACGATCATTTTATTGCACTTAAGAATTGGATTCCTAGTCTAAATCTTGATGATTTAAAAATGGAATATTCTATATTTGCAAGAAGTTTTATTAAATTATATAATGGTATGAATTTATCTAATATTAAATCGAATAATGAACTAATTATTGAAAGTGAAAATGAAATGAACTCTGATTCTGACTCTTCGAATAAATTAGACAATGAAGAAGAAATTAATAAAAAACTATCTGCAACAGAAATACTTAAAATTCTTTGTTCTTATAACTTAGTTGTGGCTTTCCCAAATCTTTTTTTAGCATATAAATATTTATGCACTATTCCTACAACATCTGCTTCAAGTGAGAGATCGTTCTCGAAGGTAAAATTAATTAAAACTCGACTTAGATCCACAATGATGCAAAATAGACTTGAAAGTCTCATGTTATTATCATGTGAAAAAGATATAGTTTTAAATCCAGAAGAAATTTTAAACAAATATGCTTTTACATCTTCATTGTTACAAAAAGAATTATTGTTTAAATAATAATACAACATAATACTAATTTTTTTATCTGCATACTTTCATGTCTTCATGATATTATTTTATTTATTATTATTATTATTATTAATAATATTTATTAATTTATATTTATATTTTCAATCAATTGTTATTTATGTATTATGTGGAAAGTATACACACTTAAATGTTTTAAACTAAGTCACTAAGAGCTTATTTATTTGTTTTTTTCTACATGTGAGGCATTAAAAAAGTTTTTGTTTAAATATTGTTATAAATTATATTTTATTTATTATTATTATGATTACTATAATAAGTATAATATTTTATTTTCAATAAGATGTTATTTATGTATTGTGTGGAAAATAAACACACTAAAATGTTATAAACTAAAAGTTTATATATTTGTTTATTTTTTCTTATAATAGTTTAATGATAGTCTATTATAGTTTCTAAATGTTAATTTTTATAAGGTATACTTACAATGTTACAAATTTAGTTTAAAACAAAATTTATATAAACAGTATTGCACTACTTTTTATTTTGTAGAAAAATGCAAATTTATACATAATAAAAATGAATTTTTTTTACCATATTTGTATGTTTCACACATACGAAGCGAGCAATTTTAGTATATATCTTGTTGTGAATTGGTGGGTGGGTGGATAGATAAAATATATTTGGCTCCTATCATTAAAATTGCTCACCACGCCACTGGTCTGTAAAATAAAAATTAAAAACATAGCTTGAATAATTTAAATTAAAGCTATATTAATAGGAGATATTTACCTGTAAAAGAAACTGCTTCTGATTTTCGTCTCTTGTTACTTTATGTTCAAATTCTTCAATTAATTGAATGCCTTTCTCTGCAGCATCGTTTACTACTTTTAATTTCTGTATTATATCTTCATCATTTTTGTAATCATTTGAACTACTCCATTTATTAGGGTGAGTTTTTAAAAAATTACTGTTTATTTTAAATCTTTTAAATACCTTTTGAGATTTTCTTCCAATAAGATTTATCAAAATTGTATTGTCATCATTATTTAGAAACAATGGAATTTCGGATTTTTTTAAAACTAATTTTTTTGGGGTATCGTTATCTTCTCTTTCATCGTCTCCTTCTTCTTCTTCGTTGCTATCTTCAATTATTTTCTTAGCAATAAGTAGTTTATTTTCACTGTCTACTCTTCGATCAAATAATACAAAAGTTGAACATTCTTCATTTAAATAGTACAAATGGTTCACAAATTTTCTAATTGTGGCCTCAGATATAGTTTTTTTAATTTCAGAATATTCATGTAACTTTCTTAAACATTTGATATCATTTAAGGGAGCCATTTCACTGTTAGAGGCAGTAAACCAATACATAGCATAATATTTTATAATAAAACAGTTAAGTTCTATAAGTGAGTTTTCTTCTTGTTTAGTTAACTTAAACTGATTTCTAAATAAGAATATTTTGAGGCCGTAAATTCCTTTAGCCATCCATCTAGCTAAATAATATGCTCCTGGGTTTTTAAATTTGATCCCTCCTGGCGTTACTCCACCCAAAAAAATAATGATTAATACGAGAAATTCTTTATAATCATCACGCGGAAAAGCTACATTTAGCCTATTTAAACAAAATTATAATATCAATGTCATCTTTTAAAATGTCTTGAACGCTAGAATGAGATATTCCCGTAGAAAATTCAGTTATTTTTAAAGTATTCCATTGACTTTTAAATTTCGTAAATTGTGGAATACCTGGTCCAGGTATGGGGCTTACTTTACAAATTGTAAAGACTGTTGACAAAATAATTTCATATATATGATGACGACAACCAAAAAACAAAATGTCCCTCTCAATTTTTCTCTCTAGTAATGAACACGCACCTTTAAATTTTCCTGTATTCGAGGCTGTTGTGTCAAAAACAAATGCTTGAATATGATTTGTCAAACCCCAGTTATTGATAAGTTCATAAACAGCGGAAGATATTTCAACACCGGTGCCAGCCGGTATTCCTGGTACTCCTAAAAGTTTATCGGTTTGATGGGATGTGGCAATTACTGCAATTACTTAATCTATCAATTTTCTTTCCGGTTATATTTGACAATAGTTTTGTATCCCAATGTAATGCAACAGTATCTGTTTGAGCACGACACGCCTTATGACTACAAGGTTGGCGCCGAAGACTAATAAAAATGAAACCAATTATATTAATCTATTAATATGACATACATGGCGTAGGACATAGGATAAACAAACAACCCAGATTACATATGGTATAATAAAAAATTGATAACAATATATTAACCAACTTGGCACAAATGGCCTACTAGACAAAAGCAAAATGAATATAAAAATAATAGACTTTAACAAGAATATTATACGCGCAATAACCATAAAATAACAAACAATAACACATATACTATTGATAACAATTATCAAAAACCTGATTACTGTAACCCCGGATATCTCTCGTTACCGCTATCACAATTAGTGGTGATGACTCCAGGTTGATCCGATACCACGGTTATTAACCACGACTCCTGGTTGATCCGATACCCTGGTTATTAACAGCGACTCCTGGATGATCCCGTACCACGAATAGTAACAACGACTCCTGGATGATCCCGTAACACGAATAGTAACAAGAAAGTCGATGGGGGCGGAGGAAAAGTGAACGGTCGACAAGCCGCGCACACGACGATATCACAGCGAACATGGAAAGAGGTATAATGGTGATATACCACGAGGTTCACAAACTCAACCGTTAACGTGTCACCCGCAAATCGATCATTAAAAAACCGCACAATAGCGAAAACGTCGCCCACTGCCGATGACCGACGCGAGATAGAATACGGAATCCGCCGTATAAAGGTATAAATACACTATGCGTAAACCACGTGTCTCGACGACAATGGCGGCCGACGTGAACAACGTCACACAATATATAAATAAAACACGCAATTATTATTAAGACTTTTATGTCAAGTGACGGGCCCCCTGGTGAGTTCGGTTCTAACGTAAGGATGCCAACATGGCCAATGCAGGTTGACCAAACAGTATCTATTTTTAAATTCAAAAAATTTTCCCTCACCTGTTGATTGTACGTTTCACGATATTTTGCTCTTGCTTTTCTAACAGATGTGCGATTAACTACATACTCAGCTGGATCCAATGAAGCTGCTTCCAAAAAAGCTATTAGTAAATGTAATGTGTCTCGTTCACTAATTTTACATTTATCAAATACTGCAGCCAATCGTGGTGTCAAAATTTCTTTACGAGCTCGTTTAGGTTTTACGCCAATTGTTTCTTCCTCAATATTTGGAACTTGGCCTTCGTTTTCAAATTCTATCTCCATATCAAAATCAGAATCATCGAAATCCGAACAAATCATAACTGCTAAATAAGAATACATAAACACAATTTTTTTTATTTCATAGTAAATTTATATAATTTCAGTATGAATAATATATTAATTTGAATTTTATTTGTTGAATTATAATATAATTTACCTGATGACGTAGACGGCGTATTTAAATAGTTTTCTTGTCTCGTTTTTATCTTTTCTTCACGAGATAACTTTCGTTTTTCAACTCCTGCTAGTTTTCTATCTATTCCCAACATTGAACCTGGACGTCCTTTTTCTCTTTGTTTACTTAAAAAAAGTGTATCCTCTTCAATTTAATTTTGATCTAAGGCATTTTGGTGCGCTATGTCAAATAAATCATTCAGTTTATCCAAAAATACATTTTCTTTTTTCTTTAAATATTCAGATTTTTTTTTTCATATTTTTTGATAGTGATCTCCACTCTTCATACAACTTTTTTAATTTTTCTTTGCACTTATGAGGTTCTTAAGTCGGTATACGTGCTTTTCTCCAAAATACTGAACACTCATCTGTAACTAAAGCTGCGCTCTCGTTCAAATTCAATTTTGCCATTCTTAAATTGTACATTAAAACTTGTAAACAGTCCCCTCTTGATGGTAATTTACTGCCAGTGATCTGGTGTTTCATATAACCAATAAGAAAAATTTTTTCGCGTAATGGCATTTTAAATAAGAAAAAAAATACAAAATATTTATCACGGAAAAGTAACTGAACACAAATAGGAAATCTATTAACTGTCAGTACGTAACTTGCCTAGACGGATTACGAATCATTACTAAATAATTAATAATTTACCATGGATTTCGACGATTTTATGTTCAATTGTTAAATATCTTGAAATAGTTTTATTTAAGATAACGTTTACTACAAAAAAAGTAGATATTTATTTCAGAAACCCGAATAAAAACGTATATTTTTGTAACATTTAATTACAGTTTTAAAAATAGCTATAATGGTATAATATTATGTAATATTGTTATACAAGTAGTGTTGTTTCTATTTAGATTGACGTATCCAATATTTAAAATAATCAATGTAGATACTATAATATTATGAAAATAATATATTTTCTTATAAATACGATTGGAATTATATTAGGTAATACAATATAATATTTTATAAAAACTTTGTTCAAATCGGCACGTGTTTAAGTTGTGGAAATGGGTTGTAAATTTATACAGTTTATATTTAAGCTATATAGAACAACATTTTGAGTAGCAGTCTTAGAAAAAAAAAAAAATACCATCTATGAATAAGTGACACCCTAATATATATATATGTATATATACAGTGGCGTATTTAGGGGGTGTCCTGTGGGTTAATCCCCTACCCCAATACTGAAACGTCACAAAATATTGTTGACAAATGACGATATATCGCGTTGAAAGTAAACAAGTATTGGACGAATTAGCAGAAAAAAGAAGACGCCTTGTGAGGTTAAAGCTTTAAAATTTAAATGTTTTTTTATTTTAATATATGTATCTAAAATAATATATGAGTACTTGTACAAAATAAATTAAACTTATATGAGAAAATACTTAGAAAATTTAAGTGTTAGTTTTATTTTATTCAGTCAAATTGTTTATACTTTATTCCTGTAATAATTTTATTATAATTAATATGTTAAGTAGCAATTCTAAGATTTTTATACAAGAAAATTATCACTGATAAAGGTATTAAGATTTAAAATAATCAGGTATGAATTCGTAATGAAACTATGTTAATATTTGTGGAAATAAAATATTGCCTAGAGTCAGGACACCCCCCAAAAACAATTTCAAAATATACCACTGTATATAATATATACATAAACTGTGTATTATATATATACTTTGCGGTTATACCTAAAGGAACAAGGGCTAATATAATAAAAGCATATGAAGTTCAGTTTCTACTTTACATGTATGAACAAATATAAGAGTACATCTTAAAGAAGGAAACACGAAATGTTCACTTCCCCTACACAGTGTTAGTAATGGAATACCAAATTATTTTGGTATGATATCTGTCGATTCAAAAATAAGTAAGATTGTAACAACTATAACCGACATTATTTTTAATGTCTATACTAAAATTAATGATCTTTTACAGAAACCATAATCCTGGATTTGTCGAAGAGCTATTATAACACCATGAAACGTATTTTCATCTGAAATTAACAATATTATTTTAGAACACATAAGAGGAGAAACTAAAGAGTATCGATACATTTACGCTGTTATAAGTACAGAAGACGTTGATCATATCCATAAGAATTTTTGATTTAATTTAATTCTACTGATTTTCCACCACATAACTTATAATATAAAGTTGAAGTTTCTATAATTACGTCATTCAAACCAACCAAAATAATGTAACGGTACGAAACTGAAAATACAAATTGTGCTTAATAATGTTATTGAAGCTACTATTATTACTGGACCAGCAGCGAGATAAATTGCCTTTATACCATATACTTATTCAGAATCGGCTTTAGAGGTGGACGAGCTGGGTAACCGTCCAGGATACATCATGTGTGCCTTCAGAATCCAGATATTCAGTGAGTTAGTTTGCCAGGTACAATACCCGTCAAAGATGACAATCAGTATTCCTGCAATTTTTTATCCTAATATGTCGTTTACCTAGTGTCATCAATTAGTGAATATTTAATTTTAGTAAGTAGTCATATTTTATATTATAATGTAATAATACTCCACTATAGATTATTAGACATGAAATAAATTTGAGAAACCAAATGAATCATTTTATATTTCATAAGTATTTATAATAAAAATAAATTATTAAACATTTTTAAAATCAATAATAAAATGGCAATTCTAAATAAATGAGAGTAAAACATTTTTGCTTTTAAGGTCTGCTATTTGAATAACTCACAATTACTTAATCATTATTTTATTAACACCTAATTACAATATAAAATAAAAATTGATGTAAATAATTTTTATTTATTGTTGTAAAAATATTTTTATTTTTTTTTTACTAAGTACCTACTATAACTATTATAGTACTAGCTGATCCCGTACACTTCGTTGCTCGTTAAATATACCAACTCTATATGACTTTGTTTAATTCGTTATTTAATATTCCCTCTATCTTAAGTTTTCTGTTGCCCGGAATAAAAATTCTGATTCGCAGCAGTATATTATCAGGTAGGCAATCTACCTGCGGTAGATCGCGGACCTAGTGCTGTTTATACGTGTAACGGAACTATTCGGTATTCGTTAGCGAATACGAATGTCCGCCGATAGAGTTATCTAGTGGAATCTCTACGATATAGCTGGCTAGACTATCTCTGCACTAGATACTCTAAAGTTCCCTGTTTAATATTTATAGCCCTGTTGCGGGACTCCAAAGGCTCGTCAATCTCATAAAATATATAATCACCAAATGAGCAACACAATGATGTATATTATCTTAAATATAAATATAGTTAATATAATATATACACCTGATTATTGGACCATAGCGTTAAACAATGATGGTCCGAATGACAGGTGGAGATGAAACACACGACGTACTTAGTATGATAAGATTTTAAGTTACTCGCGTTAAGATGGTTATATGTCAACTGAAGTTATACGCGTTAATATTTACCGTTGACGTCGTGAACTGTCTCCTCCTGTCGTACAATTATGTGAATTATATTTATGCCAATTTGGCTAAAAACTGAGGAGTGTTAAGCTTGCATAATGTAGCCGTAACATACGTAAGTGTATGATTTAACTCTAATAAAGTATCAAATTTATACTAAGTTTGACATAAAACGGTAGATTAATATAATCAATTAAAACATAATCCTAACCTTAACGTACTAAAACCCGAAAATATCACAAAAAAATTATGATTGGTCAACTCCTTTTTGGTGTAACTCACTGCAGTAAGTGCAACTCAGCCACGGGAGCCAATTAACAAATAACAAAATACGAAACATTAATTTAATTTAATTTATTATAATTTATTCCTCAAAATTATATATATATCATTAATTAATTACGACAGTAACATTAACAAACAATATACATTTCTTAATTTTTTAATAGTAAATTAAAAATTTTATAAATTAAAAATAATAAGTTATTGAGCAAAATAAATTGTTATTATTAATAACAATTCATTGTGCTCAATTTTCACTTTTGTGTTCAAGTTTCAATTTTCAACTTTTTTAGTAAAAATGTACGTCTTTAAATAATATACATACACGAATAATGAATAAAAAATGTAATGGCATTGTAAATTGTTCATCTACTAAATCATTATAATTTTAATCATTCATTAAAAGAAAGCTCACAAATAGTCGACCACCGTAGATGATGTTCTTGATCAGTGATTACATTGCCATGGAGACGATTAATATTATATTATCCATATTATAGTAAGGGCTGTTTTTAGGGTCTTCCCAGCAATTATTCGAATTTTTCTCGCTGGAACCATCCTTGGACTGCAACAAATATTAAAAACAAAATAATTGGCCAAATTGGGCCACGCGTAGTTGAATTATGCGCTTACCAACACATTTTGCGATTCATTTTTGTATTATCTATATATATATAAAAATGGAGACAAAAAATTCGAAATTGCATCAGTTGAGAACAGCTGGGCCGATTATCTTGATTTTTTTTTTTAATGATAGAGAATGTCGTGGAGCGGATTTATAGGGTTTATATATGGACCTAATTCCACCCCCGGGAGGTGGTCAAACAGGAATTTTGAGATTTACGATTGAAATTTTTGTTTTTGTTTATAAATGGTTGCTATGGGGGTTATAAGATTTGAGAATAATATTTATTTATTAGTGGTTAATATAATGAATTACCCGACGTTGCAAGGTAACCAAAAAAAAAAAAAACATAAATAAGTACTTTGAATATTTTCTATTTGTTTGTGTCATTGAAAATGCCAAGAAGACGCCAGAATTCCAATTTTTGTCGTAGAACAAATGTAGCTACAAATATGAGAAATAGAAGAGCGCAAATAACAGACGAACAATTCCAATCCGATAGTGCGAATGATTCGTAGTTGACTCACGCAGAGCAAATGACCAACTACGCCAACAGGTACATCGAACATTTATATCTGATTCATTCCTGCGTCTAGCATTCCAGTATGAGCCCGATATTGAATATTATGCTCATTCAAAAGTAGTAATTTGTGCTATGGACAAGGAATGCCCGCACTGCTATGCTCTTAAATTCAAAAATGAGCCAGTCTGGATGTGTTGTGCGTCAGGAAAGATGCAACTACCTGAAATTGAAACACCACCTGAACCATTGAACGGTTTACTTATCGGTACAGATCCAGATTTTAACATGTTCCTGAAGTCAATTAGAACATTCAATTCATGTTTTCAAATGACATCGATAACTTTGATATTTTATTAGATTTAAATCATACACTAAGGTACGTACAAACAGTACTAGGTCCGCGATCTACCGCAGGTAGATTGCCTACCTGATAATATACTGCTGTGAATCAGAATTTTTATTCCTGAGAGAAAATTTAAGATAAATCTAGAACATCATCCACCGAATATTAAATAACAAGTTGAACAAAGTTAGAGTCATATAGAGTTGGTATATTTATCGAGCAACGAAGTGCACAGGATCAGCTAGTATAAATATAAAAATTGCAGCAACAATTGTTTTATGTAAATTTTATTTATGCATAATAATGGTTTATGTAAGCATGTGAATAATTATTAAATACTCATCTAAATCTTGGTATAGTTAACTATTAGCTGAAATTGTATAGTTCAGATAAATTATTATGGTCCAGTTCAATATACATTTTCAGAAATACCATAATTTTATAGATTTTACAGTAATAATTATTGATTTATTTCGTTAATATTATAGAATATACATTTAATTACTGGGTTTAACTTCAACATCAGTGTTCATATATTATCTCAAATGCAGTTTTAAAAATTAAAATTAAATTTTTTCTATAATCCTAATAATTAGTATATAGTATTGAGTTGTTGTATGAAGCAGAATACTAATTAGTAAAATATATTTTAAATAAAAACAAAATATTAATTATGGTATTGTAAAATATAGTATTTCACCTATATATCTTCACATACCAGTAAATATTTATAGTTAAAATGTCAATACTTAATTAGAGGTTTGAACTTAAATTCACCGTACCTGTTATTGGCTGAATTAATCAACAACCTTCTACAAAATATCAGATCAACGATAACAATGAAACAAATATTATTACATACGACGATACTTCATGTGTACTCATTCATGATGAATCTATAGTCTAATAATAATAGTAATTATTCATTATTGTTAAAATTATTTGTAATGAAAATATTGAAAACTACCAATTTACAAAAAATAGTCTTTCTGATTCTGCAATGAAATCTAATTTTTTTAATGCGAAAGAGCAAGAAATACTGATTTCTAATGACTCAGTTCATTTTACCCAAGATCAAGATAAATATAATTTTTATTTTTATTTTACTGTAATTATTTTAGATAATAGTCAAAAAATAATTAGACAGTGACTTATATATTCTTATAGTTAAAATAAAGAGAGCATTTTGTTTTTGTTATTAAATATGCGGAAGTTCTTCTTCACTAGCTAATTAGGATTAAAAAAACACGACAAATCATCTAATAATTTTATTATGTTTTCTAAGTGGAAAGAATTTAAAAATAAACTTTTAAAGAATACATTTATTGATAATCAACACCAAACAGGTATCAACATCATAATACATCAATGGAAGTCCGTTTTAGAACGCTTAATAGCAAATGCATCGTTTTTAGTAAAAATATAATTTAGCATTTTAGAGTTTGTCTTATAAGCTATTTTGACAATATGCTGGTAATTATCTAGATTTCGCAAAACTTTTAGGAAAATTTGAAGGTATAATGTCTGAACACTTGAATATCTTCTAAGCAATGCTTTGATAATTACTGTAGCAAGCGAATCCAAAATTAACTAATTAACTAATTATTTAATAGTTATACTAAATATACAAAATATAGAAGAAAAAATATTTTTCAATTATTATTGAAAGCACCCCAGACTTGAGTCACTCAGAATATATTTCATGCACACTGAGATTTGTAGAAGAAAAAAATAGCAGGGTTTCAATAAAATAAAATTGTATAGATTTCCAAACAGTTCATACTTCAACTAGAGAAGGACTAGTTGATATTTTATTAAATACAGTAAATTAAAATAATATTAGTGACTATCTTAGTCAAAGATAGGACAACTATACCAATATAAAAGTAAAAAATGAAGGAATCCTAGAGTATTAAGTACAAATTCTCGTGCTTTCTATGTATCATGCGGATGCTACTCTTTTATTCTAGTTGTTTTAGATGAAGCATCTTCATCAAAATATTCGATTACATTGTTTGGTGTCGAACAACGTATACATGTGTTTTTTGCTGCTTTAATACAAAGATGGAATGTACTGAAGAATCATGTTATTGGACTTACATTAAAGTTCCTTAGCGTTATTTGTTGGGAAAGTAGAATAAATAGTTTAAAACCAATTCGATAACAAATAAAAGAGATTTATAATATGATAGTACAAATTCATATAAACACAAAATAGATTTAACTTATAAAGTGATATAAATATTAAATAAATTTGCAATTATTATAATTTATCAATAAAAATAGTATTTATTTATACCTAACTAAATATTACTGTTCAATTTAATTATTTTAAATTTTGTGTCCCATAATCCAGAATCCAAACTTCGCTCCTACGTAACGAAAGTAATCCGTAGCAAGGGTGTATTTATGGAGAGGGGGGTCTTAGAACACCCTCATCGGCCGTATTTTTTTATATTTAACTAAACTTCGAACTTACTCATTAGACCGAATTTCTATGGAAATAAGAACTTTATCTGTGTTTTGGAGTATTAGCTTTGAGTTATTTATGCACTAAATAGCATCGGTAATAGATCATGATAAACTCCGATTAATTAGACGATAGAAGCCGCCAATACCATTCCTTGCTTAACAGAATAAAGTTCATGACGTTGTGGTATCACAGACTGAAGTTGTACTCGTATTCGTATGATTATTAATCTAATTGTTTTTCCATTTACCTGCACTGTGTATATTTTATTTTTGATATCAGTCATTATTACTTGTGAACTATAAACGCGAATCCCACATGATTTTACAATGTTATTTGCTCTTCACGAGTGCAAGAAATAATACACCATTCATTATCATTTGTGATACTTAGGGCTATGAATTGAATGCACTTAAAAACTATTAAATATGCACTGAAAACTGACAAAATATGCATCATAATATGCTCTAAAAATTCTTAAAATATGCTCTAATTTTTCAAAAATATGCAATAAAAACTATAACAATTTAACATTTATGTTTATTTTTTTCATAATAATTTTTTATTAATTTTAGATGGACAACGGATCACACCAAACTAAAAGCGTATTAATAATATTTATGTTTATGATTGTCTAATGAATTTTATCATCCGTTATGTACGAGTTGATATTAGTAAATTAGGTCAAACATTTAAACTCAACTTCAGTAGTACAATAGGGAATAATACACGTTAAATACCCAAGTAAAAATAGAATAGTTTCCATGTACTATACAAATCATAGTTTATACAAATACATTTAATATTTTAATTTTAACAGATTGACCAAAAAAAATGTAAATATTATGAAAAAAAAAACATTTATACAAAAAAATTATTAAAACATGCATTTATATGCCTTAACCCATGAAATTTGCAAAATTATGTAAAATAAAATTTGGTATTTGAACATAAATAAGTCAAAACAAATTTTTGCCGAATCCATTTTATTATATAGTTTAGCAAAAAAACATGCAAATGCATTAAATTCACAGCCATGGTGATAATACACCAAAATAATGTGATATAATTTATACTCGTATAATGCAATTAATCGTGAAAAATAGAAAACGCTATTAGTTCGTGATGACTATCGATAATAAACCATATGGAGTTTACAACCACAAATGTTGTTCTGTGTTATTAGTAAAAATGATTTTTGTTGTTAACAGTTATCCATAAATAAATATTTAAAAATTCCGCTAATAATTCCGGACAAAGAACATAACCATTAAGAACATCGAAGACAAACATTATGTTGGCCAAATCACGTTTTAAAGAGAGACAATCTAGACCCAATATTTTCTGAATGTAATTAATGGAATCCCTAGAATACGGAGTATTTAATTTATAAGATATACTTTTAAAAATTTATTTTGTACATTATCAAGTTCAGTGTTATAAGTAGACAATTTTGAGATCAAATTCTAAGATAGATCTTACTAAAGAAGTAAAAAGTGTTTTCAGGCATAGAGGATTCATAAATTTCTTTGTATTCTTATTTAAGAAACCTAGCATTTTATATGATTTATTCAGGATAATTTTATGATTAATTTTAAAGTCAAGATTATTTTCAAAATAAATCCCTAAATCTTTAATCGAGTTAACTCTCAATAAGAAACTATCGTCTGTTTTATATTGTTTTATAATAGAATCAGTTTTACGAGTAAAAGATATTACTTTACATTTATCAATATTTATAGGTAAATATTTTTTGTTGCTCAATAAAACAAATGTATTTAAGATTGATTGTAGAATTATTTGATCGGTTTCAGTTTTAATCTTGCAGAACATTTTTGCATCATCTGAAAATAATAAAATATTAGCAATGTTAGAATTTCTCAAAACAAAACGTGGTAAATCATCAATAAAAATCATAAACAATAAAGGACCCAAATAAAAACCTTAGGGGATCCCTGAAAACACCATAACATTTTAAGAAGAATGGAAAGAGAATTTTATTGTTTAAGTTCTATTAATGAAGTATGAGTATAACCATTTAAGAAAATATCCATCTATGCCAAACGATTTCAGTTTATAATAAAGTAAAGTATGGTCAACTTTATCAAAAGCCTTTTGAAAGTCCGTGTATATGGTATCAACTTGGAAATCGTGATGTAATATATCGATGATATAATTTTGATAAATTAATAAATTAGTGAAAATCGAGTTTTTTGCTAAAAATCCATGTTGGGAGGGACTTATTGTATTTAATAATAAATTAGATCAGAGGTTCTCAAACTGTGAGTCGCGACCCAAAATTGGGTCACGATTATATTTTTGGTGGGTCGCGCTATATTTTTATATTAAAAATAAATTCACTTTTTTTGTTGTAAGCAACTGATTCGCTAAAAAAATAGGTCATTGATTGATATTGTGGATCGGCAAATTTTAAAAAATTCAAAAAATTGGTTGTATAATAAAAAGTTTGGGAACCTCTGAATTAAATAATTTCTTTGAAATAATCGCCTCAAATAATTTAGGCATAATACTGAGTTTAGAAATTGGCCAATAATTACTAATATCATTTTTACTTCCGGGTTTATGTATAGGAGTAATAAATGATTTTTTCAAAAACTTGGAAAAGTTTCGATAGTTAGGGATAGATTAAATAAATAATACAAAGGCTTAGTAAGAACTGAAAAGTATTTTTTTTTAAAAAAATCACCGGTATACCATCGGGGCCAGAGGTAATTTATCATCAATCAAAACTAAATAATCTATAATTTCATCTTCAGACAATGACATTGAGTTAATATTTAAATCATGCATACTAACATTAAGAGATTTTAGAGTATCATCTGACAAATTATTTTTAGTATTAACTGAGGAGAAATTACAGCATTTTCCAAATCAAGAGTAATTATATTATTCATTATTTATATATATATTCCATTATTCATCATATATTATTCAGTGCAGTTTCAACTTTCATGACGGTTAGACGTGCGTTACCGAATCGTCTCTTATCTCGGGTGTCGAACCGTTGTCGTGTACACACGTTTATTACGTAAACTAGTTGTATCCCTTATTACTGTTTCTAATATTAATAATGGTTTCGTGTGTTGTAACGCGGCGGTGGCGGTTTAAGAACGGCGCACAAAGTCGAATTAAATCAATTAAGTTCAACACCGATTTAATGGTAAATCTATAATGTTGAAAAACAATCACGAAAAACCAACACGAATCACAAAACAATATTTCGCGTACAATAATGATGACAGTGATCGGCGGTTGTTGGTCGTTCCGCGGTGTCGGAAAAACAGACCGTTATCATATTCGGAAATATCCGACGACCGGTACTCGTCAACCCGACCTGTCTTCCCATCCCGCCCTGTGTCTTTCGACAAGGTGGAGAGAGTTGACTGTGTCGCGGTGTCGTATCCCGTGGTGGTGGTTGACAAATTGTAGATTAGGTCGCGACGGTACCTGTATGGTGTACTGGTTGCCGTCGCGTACCGTATCAGTTGTCTGTGCGATTTCTTTAAAACGAGGTGAAACCAGGTCAATTACCTGTTTATCGTGTAATGGTACTTTTCACATGCAGTGCGTTAAAATTAATCAAGATGATCTTGACTATTTATTTCAAAAAAAAATTGTTGGTCATGTCCAAATTGTACAATAAAACCAGAAAAAGTTTCTAAATCGGACACCCAATCTGACAATATTTCCTCATCGAATGTTAAGCTGATCTTAAAACAATTAAATCACTTAAAATTTGAACTTTCTAAGCTGATAAACCTTGTTAACAAACAATTTGCGAAATTAGACGCGTTTGAACAAAAATTCACCGAAGTTTTTTCCCAATTAGCCGCAATCAAAGACGACAATATTTTTCTTCATAATAATTTAAAGAGTTTAACATCTCGACTTGAGGCCATTGAACTCAACCGCTCCACTCCAGATGAAGACTCATTCTCGGATTTCGTTGACCGCCAAGCCCGCTCTAAAAACGTAATTTTATTTAATGTTCCTGACGTGCCCAACGACTCTTCAACAGCCGATCTTTTTTTACCAAACTCGCTTTGGACATTAAACCGGTCACAATTCAGCGACTCGGAAAATTTGACGGTAAGAATCGCTCTTTGAAAATGTCACTAGTTTCCGCTTCTGAGGTTTTTAAGACTTTGGGTTCTTCGAAAAAACTAAAAGCTGATCAAATTTTCAATGAGGTTTGAATAACAAGTAAAAAGACTCCCAAACAACTTTGTATTTTCAAAATCTCCGCAAAGAATTAGATAAGAAACGTTCGGAAGGTGAGTCAAATCTAACAATAAAATACGTTAAGGGTATTCCATCAAATGTCAATTCCGCGGTACTAAAAAACTAAGTTCTACCGAATTCCAACTTTATTATCAAAATGTTAGAAGTCTAGTATCAAAATTAAATTCTCTCACTCCACTTTTATGTACTTCTGGTTTAGATATCATCGCTTTCACGGAAACTTGGCTCTATCCATCTATATCTACTTCTGAACTCAATTTCTCTAATTACACAATCTTTCGTTGTGATAGATCTTCGATCAACAGCTCAAGTGGTCGTGGTGGTGGTGTATTAATTGCAGTTAAATCTACCTTAATTTGTAAAGTCTTAAATTTTTCTGTTAAAAGTGTGGAACATGTATTTGTGTTAATTAATTTAGGTCCTAATATTTTGATTCTTGGTTGCGTTTATATTCCTCCTCTTTCTCCTATAACACTTTATGAACAATTTTTTAAAGCTGTCAATGAACTTTTAATATCGAACCCAAAAACTAAATTTGTCTTTTTAGGCGATTTTAATCTCCCCTCTTTAAATTGGTTACTTTATTTATTGCCAATAATATGTTATTCTCCAATCGATTCTTATTTTATTAGTATGTTATCCCAGTATAATTTTAATCAATTTAATTTATTGCGTAATAATAATAACGTTTTTCTAGATTTAATCTTATCTAATATCCACCCGTCTATTTCTAATGAACCTGACCAATTGTTACCTATTGATAAACACCGCCCAGCACTTAATATCACATTGAAATATGAACAATTTAATATCTTATCAACTACTTATGATACAACTTACGATTTTAAAAATTGTGATTATGTCAAAATCGTTAAATACATTGGCGACTCACTGAATATCAATAACTCTATCTCCTCCGATGTTAACAACGTAGTTGAACGTCTCTATATGATCTTGCATGATGCAATAAATATTTTTGTTCCTAAAAGACGCATATATAATAATACTTACCCAATTTGGTATTCAAATTCTTTGAAATTGCTTTTAAAAGAAAAATAAATCTGTCACCTCGTCTATAAACAATTCAATAATATCTCTGACTATATTACTTTTTCATATTTAAGAGCTAAATGTAAAAGGCTCGCTAAGTGTGATTATAAAAACTATATAAATAATGTTCAACTTTCTATAAAGAATAATCCAAAATAGTTTTGGTCTTTTATTAAAAATGTCACCAATAATGATGCATTTCCTAAATTATTATCTTTAGATACAACGGTCGTTAATAATGGTACTGATATTGTTAATGTTTTTGCTAAATATTTTTCAGATTCCTATTCTAATGTACAACAGCCACCTAATTCTTCTTCTATAAATACTAATAAAATTAATTTAAATTCCGATATAAATCTAAACTCTATCTCCTTCACTGATTTAGATATCCTTAATTTAATCTCTAATATCAAACTTAACTCTAATTTAGGCCCGGATGGTAGAACCTCTATATTCCTCTATAACTGTAGATTTATCTTAACTCCAATATTAACAAATATCTTTAAGTTATCTCTCAAACAAGGTTTATTCCCATCGATTTGGAAAACTTCTTTTATCTCTCCAATTTTTAAAAATAGGTGACTCTTTATTAATTTCGAATTATCGCCCTGTCTCTAAGTTATCTATTATCCCGAAATTATTTTCACACTTAATCTCCTCAAGATTATCAAGCTACTGTTCTTCCTTATTATCAAATCATCAATATGGATTTGCTGCCAAGCGATCTTCCTGTAATAATTTAACTATGATAAAAAACATAATCCTTAATTCTTTTGAATTAAATGCGCAAACTGATATTATTTATACCGATTTCTCTAAGACATTTGACCAGGTCAATCATGAAATTCTTATTAGAAAATTATAAATATTTGGTTTTTCAGATTCTCTACTAAATTGGTTTCAATCATTCCTATCCGGACGCCATCAAATCGTTAAATATCTAAATTTTACCTCTACACAGTTTAATATAGCTTCTGGTGTTCCTCAAAGCGACCACTTGTCAACCCTTCTTTTTAATATATTTAATAATGATCTTCCTAATGTCATCACTAATTCTAATATCCTTCTATTTGCCGATAACGCTATATTAGTAAAAATTATTAAATCGGAACTAGACGTTTTTAATTTGCAATTAGACATTAATAACCTTATTTTGTGGTGTAATGAGAATAATCTATTTTTAAATATAAAAAAGTTGTAAATTTATGAAATTTTACTTAATTAAAAACCCCATTAACTCTCTATACTCAATTTCTGGCACAAATGTCGAGCTTGTTGATCAATTTAAAGATTTGGGTGTAATTTTTGATCGTAAATTAAATTTTTCTTTACATACGGAAATGATTAAAAATAAAGCTTTTCGTAACCTAGGGTTTATTAAACGTACTTGTGCTGCATTTTCAGATCATATTCCCTTAAGAATCCTCTACTTCTCTCTTGTCCGTTCTAATCTAGAGTACTGCCCTCTTATCTGGATAAAAAATACGTCGAAACAAGCTCTTACACTGGAATGATGTGGAATCTGTCCAAAATAATTTTTTAAGTTTTATCACTTTTAGGTCTTACATAAGCAGACCTGTCCACGGCACATATAATAATGTAATACATTTTCTTAATATTTCTCTACTCTCTGACCGTCGAAAACTTTTACTCTCAACATTTTTACAAAAACTAATATTAGGTTAAATTGATTGTACTGAAATTCTCTCTTTAATCCGTTTTAAAAATAATTCTCCTAATACTAGAGATCCAAAATCCTTTTATCCATTTTTCAACAAAAAATTGTATCTTGGACTCTCCTGCTAACCTTCTTATGTCTGCAAGTAGGTAATACTTTTGTCTTTGATTATATTTGAATAATAATTTCTTTATTTGATTTGTATTCTACTTTAGCATTATTATTTTGTTCATTCTCTAATTTTAAGTAGAAACTATAAACTATTTGTTTACATATTAATATTTTGCATATTAGATTTTTAGTATCATGTTAATAATAGAAGTTTTGGTGCTATTATTTGACAATACATATAATAATAATATAATGCTCTATTTAAAATGTATCATAAATATTATTTATATTGACTAAAAAATAGTAATTTTTTGTATATTATAAAACAAATTCCCACATTTTTGTTTTTTGTCCTAATTTTTTAAATTTTTAAAATAAGATAATTTTATATTTTTTAGAAATTTGTTTATTCATAAGATTAAATTGTATTAATTAATCCAAAAAATAAAATAAACTCTCAGTAATAGATAATAAATTTGATTTACATTAATTTTTTTTTTTTTTATATTTTTAATATTTTTAGAGTAGGGCAAGGTATTTTCAGTCATATTATAGTACTTTTCAGTGATATGAAATCTGAATCCTGGTAATTTATGTTTCACAGATAATATTTGTCATAATATAAAATCAAGTTTATGAACTATGGTACTTGGTACCTACACAATACCCATAAAGTCATAATTTGTGATCATTATTACTAATATTACAGTTAATTACTATATAAATACTAAATACTAATTAATTAGTACAGTATTAGACTTCGTTCGCAATGGTTGTGTTTTTCTTACGTCCGGCCGCATTACGTTTCACAGTAATATAGTGCGGTTATTAGTTGTAGAATTCGTAAATATGTCACTCAATGCAAAATCGAACACGCCTGCAAAGAAAACAACTTCACCTTCCAACTTACAGTCAAGTAATATAATTACGTTAGAAGATGTGATGCGTAATCTATTGATGATAAATTAAAGAGTTATGAGAATAAATTTAATTTTATTAATAACTCATTAAGTGTTATGCAAACTTCAATAAACAGTCTAAGAGAAGAGAATGTCATTCTTAAAGATGAAATTAGTAATTTGCGTTGCAAAATTATAATGCTTGAAACTAATTATAATCCCAAAAATAAGTTATCATCTGATGAAATAATAACCGAGGTTCTGAATAGAGTGGTCAAAAGCAATAATGTAATAATTTTTAACGTAAGTGAAAAACCTAATTAGAATGCAGATAATACTTTATCAATCGCTAGAGATATTTTATCTAACCTTAATCTAAATTTAAACATGGTCCGAACTAAACGCATAGGTTAAACTCATTCTGTTGAGCAACCTTTGGTAATCTACTTAAGCATTATTATTTTGTTCATTCTCTAATTTTAAGTAGAAACTATAAACTATTGTTTTACATATTAATATGTTTCTTCACATACAATGTCAATATCATTATGTTATAGGACTTGCGTCCGTTTATATTAAATAAATAAATAAATAATATCTAAATTAGATAAGAAAGTGATTATTTCACTAAAATTCCATGAATTAAAATTAAAAACTTCAGAATACATAGATTTAAATATGTGATTTTGTATTGTAACAGGAAAAATAAATTCTAAAGGTGGGTGATATGAGTCTACAATGGGTATTAGGAATAAATGTAAGGCATGTATAGAATCGATAATAGCATTTGAGAATATTAGATCTAAAATACCATTATGACTATTTGTCACATTATTTATTTGTTTTAAATTTAAGTAATTAACGTAAGTATTTATAAGAATATTAGATATTAGATTTTTAAATTAAGTAAAATCAGTAAGAGAGAACTCATTTAAATTAAAATCACATATAATTAAAATATTTGTAATAGAATTATTTATGACAAAATTTTTTTCCAACTCACAATCTCTATAATATAAATCAATATGGAAATTTCGTGGAAAATAAACGCAACCTAGAAGTATGTTTCCATAACTATAAGAAAGGAGAACAAATACTTGATCAATACCCTAGGAGCTATAATAGGGCTGTATAATAATTCAGCTGAATATAGTCAAAATTTAGTAATTTACAATTTAAATTTTTTTTGGGAACCAATGAAAATCCATCACCTCTAGAACACATGCTAGAAATCCTATCAGTCCTAAATATATTATAATCTACAAGACCTAACTCAGCATCAATTATATCATTATTTAACCAAGTTTCAGACAAGAATAATTAATCACAATGTAAATTAATGGCACAGTTACGAAAAAATTGAAGCTTGGTTCTAGACCCATAACATTTTGATACATTATATGGATATTAAAAAATTTTAATTGATTTTATAAGAATTTGACGAAGCGACTGCATTACGATTTTAGGCATACCTTTTATAAATTTGATAGTTAAACCTGTATGTTCATTGTTTGTACACGTCACTAGCTCCTCTTTCAATTTCTTCATGTAGTGATGGGAATAATCGAATGATTAGTAGTCGAAAACAAAAATAATCGAATAAACGAATGATTAGTAATTGAAAAAAAAATCGAATAATTAGTAGTCGAAAAACAAAATAATCAAATGATTAATAAATCTTCTTCTTCTTCTTCTACTTCGCCTTCCTCCCAACTATTTGGGGTCTGCCACCCTTGTCCTACACCTCCACTTTACTCGGTCAATCACATCTCCTCTGCACACACCGACAGCCCTCATGTCATTCTCCAAAGTCTCCAACCATCTCTTTTTTGGTCTTCCTCTTCCTCTTTTCCCTTCAACGTCCATCTTCATAACCACTCTTACTGCATTCGTTTCCTCTCGCCTCATCACATGCCCAAACCATCTCAGCCTATTTTCTCTCATCTTGTCCACAATTGGCGCTACACCAACACTACCTCTCACGTACTCATTCCTTATTCTATCTTCTCTTGTCACTCCACTCAACCATCTAAGCATTCTCATTTCCGCGACACTCATACTTTGTTCTATTCTCCTGTTAACCGCCCAACACTCTGAACCATACAGCATAGTTGGTCTCACTACACTTTTATAAAATTTACCTTTCAGCCTAATTGGAATTCTCTTATCGCATAACACGCCCGATGCTTCTCTCCATTTCATCCACCCGCACTTAATCCTATGTTTTACATCAATGTCAAAGCCCCCGTCCTTTTGAACAAAAGATCCTAAATATTTAAAGCTCTCAACTTCACCTATCACATCACCATCTATTGTTGTCTCCTCATTCCTTCAACTTCTTGGTCTCTTTGTCCAAAATCATACTCAATATACTCAGTTTTATTTCTACTAATTCTCAATCCCTTTTCTTCGAGGGCTAACCTCCACTCATTTAACCTATTATTGACAACTTCTAGGTTTTCTTCTATCAGAACTATATCATCCGCAAACATCATACACCATGGTATCTCCCCCTGTATCTCCTTTGAAACCTCATCCATTACCACTGAGAACAGGTAGGGGCTTAGAGCTGACCCCTGGTGCACACCTACTCCTATACTGAAACCTTCTGATACTCCACACCGACTCTTGACACTAGTACTCGACCCTTCATACATATCCTGGATCAAATTAACATACATTTTTGGGACATTTTTCCTCATTAATGCCCACCTTAAAACTTCCCTTGGCACCCTGTCATACGCCTTTTCTAAATCTATAAACACCATGCATAGTTTTTTATTCTTTTCTCTGTACTTCTCTACTAATTGCCTAACACAAAATAATGGCTCCATTGTCGATTTTCCTGGCATAAAACCAAACTGGTTTCCTGATATCGAGGTCTCACTTCTTATCCTCTTCTCTATAATCTTTTCCCAGATCTTCATACTATGACTCATGAGCTTTATTCCTCTATAGTTCCCACATTCTTGTATATCTCCTTTTCCTTTAAATATTGGTACAATAAAACTCTTCCTCCAATCTTCTGGCATTTTTCCCTCTATCAGTATCTTATTAAAAAGATTTTTCAACCACCCAATGCTTACATCTCCTAACATTTTCCACACCTCTACAGGTACTCCATCTGGTCCTACCGCTTTTTTCTTTTTCATCGCCTTCACCGCATCTCTCACTTCCTCCTCGCCCACTAGACCAATCAATCCTTCATTCCATGACATACTCTCTAAAACTTCTTTTGGATATTCCTCGTTCAGTAATTTCTCAAAATATTCTTTCCATCTTTTTTTCACATCCTCATAATTTGTTAAAACTCTCTTATCCTCATTTTTTATACACCAGACATCTTGGAAATCCTTGGATCGCTTTTCTCTCACCTTCGCCAGTCTATAAATTTCTTTTTCTCCTTCCTGTGTTCCTAGTCGCTCATATAACTCATCATACCTATTAAGCTTTGCTTTGCTTACAGCACTTTTCACTATTTTACATACATTTTTATACTCTATCCAATCTTCCCTCTTCCTACTTTTCTGCCATACCTTAAATTGCTTTTTCTTACTCGCTACTACTCTCTGAATCTCCTCATCCCACCACCACGTTTCCTTGTCTTCTGGTAAACTACTTTTGGTTTCACCAACAACCTCTTTTGCTATGTTCTTAACACAAGTGACCATCCTTCTCCAAACCTCATTTATATCTCCCTCAACATTCCACACAGCTTTTTCTTTTAATTTCTTTATAAACTCCTTCTCTTTGTTTCCTATTAATTTCCACCACCTAATTCTGATCTCCTTCCCTGTATTCCTTCTTTTGTTCATTTTTTTTCCACTAAACCATACTTCCATTATCATCAACCTATGTTGTGTTATTACACACTCTCCAGGAATTACTTTACAATCCTTTACTCTTTTTATATTGTCTCTCCTCCACATAAAATAATCAATCTGCGACCTATTTCTTCCACTCTTGTATGTTATATAATGCTCTTCTCTTTTCCTAAAATATGTATTGATTACTGCAAGCTCATACGATTCTACAAAATCCAAAACTTTTTCTCCAGTCTCATTCCTCTTGCCGAAACCATACCCTCCATGCACTCTTTCATACCCTACCCTCTCACTCCCTACGTGACCATTCATATCACCACCAATCACAGCATCCTCATTTCCTGGTATTCCTTGCATCACCTCATCCATCTCTCGCCAAAACTCTTCCTTTTCACTTTCTTCACATCCTACTTGCGGTGCATACGCACTTACTACGTTTAATACTTTCTCCTCAAATACCAATTTTACCGTAATAATTCTATCACTTTTCCTTCCTACGTCGACTACCTTAATTTTCATCTCATCATCCAATATTACTCCAACGCCATTCCTAGTACTAGTCCTACCTGAATATATTACCTTATAGCCCTCTCCTATTTCTTTTGCTTTCTCTCCTTTCCATTTAGTTTCCTGTACACAACAAATATTAACTTTCCTTCTCTTCAATACTTCTGCTAATTCTCTACTTCTGCCTGTCAACGTTCCAACATTCCACGTACCTATTCTCACTTTAAATCTATCCCTCATACCTAGACTCAGATTTAACCCGGGGCGCAATGGTGATGTCCCAACACCGTTGACATTAGCCGTGTTGGGTAGACCTGCACACATAACTGGTGGAACAGCTACCACACTGGCTGTCCGGGTGGTATCACACACTTCAACATCCAGGTCTCCTCCTCCTCTAGATATTATATTTCCTCTCACTTGTTGTCCCCGCGCACATCCGAGATGGGACAAACCGCTTAAGTATCGATAAGGACTCCTCATTCTATTTGACATAATTTTACACCGGCTGTCGACCTGACGCAACCACATTAGTCGCCCCTTACGACTGGCTGTGGAAACCGTGGAAATATTCTGACACCCCTTTCCACAGGGGATTATAAAAATTTTCGATAATAAATGAAAACCTGTTGAAAATGATTAATAAATACCTAGTTGAAATAATAATAATCGAATGATTAGTAAATGGTTGAAATAAAAATAATCGAGTGTTTGTGGTTTATGATTTACATTACTTGAACTGGTCATATAAATAATCAAATGGTTATTTATAAGTGTGAAAATATAAAATCCATATTCAATCCAAATATATATATTTTATATGTATTATACCGATTAGTGTAGTGATTACCGATACCGGGAATTATACTAATGGGTAATGATTAAAATAAATAATAATACAATAATGGACAGTTGCATTCTTAATTTAATACCGTAGACTTACATCTTAGAATAAAACAAAGGAAAATAAACATTACAATTTATTACAACAATAATTACAATTAGCCACTTTTCATCAGAAATAATTATTTTTTTTTTATTTTAAGAACATCTGAAACGAATACATCCTGTGTATCTTAATCCCACATTAGTTTCACGATCAGTTTAGTAAACAGGTAGTGAGATAAGAAAAACCATTCGATTATTTTATCGTTCTAGTGAAAAATTCATTCGAATGATTCAATCGATTATTATTTTTTTAATTACTTATTCTTTACTTATTCTTTACTGCTACATTCGTTTATTAAGATTATTCGATTATTTTAATGATCGAAAAATAATAATAGTTTATTCCCATCACTATCTTCATGTAATTTCTCTGGTAAGGAGTTCGATCTGTAAAAATAATGATTTGAGACGGCGGATATGAATATAAAAGTTTTTTTTTATTCCGAATAATATCAAACAATAGATTCAAATTCAAAAATTGCTTTGATAGGACGTTGTTTTTCGGGTTCGTAACGAATCAGCTTTTAAGGAATAGATGCATTGCATGTGTCAACTAATATAGATGTAATCGTATTATTTATTTGTTTTAAATCATATTTTAATCTCTCATCGGACTGATTTGAATTGTTTTCTTGAACATTATAGAAGATAATGTTATTTGCTCGTTTATTGCACTCTTAAATTTCATTAAATCATCAATCATTTGAGCAGTTTTGATTTTTATTGATGTTAGATTTCAAATTATCGACTTCAATAAGCAGTCTGTTTAAAAGAGATTTGAGTTCAAGTCAGTGGCGGTTTTTAGGGTGGGGCGAAGAGGGCTCTCGCCCCCTTGAATTTTTTTTGTGTCAACAATTATGTTATGTACCTATATCATATTATTTTCACAATATAATATGTTCAAATTTTTTTTTAATTATTTATTGATTTTTTTTTTTTTATATCAGCATGAACTTTGCATGTTAAATTGTTTTAAGTAAATCTCAATAATATTTATATTATAATCTAAATGGTGATTTTTACATTCAACAATTTTTTTTACAACTAGTTTGGCATTAGTTGCATGTCCTTTTTTTAATTAAAATTTGCTTAAATTGCTTTAAATTTATTACTTCAGTTACGCATTTATTATTCATGTTTTTATTTAGATTATAGCCAAATCAATGGACTTTTTACTATATTTTTATTTATTTATTTATTAGAATTAAACGGGCGAGCCCAGTTACAATTTAAATGTGGAACAACAAATATTTACATGATGAGGATTGTTGTACAGTATGTTAATTGATTAAATTACTAAGATACAAATTAAAAGAAACAATAGAATTAGAAATAAACATATCAATGTTATAATTATTTACGTGCTGCATGGATCTAATTAAAGGAGCGTTTTTACCATATAAAGTACGCTGGAATGGCACATAAAAGGTATCTGTTTGTCTAGTCGAATGGCCAGGAACTAAAAAAGAAATATTTGACAATAGATCTAGACAGTAAACAAAACCATTTAAAAGTTTATATATAAAACAAATGTCATGTTTAACCCTTCTGACCTGAAGAGTATCAATGTTTAAATATGATAATAAAGGTTCATATCTCCTCTATAGAATGAATTGGACCAGATGTGTAAGGAGACAAAATTATTGAATTATAATCCAAAATTGACCTAACAAAGGCGCAATTTAGTGATTTGAGAGCTATAGAATTATCAAAATTATTACAGCTCCGCATTATAAACCCTAGCATTGAGGACGCTCTATTTTGAATTTGGATATAATGGTCATTGAATGAAAGAGAAGAGTCTAAATATACACCCAAATCATTCACGAGGTTGACTCGATCTAATTCAATGCCCTTAAAAAAATACTTGTTTAATAAAAACGAACGCTTTTTAGTGAAAGTAATAACTTTACATTTAGAAACATTCATGTACAATTTGTTTGTGTCACACCAATCACTCACGTTATCAAGATCATTCTGAAGCAATTTAGTATCAAGTGCAGTTTTAATAATACGGAATAGTTTAACATCGTCAGCAAAGAGCAATATATTGGAATTTATATCCTTAATGTCATTAATATTAGGGGCGTAATTAAGGGGGGGATGAGGGGGATATATCCCCCTCAGAGCCTATATAATATGTATATTTATATATTAATTTGAAGCTTGTGGAATTATATGTTTTATCGTGCTGACATCACGACGAAATATATTAAATATAATTAATATCAAGAAGTCTATAAAAAGGTATGCGCATGGAAAATACTGATAATAAGAAACAACGACTGGCGACTGCAGCTAATACGCCGAAACTTTTATCATTTTATGTAATTATTTTAGTTGGGGTGGAACGTTGACGTTGTGTGTTATGTTGGCTAAACAGCCAAGAAAATTAGAAATTCTTTTATAGACGTAAACATGTATTATTATGTTATTATGTACATTATAATTATTACAAACAAAATAAATTTAATATTTTAAAAATTATTATTTAATGTAAAAGTAAATTTTAATTCTAATAAATTCAAAATTTAAATTTTGAAGAAATTATTATAATATTGTATAGGTACTAAATTGTGTAGAATTTTAAAGCATATTTATTAATACATTTTGTGTATATGTATATTAGTTTAAGAATTTTTGATGAAATAGTTTTCCCAGATATTGTACTTGAAAATCTAAGTATTTTGTGTGGAAAAAAATGTTTATCCCCCCTAAGACAAATTCCTAATTACGCCACTGATTAATATAAATATTAAAAAGAAGAGGAGCCAAATAAGAACCTTGAGGAACTCCAGAGGTAATATTATACATATATGAATTATAATTTTTAAATTTCACGTATTGCTTCCGACCTGATAAAAAGGATACAAGCCAAGAAAAGAAAGGATCACGGAGACCTGATTGAAACAATTTTTTAGCGAGTATATTATGATTAACTTTATCAAAAGCTTTTGCGAAGTCTGTGAATATTACGTCCACCTGATAGTTTAATTTAAATGCATTTAAAATAAATTGTTGCAAAACCAAAAGATTTGATGTAGTGGATCTACTAGACATAAAGCCATGCTGCTCTTTAATTATAACATTTTTAAAAAGGGGAATAATTTTCCTATAAACAATACCTTCAAATATTTTTGGAATTATAGATAATATAGAGACAGGTCGATAATTAATTATATGGTTTATATTTCCGCTTTTAAAAACAGGGGATACTTACGATATTTTCCATTTATCTGGAAATACTCCAGTGGAAAGAGAACGATTGAATAGTATTTGTAAGGGTGTTGACAAAACAAATTTACACTGCATAAAATATATATTGAATATTTTGTCAGGACCAGGACAAGTTTTATAAGTTATGTCATTGAGCGCATTATAAACATCGCTGAGAGTCAGCGTACATGAATTAAAATCAACCGATGGGAAAATATTATCGTAAGAATCCGAAATATTTTTCGAGTCTGATGGTATATTTAAAACATGGGAAAAATAATATGCAAAACTGTTTGTAATATCATCACCACCAGAAATAGTGTTACTATTGTAATACATGGAATTCAGAAGAGATTGAGTTGAACGTTTGCTATTTACATATTGCCAAAAAAATTTAGGATTTTTAGTAATGGAGTTTTGAGCTTTTTGGATATACATATTGTAATCTACTTTATTTTTAGCTTTACAGTGCGCACGTAAATAAGAAAAAATATTATAATTATGTGAAGTAGGCGATTGTTTATATATTTTATGAGCAATTTTTTTATCAAAAATTAACTTCTTTAATGAACGGCTGAACCAATGAGGGTGCTTTTGGAAATATAAAGTTTTAATTTGGCAATAGGTATTAATTATTTTAAAAACGTTATCTTAGAATATATTTACTGCATCATTGATATCTAGACCATTAAATATGCCATTCCAGTCTAACGAAGCAAAATTAAATCTAATACAATTATAATCACAGTTAATAAAATCATACATTTGCTCATTATAGTCTAAGTACTTAAATGATAAAATAAACAATTCAATTGTCAGGGCTGGATGGTACTTAGAATCTAATGGTAGTAACGTGTTTTTTTCATTAGCTACAATGATATTAGACATGTTGGACAAAACAAGATCGAGCAACGATCCAGAGCGATTATATATTAAATTAAATTGAAATAAATTTAGAAAAGACAAATGAGCTAAAACATTAGATTCAAGTGAACCAGCACGAGCACCCATAGGGACAACTGAACCATTAATAGATTGCCAATTAATATTTGGAAGATTATAATCACCACAAATTAACAATTTAGAACTACAATTTTCATTTAACAAAACATCAATAGTATTAAAGTGTATATCATAAACATTAATATCAGAAGCATGTGGAATATAAACAGCACCAACAATTAAAGAGGAACATTTATCACTAATGCATATAAATAATTGTTCAACTGAGTTATCGCAGATAGAGATACGACGTCATGGGAACCGGCTATTAACTGCAATCAGCACTCCACCACCTCTTATATTAACATCACGAGTACTGCAACGATCACATCGAAAAATATTGTATAGGGGACAAAGTCCAAGTTCTGCATCGATAACATTGGTAGATAACCATGTTTCCGTAAGAATAATAATATCATATAGAGAGAAATATTACGAATAAACAAATCTAGTTTAGTATTAATACCTCGAATATTCTGATAGTAGATGGATAGTTGATTTACATTTGCTGGGCTCGTTGACCGTTTTTTGAAATGGTCGGACAGTTATTAATAAACTTGATAAAAAGATCGGTTTCACCAGCATCTTTACGTAATTTCATTTCAGTGGCAACAGAAGAATATAGCTTACGCTTTTGTAACGTTTGATCAGATGAAACTCGAACAGTTTTAAATTTTTCAACATTAAATAGCTGCCGTTTGACTTTTAAAATTTGAAAAACATCCGATAGTGACGGCATAATGACACGTATAGGACGAGGCTTATTTGAGGGCTTTCCCCATCGATGAATAGATAGAGGTTTAGTAGGCACGCTGATGACATTAAATATTTCGTCAACAAGACTAGAGTCATTTTTCTGGTCAGCACTGGTTGAAAGACCTAGTACATTAAATAGAACTGATAGAGGGAAAAATGCCAGAAGATTGGAGAAAGAGTTTTATTATACCAATATTTAAAGGAAAAGGAGATATACAAGAATGTGGGAACTATAGAGGAATAAAGCTCATGAGTCATAGTATGAAGATCTGGGAAAAGATTATAGAGAAGAGGATAAGAAGTGAGACGTCGATATCAGAAAACCAGTTTGGTTTTATGCCAGGAAAATCAACAATGGAGCCATAATTTTATGTTAGGAAATTAGTAGAGAAGTACAGAGAAAAAAATATAAAACTATGCATGGTGTTTATAGATTTAGAAAAGGCGTATGACAGGGTGCCAAGGGAAGTTTTAAGGTGGGCATTAATGAGGAAAAATGTCCCAAAAATATATGTTAATTTTATCCAGGATATATATGAAGGGTCGAGTACTTGTGTCAAGAGTCGGTGTGGAGTATCAGAAGGTTTCAGAATAGGAGTAGGTGTGCACCAGGGGTCAGCTCTAAGCCCCTACCTGTTCTCAGTGGTAATGGATAAGGTTTCAAAGGAGATATAGAGTGAGATACCATGGTGTATGATGTTTGCGGATGATATAGTTCTGATAGGAGAAAACCTAGAAGTTGTCAATAATAGGTTAAATGAGTGGAGGTTAGCCCTCGAAGAAAAGGGATTGAGAATTAGTAGAAATAAAACTGAGTATATTGAGTATGATTTTGGACAAAGAGACCAAGAAGTTGAAGGAATGAGGAGACAACTAACAATAGATGGTGATGTGATAGGTGAAGTTGAGAGCTTTAAATATTTAGGATCTTTTGTTCAAAAGGACGGGGGCTTTGACATGGATGTAAAACATAGGATTAAATGCGGGTGGATGAAATGGAGAGAAGCATCGGGCTTGTTATGCGATAAGAGAATTCCAATTAGGCTGAAAGGTAAATTTTATAAAAGTGTAGTGAGACCAATTATGTTGTATGGTTCAGAGTGTTGGGCGGTTAACAGGAGAATAGAACAAAGTATGAGTGTCGCGGAAATGAGAATGCTTAGATGGTTGAGTGGAGTGACAAGAGAAGATAGAATAAGGAATGAGTACGTGAGAGGTAGTGTTGGTGTAGCGCCAATTGTGGACAAGATGAGAGAAAATAGGCTGAGATGGTTTGGGCATGTGATGAAGCGAGAGGAAATGAATGCAGTAAGAGTGGTTATGAAGATGGACGTTGAAGGGAAAAGGGGAAGAGGAAGACCAAAAAAGAGATGGTTGGAGACTTTAGAGAATGACATGAGGGCTGTCGGTGTGTGCAAAGGAGATGTGATTGACCGAGTGAAGTGGAGGTGTAGGACAAGGGTGGCCGACCCCAAATAGTTGGGAGGAAGGCGAAGTAAAAGAAGAAGAAGAAGATAGTCCAGCAAATTTCGGGTGATCTAACACTGCACATCCATTGCACTAATGTGAACATCGAGTTTAGTGAAATTAGAATTACAATACCAGATAGTATTAAAGCCATATTAGTGTGTAATGATAGTAACGATTGAAGAGTATGATAAGATATTTTTAATAAAACTCGAAAAATAAACTGACAAAGTGCATTCGAGAGAGACGAAATATACGTGTTATTCGATCGGCTGTTATCGATAAACTAAAATAATAATAGGTACTACTATTTTCACTATATTCCTAAAGTAATATTATTAATATTTATAGTAAAACAAAATCCACGGCACTTCGGCTATGGGGTCTCGGTCCGTGGTTGGCGATCATAGACACTATGTCTCAGGCCGGTTGACATTCGACTCATGATACGAAATGAGATGAATCGTCACAAGTTTTTTTTTAATTTATTATTTCGAACCAAGAACTATATTTTTATAAAATATTTATATACACGCCCTAACAAATTAAAATTTAATAGCAAAAAAAAGATATATTGTAATTTAAATTAATTATTCAATGTAAAAATCGAATTTTGTGATTAAAAAGCATTGTACACTAACAAAAAAATTTAAATATTTTACAAACGAATCCATTATCATTTTATATTTTACATCATACAATTTATACGAATACGTCATATGAATTATAATTGTTATTCTATTTTATGTTTGTGTATGAGAATTTAAAATAATCACTGGTATATCATATAAATAATAAAAAATTATTTATTGATTAACACTCGTAAATTAATATAATATATTAATAAATAACTTGTACTTGTAATGTAAATATAAATGAAATCCATACATAACAATTTTTTTCTAACGACGTCATAACAGTTAATGACAAATACTTAACTACCTATCTATATTATATAATAATTATTTTTACACAAACACAATACATTTTTGGAGTGTAAAAAGCTATCTCTTCGTGGTTCTCTCTGGGTTATGCTAAATAGCTTTATTAAACTAATTTTGAGATAATAGTTTCCAAATTGTTAAACGTGAAACTATGGATGAAAAAAATGCAATGATTTTTGGGCGGAAAAAGGAAACTATTTTATCATTTTGGTCGAAAACAGGAAGATCATTTTTGAGTGAAAGCAGTTGCACCCGGTACCTGTAGAGGCAACCAATTTTTTTTTTTTCTTGCACCAAAAAGCAAAATGTCTACATGTGGTATTATTTATATCATAATCAAGTTCGGTGTTTAAGTCGAAGTAAAGTATTAAAGCGATTTTTCGTTTTTCGATTTTTTTAATAAAATAATGGAAAACTTTAAAATAATTAAATTATTTAGTGAAAAAATAAACTAATATAATGTATTGTTATACATTTTCTTTCCAAAAGTTTTTCAAAAAAATTGAAAGAATTGTAATTGGTGATAATCAATTTAGCTAACAAAAACGAAATTTACAAAAAATGAGGATTCAACTTAGACGTGTTGTGCGAAAATCGCGGACGCCGTTATAAATATCTTTATTTGATAATTAAATATTATTATCCCTATTTTTTAGTTTAAAGTGGTTTATACTTTTTTACGGTAGTGACTTGAACTATGGTGCACAAAGAACAAGAGTACGTTAACCACCCAAAAAAATTATGTAAAAAATTATTAGATTCCCGTAGTAAATTAAAATTGGTTATTATGCACAAAGTCTGTAATTAACAAAAATATTTATTAAAAATAAAAGTTCTTGCAACTTTTCTTGTTGAAAAGTATGTTTATTTGACAATAAATAATTAGCGGAGCACACTTTCATTGTGTTCCGAACGGTTGTACAAAAATTAGCTACATGTATAGACATGTCAGTTAGTAATACCATAGATTAAATATACTAGTATATACTCTTATACTACTTAGTATATTTAATCTATGGTTATACATGGTAGTTTGGAGCACAATCAGTGAGTACACTGGACATATTTTTATCGCTCCGTGTAACACGTTGATCGTGAAAATAAAAATGTTGTGCTTATGTTTCATACATAATAAGTTATTTTCTTCTAATTTATTTTTATCTTACCGTACCGAAGAGCTTATAGAGTTTAAAATCTCAGTAACCAACACTTTTTCCTTTGCTACAGTTTGAGAATATACGTAGTTTACTCATCTTTTTGTAAAAATATCTTGTAAGTATACGTTGTAAATGTAGTATACCTTATCAAAACACTCCTGCATAACATGGTATAAAAACCACAGAATAGACTAAATCAGAATGGAAACTCTTGGCCGCCCAAATTTTAGTCCGCCATATTGAAAGTGCTTGACAGTTTCGAAAAAATTTTTCTATTATATTTGTATTATTTAGATACACTGTTTATTCACATTTTTGTCAACAAACCATAAAATGTAATGTTTTGTTTTGTAAAGAAACTAAAAAATGTAACGGCCCTAGGTTTGTTGGTAAACATCACTGGTCGACTAAAGACGTATTTTGTTAACTGATTTTTTTACAGTTGTTTCTACGAGGTTTTATACTAATTTTACGATTTTTGTAAAAACTTGTTATAGTTGTTATATTTAATAGTCAATATATTTTATTATTACTTGATTCTTGTTGTATAAACACTATAAACAATATCTTATATGTTGTACAATAGCCCTAGTGGCCAGTATCGGCCTGGTTCTAAAGGGCCCAGGCAGGATATTATTTGGAAGGGCCCCAGCCTACAAAATGAATACTAATAATAATACTAATACTTAATACTACAAAATTTTTTTATTATAATTAAATCAAATAAATCATAAATATGAAAAGTGTTCATAAAAATGTAATGCATTATACATAAGAGATTTTATATTTATCATTTTAAATGAAAAAAAAAAAAGTTAAATTTTTCTCTTATTCTAAATTTACAGGTAGGTATTAAACTTTTATATAAAAAACTATGTATATATAAAATAAATACATTAAATATATTATATTAAAAATATTATCATTTTTTTTTTTTGACGATTTTGTTATTATTAATATTATATAAATATAATCTATAAGTTTTATTTTGTCTACATTTAAAGTAATATCTTTTTCTATAGCCTTAAGCATTAGTGGTTCTAAATGTTGCTGATCGAGTGACGATCTTAATTTTGTTTTAATTACTTTTAGCTTGGAAAATACTCTTTCACAAGTGACTTGAGTTTATGGCAATAGTATTATGTATTTAAAAACTTGATACAAGTTGTTGTACATACCAGAATGACAAGATAGTTGGGTAACAATTTTAAAAGCACATGCTATGCATTTCTAACAGGAATTGCAATTTATTGAATAAAAATTCATCTTTTGAATAAGATGTCATTACTTCATCTATAATATCAGCTTTACCATCTTTATTGTTCATTATGCCATGTTTTTTTGGAATAATATTAAAATAATGAGAAGCAAATTATTTAAATTCAAGTAATACAGGATCTCTATTAACATTGGATAACTTTGTTACAGTTATCAATATATCCATAGGATATTCTTCAAGCTTTTCGATGTATTTAAACATTTTTGGATCTAACCAACTTCAATCCTTTAATATATTTTCATTTGGAATAAATCGTTCTTCAATACTATTTAATATCTTATCAAGAATTGCAAAAGTAATAATTCTAAATCGCTGAAAAGGATTGATATTCTCTACAATCTGAAGTCCAATTTTTGTCCAGATAATATTTTCTTTTTTTGAGAGACGTTTATTTTGAAAACCTACACTCAATTTTAAAAATATTTGTTACAAATTAAATTTGTAAAACACTGGACAAAACACTATTGCTTTAATTAATAATAATTAATATACTCGTATTAATATTAATATTATTAATAATTATTATTAGTGATTGACTATTGATTTATCGTCATGACAAATATTATATATTATTAAATTATAAGTGGTAATATTATATTACCACTAACTGCACATATGATAAAACGATAAAATCAATATCCAACATATCTATGGGTAATCTATAAATAAATCTTATATCTTTCGGTTGATCGTAAACATCAGGACTTTCCATGTTTTATTTTCTATTATTGTTATCAATATGGATAATTAATATTATAATACTTTAAACAATTTACCCAATAATTCCACTTTTAATTATTTATTATTATTATATTACTTAGCTCGCGCCATTAGTCACAACCGCATATGAGTATATATATAAAAAAGACGGGGACCCAGGCAGCGATTATTGCCTAGCTGCCTTGGCCAGGCCGACACTGCTAGTGGCATGAAATGCTGTATTTCTGGGTGTTCGAATAAACGCAAGGACAACGAATTCCTTACTCCAAGAAGCTATTTTTCATTTCCCAAAGATAGTATTAGGTATAGTATTTATTGTATTTTAATTTTTCATAAAATTGTTTTTTATTTATTATAATGCTGAAAACTTTAATTTTAACATGTTTTTTTCAAGCTTATGACGCTTAGTAGATGAAGAAGCCACACAAATCGCTTAGCAACTATCAAGCATTTCTTATATTAATCTTCTTATTTATAAGGTCATGTTATAGATTATCATTTTAGATTCTGAACGGAGTATTTTTTATTAGTTATGAATTATTATTAATTAATGTTATTATTTAAGATGTACTATTTGGTTAAAAAAATGCAAATGCAATTCATTTTTTCAAATAGATCCTGTTATTTTGAAGATAAAATATTTAGTAATTATCAAAAAAATCGTATGAAATCTGATGCCATTCCAACGACATTCGAAAATTTGGGTGAAGAGGATCCAATTGTTGAACAATTTCAAGCTCCATTGAATGATGGTTTTAATAGTGAAACTGAAATACCATGTTGTTCAACATCCATTGCAGGTAAATCATACAATTTTTTTTTCTGATTGAAAAAAAATTGTGTTATATGTCTTAAACAAAAGGGTTAACTAATTATAAAAACTATAAAAATTTATCATTAGCAAAAATTGTATTATTATTTTTTTTATCTAGACCGGTCTACTATGAACACATCAAATGCATCAACATCGTCTGAAGTTGAAGTAAGTAGTCTGGGTGTTCAAACACCTATTCATTTGTCCACAAAAACTCCAAGAAAACTAAAACTTCACAAAAGACTTATGGAAGAAATTCAATTGAGGAAAGAATCTGAAGACAGAGAGAAGGACTTAATACATAAAGTTAATACTTTAAGTTTGCAATTAGCTGAGCGATATTCAGTGGACTATTGTCTTCAGGTGTGTAAGGAAAAATTAAAACCTACTTTATTTATGTTGGTTGATTCTCAAATGAAAAATTAAAAAAAAAAAATAAGAGTCATAGATTTTCAAATGAACTGCTAGCTCTTAATATTTTTACTTTCTAGGTCCTAAAGTTTACAAATTTCTACAAAATTCTTAATCTCTTCCTACTAGTCGAACTTTAAGGCGGTTGAAAGTGGACCGTTTTTAAGAGGTTGAGTATAGGCAATATGTTATATTCATTGGGAATTGCTGTGTGAGTGTGTGTGTAGGTAACTGATCATTAGTGTACGTGAGTTCCCCGAACGCGTAATTATCACGTTTTATCAGTAAACAGTTCAACAATAATTTTATTACCGTCACAGCGCGAATTGACAAAACAGGTAGCTAAATACAACATCGTATTTACCTAAATTATAATGTACCTAAAACCTTTTTAAAAAGTATATTACCCAAGTCTGCATACAATTACATGTAAAACATAATATAATATATAATATTCTAGACTGACAAATCAAATTGGTTTTTGGAATTTGCTCTAACTTAAAAACCAAATAACGCAAACACCTAAAATTTTCACCAAATATTTATATTGACGTTTTCTATGAATGATTAAGTTTTCAAAGTATTTTGACTTATTTATAGACAATTTAAATTTTCGATTTTTCTAAATTTTTAGTTTGAAATAAAATATATTTATTACAATATTTATAAATAACAATGTATTATATTTTAGACTACCATATCATCTCCGTTCAGAATCGTTTTTCGTACCTATACAATGATACCTATAGGTTATGCATGTTTAAAAAATGTAATTAAAATAATTACAAATAAATAATAAAATAATAAATAAATGGTGGGAGTTGAGCAGGAATTGGCAGGAATTAAGCACTAAATATTGGCGTTAGAAAAAGTTGATAAATAAAAATGGGTGGGGATGGGGACATGTACGTGACAAATACCCGTTAAGGTACGGTTTCCCTGCAGCGTCTAGACGCGCCGTCTGGACGCGACGTCTGACGCCGAGACCCTACTCGTAGATTATTTATTTTGTGTGTGACTAGTTTCTCTACACGCGTTTGACGCGGCGCGTCTATCCGTTTGACGCGGCGTCAGGCGTCAGTATTAATCCGGACTAGTGTTGCGTTGTGACGCCTGGTGTCAATAAGTCAAAATTTTCATTTTCCTCCACAGAAGACAAGGCTTTAATTAATCTCGTGCAAAACAACAAATGTATTTTCGATAGTAGCCATAAAAATCTTAAGGATAATACTATTAGAGATACTATTTGGAAAAATATACCTGATGAAGTAGGAAGATTAAGTAAGTACGTATTGAAAATATAATTCTTAATTATTTATAGTTAGTTTTTCCTCTTGAGATATTGGCTCAGGTATACGTAATGTTGGTTTTTTATTATTTCTTCTTGAATCAAAGATAAAATAAAATAAAATTGTTGACAATTTAGACGAAAAAATTCCCGAAATTTTTCTTCGTCGTTAATGAGATGACCACCAATCAAATTTTTAAAGAATCCTTAGGAGTTCCTCGTGGAAAACAAATTATTAAATGGTTTTCTTTTTTTTGGAATTAAGTTCATTCGTTTTCCACTTCTTCATCACGAAGTAATAACTCAAAAATTATATTATTATTATAATGTTCAAAATTAAATTTTTATTCATTGTGAAAAATGTGAAAATTAGAACTTATACAAATTAAAACTGGGTGTGAATGAGACAACGGTCGCAGTGGTTATAATTTAATTTTGTAAAATCAAACTAATAGAGTGGTATAAAATAATAAAATCTATGGCGTCTGACGCTACAGAGAAAACAGGGCAAACGCGGCGTCAGGACGCGGCGTCAAGACGCTGCGTCTGGACGCTGCGGGGAAACCGTACCTTTATAGTTTATGTCCTCTGTCTAGTTGTCTGTTCATACATAAAATAATTATACTTAATATTATGTATATTATTATTATCGATATAAAATTTAAAATAATTGTTATGAAATGTTTATAATATGTAATAAATATTATTGTGCGATTCTTTTGATACGGCTCCAGTTTCTAGTTTAAACACGGATTACGCAGATTCATATTTTTCTGTTATTTGTAGCATTGTATAATAATGAATTAATGAATATAATGACAGTATATTATATATAATATATTATTAAAGTAATAAAAAGGATATATGCCTCTAGCTGGGACTAATATTATCCAGTGGCGGTTTTGAGTGTGAGGCAAGTGAGGCGGCGCCTCATCTAACATTTTGTAGGAAATAATACTCTAAAAGTATGGTTCTTGGCTGACCGATAGCACACATTTCGCTAATAATTTTTAACGTATTTATGATTTTATTTGAAAAAAAATTCTTCTTCGTGAAGTTTAATAATATGAAATATCATTTTTTTTTTTATAATTAGATAATTTTAATCTGTGTTTATTACTAAAAATAGCGATAAACCGATAAGAAATGCGCGAAATAATTATTACGTACACAAACCATCATATTTCAGTCGGCGGCAATATTCCGATGACACCGTTTAACGTCGCCTCTGAATTGTTACTTGTGTATATTAATTACACACACAAGCGTATGTACGCGAATGCACGCGACTGTTTAAATAAGCAGAGTTACGCATGCGCAATGATCATCGTGAGGCTCGTTTTTCATCGTCTCTGAGTGCTAAAAATAGATATGGTATACTATGGTCAGCTCGCAGCCGTGACTGCAGCACGATCAACAACAAAATATAGATATAAGATAATCACAAACGACATATACCCGTATTATTGACATAGCGCCTAATGAAACCGATTTCAATATTAGATTATATTTCTGTTTCTGTTCTTATTCGAATCGTCGTTTGTGTTGTTTCGTTTAAATTTGTCTACGCGTGTCGTGCTTTTTATTCGAGTTTTAAAATCATGAATCCAGTTACAGACGAAGTTGTCATGTTGTTGGAAACGCCATTTCGACGTTGGAAGTAGGATAATAAAAACGATTTACTGAGAGTAGGTAGGCCTATTCCGACTTTGTCAGTTTTGACTCCTGACAAAAATTCAAGTAAGGTATTCTGTAGATCGTTCAATCCAAATTTATATCAACAACACTCTTGGTTATGTGGAAGTCATTATTTACAGAAATTGTTTTGTTGGCCGTGTTTGTTATTGGGTAAAATTCAATCTGTTTGGAATACTATTGGTTATTATGATTTAAAAAATTTATCTAGGAATATTCAAATACATCAATCATCTAAAGAACATATTCATAATCATTTAGGATTAAAAAATTTAGAAAGAAATCGTTTTACTATAGTAGATATTGTTAATGAACATGGTAATTTATTTAAAAAAATTATAATGAGAATGTGAGATTGAATCGTTTATTTATGGAACATTTAATTGATTTGGTTTTATTTTTGGGAAAACAAGAGTTAGCATTTCGTGGTCATGATGAGAGTAGTGATTCATTAAATAAAGGGAATTTTAGAGAGTTATTTGATATGCATATTGTTAGGTGTTCTCAAGAAATTCAAAATCATTATAAAAGTATAAAAAACACATTTTCAGGTATGTCCAAGTCTATACAAAATGATTTAATATCATGTATTTCTGAATCCTTAATAAATCAAATAAAAAATTAAATTAAGCAATGTAAATTTTATTCTATTCAAATTGATGATACAACAGATACTAGCCAAAAAACACAGTGTTCAATTATTATTAGATATGTTACAGATAAATCTGAATTAGTTGAACGTTTCTTGGGTTTTCATAATGTTAGTGAAGACCGCACGGCACAAGGCTTATTTAATTTGGTTTGTTCTGTTTTACACGAGTTTGATATGGAAAGTAAATTAGTTGGCCAATGTTATGATGGGGCATGTGTAATGTCCGGGCATTTAACTGGTTTACAGGCTAGAGTTAAAGAACTTGCTCCTAATGCTTTATATACATACTGTCTAGCTCATAGATTAAATTTGGTATTGCAACATGGTTGTAATATAAATGCTAAATGTCGTATATTTTTTGCTAATATAACTGGTATCGCTGCTTATTTTCACAATTCCACCTCGCGTACTAATGTTGTAGATAATATTGTAGAGAAACGAATTCCTCAATTCGTTCAAACTAGATGGTCTTCACGTTCAAACATTTTAAATACAGTAGTTAATGAGTGGTCAGGGTTTATATATGTTTTTGATTTTATTAGTAAAGATCCAACATCTTCGTCTGAATCTATTTGTGGTGCTATAGGTCATTTAAAAAATTTAAAAACTTTTGAATTTGCTTTTTTATCACTCATATTTAATAATATATTCATGTATACTGACAATTTATTTAACGTTCTTCAGAATAAATCATTTGATATGGAATTTTGCTTGAGAAAAATAAATATAACACGTGATCTTATAAATAAAAAAAGAAATGAGTCTGAATTTTTAAAATTATTTAATCAAGCGGTTACTCTTACGAAACTTCCAAAAGCTACAAGAAATGAATCGAACAATCAATCAAATTTTAAAATATTATTTTATGAAATAATTGATAATATTCTAATGCAATTACATACCAGATTTCAAGACACAAATAAATTACTTTTCTTACAGTTAGCTGATGTAACTAAATTTAAAGAATATTCTTGTAAATTTCCAGAAAATGCTTTAAATAATTTGAAATTAACTTATTCTAATATATTTTATGATATAAATAAATTAAAAGTTGAATTAGAGGTTTTGTACAGTGATGTAAAATATCAAAATTTATTACATATTTATGACATGGTTAAAATTATTGAACAAGATACATTGAAAGACATTTTACCTGAAGTTTATAAATTATTTATTCTTATTTTGACCATACCAGCAACTAGTGTATCAAATGAAAGAAGTTTCTCTTGTCTCAAAAGAATTAAAACCTATTCTCGAAATAATATTTCACAAATTCGTTTAAGATCTCTCGCTATACTATCAATTGAAAAGTCCTTGATTCATCAACTCAAAGAAACCGAATCATTTTATGATAATATTATAAACATATATGCTAATCAAAAAGATAGGAGTATAAATTTAACATACAAAACATAATAATTTAATTTGTTTTATTTAATTCATAGTTTCAGGACTAGGCATACTAAGAAAGTTTTTTTCAAGACTAGGCATAATAAAAAAGTCTTTTTCAAAACTAGGCATACTAAAATAGTCCTTTTTAGGACTACCAAATATTTAAAAGCTCACTTTATTATTAAGAAATTTAATTTTTGTTATGAAGAGGGAGGGGGGATACATAAGTTGCCTCACTAAAAAAATACAACCAAAACCACCACTGATATTATCCGTTGAAAGTGATTCGTAGATTAAAATCTGTAAACGGTATTCGATTAATTCACTAATGTATTTTTAAGTGTGTTGCCTGAAATTTTGAGCAGTTGTCCAAGCTGTGCATTTAGCACTTTATTTCGTAACCTTGTGCATGACGCATTGTATCTAGATCTCAGTAACTACTGTTTTAATACTTATTGATCTTTTAAGATTTTTTTTAAATGTCTGGTAATATATGTAAATAGTATGGTTGAGGTAAGACAAAGAAAAATTCCCAAGTATTCATCTTTTTCGTTTTCCAAAAGATGATGATAGACGGGAAATTTGGTTAATAAACTCAGGTAAGTTAATAGTTTAAATTTTAAATCTCTTTCGAACATTCAACTAGGTATTGTTATTTTTTGACATATATTAAATCATTTTTATAAAATTATATTTCCTTTTTTTTATTAGGAAACATAAATTAATTTTCTCTTGATCCACTTAAACTCTACAATAGATTTATTTGCCAAGAACATTTTTCTCCTGATAGTTTTATGAATTCTAACAACAACAAGAGATTAGTAAAAATTGCTGTTCCGTATAAATATCTACCTATCTGAAGAACAACCATCTTCATCATCAACAGGTAATATTATTGTATTATATCAAGTATACTTTTTTATTATTTAAATCATAGATTAAATAACACTATAATTATTTTTATTTAATCTATATTAAAAACGCAAAATAAATTAAAAAAGTTATATTTTTTAATGATTTCCACAATATGTTCTTGATTTTTAATTTTATTTAACTACAGTCTTAAATTTACTTTGAAATAATATAATTTTGTAGGATTGATCATTGATGGACCCGAGCAGGATTTTTTTATTACTATTCCGACAAAAACATATTCACGTTCTAAATCTGACACGGTAGAATTAGTGTTTCCAAGTCCTTCCTTAAATTTATCCACTCCTCAAAAAAATAAAATTAATGATATAATAGAATTGCCGAGCCCAAATTTAAAAATGAAAATCGCATTCAATAGAAATCGACACTCCTAAAAAATTGAAACTGAAAAGAAAGTTAAATCAGAAAAATAAAACTATTCATAATAAAACTACCCAAATTTTTAAACTAAAAAAAAAAAAAATGTAACTATTCCGTGCATAATAAATTAAAAGCTTTATTAGATATTTATAAATTTCCATCTATTTATGCTAAATCAATGATCACAATGCAACTTAAAAAAAAAGCGTCGTAGTTGGATAATAAATGAAAAAAATTTAGCATTAGGTTTATTTTATAAATCGCCATCTGCGTAAACATTTTTGCGTTTACAAAAAGTTAATTGCCGGGACCATCTACTATTTGTCGATGGATCAGTCAAAATTTTTATCAGGTTTAAGTAAAGTATTTTTTAATCATCTTCAAAAAAAATTTTAGTCCCAAGATTATAAGGAAAAAGTGTGCGTTGTTAGTTTTGATGAAATGTACCTATATTAAAGAAATTTTAGAATACTTTAAAGATTTTGATTTTATTGAAGGTTTCGAAGATTTAGGACGTTATGGACGATTTAATAAAAGTGCAAATAGTGTTTTAGTTTTTATGGCTCGTGGTATACACTCTTCATGGAAATTTCCAATTGCTTACTTTCTTGCGCATTCTGGAGTGAACAAAACCATTTTAAAAAAATTAATAATTGATGTTCTTCAGAATTTATTTGAGGTCGGTTTACATCCAAAAATTATAGTTTGCGATCAAGGCACAAATAATCAGAGCACATTAAAATCTTTAAATATCTCTGAAAACAGTCAATTTATTTTTGTAAACAATAACAAAATTTTTCTTTATATGATGTACCTCACCTTCTTAAAATTCTTCGAAACAATTTTATTGGTGCCTGTTATATAAAAGATAGTAAAATTATTTAATTTAATGATATTAAAAAAACGTACGAGTTAGATAAGTTGAACAATAAAAGTAAATCTCTCATCAAAATAATAGATTCACACATTTATCCTACTTCTTTCCAAAAAATGCGCGTTAAATTAGTCGCTCAATTATTAAGTAAATCGATGGCAGCTACTATCCGAACTTGCAAAGAAACAGGACAACTTCAGAGTGATACTTCTTTAAATACCGCTGATTTCATAGAATTTGTTAATTATTTATTCGATTGCCTTAATAGTAGATCGTTATATAGCAATAATCCGTACAACTGTGCATTAACTGATTCCGGGACTGTAAAACAATTTTTAATAGAAGCTTCTACGTATTTTGTAAATTTACAAAATCTAAAAAAAAGGAAAATTATCACAACCTCCATGTTTTAAAGGGTTTACTCAAACTATTAATGGGATACTGCAATTTTTTTTTATCAGAAAAATCAAACGGTCTTGTATTTTTAATAACAAATCGTCGTTTCAAGACGTTTTGGAAAATCTTTTTAGTATATTTAGACAGAATGGTGGTTATAATAAAAATCCTACTGCCAGAACTATTAGGACCTCCATATGAAGTTTATGTATTTTTTCTTTATTTTCGTCTAATAACACCAATTGTGAGATAGTCCAAGGAGTTAATGAGACGGTAATTATTGACGTCAGAAAACCACCATAAAATTATTTCTGAAAATTTAGATATTTCTGATTCTGATACAGAATATAATTCCGAACTAACGATTTTTTCTTCTTCATCAGTTAATGACAATCCTATTGAAAATAAATCAGATAACATGGATACTCTAGAAGATTGTTCAGTTACATATTTTGCAGGGTACTTAGGATATAAATGTTTAAAACAATTTAATTGCAATCGTTGTAAAAATAAATTATTCACAGATAAATGTGTACACCAATAATTTGAAGAAGGTTTACAAATATGAAATAATAATAAAATACATATTCAGTAGTCAGTATAAGTACGGTTAATAATTATTGAGGTTCTTAGTTTAAATGTTTTATTCGGAAATCTATTTCGATTGAAACACCGATAACGCGGCTGTCGGTTATCTCTTAGACAAGTCCATAATTGTAATCGCAGCGGAGTAAAATGACACCCGAATTAAGATTAGAAAAATTATGTGTTCATTCGTGCAACGCTACCTATCGGCAATCTGTTTAAACACGATTTTAGTATCCAAAAACCCTTATACCATGGGCTATCTGTTTATTATATAATCGATGGTAAATACCAAAGTTTTAAAGTACAATAAAAAAAAATATTTTAGTACATTCGCATAAACACTACTTATAAGAGGGGGGGGTCCTGAGATACCTCTTGGCTACCCGATTGGTTATGATACGTAAAGCAATGGTGAGAGGTCAAAAGGTACGTAAATTAAAAGAGTATAAGAAATGTTGACGAAGAATAATATACATGCTGTCCACGAGTCGACAACGGTAGCCGTGGCGGTAACGAGTAGAGTCGATTCAAATCGAGTCACCAATAACAACGAAATTAGCGACGGCGGCTCACAACGTCAGCTGATCGCTTATCATAATCGAACACCATTGTGCGTGTCCGTGTGCGCGTGTGTGTGCGTATCTGCGTATGTTTATTTTTTTGCTTTCTTTTCCGTTTCAACATGGCCAAAATGTCTAAAGTGATCGTTGTTGTTGTTGTTTTTGTTGTTGCTGTCACTGCCTTGTGTTCATTGTATACATCATCGCCTGTTAACCAATACAATATTCACTAACTCCGTCGTTGTCATACTCATCGTCTAGTTTTCGCCATCCGATGTTAGCTTCTGTTAACGACCACCGTCGTGTCTGTTGCGTAGTCGCGATCCATGGACAAACCTGCGAACATCACAGTGGCATTCCTTGACGCCACCGCAACAACCACCACAGCCGTCGTTCCAGCAGCCATCTCATCCTCCACCACAGGTGCGTCCACCGGCAGGGGTTGCGACATACCTGGATGTCGGAAGAACAATCAAAAATGGTGCTGTGGCACTGAACAGTGTCCAATGTGTCTCAAGTTCCGCAAGTCATTCCACTGTAAAGCGTGCGTTAGCAGTGGTAACTTTGGCCATTCATCAGCCGCCTTCGATAAGGGCAAGTAAGTAGTACAACACCTGTTTATCTATCATCAATCAGTTGTAATAATGTACACCATTGTTTTTACCAATGTTTTTCTCAAGCAAATATTAACTGGATATAGTATACTCACATTACTTTAATATTATGAATATATTATGAATATAATCCTTTGTCATTATCTATCAATGTTTAATATATCTATGTAACAGTTATCTATCTCAACATTTTTCAACCTTTTTATGTTCACATTTCTTAGCATACTCACAAATGTCAATTTGTCTATTTTCCCATAAGTTTTAATGGAAAATAAAATAAATGATTATGAAATATTTATTTATTTTAATCAGTATGCATCATATAATAAAAAAAATATTAAAAAATAATGTAAATTTTATAATTTAATTTTGTTTAGTTACACTTAATTTTTTTTAAATTGAATTACATAAATAATAAGATAACTCTTAAATCTATTACTTACAAAAGTCTTTTATTATATAATTTAATGAACGTGTAAGATGAGAAAGACCTTTCTATCAGCATTACTCATTACCAGATATTTCATAATTTATTTAATTTTTCTGCCATTAATCTTTTTTCCTGAATACCTACTCTCTTATATCTTTAGCATACCCCTGGTTATGAAACGCTGATCTTTATTACGCTTTTAGTACTTGATTGAATCATCAACTTTTTCAAAACAATGATGAATAAAATAGTACTTTATTCCTATAACATCTTACCTTGTTTTGGGTTAGGTTAGGAAGTACTTTCATTAAAAACTATTTAAAGTCTCTTAAATTTAATTTATTCTTAAATAGTTTCATTTTAAATAAAAATTTTTTTTTCTGGTTTAAGGCTTTAATAATACTTATTATATTACATGTCTTATATGATATGATACCCATATTTTTATTGCATTTTCATAATTTAGTTTAACATTTTTATATTTATTAGTAAGTATCTTTTAATATCAACCAAATTTTAGTCATAAGTTATAACTAGTATTTACAATTAATTTTTTTTTTTTAGATTTTACAAAAAACAAGGAAAATTTCAAAATATTGTCTATAGTTCTAACTTATTCAAAAATGATTGCACTAAAATGTTTTCAAAAAAACAATGTACTGCTTTGAAGGTATATACTTTTATTATAGATACAATTACCTGTTATAAATTGAATTATAAAATTAATATTTCAACTTTTTACTTATATATACTCATGTGTATACATATATATAATTATATTTATATTTTAGAAAATAGAAACTTCAATATTACAAGAGAAAATAAATTTATTAAGACTTGCGCTATCGGACAAAAACAAAAATCTGACAGATAGTAAGATTTGTATTACTGTTATTAGATTTACAAATTATTTTCTTAATAACTATTTTAAAAAGTTAAAGAATGCTAATATTTTTTTACATTAATTAATAAATATAGTTGTAAATATACCATTAGTGCATTTACATTATGTTATTCTATGTTAACTTATTTTAGTCACTAAGAGCAATTTTTCCTTATTTTTAATTTCAAATATATAAGAGAACAACTTATTAATTTTTAATTACAAGCTAATAAATGTTATTAGAATCTACTATATCTTTATTTCTACATCGATCTATTTTAATGCTTTATATATGACTCATTTATGTTCTAAGTTCTTATTACATAAATTAACAAAGAAATAATAATTTCCAGCATAGATTAAACTAATATTTTTGTTAAAAATTACAGTTTTTTAATTTTTATTTTAAAATAATTATATTTTGATAGTTTCATAATAATAATTCTTATCAGTTCATAACTTTTCATGTCGTACTTTACCATTTTATATTAACTGAAATGTATGTAATTTTTAAAATACTACAAAATATCTAAAAAAAAAAATGTTTCATTGATTAATTTTGTTTATGGTAATATTATTTTTTACAGAAAAGAATCAATTAAAAAAATTAAAATTAGACATAGATAATCAAAAGTCAAGAGTTGATCGATATGGAAGACGTGTGGTTAGATTAGAAGAATTTACCAAAGTTCAAGTAATTGTATTAAATAACAAAAAAAGTGAATTATTTGCTATGAGACCCAATTTAAAAAATATTATTCAAACACGCATTGGTCAACTAGTCACGCATATTTTTCCATTAAACGAAGTACATCCAACCATTTTACAGTAAGTAAAAAATGTTTTAGTTTTGGTTTACTACTCGTATTCTATTAATATATTTAAAGCTATTTTTTTATTAATAAAAACTAATTTTTAATATTCTACCAATAAGTTATTAATAGAGCCCGGATTAATATGCACTAAAAAGTATCAAAATATGCCATATAATATGCAGTAAAAATCATTATAATATCCAAAAAATATGCAATAAAAAAAATTATATTAAAAAATTAAAAATTATGTTAAGCACGAAAAAAATACAAATATTTAAATATAAACACATACAAATAAATACATAATTATTTCTATTTAAAAATAAAACAAAATATACAACTCAAAATGTGTGTTTTTATTCTTTATTGTTAAAATTAATTATTAAATGATATTCAAGTTTTTCTTTGGTAAAACTGTGCCGTCTATCTGTTAATAAATGCTTGTGCATTGAAAATGATCGTTCAAAATCTACCGAAGTTATCGGAGCAAAAATTAATGTTAATAACTTTTTAACATGTTATACAAATATTTGCTTCATTTTATAGAATGTTTTTAAAAATATTTTCATACGTTTAATAATTTTTACCTATTCTACTTTAAGTCCAATACATTGTTTATAAATAGGGGCCGGAATTATATTCTTTTGCATATTTTTTTTGAGGCTATTCAGTCAGACGGGGATTCGAAATCTTTACCAATCATGAAATCGGTTAATTTATGGTAAATGTCTTTTAGCATATTTGAGAATATATCGATATTCCATATTTTTTATTGCATTGGCGTAAATAATAAAAATTATATGTGTCTGATAATAGTGATATGATATTGATATATTATATACCATCATTATGCCCTTATTAGTAATGTACTGTAATAGTCTGTAGTAGATAAATGATTTATCTTAGATAACGATGCCCAATGAAATGGAATTATTACTACACTTCAAAAATAGCTCCAGGGGTTTGATTATTACCAAATGTATGGTATAACACTGCAGTGTCGTGTAGTGTAGACATAGACATAGATTATAGTTTCATTATATTTCTTTATAGTTACTTGTTTTTACTTGTTCATAATGCCGAAAACACTATCAACAAAATTTAAAAATTTAATTTCTCAGTGGATTCAACCATTAAATAAAAACAATATAAATTTAATATAAATGTACTGTGCATTTAAAAGTCTCAGTTATCACAACATGTAGATACATTTTCACACCAAGAAGCTCTAAAGCGTAAGTTAAATACTTCAAAACAATTGTTTTTATCAGAATCGACTTCTAAAAAAAAATGTAAATGAATTTTATGAAGATTTATGTTTGAGTCTTATTGCCGCAAATATTCCATGGTATAAATTGCAAAATCCACAATTTCAGGCATTTTTAGAAAAATATACCCGATGAAAGTCTGCTAAGAAAAAAAAATTTTTTATTACATTGTTATAATAAAACTATCCAATATAAAAAAATGAAATAAGCGATAATAATATTTGGTTTGCTGTTGATGAGACAACAGATATAAATGGTCATTATGTGGCGAATTTATTGGTTGGGATATTAATGTAAAATCAACGGATTCGTTCTTTTCTCTTATCAAGTAAAGTTTTTGAAAAAACTAATCATTATACTATGGCTCGATTTGTGAATGGTGGGTGAAAATTACTGTAGCCCTTGGGCGGAAATAATGAAAAAGTATTGTTGATGCTCACAGATGCTGCATCATACATGGTAAAAACTGGACAGTCACTAGCAGTTTTCTATCCCAACTTAATTCATGTTACATGTGTAGCTCACATATTAGCATCTTATTTTGGCTATTTTAAAAAATTATAATTCCGGCCCCTATTTATAAATAATAGTAAACAACAAAAAACTAGATGTCTATATAATAATTTATATTTTTTTTTTATTACTTCATACATAATATTTCAACTTGTTTAATTTTTAAATTTTTTCATATATTTTTAATTGATTACAAATTTTTGAATATTGATAAAATTAATTAAAATTAAAATTGTATTTTATAGGAATGAAGAACTTGATGTTAATAATAGTTTAAGTCATGCACTAGCTGAGGCTTCTAAATTAACTTATGTTTGTGGTCAATGGGTCGATACTTGTGAAGAATGGTCAAGGCAAACAGAGCTGGGATACCGGATTGTAGCACCTACTTTACCAGCAAATGGAGATTACTCTGCATATAATGAATGGGGTTTATATTTATAATAAATGTATCTATTATATTTAAGTAATAGTACACCTTAATAACACTTTTTTCATTTTTGTTTCTTTTCCAGTTTCAGATAAGAATAGGGATTATGCATTTCATCAAACATTTTCAGAACCAAATCCTGCTTGCACAATTAGTGCTGCTCTAACGTATACCTCACAGTTAGTGAAGCAAATTTCTTTTTTCCTAGATGTTTTTTTACCCAGGCGTCCACACTTTAGGTACTATTATCATGAAGAAATGTGTTAACAATATACCAAGTTTAATATTTATTTGTTTATAGTGAATTTTGTGGCAATGAGCTAAATGAAACCAAATTTTCAAAATATGTTACCCATTTGAATGCTAATGTTCTTTATTTGTGTTTTTCTCAAAATGTTGATCCCAAATTATTACATCCAGATCATACATTAAAAAATGTATTGCAACTTTTAGATACATCTGTTAGTGATCTAGGAAGGTAAAATTAAAATTTGTTATATTCCAACTAAGTTGTTATTTTTATGTAATAGTGCTTTAAATGTTTAATTTTAATAATAATATTGTTTATTCAAAGAATAAAACGGGCAAATTGCCCAATAGTACAAGTAAATAAGAAATTTTTATAAAATAAAAATTTTAAAAATAATTTTCATTTGAATGTCTTAACTTATGACTGATTTTAGGGTTGAACCTCCAGATATAGATAGTAAACTGTGCAATGCATACGAAGAAAAAATAACTTTTCAATTACTTTCATCTAATGGCGATTCAGATTCTGAAGATGACAATTATTATGAATGGGAAGCAGTAAGTTATGTGCTATATTCAATATATAATATTTTAAGTTTTTTAAGATTTATACACTTACATTTTATATTGAAGGTACCTAACGTTGAATACCCTGCTGACCACAAAAAATTGTCAATACAGTCAGCTAGTAGTGTTGTCAGAGCAGGACTTGTAGCTAGTACAGCTGCCAGTTTAGCATCTATGTGGCGAGGATGGACCAAATAATAACACTATCATAAGTAATATACGATTTAATAAAAAAAATAGTATACATTTCATTATTTAAAACATGTTATAGGTCCCACTATCTGCACCTATCTAGAATTGTTATTGCAAAAACCACAATTTTTTTTTCAACAGTGGAAATTAAAAAGATAAATTCAAACTGTTATTGTAGAATAATATTAAAGCTCAGCTTTTTTTTTTTTTTTGTACTATTTTACATTGTAAAATGTATTGTTTTGAAATAGAGTATATTTTATGTTTTTGTTACCAAAATATTATATTATTATTCTTATACTAGTTGATTATTTCATTTTTAAAATAATTTATATAATATATTTGTTTATATGTTTATATTATTACAAAAATTACTGACAAGAAAAACACATATTTTTAAAAACAACCATTTTAGGTTGTTTATATATATACAACATGCACAATATGTTTTTTCTCTTTCACTTAAATAGAATTTGAACAAATAATATATACTTAAGTATTTAATATGAAGTATAAAATGCAAAAGTATGTAGTAATTTGTCAAATTTTATCTATACCGATGTAGTTGTAAAATATAATAATATGGACTATAAAAGTCAAATATATATTCCAAATATTAAAAAATTATACTTATAATAATAACTAATATTAATAAAATAATAATGTAATAATATATATATATGCATATATTTATAATCAATTGCTACATTTTATGACATATTGATTATTGATGTAATTTTGTATCTCCTAATTGTTTTGAATTCAGTCATATTTTGTTATTCTAGGCATACATTCAGTGTATAACTTAAGTGCTAAAATGATTTATCAATAAGGCTTTGTATTAAAACAATTTTAAATGAAATTCAGTGTTAAAAGGAAATGTTTTCAACTTAATTAATTCGAAAAAATTATATTTTGAATAATTTTTGTGTCAGTCCTCGATAATGTAATTCAATATTTAACAAAGTTTTATTAAGCAAAATTTAAAAAGTGCTTTGATATATTTCTCTGGTATGCCTTATAGGTGCTTAATTAATCTGGTTTCTATATAATTTAATATTAAAACTAATAATTTACATTTGTACCTAAATATGAAATAACATACTAATCAGAAAAATTGATTTATTTTAATTAAATATTTGAATGATTTTCAAATTTTCACTAATTACTTGACTTATTTTTTTTTTTCTTCTTTAGGACAGCAGCTAAATTTTCCGCGTTCAAATTCTGTTTAAAAATATATTCATTGATATTTTATAAAACCAAATTAATTTACTTATTAGTGTTGATATATTTACTTTCAATAATTATTATTTTCAATTAACTTAGAAAAATCCTTAGATCAGAGGTTCCCAAACTTTTTATTATACGACCCATTTTGAGAATTTTTTAAAATTTGACAACCCACAATATCAATGAATGACCTATTTTTTTTAGTTAATGAGTTGCTTACAACAAAATACATATATATATATTTATTTTTAATATAAAAATATAGCGTGACCCACCAAAAATATAATTGCGACCCAATTTTGGGAACCTCTGCCTTAGATATATTGTAAATTTATTTGAATAAATACCTTTTCAACAACTCTTAATTCATCCCAATTAAAGTCTTGTACTAAGGCCGAACAAAAACTTTCGTGACAAGTATTCTTTAATAACTGCATAAGTTCCTTTGACATTAGCCTGCATATAAATTGATCGGTTGGTTAAAAATTGATTAACTTAATACAACCATGATGACCTCATGTAGCATAAATATAATATCAAACGTCTAAGTGTCCCCACATAAAAACAAAATATAAGAAATAACTGATCTATTTATTGTTTGTATTGTACTAAAAAATATTATTCTATTTTAAAAAAAAAAAACTAAATATGATATGATAATTGTCAATGTATATTGAACTGATGATTATATAATATAATATAATATATATATATATATGTTACCGCCAATGATGATAATTAGGTATTGTTAAAAATGACTAGTCTATGTTAACACTGACGGTTTTACATAGGCATTGATATTATTGGCTAGTCATTTTAGAGAATACCTAACTAAGATAGACAATAATAGAACAAATTTAATATTAATACATAATTTTTATGATTGACCAGTTATTGTCATTATTGACTAAAACTATGTAGCCATTGATAATTTTAGACAATGAAAAACTAACAACCAACCTGGTCGTTCTTGCCCATTGAGTGTTATTATATCATACTTACGAATGTATCTGTAATCCTTTGCACTTTTCTTCCCAATTTTTTCCTTAGCTAATTTAACTTCTTGCAATCTTAACATATATTTCTCTTTGTTTAAAAATGATTTATTATCTTCAAGTTTATTTTTCAATAAATCAGATAATGCGTTGTAAAATCATTTGAATTCATTTTTTTAATAAAACAATTCAATACTTTTCGAAACGAAAAACTATACGAAACTATAAACTATATTATACGAAAGTACATCGTAGACTGTAACAATACTTAGGTTAGTTGCCGTGAGTAATAAAACTATAAAAGATACCTATTATTATTCGTTATAAAACAGATACCTACCTAATCTTAACGTGGGTTTTTAAAGTCAAAACGATAAAAGATAACATTGACTACACGTCTCGTCGATAGGATATGTTATAATAACTAGTCAATTTATCAAATTATAATATCGTCTGATTTATCAAGTCAATGTTACAAATATATGTTGATTATAGATAATGACCAAGTTACCCAGGCATTATATAAATTGGCTTGTCAATATCTTCATTACCTGAATTTACGACATTGACAGTAACATATATATATATATTTATATACTAGTAAATATTCACTCTATACCGGAACAACTACACTGGGAGTGAAGTCCATACACGTGACAATTATCTAATCAGAGAAAGGGTTCAAGTGATATACCACCCAACCCACCCAAGTGAAACGAATTTCAACATAAGCCCTGACGGTCTTTTCAATAGGAAAATTTGAAAATTTGAAGAAAAAAAATTGTATTCATCACTTAATAATATTTTTTTTTTTTTTTTACTTAACACAATTTTAAAGTGTACTGTTACGGGCATACATAACTAATGTAATAATATAATACACATAAGTATCACGATGTTAGGGACATATGTGAATATAATCTCATAGACCTTGGTGTAGACATAATATTAAAAGACAAATACAAATTATGAGTAATCGGAAATGCGTGGGAACATATAAAAGACGTGACCATTGGGCACAACAGATGGATAGGCACATTAGTCAGAATATATAAAAGATGTGACCATAGGGCACAACAGATGGATAGGCACATTAGTCAAAATATGCGTGGGATCATAACGAGCATTACGATAAGACAGTGTGGTCAATAAGACATATATAATATATATAATATTATATGTGTATATGTATATGTACGATAGGGATAAAACTCTATATGTGAAATCACACATCCGATGATTCACACGGGAAAAGGCACTACTAACCACATCCTGCGATAGACATAATCGAGATTAGGAATGAGAGATTCTCACAAGATCGGGGTATATAAGGAACTCGGGAACAGACCCATTTTCAGATGTGTTTTTAGTCTTGTTATGTATGCACCTTCACGCTACTTTATTTTATAATTATTTTGGACTTAGAATAATTTTATATGTGAATTAAATATTGGACTTGGAATTATTTTAATAAAGTTATATTTAATAAAGTCTAGAGTTCATTATTTCATATTATTTAAATTATCTAACATTGATTGAGCAACTGTCACTTGAGGACTCTTCTCTCGTTGCACTGTCCGGTACTCCCATACCGGCACGCAACAGTACCTAATTTGATTATTAAGAAATATATTATCAATTATTTTTTTTAATATGATGTATAAAAGTTATTTATTTTAAAAATTGTTTTTTTATTAAGTATAATCAGTCTTATAAAAAGTACTTTTTAAAAGTATTTAAAATATATATTTTAATAGTTGATAAAAAAAGAATTTAAGTACCAATACAGATACTTCGAAAAAATATTCATAGATACTTTTAATACTCAAAAAAAATTCATAATGTTGTTTACCTTATAATCATAAAAAAAAAATTCAAATAATTTAAAATGTACATTCATGATTTACATGAATGTAACAAATAAAATAGTTTGATAGTTTGAAGTTCCTATTGGTCATAAATCAGAATTAAAATTAAAATTTTGTTATGAGTTTATTAATTTATATGGATATTAATATAGCATATTATTGCAGTCATAACAGTTCATAATGTTGTAGATTATGTATAGGGTTCTCTAAGTTATGGTATTTGGAGTGGAATTGGTTTATATGGAAAATTGTTACAAGCCACATACTGTAATAAGTACCTATTAACTATTTATATAGCACGGATAATGTGCTGATAAATCTTATTAATATAAGATAAATATAATACATTTATTTATTATTTTATTGCAATAAAACAAATAAAATATTTAAAATATGTATTTAAGTATATGAATACTTTTATTCAAAAACTTTTACTCGAATACTTAACAAAACTAAATATAACCTTATAATTTTACTATCCAAGTTTAGAGTACTGATAATAAAACATTTTTCGTCAGTAGCATTACCTAGTTTCACAAATATTAAATATATTGTATAATAGATGCTTTAGTATTATATACATAGTATAGTATACATGTTTACAGGTCCGTATTTGTGGGGGGATAAGTTTCCCTTGTTGCCCCGGGCGGAAAATTTTTTCAATCATTAAGGGGACGGCAAATGTGTACCGACATATTGGTATTATGGTGCATTATATACATGATCACACATAGATCATAGATAAATTTGTTTTATAATTATATATAATATAGGTGGGTACATCCTTTTTTAATACTAATATAGTATATTATACTAATAGTATAATATATATTTTTTGGGGAGGGGGGGTGTTATGACTTGGGAAAGGGCGGCTCAAATGTGTTGCCCCGGGGCGTAAAATGTCTAAATACAGTCCTGTATGTTTAAAAAACTATAAAGATTTTTCTTAAAAACAAAAATATTTGAATTATTTTAAGTATAAGATTTGCGGCATATATGATGTATAGCCAAATGTATTGGAATCAACATAATTAATTTACATTATTTCAATGGCTTATATTTTTCTGATGGTGGAGTAGAGATGAGAAAAGGTAAGGTTTTTAAATGTGCATAATTATTTTCTAATTATACTTAATCGTATAATGTTAGTAGACTGTAATTTTTTTTTTAAAAGATTCTCATGAATATGCATTTAAAAGACTTATCAACAATATAATTGAGATAACGAATAGTTATTATATTATTTTAAAACTGTCCAATATTTGACATATATTTCGTCAGTTATTACAAGACCATTTATAGTTTATAATTTTATTTTGTCGCACATCGGTGAGTGTCATTGATGGATGACTTCTCACTTCACCTATCGCCATGTAAATACTAAATTATATTTTTATCTTAAGTTTAAATGTAATTATGTATGAAGTACTCTAACCTCATAAACTTATTGTGCCCAAGGTATAGATTATAGTATACATTATATACGGACAGCTAATATATAGCGTTATATAAATGAACAAATACAAATGAATCCCAACGCACGATGGTCGGTGTATTATTGTGCGAATGTAAATTCCTACACAAGATCCAGCAGATCTTACAATACACAATTATATTCACCACACTATTAATTACAGACAGTAGCATATTAACGGGTAGAATATGTGTACTATGCAAGAACAATAAATATTTTAAGAAACTGCGACGCATTAGTTATCGCTTTGGCTGTCTGAGCCCAACTGAATGTGAAGTTAGTAAATAATCCTGTTTTGACGAAGATGATTTAACATAGTTTAGGAACTTGCCATTCCATCACGCATAATATAGGAAAACGAGACATTTTATCATCTGGAATTAAAAAATTAACCAAATCACTATCACACTTAATTAGGAATATGCTAAGTTTGTGCCACGAAATAGATTGTACATGCAATGGCGTAACTACGGGATGGCAAGGCACGGCAATTCCCCGGGGCCCTCGACCATCGTAAATAGGTGCATAAAAAAAATGTTAACTAAAAAAAAAAAAAAAAATCAATCGGCTTAATATATCAATAAAATAATATTAGTTGTTTTATGAAAATAGTAATTCACTTGCAATTTACTATTGTTCGGAAATCGGAATTATAATAATAATTGATATTTAAAGACAGCTGTATATCTTGAGTATGGTAGTCGTATAGAAATACATATACTATTAGGCCTAATTATTTTTAGAAATTATAATATGACATGTTTGAATTTTACTCTTGGAATCAATTTAATAGCTACACTAGAGCCAAAGATATAAATACATACAAATTAGTAATAACTTGGGAAAACACACTTGGCGTATCAATAAACGAACGCCGTATGACCGCTGGCGGGCACACGGCGTGTAACGTGTTAAAAGCATTTAATAATAAATATTAATAAGTCAATGTGTATTGTTTTCGTCGTACGACGATTCTCAATATTACTGCACGTAAACGTATTTTCTAGTTTGTCCGTGTACACGAGTACACGTCATTTTACATTTGACTATCGAAACGTCTGGACAACTGACATAGAATAGGTAAGTTTAACTTTTAGTTTTAAGTTGTAATTTTTGCTATACCGCGTATTCAAAAAAATTTGGAAATACTTAAATCATTGTTATTATTTAGAAAATTGAATATCTACCATACTCGTTCAACAATACAGTACAATTATAAATTTAGTTTTTTAATAATTTATAAATAAAAGTTAGCTTTTTTTATTTAAGTTGTACCTAATTACGGAAGATAAAAACAAAATGTTAAACAGTACTAGTGGAGCAGCCAAAAAACGTAAACAAAAAAAAAATTGAAGAATCTAAAGCAAAACTTCCTAAAATTACTAGCTTCTTAAAAGATGCTAATAAGGAAATTGGACCAGATATTTCAAATAATTTAAGGAACAATATTACAAATTTAGATGACCATCCTATAGAAAATGTCAATAAAAATCCATTAATGAATAATAATGAACCAATAATTTTTAATACTAATGTCAATTTGATAAATACTGAAAATGTAAATATTGTGAATGAACCAGAAAGCTTAAAAGTAAATTTACTAAAACCGCAAACACTAATTTTAGAGAATACAGATATAGGTAGTTTTCAAGGAAAAACTTTAACAGACCATTTGAAAACCATGATAATATTTTCTCCATCATGTAGACCAACTGGTCCGTTTCCTCGGGGTCCACTTCAAAATAATAGAAAATTTTCTAAAATTTATTACCAAAGACAAACTAAGCAGAGTTTTGTTGAACGAGCTTGGTTATGTTATTTATTAAAATTGGACGCAGTTTATTGTGAACCATGTTGGCTTTTTTCAAATATAAGTCAAGATCAGTGGCATAACCATGGTATAAGCAGTGTTGGGAAATATCTAGATAAATGTATCTAGATAAGTTATCTAGAAAAAAATTATTTATATTTTATCTTATCTAGATAAATTTATACTCAGTTATCTTTATCTTCATCTAGATAAAAATCTTGTTATCTATGAGTACCAATCTAGATAATTCATTTAAATAGAATAAAAATAAAATTTGAAAATTTTAAATGTTTTTATATTTTCATTTTTACATTTTTCTGTGCATCATATACCTATTACACAGATAATAACTGACAAGATGACAATCTTCTTATGAAGTTCATTTTAAAAAAAATAACTCTTTATATTATATGTTTATTTTCAAAATGTTTGAAATTTGTTAAAAAAATACAGAAATGTATTGTTATTTTATTTTTTAAATCTAAGATTTTTTTATTATTAAGTTAGAGAATGATTTGTCACCTTCTTATGAAGTTCATTTCAAAAAAAATTATTATAAATTTTATGTTTATTAATGTTTGAAATGAGTTTAAAAAATGATATTTATTTTAAAATGTTTTTAATTATGAATATTTTACCTAATATCTGTAGACTTAGTATCCTGAATATTTTCAAAAACAAATATGAAATTATCTCATATTTATCTAGATAAAAATGTACTTATTTTTATCTTTATCTAGATGAAACTTAGTATAACTATCTTTATCTGTATCTAGATAAGAATTAGTATAGTCATCTTTATCTTTATCTAGATAAATTATTTGTTATCTATTCCCAACACTGGGTATAAGAGACTGGAAACATTTATCACAAAAAATTTCACAACACAAAAATTCAAAGTCACACTTAACATCTTGTTTTGTATATGACCAATGGAAACAAAACAGATCTTTGAATATAAAAATTGAAGAACAATATAGATATAATGTAAGTTTTTGGGCCCAAGTTATGGAAAGACTATTTAGTATAACTCTAGCTTTATCTACAAATTCTTTAGCATTTCGAGGACATCGTGAATCAATAACTGACACATATAATGGAAATTTTTTAACTCAAGTTAAACTTTTAGCAAAGTATGATGATGTATTAAAACACATAATGAGCATGCCTAAAGGAAGTATCAAGTATTTAAGCACTCAAATACAGAATGAGATAATACACTGTTTGGCAAATTAACTTAGGAGAGTATTGATTTCAAAAATTAAAACTGCGCCATTTTACTCCATTATTATAGACACTACTCAAGATATTTCAAAAAAAGACCAACTAAGTGAAGTTTATAGGTATGTAAACATTATAAAAAATTAAAAATCAGAACCTGTATCTATTGAAATTGAAGATGTATTCCTTGGATTTTCAGAAGTGTGCGATCATTCCGCTGTTGGTTTATCAACAAAAATTAAGCAGCTATTAAATAATAATAATATGGATCTATTACAGTGTCGTGGACAAGGGTATGATGGGGCAAGAGTAATGAGTGGCGCATATGGTGGAGTTCAAGCCCTTATCAGACAAGTACAGCCTAATGTACTATACGTTCATTGTGCATCACACAATTTAAATTTGGCAATTAATGACGCGGCAAAATGCTCAATTGAAGTTGAATCGTTTTTTATTACTTTAGAAGATATTTACACATTATTTTGAAGTAACATTAACAGATGGGATTTACTATCAAAATTTACTGAGGAATCTACCATCACTCTGAAAAAATTAAACCCTACTCGTTGGGTAGGTCGATATTTGTTACTGTTGGCTATTAAATTGAGATATATTGATATAATGAAAGCATTAAATGAAATAAATTTGAATACTAATAAGCCAGATGAACGAAATTAAGCGATTCGTATAATTAAAATTATGAGTACCTTTGAATTTATTTTTATATCTATAATTTTAACAAAAATACTGTCTCAACTTAATTTGGTATCAAAACTCCTTCAGTCAAAAAACGTGGACCTTTTAAAAGCTACAGACAATTTAAAAAATGCTAAAACAAATTTAGAAAAATTTAGAAATGGATATGAAAACGCAAAAGCTAATGCTCTTAATATTGCTAGTAAATGGAAAGTCAACCCAGAATTTTCTAATAAAAGGAAAAAACTAATAAAAAAAACATTTTGACGAACTCGTTCAAGACTTTAGGTTTGAAAATAATGAACATGCATTCAAAATTAACGTGTTTTATAAAGTTTTGGATGTCGTTTGTTGCCAACTTCATAACCGTTTTGTAGGAATGAATGAAGTGTGTAATTTATTTAATTTTATGAGCCCTAATGTATTAATTTCTCTTCCAGAAAAAGATATAATGGAATATTCACAAAAGATTTAATTAAAATATAGTAACGATTTATCAGCTGAATTTCCCCTACAATTAGTTATGCTAGTTTCAATGACTACTATAAAAGAAGAGTTAGCCAAGTTAAACTCAATAAAAGAATTTTTAGAGTTTTTAATAAAACAACCATTACTAACTTCAAGTGTTCCAGAAGTAGCAATCGCTTTACCAGTAACATCAGCCAATGCCGAACGATCATTTTCAAAGTTAAAATTAATAAAAAATTATTTAAGAAGCACCTAAGAACAGAAACGCCTTAGCAATTTAGCAATCTTAGCCATAGAAGCTAAAGAAGCAGAGAAAATGGACATAAATATATTTTAAGATATTGTAAGATATTTTGACGTGACGTTGCCGGTCTGTGACGTGACGGTGACGTTCCGTACAGTGTGAATCGACTTTAAGGTCTCTCAATATGAACGTATTTATTTTTTTATTTACAAATTTTCATATTGAATCTCCATAAATTTATGCTCTATTTATATAAAATATGCTCTAAAAAATTGTATAATTAAGAAATATGCAAAAATATGCACTCAAAAATTTTGATATGTTTTTCGTAGTGTCTTGGAATGAATTTCTAGCTCACTTAGCAATAAATCTAATGGTTCAAAAAAATCATGCAAATGCAACAACTTCCGAGCCCTACTAATGAATAATGACCATGTTAAGTAAAATATAAAAGACTAAAATATATGTATATAACGTTTTCTAGCGGTCTTAAAATTAACGAAACATAGACTATAGCAATAACTATAATAACGATACAAACGGCACCGGTCGTGGCTTTAATGATTATCGAACCATGGGTTTTTATTAAATTGGTAAATCTAGATAAATTATCTACAAAATAAGATTATATTTAACATTTTCATTATGCCTATAATGACCATATTACTATGTATAACAATAATAAACATTTTTCTTTCTTAATCATCACTTTGCTGTTCTTCATAATAATATTACCTATTTATATTTATTCATAATATTTTTCACTTTGAAAATTGAACACATTATTCTTTGTATATAGTACTGTTACAATAATAATAAAATATTATTTTTAAAATTATCTATTCTTATAACTTTTGTGCACAAAATATTTTATATACCTAAATAATTTATTGAAAATTATTCCTAATAATATCAAATAGTTTATGTATTAAAATATACCATAAAAATAAAAATGTATTGCAAATACAAGTATATTTACCACTAGTTCCTATATAAAAAACCATCACCGCTATACTTATAAACGCGTCATTGTATAATGCTTATACCTTAAGTATACTAAGCTTGAGGTAGACCAGTGAACACGTATAAGATGACGCTCCACATGCGGTATTTTCCTCTGTTCGGTTAAAAGCTCCGTTTTTTTGTGAAAGTGGTACCAAAAAATCCGTCTTGCAAAAACAAAGAGGTCGGTGCAACTCGCGTGAAATCGGTCCATTATCGAAGGTGTGACAACAGTTCTAAATTCGCATAATATCACATAGCACGTGCTTACTATCGGTAACATTCAACTCGTTTGACTTCGGGAACCAGTAGACTTACGATACCGGTCGCAAGCTCTACGTACTCGGGGCGTCGAGACGAATTCGCCGATACGCGAAACGTATCGGAATTCGCAAATTTTTCGAACCGCATAAATTTGCACATTCAATTATTTGCTCGTGTCGGCTCGAAACCGGTATCAAAACATTCATCTGGACAAGACGAATTCAATACTGTATCGCATATGACCATAGTAGTAATAATGGGTAAGTAATTAGCATAACAATTATCGCCTATATCACACGCCCGCCGCCGCCTCGTTGACCTCGTACAAATCTCCTTAAGGGATGGCGAATTGTACGTCGATGAACCAGCTTCTTTTTCTAAAGAAACAAAGGCGGACATGATCAAAGAAATGGTGAAAATAAATTGTTCTAAATTTAAAGTACCACGGACGTCTTTTTTGAGTCTTGCGAGTCCTGCACCTTTCCATCATGTGGAAATGATACCAGGAGTCATGGATACAACTACAGAAATGGTGGATACAGGGAGGAAGAAGAGGAAGACGTCGCGAAGACATTGTCAATCCTGACAAAAACATCGTTACTAAGGCACTAGCTTTGGAAGAGCGGCATAAAAATAATGAGGTCGGAAACATCATTGGTGACCTTGTTAATGAACTATTCAGGGTGAGATCCATTATTGGTGAATTGACAAGCGCTCAACCGGTTCCAGTCACTTCTACCAAATCGGTGGTGAATGTTTTTGACAGCAAGGCCGATGTTGGGACCGAAACACCCATCTGGTGGGACATCGGAGCGCCAGCCACACAGGCTCAAACATCCGTCCCTAACAAGAGGAAAAAGAAAGTAGATCAAAGCAAGACCGCAACTGAACCAGTCTCCCAAGAATCTCAGAATATGGAGATTGACGGGCCACAGGTTGAAACAACCAAAAGCGGCACTGCGGACAACCATGCAAGCTGGTCTAAAGTGGTTGGTAGGAAAGCTAAAAAGTCGGCTACTGCTGAGTTGAAAGAACGGGAACAAGTGGTCAAGGCCAACAAGATGGCAAAATCAATACCACCTAGAACAGCAGCAGTACTCGTCAAGGTGGCAGACGGATCCACGTACGATGACACGGTACGTCAAGTACGACAGTCGGGTGTGGATCCTGAAGCACTGGGTGCAAGAATCAGCGCAATGCGTCGCACTAGAAATGGTGACCTGCTCGTAGACTTGGGGAAGAGCAAAGCTTCTAGGGCTGCACTTGAACCACTCAAGAAAGCATTGGTCGAATAACTCGGCTCACAAATCGGGCCAGTTTCTAAACTAGGAACTTTCCTAGAAGTCGAAGTAGTAGACATCGACTCGGTTGCAGACAAGGACAAGTTTTGCTTGCCATACAAAAAGCTCTATCTAAAACCAACAAGAGTGATGATACGGCTATGGCCAGCATTCCAGAGATAATTGTCACCGGTCTTTGGGGCCTCAAGTCCGGTCAGCAAGTGGCAACCCTTCGAGTACCGAGGAATATCACCAAAGGGATATCCCACGTAAAGATCGGCTGGAACATCTGAAGGATCAGGCCCAAAAGGCCGGAACCGACCAGGTGTTATAGGTGTCACAGTTTTGGTCACACCACGATCAACTGCAAAGGGCCCGATATGTCCGCGAGCTGCCGCAAGTGTGGTGCTACCGGGCATAAAGAAAAGGATTGCACAGAGGATAAATGTGTGGCTTGCGAACGTGCAGGGCACAACGTAACGCCGCACAGGCTGGCTCTGGAGCATGCGCTGCACGACGGGCAGCTGAAACCTGGAGAATAGTTGGACAACGCAATGATTAACTTTCTCCAGATCAATCGGCATCGAAGCGTCATTGCTCAAAATCTGATGCTACAAACCACTGCTGATAGGGGATCCCAAGTACTACTCATCTCTGAGCCAAACTGGACTCCAACGGCCGATGACAATTGGACATCTAGTGACGATAGAAATTGCGCTGTCCTCCTCAAAGCCAGAGCAAGCTTCGTCGCAGAATCTAAAGGATCAGGTCGAGGTTTTACTTTGATTCAATGCGGAGGTATGCGCATTTACAGTTGCTACAACTCCCGCAATGATACAACAGATAACTACATGTCCTTTCTAGCCGACTTTGAACACTCGGTCAGATCCACGCCTCAAGGAGTGAACATTGTGATAGGTGGTGACTTCAACGCCTGGTCTACCGAATGGGGATCTGCGAGTAACGACCTTCGTGGGGAGCGACTAGCGGACCTCGCTGCCAGCCTTGATCTCAATCCGAGCAACCTAGGGGACAAACCTACCTATCGCCGAAGTAACGCAGCAACGGTGATAGACGTCACTTTCGTTCGGCTGTCCCCACCAGTCGAGATAAAAGACTGGCGAGTTCTGGACAACGTGGAGTCTGTCAGCGATCATTTATACATAGAATTTCGCATAGACTTAGTTCCAGCCACACCCCAGGAGACGGAAGGCCCACTTCTACGAGGCTGGGCATTTCGGAAACTCGACAAGGTAGCGCTAGACCTCCACCTTGAGTCCTCAGCTTGGGTTCCCCTACCAGCGGAATCTTCTGCTGCTCAGGCTGCGGATATGCTAACTGACTACCTTGAATCGGCATGCAATTCATGCATGCCACCAAGAGTAGCAAGCATACGTGGTCGCCGTCAAGTACACTGGTGGACACAGGAGATCGCTGAGTTATGACAAGATTGCTATCGACTAAGGAGAACGTACCAGAGGTCCATGCGTAGGCATTCTAATCGGCAGCACACGGAGGAGCTACGAGAGGTCTTCAGCGGTAAAAGGAAGGAACTCAGAAGGGCTATACGATCGGCTCAGCATAAAAGTTGGGAAGAGCTATGCCACGCAGTAGACATTGATCCCTGTGGTCTCCCTTATCGAGTCGTGACTAAGTGAATCGGTAGGAGAAAACCCGGTATCGAAGCTCGCGGAAGGGAAGACGCAGTCGCTGATCACCTGTTTCCTACGCTTCCTGTCACCGGCTGAGCTCTTGAGCCCTCGCTACTGGCTAACAACGACCAGCATCCAGCGAACGAGTTCACACTGAATGAGTTACAGGAGGCATGTCGAAGGCTCCAATCGGGAAAGGCAACTGGACCCGATGGCATACCCAATGAGGTCCTCCTGAGGGTCGCCCAGATCAAGCCAACAAGCCTAATTGACACGCTCAATGTTTGTCTTCGTTAACGCGAGTTTCCTAAGCGATGAAAAACCTCAAGACTCGTTCTCCTGCACAAGGGATCCGGCAAGCCGATCGAAGAACCGTCGAGTTACAGACCTCTTTGTATGATCGACTCCACGGGCAAACTTCTTGAACGGCTTCTCCTGGCCAGACTCAACGATCATCTCGATCGCACCGGACAGCGATCCGAAAATCAATACGGTTTCCGAAAAGAATGGTTCACTGAAGATGCCTTAGAATAAGTTCTCCGGGCTGCTCACGGAGCGGTACTAGGAGCAGCACAGCATCGCGACATATGCGTTGTCGTCTCCCTGGACGTCAGAAACGCGTTCAACACCGCTCCTTGGCTTAAGATCGACAGTGCCCTCCGGAGCAGGAATGTCCCTTCGTATCTAAACCTTATGATTCGATCGTACCTCAATGGGAGATACCTGCTTGTAGGTGAGGGGCTGAACAGGTGATCAGTAACCTGTGGAGTTCCACAGGGTTCGGTTTTAGGACCGACTCTATGGAACATCTTCTACGACAGTCTGCTGGACTTGGAAATGCCACCCGGCGTGCAACTGGTGGCGTTTGCTGATGATGTAGCGGTCATAGGCATAGCTAGAAACGGGGAACTTGCTGGGGCATTGATCAACCCAGTCCTGGATACAGTAGCTCGTTGGATGCGCGAGAACGGCCTCAAGTTGGCTCCTCAAAAGACTGAAGCTGTTGTTCTGACCCGGAAGAACAAGTACAGCGAGCCAGATCTGGTTCTGGAAGGGCATGATGTACCAGTAAAAAGGTCCATTCGATATCTCGGAGTGGAGCTGGATACTCGGTATTCTTTCACGGCTCATGTGGCTTCGATGTCGAAAAAGGCAATTGATGCTGCAAGGGCCATCGGAAGACTCATGCCTAACGCTGGTGGACCATCACAAAGAAAGCGAGCTTTGCTCGGCTCGATTGTTAATAGCAAGCTTTTATACGCCTCTCCAGTATGGGCCGAGCAAGGTACTAAAACGGCGAAAAACAGAGCTGCCATGGCTAGAGCTCAGAAGACTATCGCGCTACGCATCATTCGGGCCTACCGTACTGTGTCGGCCGATGGCTCTCTGCTACTCGCCTCAAGTCTGCCTGCTGATCTTTTAGCGCTCGAAAGATCAAGGATTCGCAGAATGGAGGAAGCCGATCCTACGGTCCCAGCTAACACAATCAGAAAGGAGGAAAGGAAGATCTCAAATAGCGCCTGGCAACATGGGTGGGATCGGTCGACAAAAGGAAGATGGACTCACAGGCTCTTCCCAAACGTTAACAGATGGCTCAACAAACCACCTATATCACTGAGTTTCCATCTCACTCAGGCTCTGACAGGACATGGATGTTTCCGGAGCTATCTGCATAGGATGAACAGGACTGCAGACAGCATCTGCACGTACTGCATGAATCCGGATGATACAGTAGAACACACCATTTTCCATTGTCCTCATTGGGCAAACCACCGCGAGGTCATGCGCCCCTTCATCAACAGCAGACTTCCTCAACCTGAGGATATCTGTGATGTCTTGTGTGGTCCTGAAGCCTGGTCTGAACTGGATGCTTATATCCAAGCAACGTTAAAAAGGACTAGGAACGCGAGGAACTAGGAGTCAATCAGGAACGCGATCACTAGGTTGGCGGGTTCTGGATACTGGGTCGAGAAAACGCCATTAAGCATAATTTCATTAAGCAACACTGTATATTATTGTAAGACCATTCGATATACCTACGAGACACCTCTAGGCAACTAGGGCGTACTGGTTGGGATATCAATTGTCAACTGAAACGTGTGACAATTGATTTTATTAATAAACGATAGGGACCGAGTGTGCAGTAATGTGATAAACGGCTCCCGCTCGGTCCTCGGTTCAAAAAAAAAAAAAAAATATACTAAGCTTTTATCATAAAGTGTATCGGTAGGTTGTCTCAATAGTTTAGGTCTAGGAATAGGTAGGTAGGGGTGATCGGTTCGACTCTCAGCGAGCGTGATAAAACTTCACAACAGCAAGACAGCTGATGAAGATTTAAATATATCTATTAAATTTCAAACTATATAACCCAAATTAAAATAAATAATTTTTTAATATTTTTAAAATTCATACTAAACATAATTATTTTTTGGTTTAAAAAATAGTAAATTTATAGTTATTTAATTATAATGAGCGATTTGATCAATAAAAAAGAACTATTGCTAAAAATTAAAATTGATACTATATTAAAAATTATAATTATATGAAAGTGGAGTAGAGGGTAATTCTGAATCATATCATTGTACATTATGTTATGAACCCCTGAATATTATAATAAAATTTTAATTATAGGTATTTATATAAATGTACGGGTATTTAATTACTCTGTAAACTGATTGTATGCGTGTGTCTATGTACAATATTATTTACCCATACGACTGTCTAAGGAATTTACTAATTCAAGTGTTGGGACCGGACGACCAGTTCGTATGAAGAACATGCACGACACACAAGTCAGTCTTGGTCTTAAGCCTCGATTACACTGAGCGATTTTGCACACTGATCGTCGGTGATTAACTCGCTGCGACTGAAGTCGCTCAATGTAATCGATCTAGTCGCTTACTCGCCGCGTGTTGAATACTCGCTGCTCGCCCGCAATTAAAGTTGACGGCCGGGCTACTTTAGTCGCTAGTCGCTGGCGTTTTTACACTCCAGTGATTGAAATCACTCAATGTAGTCGGTCTAGCTGGCAAAATCGCTAGTGTGCCAGCGAGTAGTAACTGGTCGAAATGTTGGAGGCTGTAGTTCGCGCGGCAGTTGTTGTGATTTCTCGTTTATTGCGACAGAAGTTGGAAAAGAAGAGGGAGCGAGTTTAATCGCTCAATGTAATCAGATAAGTCACTACACTCTCACACGCGCGCGACTTAAATCACCAACACGCAGCGTGTAAAATCGCTCAGTGTAATTGAAGCTTTACAGAGCATTCGAGTTATTATATAGAGCATTATTACTACATTTATTATACAGAGCATTTCAGAAATTGACTATATTATAATTATTATTGTACTTTGTCAGTGTTTTTCGTATCTAATTTACAGTGAAGTTAAAGTTAAATAACATTTATTTTTTATTTGTAAAGAACACACGATTAAAATATGTGTAATACCAATTTATATGAAAAATAGGGGCATATAAATATGTTGAAATCAAGATCTCCAAGAGAAGTCTGGATAAAAAAATGATTAAGTTTAACCAAATTTAGTCATTTATAATTACTCCAAGAACTGAAAAATAATAATTTAGAATACTTCATCAACTATTTGGGGATTGATGTCCTACATTTGATCACTTATTGAGTAAATACTTACTTTTTAATTGCAATTTTTCATAGTTAACTTGATTAAAATAATATATCTCATTGTAAGGTGCAGTGGTGCCAAATGAGTTTAAACATACTCGAGCAGACTAGGTAAAATAATGTTATGTTAAGAGGAAGCCACACATGTATTTTATTTAGTAAAAATAGCGCGTTAATATTTCAAGTGCTACGAAGTCTACAATAAAAATAGAGACATTATTAATATACCGTTGGAAATGATGGCAATGATAGAAATGATGGATGATGACATTTACTATGTTTTGTTGGAATCAGATTTTTGAAATTGTATTTTTTTTCTACAAAATTTCTGCAAACAAAAAACTTGTTTTATACTCTTTGTAATGTCTTAATGCTCGCTTGTATATAATGTTTTCAAAAATGAGTTTCCAACAAAACATAGAAAATGTTATCATCTTTCCAACGGTATATTTATTATGCGTCCAATTTCATTTAAGACTTCGGAGTACTTGAAGTTCGAAAAAGGGTTTTGCAAGAAAGTGTATAATTATTTACACCATTAAGCGGCGCGCCATGCGTCCAGCTAAACGCGATACGATGAGTTTCAACAACGTAACGAATTTGTTCCGCAATCTTGATAAAAATAGAACTGCCGCGATAACGATGGATTCTACTATCCCGTAATATTCGTTGAATCAACTGAATCTCACTTATCTATGAATGAATAGTAATAACTAGGGCCCGGAACTTGATGATCTAAAAATATATAAAAAATGCACAAAAAAAATGCATAAAATGACATAAAAATGTTAAAAAATGACACGAAAAAATGATATTAAAAATGTATATTTTACTGTAAAAATTGATAAATAGGTAAGTACTTATTGTTTTGATATAAAAATTAAAATATTAAAGTTATTATATTATATTATTGTTCTATCATTTATTATTAAAATTATTTTTGTTTAACTAAATAAAACTATATATTAAAAAATACTACTTTTCGTAAAACTTCTTTTTTTTGTTTTTTTTTTTGACGAATTTCTTATTTTAAACTACTCTGTAACAAAAAAAAAAAGCATTTTAATTTAATAAAAGTGAAAATTTTTAAGTAGATAATAATTTTGTATAGATTTATTTTACCTTCAAATTTGTTACACTGTACAATTAAAGTTTTCTTAATATTTTCAAATAAAAATGAACGGCGATTATCCGACAGCAATGTTTTATAGATCGAAAAACTTCTTTCTACCTCAACAGATGTGATATGGGCGTATTTAAAATATGTGATATCGTTGATGTTCATATCATCTGGTAAACCATTTAAATCATTAACTTCTCCGTCTAATATCTTTGAAATTGTTTGCACTGTATTGTAACCCGTATTTTTTTCGAAAACTGCATTAAATTTATTTTGAATTTGACGACCAATATTATTTGGAGCTTGTTGGATATTAATTTTTTCAGCTTCTATAATTTTTATAGAATCTGCTAAACTAATTTTAGATGACTCAAGTTTAGCTATTGAATCTGGTAAAGTTCCGAAATTTGATTTTATGTAAATTAAATTTGACTGTAACTCTGAATCGGATAGTAAATCTAAGACGTTTTCAATTGATACTGCGTCGTTTTTATCGAATTTTGTTACGACATTTTTTATGGTATCAAAATGTTCGCAATAATAAAACGCTGCATGTAGCCATGTTCCCCATCTAGTAAGTACTGGTTGTGGCGGTAATGGTATAGTAGGTGCAATTTCTTTAAAAGTATTCACTCTTGAAGGTGCCTTTAAAAATATTTTTTTTCCATTCGAAATTAGTTGATCAACTTTAGGGAAATATTTTCTAATTTCCTCTGCTACTCTATGTAATGCATGTGCCACACATGTTACATGCAACATTTTAGAATAAAATACTTGAATACATTTACCCGCTTTCACCATGTAAGGTGCGGCGTCACTTAAAAAAAGCAATACGTTGTCATGTTTTATTCCATTCGGCCAAATAATGTGAAGTGCTCTATCAAAAAGTTTAGAAATAGTGCTATGGTTGACTTTTTCTAGAACATCAGTATAAATAAGAAATTGTTTTCCTGGATGATTTGTTTCCAAAGTCCCTATGACAACATTTGCAACATAACGCCCTTCTGCGTCTGTAGATTCGTCAATAGACACCCAAATGTTTTTATTCTCTACATATGTTCTAATTTTTTGAATAGTTACTTCATAGCATTCATGGACGTAACCTTTTCTTAAGGTTGATTCATCGGGAATAATTCTATTCGTGTATGTTTCCAAAAAATGTTTAAATGCATTATTTTGTAATTTTTGTAGAGGAATATTTGCAGATATTAAGGCATGGCATAAATCGTAGTAAAAAGATGATTTTTTAGATGGGTCAGTAATCAAAGTTTGAACTTTACTTGAATTTTGTTCTTCATTTGTATTTTTTTTTTTCAGTCCATTAATATGTTTAATGCGAGACACGTGTTGTTCAACAGTAAATTTTCTGTCTGCAGCAACCTTAACTTCACAAATTTTACAAAACAAGACTGTCCCATCAGTGGAAAAATATCTTTTCCAAATTCATCAATAAATGCTAGTAAACGTGATCTATTTGATGATTTAATTTTAGGCATTTTTAATTAACGTTTAAAATTGATAAAAATTGCACAACACAGAACTTAACACTTTATAAATCGTACAGTATACACTGTTGAACGAACAATGCTGTCGAACTCAAATTAAATGAGAAACGAAGACATGCAATTTTATCAAACACGGGTTTATGTCGATTGCGATAACGCCGATAACCGATTTTAAGTACATGGGTGTCCCGGGCCTAAAATAGTATCTGCCTACAGTTTATTAAATAATCGTAGATCGAGACAACGACAAAAAAAAAGATAATGAACGTTAATAATCGACAAGCTAATGGAAACTGCATGTGTTACATTAAAATGTAACTTTCAACAAGAAAAATGCAAATATACATATAAAAAAAGTACAAAAATGAATAAAATGCACCAAAAATACTAAAAAATGACCGTAAAGCATAAAATTCCCTAAAAATGCAAAAAATGCAAAATAAAAATTGTACCGTTAAATTCTATACTTCATGAATTAAATTTCTGTATAGACGAGCATTAAATGTGAGCATTAGAAAAAAAGATGCAAATGCATCAAGTTCCGGGCCCTAGTAATAACTAATAAGATAGAAAACATGTTGATTGTGACCCAAGCGAGTGGTATATCATAATACAGCGTTTCCCAACCTTTTTGCAATGGCGACTCATAAATGTAATCTTTATTAGGTACGCGACCCCTCGCTAAAAATAAAAGTATGCTGTAAATAAATAAGATTTTTATTATAATCTATTTTATCATTGAATATTTTATAAAATACAATATACTGAATAATAATAATTTAATAAATAAATAAAATTAATTATAAAAAAAATAGTGTAATAGAAAATTGCTGAATTTAGTGTGAATTTTGATTCTGGATGATGCTGTTTTTTATCGATAGATAAGAAATATTCCATAATCGTAATAACTTTACGTAATTTATTTTACAATATTTAGACTTCACATTATTAATATAGAGTATGAAATAAAATATAACATAAGCATTTATCAATTTACGGTTAAAATAACTGTAATCGTAACCACGTGTCGCGATCCAATAATGGGTCGCGACCAGGCCCGTACTGGTCCACCGGGACTCCGGGAGTTTTCCCAGTGCGCCCCATGATCAATTTAGAAATTAGCGCCCCTCTTCCCATTTTTTTCTATATAATTTTAATATATATTTACTATATATTAGAGTGTACCTATTTTGTTATGTGTGCATTTATTATACAAATTTTATATTTTATAATTGTTATGCATAAGTATTAGTATTACTTCTGTTACAGTAATATTATGTAAATAATTGTTTTGTTATCATTTATTTTATTATAACTATTGAGCTAGTTATAGATATGACTTGTGAAATCCGAACACCGTAATCGATGTAAGACGTGTGTGTACATTGATTATTGTGTTTATTTCGGTTTTTCCACAGACCATATAAAATAGAACCATGAAGTACGTCGTAATTTTGTTTTGATAACACTATTTTATTATAATAAAAAATAATATTGGATTATTGACAATTGTATTTTTGTCCCATTTCTTCGTGATCTATCGTCAAACGACAACCATGATTATTACGATTTACTGCCTGTAAGACGTTATACTTATACGTAAGGTAAGAATATACTAAAAATAATTGTTATTATTAGCCATTAGGTTATCTTAAATACATTATACACTAGGTGATTCGAACGCAGATGCGTAATTAATCGCTTAGAATTAAACTTACGTATATACATGGTGTTTCTGAAATGCGTGAGTACGCGGTATACGCATTTTCACTGTGATCCCAATGAAGATTTTTTTGAAATTCGATTTATAACATCAAAATCTGGATATTTTAAAATTATTATTGGAATATTATGTTAAATGTTAAAATTAACACATAGCCGTATTTTTTGCAAAATTCTTAAACGAATCGAGATATCGCATTTTATTTTATACTTATTATAGTGAATTGATCGTACACTTTATGGCTTACATAAAGAACATTAATTATTGATTTGATTAGAGCTCAATTCAATACTTGTCATTGAACGATACTTAAAATATTAAAACTTATTATTATTTTTGGGCAATGGCCCAATGGCCGTTTTGTCACATTGAATCGCAATAGTTTAATTTTGGGAGAGAACGCTCTAAAATTCAAACATGTATTTTCATTATTATTATTCACACTGTACGTTTAAAATCCGCATTTATTAATTAATTAACTTTTAACATTAACACTTTTTTAAAACGTCGATCACCTAGTGAATAGTGTTACACTTATTAGTGTGTAATGCACTCTAATAAAACTTGTTATTTTTGCCGTGTATTAATGCTAAATAAATGAGAAATGATTTAAAAATATAATTTATACTATTTAAATATTATTAGTTAACTGTTGTGGAATATTGTTTGGGAAAATGTTATTCTTATCCATGTAATATTTTATATTTGTATACATACTTTTTAATAATTATTAATAATTATTAGAAAACAATTTTATTAAATAAATAAAAAAGTTAATAATAAATACGTTATTGTAGAATAGGAGAAACTCCAGTATTAATTGGGCACGTAAAATGTCAATAAATCTATAATTGTCGTACCAAAAGTGCATACGCGCTTGCTGAAAGGTTAATGTACATTTTTTAAGTATTTTAATATATTTAGTTTCTATGGATTCGAAAAAGAAAAAGAAGAGTGGTTACGAATTTCGGGTGGCCAAGAAAATGAAAGCATTTCAAATGTCTGCTAATTCTTCTCAAAAAATAACTCATTTTTGTACGAATAACTTCCTTAGAAACCCCAAAACCAGATAAACGAGATGAGATCAACGAAATTCTGAATGAAAAACTAGAGTTAGCAGAATTGGAAAAAATACATGAAATAACAACAACTCAAGTTAAAGTAAAAGAATCCAATGTAGATTTTCTTAAATATAAAAATCAAGATGCGGAAATCAATGAAAATTCAAAAGAAGTATTGGTAGAAACAATAGAAATAAGACAAGAACATCATCAAGATATAACAGGAGAAATTGTGCAAAAATTATTCGCTAATGAAAAAATCGACGAAGTTATAAACTATTTTTGTAAGCCGAAAAATATTGATATAGTCAACTTTTTTATTTTTCATCCAATTCAACCGACCAATTCTTCATTAATTTCTTTACCATTTAATGAAAAAATATTTTTTAATGACTAAGGGGATTGTAAATTTAATCGTAAATGGTTGACATATGATGAAAACAATCAGAAGCTTTTTTGTAGTGTATGCTTAGCTTATAGCGACGGAAGTTCTAAGTTTTGCTCTGGATTCAATGACTGGAAACATACAAGTCAACGAATTAAAGAACACGAAATATCAAAACATCATAATTCAGCGGTCAAAGCATACATCATAGAAAAAAGGGAAAAGACGGTTCAACATTTATTGTGTGGTGAATAATTGCAAAAAAGAAAAATTGAAGTTAATGAAAGGCGATGTATACTATTGCAGATTATTGAAGTCATAAAAATTAATTGGTAAGCAAGGATTACCATTTAGAGGCGACAAAAGTGAAGCAGCTTATAAATTAGATGATTCCTCGTTAAACCATAGCAATTTCTTGGAAATCATTTTATTATTGTCGAAATCTGATAGTATATTGAAATCTCACATAGAAAAATCGATTAAATTAAGTAAGAAGCATCATGATAGAGCACAAAATATAAATATGAAAGCATTGAAGACCACTACTAAAATTGGAAGAGGAAATCTAGTTACATTTCTCAGTGCAACTACAGTAACTACAATAATAAAGTTGATTGGTAAAGAAATTAAAAATATGATTTCAAGAGAAGTTAAAAAAGCCAAAATATTTTCTGTTATGATGGATACAACAAAGGATTTATCATCATATGATCAATGCTTGATTGTCCTTAGATATGTACCACATAATGAAGTATGTGAACGGTTAATAGGGCTGAAACACGTAACTTCGACGTCTGGGAATTCACTTTTTGAAACTTTAAAGGATACATTGGCTGAACTTGATTTACCACTGAATAATTGTATGGCGAACGCTTTTGATGGTGCGGCTAACATGAGTGGTCATTACAATGGTGTAACCGCTAAATTGTCTGAAGTAATCGCTAATCATGTTCATACATGGTGCTATGCGCATGTGTTAAATTTAGTTCTTTCTGATACAACTCAATGTTTGACTCCTTGTATGTCATTTTTTAATCTTGTTCAAGAGGCATTCGTATTTTTTAAGGAATCCTATAAAAGGTTAGCTGTGTACCATAAAGAAAATCCATCGCTAAAACTAGCTGCTAGTGTAGCAACTAGGTGGAGAAGCAGAAATGACGCAATCGTTAAGATATTTGGTAGGATTGATTTTTGGATTAAAGGTGATTTAAATCCAGAAAGTGAGTCAAAGTTTGTTTACATTCAACTATTAGTAGCTCTATACGAAATATCAATTTCTAACCAATTTAATTAAAAAATTAAAAACGACAGTCTTAGTTTAATGAAAAAGTTTTGCTCTTATGAAACCGTTTTAGTCGCAATGATGTTTCTGCAGATATTTAAAATAACAACACCGTTATCCGATTACCTTCAAACAAAAAATCTAGATTACATTCAAGCCTGGCGTCATGTTTTTAGTGCTCATAAAAGCTTACAATCGGTTAGAAACCGTTTTTGTGATATAACAAAAGCTACTAAAACATTCGTTGTGTTGTATTTGTCCAAAAAATATAATTTATGAAAAAACAAACGAATACACTAATTATATTTAACATGAATTTATATTTCAAATAAAGAACTCATGGGGACAAATAGTTTTTTTGAAAAATAAATAAATAAAAAAATATAATAAATATATATCTATATATATATTTGATAAAACATCCATATATTAACAATAATATAACATTTTAAATTAAATTTGTATATAAAATAAAAGTTCAAATTAATTCCTCATTGTATAATATTTTAATATAAATACTAAATAATAAATACACAAGTATATGACATATTATTGTATTGCATTAAACAACAAAAAACAATTTGGTAAATTAATACCTATTAAATAAGGTCTTCATATATTTTTATAGACCAATAGTTCATATATTTAGCGATAGATGATCTAATACCGTGGTTCTCAACCGGTGTGTCACCAAAATATAATTAATTGAAATTCTAGCTTTTGATATAATTACTGTATTATGATGAAATAATAAAAAAAACACAAATTAGAAAGCAATTATGAAGATATTCTTATTGATTTGTATCTCATTTATTAAAAATATCATCAAATACAACGTTAATTCCAAAATTGTATACGTTTCAAAATGATTCATTTTGGATTTTTCTGCAAGAAAAAATATGCCGGAACGAGCAAGAAAGTACTTATTAAAAATTGTATTTCCTTTTTCAACAAAATTTAACTTAAATGATATTGCATAAATGAATCAGCATTTTCGATATTATAAATAACAAAAAGCAAAAAATAGCCTACATTAAAAGATATTGAAAGTAAATTACGACTTAAGTTTGTCAACCATTCGCCTACAATTCGAAGACCTATGTTTAGTTTGCCGATCACAAGTATCACAATAATTTCTTTATATACTAATATTGTTTTTTATGATACTTATCTATAGTATTTTATTTGAACTGTTTAAATTTGAATTAAGTTAATTTAAAGTTAATTAATTATTTTTTTTATTTTTAAAATTCCAACATATACATGTGTTCATTTACAATAGTTTGTAATTTTTAACGTTTCGAAAATCCATCAGTCGTAACAAGTGTGTCGCCATTTTCATGGATCTAAATTAGTGTGTCGTCCTACAAAAAAGGTTGAGAACCACTGATCTAATACTCTGAAGTAACTCTTAAACGAATTGTCAAACGAGAGTTGTTTAATTTAATGAACTGATAACTAGGAGTTAATGGGAGTCTATGGAAATTGGGAGTTGACTCACTTAGTTGACTCACTGAGTTGACTCCCCGAGTCAACTCATTTGAGTGAACTGAGTCAAGTTGAAAATCCCATCTCTACATTTAATACACATCAAATTTGAATATACGATAAGATAAAATGTATAAAATGTAATTTAATAATCGAATCGTGAGTCCGTCGCGAATGTCGGACTATTGATCTATTAATATTTAATATTATACTCAATAAAAATGTCCCAATTATCCGGATACGCGGCCGAGATAAGCGGCGTGCTTTCACATTACAAGTATACATTTGTTTTCGTAATTAATAATAATTATTGTTCGGATTAAGTGGTTGTCTTTATTAACCGGTGTTTTTATTAAGCGGAATCTTCTTCTTCTTCTTTTGCTTCGCCTTCCTCCCAACTATTTGGGGTCGGCCACCCTTGTCCTACACCTCCACTTTACTCGGTCAATCACATCTCCTCTGCACACACCGACATGTCATTCTCCAAAGTCTCCAACCATCTCTTTTTTGGTCTTCCTCTTCCTCTTTTCCCTTCAACGTCCATCTTCATAACCACTCTTACTGCATTCGTTTCCTCTCGCCTCATCACATGCTCAAACCATCTCAGCCTATTTTCTCCCATCTTGTCCACAATTGGCGCTACACCAACACTACCTCTCACGTATTCATTCCTTATTCTATCTTCTCTTGTCACTCCACTCAACCATCTAAGCATTCTCATTTCCGTGACACTCATACTTTGTTCTATTCTCCTGTTAACCGCTCAACACTCTGAACCATACAGCATAGTTGGTCTCACTACACTTTTATAAAATTTACCTTTCAGCCTCATTGGAATTCTCTTATCGCATAACACGCCCGATGCTTCTCTCCATTTCATCCACCCGCACTTAATCCTATGTTTTACATTAATGTCAAAGCCCCCGTCCTTTTGAACAAAAGATCCTAAATATTTAAAGCTCTCAACTTCACCTATCACATCATCATCTATTGTCAGTTGTCTCCTCATTCCTTCAACTTCTTGGTCTTTTTGTCCAAAATCATACTTAATATACTTAGTTTTATTTCTACTAATTCTCAATCCCTTTTCATCGAGGGCTAACCTCCACTCATTTAACCTATTATTGACAATTTCTAGGTTTTCTCCTATCAGAACTATATCATCCGCAAACATCATACACCATGGTATCTCACCCTGTATCTCCTTTGAAACCTCATCCATTACCACTGAGAACAGGTAGGGGCATAGAGCTGACCCCTGGTGCACACCTACTCCTATACTGATACCTTCTGATACTCCACACCGACTCTTGACACTAGTACTCGACCCTTCATACATATCCTGGATCAAATTAACATACATTTTTGGGACATTTTTTCTCATTAATGCCCACCTTAAAACTTCCCTTGGCACCCTGTCATACGCCTTTTCTAAATCTATAAACACCATGCATAGTTTTTTATTCTTTTCTCTGTACTTCTCTACTAATTGCCTAACACAAAATAATGGCTCCATTGTCGATTTTCCTGGCATAAAACCAAACTGGTTTTCTGATATCGACGTCTCACTTCTTATCCTCTTCTCTATAATCTTTTCCCAGATCTTCATACTATGACTCATGAGCTTTATTTCTCTATAGTTCCCACATTCTTGTATGTCTCCTTTTCCTTTAAATATTGGTACAATAAAACTCTTTCTCCAATCTTCTGGCATTTTTCCCTCTATCAGTACCTTATTAAAAAGATTTTTCAACCACCCAATGCTTACATCTCCTAACATTTTCCACACCTCTACAGGTACTCCATCTGGTCCTACTGCTTTTTTCTTTTTCATCGCCTTCACCGCATCTCTCACTTCCTCCTCGCCCACTAGACCAATCAATCCTTCATTCCATGACATACTCTCTAAAGCTTCTTTTGGATATTCCTCGTTCAGTAATTTCTCAAAATATTCTTTCCATCTTTTTTCCACATCCTCATCATTCGTTAAAACTCTCTTATCCTCATTTTTTATACACCAGACATCTTGGAAATCCTTGGATCGCTTTTCTCTCACCTTCACCAGTCTATAAATTTCTTTTTCTCCTTCCTGTGTTCCTAGCCGCTCATATAACTCATCATACAAATATGATATAATAAAAATAAAAATAAATAATATAATATAAATCCATAATATAAATCCGACCTCTAATTTATAGTAATCATTATTATTAAAATTACTTCTTGCTGTAAAAACTAATAATGTCTTTCTTATTATCTTATAAAAAATGTCAATGATAATGAAATAATAAATCATATATTATATGAGGTTTTAAATAAAATAATAATTAGAAGACCAAAGCCTGTCCACTAATAAAAGCTTCTATAGTTGGAAAATTGAAGGTAAAAGACATCTTATTGAATTTTAGAGTATACAAAGGTATAAAAAGTTCTAACAGTACAAATTTATTATAATTCAACAAATAAAATAAAATAATCAGTGTTTAAACTAATGAATAAGAGTAACATATATTTTTAAAGTAAATATTTGTCTACCAACCACAATAAATACTAAACACACAATTTAATATTTATATTAAAATATATAATAAATCAGAAAGCCACAATTTATTTCAAATTAAAGGAAAATAGTTTTTAAGTTTATACAACATGATTGATAATAGTATAATCATTATTCTTTTGATATATACATAATAATTAATTATCTATTTCTAATACTAAAATAAAAGAAAAAAATATTATTTGTAAATTATAGTTTATACTAGTTAAGAGCAGTTTAATATAATAATTCAAAATTAATTTTAAAATTTACTGCAATTAATAAATGCAAGTTTAAATTTCACCGCATTCGTAACGTACAAAATCTAATACATCAATTCCATAATCAGTAGCTACTTGTCCAACAGTCATAGAGGGATCTAATAAGAAATCCTGTTCCAACATGCCATCTTCTTCGATTTCAGAGTTAGATTTATTTTTGTCTATATTATCCAATGATGAGTCTTCATTTTTGTTAGCTATTTTATCGGTCACTACATCTTTATGTATTACTGAATCATCTGTTTTAAGAACGCCAACACTTTTAGGATTCATACCTAAATCAAAACAAATATTTTTATACTTCAACAAATTTTTAAATCATTTTAACTCATACATTATATAGATTTTATTTAAAACCCTACAAAATGTATCTATAAAAAATGAGTAACCATATTATTTTAATACTTATATTAACTACAAAGTACCAAATATTGGTCTAGTAATTGTCAATTATACTTTAATATGGTGTGTATTTCTATACAACTCAATGAATCCAAAGGACTTATACCAAGAAAATTACAACTAAAAATTATAAATTATAACTAACATTGTTTTTAAAATCAAAACCAGAAGTAAACATTTGTACAATCAATAATACTCAAGATAAAAAAAATTTTATCTTTTTTTTTTGTATCTTATATTTTATTTTTATTGATATAATTTGAAATATTTAACAATATTCAATCATTATTAACTACAAAACAATTTTTTAAACATTTTTTATAAATTGAATTAGTTTTGCAAGCACAGTTTTATAAATAACTACCTAATAAATATTATTTTCAAATTCAAAGAAGTTTATATTATTGAAACATTTTCTTAACTAATTGACATTTAAACAAAAATTAATTAAATTTCAAATGTATTTACCGATAACATGTTGACACATTTGTCGAAGTATTTCTTCATGAGAGTGTTCCATGGATTTTTGATTAATTTTTGTGGTATCTAGTTGTTTGCGGTAAATTAAGAGTGATCCATATTTACCACAGAGAAAATGATATCCAGTTAGATTAGACGGATGAGTAAGACCCATAATTTTCAATCCCGTATCTTGGGTGTTTAAACATGTAGCACGTCTGAGAGTAACATTTTCTCCAAGATTACCTATTGTAACTGCAACGTGATCAGCTAACGATTTACCTTCAGCACCACTTAATGCCATTAACTCACCACTTTTTAAATTAACCTGAAATCATATCATATATTTATAACAATACATTTTAATACTTAAGTTTATTTATATACCTTAGAAAATGAATTTTCCAATGCTTTTTGTTTTTTAGCAAAATCTAAACAAGATGAAGTTACTACATCTACAATGGAATGAAAACTTTTGTTACGAGCAACAAAATCAGTTTCACAATTCACTTCCACCATGGTAGCAATTTCTTTTTGATTATCAATGGCAAATGCAATAAGTCCTTGAGCAGTAGCACGGTTAGCAAGTTTGTTGGCTTTAGCCCATCCTAACCTTTGAGCTTCTTCTTTTAACCATTCCTCAGACTATTAAAAATATATAACATTTACATATACTAAAATAATATTAAAGTAGATAAATCTTAAATTGTACTGGTTAATTATAGTTACCTTTTCCAAGCTATTATCATTTAATTGTAAAGCCTTTTTACAACTTTCAAATGTATATCCTGTCTTTTTTCGTAATTTTAACAGCTGGGATTTGTTAGATGACAAATTTGTGCTAGGTATATGTATTCCCCTAATTAATAGTAAACCTCTCAACATTGTGCTAAAAAAAAAAAAAAAAATTTGTATATTTGTTTAAAAGCTTTATGTAATTTTAATAAAATATTTATTTACAATCAATATACATATAATATTAAAATATGTTATTAATTAAAGAAATTACTGATCAGCAATCAGTACAGTAAATTCACTATTATGATCAAACCCGCCTTAAAGGGTGATTATGCCCTGGTGTCCTACTTCGTAGAGCTACTAAATATACATCTTACTATACTTAGCTATTCTACCTATACTATTCTTACCTACTTCGTACTACTTATTGTTTACCTACATTATAAAAGAACTGATTTTAAAAAAAATTGATGATTATTTAGAACACCCTGATGGACTTGATGAATACTATATACAGTGGACTCTCGATAATCTGTCACATATCAGGCCAGAGGACTGTTGGATTAACGAAAATGCCTGTTTAAATGAGTTTCATATAAAAAATGCATTTTTACTCGATGTAAAACCTACATTTATTTCAATAAAACCTATAAATAATAAATACATTTATATTTTAATTCATGACGAACTGTAAATTAATTTTTTGACGAAACAGTTTAAAAAAATAAATAAAAATATATTTATATATCAATTCATTTTTGTTTTTTTGTTTCAAATAATACTTTAAGACAAAATATTAAGATAAAATACTGCCTTATTTTAATGGACATACCGGATTATGTATGGACGGATTACTGAGAGTCTACTGTACTACATATACAACAATTATTGTTTTGTGACAATAAAAAATTTCCAGTATACGACTATTTTCGTTATTATAAAACTTGTAAAATATAACAAATAATAAAATAATAATACTTATTTCAAAATAAGTATTATAATATTGCAATTTTTTTTTTAAATCTATAATATTATTTGGTAAGTTATTTACAAATCCATTATTAGAATTTGCAAGTGAACTGAGTGGCTACTAAGAACTTTCAATGTTACAAAGTTAGCCCACCCAAGTTGTCCTTAAACTTTGAAAATGGTCCAGAACGATAGTTTTTAATTTGCAAATATTTGCAAGTCTCTACTTAAAATGTGTAAGTAATTCGGGTAGCCATTAACTTTTGTACTTGTGTAGTTAGCATAATTTCTTGACTAGAAACTTCAAAGTGGGTATCAAATGAAAGAATAATCATAACAAATATTTAGAAATCATTAAGATCACTAAGACATTAGAAATAACAATTTACATATATTAATGTATATATTAGAATAACAAATAATATTAATAATATATAATATTTATGTATTTGTTGGCTTAACTTTTTAACTTAAAAAGTTAAAAAGGTTCAAAAGCCTATAACAGCCACCTAAATGACTTGCAAATTCTAAAAATAAATTTTCTAATTATTTAGTTGATTGTTAACCTTAGCTTTCGCTTGGTGAGGATTTCAAAGTTCTAGGTCAAAACAAGTGGGCTACATTAAGTTTACCCTCCCTTAAATAATTTTTGGTTTCATAATCAAATCATAATTTGCAAATTCTTAACATTTACTTGCAAATAACTTGCAAAATAATGACATGGATTAAAAAAATATTGCAGTACTTAAGTGAGCCAGCTTCATGAACGTAATAAATAGAATAAATAGTTTATATTTATAACCTAAGTTGTATTAAATAACGTAAATATTTAAATTACAGAGCCCTAACAAGATTTTTACCCCTATTCCTTAAAATGTGAAGGGTGGCCCTGAGACTATGATGATTTGTATCTTGAAGAATGAATATGCGATAAACTTTGAACATATTGAAAAATATTTTTTAAATAAATATAAATATTGTACTTTACAAAAATTATAGCATAAGAGAAATCATTTACACAGAATAATTGATACAGAGATAAACCTTATGATTATTTATTAGGTTTAAATAAATAAAGTTTGGGCATGTATAGTTGCCTATAAGTTTAAATCGAGCTGGGAGTTATCATTACTGTGATAATAATTAGGTAGTAGAAAAATTGAAAACTGAATCTTAACAAAACGAAAGTCATTTCTTGTAACACTGATGGTAGTATATATATTTAGAATTATATCCATTAAAACTAACTTGGATTCGTATAATCAATACTTATTGGGCTATAGTAATTTTTTGAAAAAGTAAAATTACAAGAAATTAACACGTTTTTGAATTAATATCCAATTAAGTATAATAAAATACATTACCCAGTTGTCTGCGAGCGGCGAATTATATCCAGAAATAGTTAACAATTTGTGAACAGACGAACACTCAGAGTTAAAAAATTTTGAGGTAATGATATCAAATTGATAAAAATATTTCTCTCCTAACATGTGCACCGGCTACTATGTTATCAATTATCAATGTTATCACGATAATCGAGTTCGGTGGACAATTCGATTTTTATCATAGTATCCAAATGTTACGATATTGGCGGAACAATTTTCCGATTTTCTTAAGAATACCGTGCGATTGTGCGAAAACAAATTTTGTTTGACATTTATCTCGCGATAGTGTTTTAGTATCAAACACAGCTTTTGTTCAAAATGTACGAGCAGCCCAATGATGTTGAATATAACCCGAGACGAGAGAAAAAACCAAATTTAAACTATTTTGAATGTTCTAAGCGTTTGGTTGATGTTGTCATTACTACGGAGCAAAGGTCTCTGTACAAAAGGTTTCTTGTAGGGTTTATGGAAAAATACGAATATTTCTGTTGAAAATGTTTCAGCACGTTCAATGATTCTCATCTGTACAAATCTAATAATTATGTCATTGCTTTTCAAGGTTTAAGAAACCCGGTTGGGTTTAAATGGGTCTAAACGGGTTTTAATGGGTTTTAAAAATGTTCAAAAGAATGTCGTTTCCTGACACTTTTTAAAAGAGAATAGTTTTGATAAATACAAAATTAATATTTTATAATTATGTATTAATATATTTCTATATTCATTCTACGGTTTGTCATACTCGACTGTCGGAGAAAAATGTAAAAATTAAAAATCTATATAATATTATACAGTTAATTTGTGATTTGTTAATTTGTTTATTATCATTCACCAGTAAACATTAAAATGTATTTTATTATTATTACTTAATTTATATTGTTTATTGTTACTAAAATAGGTATAGTAAAATAAAATATGCAGTTTATAGTTTGTTATTTTATTGTTTGTTGTGTTACGTGCCACCGGCCCATAATAGTTGGTTTTTTTACTGGCTTTTTTTGTTGGGCCCAGTACTTCAAACCCTGCTGCTTTTTCTATGTATACAGTACTATATACTACAGTGTAATGAATAAGACATATCAATAAATATCCTATTTTATTTTTGAGTGAGTATGGAAGTGACAGAGTATTTGAATCAGTTGTATTGAAATTCCAAATTGTTATTTAAATCCAATTGATAGTTATATTGAAACTGAATTAAATAAATGTTTTACCTTACCAGTTGCAATTTTGTATCTGACTATTTATTTAATTAACTATTCTAGTGATCCAAATATACGAGATAATGAAGTTATAAGTAACGGAAAAAAGTTATAAAAGCAATAAGTATAACCGATTCGTAAAGTAAATTATCTACTCATGTCATATGTTACTTTTAAAAAACATGAAATCCGATAAATATACAAGAGTGTAATTTTTCAAAGATTTCAAGTTAAATTGTGTATATTAGTCAGGCTTGAGTAGAAAATTGACCAATTAACTATTTCTTACGAATAGTCACTCAGTTTCATTAAATCTTATGAACGTGAATGAGGCTGACACTGATAGGCTAGAATGCAAAATACTTATGAAATTAACTGCGACTGGATTGTTTTGAATTGTTTATTAAAGCTTTTTGTTTTCATTAAATCTATTTGTATAGATATCTTTAAGGGGATCGGTGGCGGACAGTTATTTTAGCCAAAACATTAAATTTTTATTCCATCATACTGATCAATGTAGTAATGCGATAATACTTTTTAAAACTGATTTGAATTTGTTATTATGTCTACTTGAGATCGGTCAGTATATTTTCCTCAATTTCACTAATAACAACAAAAATTTAGTTCGAATATTTTGAAATTTCGGTATTTTCAAACGTTGATTATTCGGAATAAAAAACAGAAATCTTAAAATGTGAACTGACCGATCTCAAGTAGACATTATAACAAATTCAAATTAGTTTTTAAAAATGTTATCGCATTATTGGATCGATCGGTAGAATGGACCAAAAATACATAGTTTTAGCATTGATTATAGAATAGAATCTATTCTATAATCAATGGTTTTAGTAAAAAAAAAACACACGTTCTGGATCGTTCATGCGCGCGACAGTGCGGCAGTGACTTGTACTGTGCGTGCCGCATGCGGAATAGTTCCTCTGCCACTACCGTTCCTTTACCTATATCGCATACCACGGCCTGCGATGGATAGATAATAAATCGTAATTATACTATTCTAGGTATTACTACGGTACAATTATAAAATTTAAAATAAGATCTCTTACGTATATTTATAATTTGGTATGAATGAAATATAATATAATAATATAACATGCAAATATGAAATATTGTTCATTTGAGTTTCGCCTCATGTCATCACTACTACACTTGGACTTGGTATATGTATTTTTTCGCTAGTGTAAAATAGTAAGATTCTTACGCACTATTTTGTCACTTCGATTTTGTTTTCATAAAACATGATTTGTTTTATTTATAATAATTTGGTAAAATGGGAAATAAAAAACAAAAATTATCCAAAGTGAAAAAAAATAAAGGAAATGTTTCATCGCTTTTAAATTGGCAAACTCGTCGCATACAAAAAACAGTAAGTATACTTACTTAGAATATACTTTCTTAAATGTTTGTTGAACAAAGTAGTATTGAATTGTTCCTAATATATTTTATTGTTTTTGTATATTTACACGTTTTGGGCTACTGATACAATTACCGTACACTATACTAATAACGATTTGACGAACTGGACCAATTTCGCCAATTTTTTTTTTTAATGTTCGTTGAAGTCCAAGGATGGTTTTTATAGCGAAAATTCGAATAATTGCTGGGTAGACCCTAAAAACAGCCCTTACTATAATATTGATCGTCTCCATAGCAATGTAATCACTGATCAAGAACATCATCCATGGTGGTCGATTATTTGTGAGCTCTCTGTTAATGAACGATTAAAATTATAATGATTTGGTAGATGAACAATTTACAATGCCATTACATTTTTTATTCATTATTCGTGTATGTATATTATTTAAAGACGTACATTTTTACTAAAAAAGTTGAAAATTGAAATATCTGTTATAGACTATAGTTATCCTTAAATGATTATCAATTGCCATCGTAATGTGTAACGATAAATGCAGACACAGACAAATGCAATAACGGTCGCGATGCGTTGCTGCAATCTGTCGTGAAACGGATAAGGCCACACGTACCTATACGATTCTCGGAATACTGGTACGGTCCATACCATTTATAACAAAAGAAATAAACAACACGGAAAACTGGTACTATTAAAAATTTAATTTTCAGGGGTCCTAAAATATTTACAATGTTTATAATATAATTTTGATAAATCACCATCGTCAACAAATTAAATTTAAATAATACTTAAAACAAAAAAAAAAACATGTTAGCAATCAAAATTACCAAAAAACACAAATAAGTACATACAAAGTAGCAGGCAGGTAAAATAAATATAAAATATAGGTACAATAAATATAATATAATTTATGATTAATAATAATTATTTCGTATACTTTGCTATATTATTTAAAAATTTTCTTATTGAATTTCTTTATTTAAGAAGTTCTCACATTCGTTGTTTAGTTTTTCTTGCAAAGTTTGGAGAAAATATTGGGCTCCCAGACTTCCCACTAACATAAGTTTCGTCAAAATATTTTAGTAACTGTAACAATTCTACAGGTGTCGTTGTATATAAATAAACAATTCCATCTATTATTCAATAAGGGGTAAAAACGCTAAAGCGTTAATCATACCGTAACTTATTCTAAAATCTATATTATTTCTGTATGAGGAACATATACCTAATTGTTGAGCTTTTCGCCATGTAGATTGGCATAAATGAAAAAATCACCCTTTGACTTGCACGCTATCACCAAACACGTCATTTGTTGCACTCATAGCAGCGATTTCGAAATCTATAATTACATATTTTGGTTTTGGATGTCGAGAAACTTGAATGCATTTAATGATAACTTGTTGTAAAACAGTCGTATACAATTTTTTAGACTTATTTGATAAAAACGCGTATACACAAGTAGATACTTTACTTTCATATTCTCCTCGTATTACGTAAAGTTGTTGAAACATATTAGATGAACACTTGAATGTACCATCCATAAACCATGATTCAGATTTTGCTAGAATATTTATGGCAAAGTTATAAGCAAATATCAAAATTCTTGAATCAGGTTGCTCACTGTCAAATATCATGAATGGCCGAGGTTCAGCCCCCATTGTAGTTTTCCACTCCTCGGGAATATTGAAATCAGAATTTATTGGTTCTCTAGGTAAATATCTATGGCGGTAATTTCGAATATTTCGTTTTAACGAAGAAAAATTTCAGACTGCTACAGCTGTATCCTCTGTACACATACAATCATTAAATTACAACGATATTCAATACATTTTTAAATAATAAATTATAAAATAATTATTGTCTAACTTGGAATGTTGTGCATGATAGTTGACAATATTTGACTTGGGGTTTCTCGTGTTCCTACAGATTTTTCCTTTATACTATTTTTAACAACAATTATCTCCTCTATTTTGTTTTTAACTGTGCACTTATGTGAAATTTCATTTGAATAATTTATGTACTGGAATTTCAGTTAATTCCATAAATACATAAATAAAAATATATTATAATATAATAATATTATAACTTACAGGTTTGATCAAATTAGTTGTAACTTTTCCCGGACATTTCAAATTTGTGTTTTGTGTGCATTTCCACCTGATAGAATTATTATTCTTCCTCAAAACCACATTAGAATATTTCTTATATACTATTAACTCTGAGCCTCTTTGACTTTCAAAATTGTCCATATTAGGTATAATTTGTATTGAAGTAATAACACCACTCAATCCACTATTGCGAATAATATTGTACTGATGAGAACTTTCTGCATATTATAGTTCATGATATTTATTGATTAATAGATATTTATCATATCTTATCGTTATCGCATTATTTTCACTCGCAGTCTCTCGTTAGTCGCGTTTTCCCATCGATCGTCGGTAAAATAAAATAAAAAATAATCGTTGATATTTTATTCTTTTTTTTTTCATAAAAGTTTGGGAAACCTTTACTATTGTGAACCGTACCAGTATTCCGTTTACCTATCTATACATGGAAAGCGTCGAGCATCACGCTTTAGGTCAGTAAAATATTGTATCAAACAAGACAATTTTTTTTTGCGCTTTTATCCCACTACCATGGTACAAAAACGCAAATTAATTTTGCGCTTTTGAGTCATCGAAAAAAAAGGTTGCTTTGCGCTTTCAGATTTCACCGTATTATTTCGGTCTCGGTTCAAAGCTGTTTATTGATGTTTTTTGTAAAATGTTTGACACGTAATGCGTGCGAATATATAACTAAATAATTGTGCGATCACGATCGTTTGAACAGCTTATTTCGAAACGATCCGTTCGGAGTATCGATAATGCAGTTTTTAGATGCGTTGATTAAAATTCGACATGACGTCGACCGATTGTGCCGACAAGTTTTTTTCAAGTAAAATCAGACTGAGAATGTTAAAGTATTTCATGCCACGTACACCATTGTAACGTGTAGACTTTTCAGAGAGATCAATTGTGATTGTGCTACTTTGACAAGTGAAATATTAATAAAATATTGAGTATCGACGTATCACGCACTGCTTGAAAACAAATCTTGCGGAGAATAGGGCGGCAAAAACAACCCTCGCGTTCATCTGATGAAGTTACTTCTCTAAAGTTTTTTATTTGCCTGCGCTTAGAACGATCACTTGACTCTAAAAAAGATTTACGTGGCCTACCAGAACTTGTGGAAAGTTCGCACAATTCTTCATATTTTTTCAGTAATGAAATTTTAAATTCTAAATCCAACCACTTATCATTTTTTTTAAAAAAATTAGTCAAACACCGATTTGACTCTAACCATTTCTTCTTTAACGTACTACTAAATCCTTCAACTTTTTTCTGAATACATTTATCAAATTCCTCATTGCCTTCTAAATTCCATTTTTCTCCCAGCCAATGAGTTATGTAAGAAATCATTGCATTTCGTGATTCATAAGTACTTGATGTTAAAGAAAAACCATTATTTTTTAAAACTTCAAATAAACAACAATGTTTTATGATGCTACTTTCATCTAGAAAAAAATATTTATTTTAATACGGGGCAAATTAGGGCAACTTATAAATGAAATAATTCAAAGTGTACATATATATGCTTAAACTAAAAAAAATTCACACCTCTAAGAGCCTCTAAAAAAATTTCTACACAATGAAAATTAAATAAACTAGAATTTTTTTAGATTCGTGATACCTATAAATTTTTATTACGATATATTAATTAATAAATAGTACTTAGAACAAATGTAACTTACTTATGTCTATTGGTTGTTCCATTTTTGATTTAGCAAAAAATAATTAAATTTTTACTCATGAAATAACGACAACGGCCAAACTAAAATACACGCTATTCACGAATAACAAGTGATTACGCTGAATGCAATAATCTTTAAGTACTTTACCTACTCCTATCAGCTCATTAATTAACAATTATTACATAATGTGATATATTTACCATCGTCATATCAGTGGGAGCAAATATTCCTGGTAGTAATTGTTAATTATCATACCTAAATTTTCTATTTTTGGCCAGCTAGAACTCGTATTCCTCCCACTGTGCGTCGTAGCATCACATCAGCGGTTGAAGTATTGAAGTAGTAGTAATAATAGACTGTGGTAGTAGTTGTAGTCGGACAAAACACTCGGATGGATTACAATAACAATACGATACCGTGTGGCACAAGTTGTAATCGGCATATTGACGGTTCCGTTGTCCTGTTTACCCCGCCATTGCCATCACCACACACCATCGCCGCCATCACCACCGCTGCCCGTACACCCGACATCGTATCCCGTGTGTTTCCTGAGATTCGACGCGCGCACCAACAAAACGAAGATAGGTAGGCGGCGAGAGTACGACGACGACAACTGTGCGACAGCGATACCAATTGCCTATTGTAACGCCGTCACTATTGGACACAACACAGGAATTTATTTTTTAAAATACTTGTCAGTCACCGGATTCTAGTTATCAACGTAATCTTTTTGTATTTCGGTTTGCACTTGATGTTAATCGTTTTCGCGCTACACATATCGTAACGGATCACAGATAAAATAGAACACTGCCCTGTCCTGTTTTCGTGTGTGTGGGTACATCTCTTTCAAACCGTTTGCTACTTTTGTTATCGACTTCCTGTTCTCAACTACAACGACATGTCAATTCTTCCTCGCGCTGTCCTACTGCTGGCCATTGGGTCGCTGTTCTTGTTGACCATTGTCGCTGCTACTGCCACTGGTGGTGATGATCACGGGTCGTTGGTACTGGATGAGAGTAATTGGACGAACGTATTGAATGGCGAGTGGATGGTGTTGTTGTGAGTATTTGTATTGTTTTGATGTAACTTTATTACAATACTATACTGATTGGATGGCAGATATTTACTTCTAAATATTATTGCTTGATGTTGAATAACGTGGAGAATGTACAGTTATTATTCCTTGGTTAACTTTATTATAAATTGATTATTCCTAATGCTGATTCAAAATAAAATGTAACATTTTTATTATCATTATATTTTACTTTAAACATATACCAACCGTGAGCCTTACACAAATACCTACAATCGACCTTAAAATGCATTACACAAAATACTAATATAATTTTATAATGTTCATAAAAATAAACTATTGTCACCTTTTTTTAACTAATTATGCTATGTAAATATATTACATATTTTGTCATATTAGAAACTAACTTTGCTTAACAAACTAAAAAATAATATAATATACCTATTGATATACCTATATAGGTATATAGGTACTATATGACAATATGAGATAGCATTTGTTAAGTATATATTTTCAGTCAATATCATTTTAAGACATAATTTATTTTCAGTGATAAATATATTAGTATCCTCTAATTTCTTAATTTCTGTTGAGGTTTATAAATTATTTAAATAATCTGAAAAATTTAATTAGATAGATCATTAATTTATCATATTTAATAACTATGATCTTTTTTGATTTGTTGAAGGTAAAATATTTTTCATTTATTAATTCAACTAATTAAAATTAAATAAAAAAAGTTCTAAGAAATACTTTTATAATCACCTTAAATATGTATTATAAAATTCCAAATATTTTTTAAGGCGTTTTAAATATAATTTTATTATAGAAAAATTAGAATAACTAATTTACTTAGATTTAAATTCTTGAAACATTTTGAAATTAACTTATGCCATTAAGTTAATGGATGTCAATAATTTAATAAATTTTATAATACTGAATGTACGTTTAAAAAAAGTATTTAATTAAAAAATTTTAAATAAACGCTCTTACAATTACTGTTACATAAAGGGACCACTTAAATAGTATTAAGTTAAAGTAGCTATGTGATTCACAGAAGTTGCAAAGTTAACTATCTACTCAAGTGTACGATTAATAATAAAATTAAAAACACATGTAGTTTAGCTGCTCTGAGGATTAAATATAGAATGTATATCATATGGTAATTGTGAAAGTTATTTAAAACTTAAATCAAACCATGTCAAGCGTATCACACAAGAATGAAATATTTAAAGTAGTCCTGAATAGACCAGTAGTCAGATATGTTTTAGTCCGATCTTAATAAGCACCTTCATGCCAGTTTAACTTGCTTAATAAATTAATTGTTTTGGACTTTGAATTATTTCACAACTAATGCTTTGAACTTAAAATATTTTTATTTTAAATTGATTAATTTTTGTATTAATTTTATAATAAACAGTTATTACATTTATTGTTGAGTAATACTATATATAAAATATCCTTCCACACTATCCAACACAACAATATTTATAAAACAGGTTATGCCTATTAAATAATGATCATTATTTGTAGACAAATTGGATACGATACGTATACATTAAAATCATTAACAGATTCATATAATTTTTAGTAGTTTGGTTCAATTGTACCAATTTATTGGTAAGAATACAATGCAGCTATAAAATAGTTTTATATTCACATTATTATCATTATTTGAGTATAAGTTTACATTCATTCCTAAAGATGAAAAATATGTGGTTTATAAATATTATGTGCTGTGTATTAATGTATAAAATATAGTGGTTTAGCATTTATAAGCAGAAATATTAATAATGGTACAATTTAATAAATCAGTAGCATCAATGTAAGCATTAATTATATTTTAAAATATTTAGATATTAATTTATCTGGTTAACTTAATATATTTTTGATTAAATTATAAGCAAATGATATAGTAAGTGATTATTATTAAGCTTAATTAATTGTTTATAGCTATGCACCTTGGTGTCCAGCCTGCAAGTCCCTTGAACCTGAATGGAGAGAATTTGCAAAATGGAGTGAAGGCCATTCAACTATATCTGTTGCGAGTACAGATATAACAATATCACCAGGACTTACTGGCCGTTTCATTGTGACTACATTACCTACTATTTTTCAGTAAGATATATTATTTTTTATAATTATAAACAAAGTAAATAAATAAGGCTCAAGCTTTCCTACTCTAAAAAAAAACAAAAGTTGTTTATGCAGTTGCAAAAATGTACTTGAAAGTATATACCAAAAACAAAATTAAGTAAAATAATTATAATTAAAAATGAACTTAAGAATTTGTCCATCTTTAGAAATAAAATGTATTGAATTGTTCTATTCATTAGTTTCTAATAGTTGCATTATTAGCTTGATTTATATTTATACTAGTCAAATTTTTAGATTTTATTTTTGCAGAATATTTTTATTAATATTTTATTAAATTAACTAATTGTGTATACCTTATTATTTGTACTTTTTCAGTGTTAAAAATGGTCTATTCAGATATTATAAGATGGGTCGTGATAAAGATTCAATGATATCTTTTATTAAAGAACGTAAATGGGAACAATTAGAAACAATTTCTACTTGGAAGGCTCCTAACTCTATTCAAATGTCTTTAGTTGCTCAATTCTTTAAACTCTCTCAGAAAGTTAGAGTAAGTAAATTGTTATAATATTGTGTCTAATATTATATCCAATTTAATTTATCATTTTATAAAGATCTTACATTCAACTCTAATGGCTGAATATGGACTTCCAACGTGGGGCTCATACTTGATATTTGCAATAGCCACCATATTTATTGGTGCCATACTTGGACTAGTAAGTTTAATTTTGTTTCTTAACTTTTATCTTATAAATCATTTCTATTTTTTTATTTTAGGTGTTAGTTTGTATAATTGATTTAGTGTATCCTCCAAGTCACCATAAAATTCCAATCAAAAATAGAAAAGATGAAAATTGTGACAGTGGTCAAGAATCGGTAAGTTACTAACATCTTATACAATTCAGATTTTACTTAAATTTGTTGAAATAATATTATAACTTATATATATTTATGGAACATTATTATGAAGATAATTACTTTATTTTCAGGATGATGATGAACTTGTTAAAGATGAATTGTTGGATGATCAAGCTAGTGGTGAATCAGCAGATAATGGACGTTCAGTGAGGAACAGGCGCAAAATACGTAAAACTGACTGATAACTTTTTTTAAATTAGGCATTATTATATCTTCATCGTAATTCCAATTTATATAATTGATAACAATTAATGTATTATAGTTTTTTTCTAATATAAAAATATTATATTGATATTATTTATTAATTAATTTTTAGGTTCACATTTAATTAAGTTAATTAATATTAATACTTTATTAAAGCAGTCAATTATTTTTTAAATTATTGCTTTTTTAAGAAAATTTAGGCTTAAAGCATTAGCTATATTGCTTGCTTGTTCCTAAATCTTTGTAAGTAGTCATTTTTTTAAATAATTTTTTAAATGTTTAATTGTAAATAAATAGCCAAATCTTATTTTAAATTATGTTTTTAAGATTCTTTAATGGTGTATTGTATATATGGTGTATTTTATGAGAAGATAAAAATCCCTTTAGTTTAATTGAATAAACTGTAAATTTTACAATCCAGAATTTGTACTCAAGAATTTGTTGCAGATCCTTCATTGTATTGGATCTTAGAAACCAAAAAAAAATGGGGATGTAACTTATTGAGGCTTTACATGTTAATTACTTTATAGTCTATAACTAATTAAGTTCAAACCTCTAATTAAGTATTGATATTTTGACTATAAATATTTACTGGTATGTGAAGATATATAGGTGAAATACTATATTTTACAATACCATAATTAATATTTTGTTTTTATTTAAAATATATTTTACTAATTAGTATTCTGCTTCATACAACAACTCAATACTATATACTAACTATTAGGATTATAGAAAAAATTTAATTTTAATTTTTAAAACTGCATTTGAGATAATATATAAACACTGATGTTGAAGTTAAACCCAGTAATTAATTGTATATTCTATAATATTAACGAAATAAATCAATAATTATTACTGTAAAATCTATAAAATTATGGTATTTCTGAAAATGTATATTGAACTGGACCATAATAATTTATCTGAACTATACAATTTCAGCTAATAGTTAACTATACCAAGATTTAGATGAGTATTTAATAATTATTCACATGCTTACATAAACCATTATTATGTATAAATAAAATTTACATAAAACAATTGTTGCTGCAATTTTTATATTTATACTAGCTGATCCTGTGCACTTCGTTGCTCGTTAAATATACCAACTCTATATGACTCTAACTTTGTTCAACTTGTTATTTAATATTCGGTGGATGATGTTCTAGATTTATCTTAAATTTTCTCTCCGGAATAAAAATTCTGATTCACAGCAGTATATTATCAGGTAGGCAATCTACCTGCGGTAGATCGCGGACCTAGTGCTGTAGAATTGTATTGTTGACCATTTGCAATAGTATTTCGAACTATTTCTGTTGCTCCGAACGATGTCATTTGAAAACATGAATTGAATGTTCTAATTGACTTCAGGAACACGTTAGAATCTGGATCTGTACCGATAATTAAACCGTTCAATGGTTCAGGTGGTGTTTCAATTTCAGGTAGTTGCATCTTCCCTGACGCACAACATATCCAGACTGGCTCATTTTTGAATTTGAGAGCATAGCAGTGTGGGCATTCCTTGTCCATAGCACAAATTACTACTTTTGAATGAGCATAATATTCAATATCGGGCTCATACTGGAATGCTAGACGCAGGAATGAATCAGATATAAATGTTCGATGTACCTGTTGGCGTAGTTGGTCATTTGTTCTGCGTGAGTCAACTACGAATCATTCGCACTATCGGATTGGCATTGTTCGTCTGTTATTTGCGCTCTTCTATTTCTCATGTTTGTAGCTGCAAAAATTGGCATTCTGGCTTCTTCTTGGATTTTTTATTGACACAAACAAATAGAAAATATTCAAATTACTTATTTATGTTTTTTTTTTGGTTACCTTGCAACGTTGGGTGATTTATTATATTAACCATTAATAAATAAATATTATTCTCAAATCTTATAACCCCCATAGCAACCATTTATAAACAAAAACAAAAATTTCTATCGTAAATCTCAAAATTCCTATTTGACCACCTCCCGGGGGCGGAATTAGGTCCATATATAAACCCTATAAACCCGCTCCACGACATTCTCTATCATTGAAAAAAAAAATCTAGATTATCGGCCCAGCCGTTCTCAACTGATGCAATTTCGAATTTTTTGTCTCCATTTTTGTATATATAGATAATACTTCAGTTATTGATTTAAATAATTAAACTAAAATTACATTAAATATATGTTCCATGAGTTAAATAATGTTTTTGTTAATATAATCATTTTTGAGAATGATTTATATTTACTTATTGCAGAATTAACAATGGGTGAAATGATAAATATTTTTAATTAGGTACCAAATTAATAGGCTGTAGATTATAATTTAAACTAGTATTTCTAGTTCATTTTTTTTATTAATTTATTTCAATACCTGTTATTTAAAAATAACATTTAAATTTTTTGTTTACTTTCTTAATTTTAGCCCTTTTTGATTTTTTTCTACTAGTATATTATTCAATATTGAATTATATTGTTCGTATTAACTTATAGTTTCTTAAAGTTCTCATAATTTCTTAACAAATGCATTACTTAGGCATTTTGGATTATTTTAATTTTAAAAAAACACTCTCTAGAAACTTATATTTATAAACTTAATTTTGTATTAATTTAATTTTGAAGTTCTATAAAACTAAAATAAAAAAAGGGTAATTTAACTATTTTTATTTTAGTTTTATAAAACTTCAACATTAAATTAATAAAGAATTAAGTTTATAAATATAAGTTTCTAGAGAGTGTTTTTTTAAATTAAAATAATCCAAAATGCCTAAGTAATGCATTTGTTAAGGGTAATTTAACTATGTGTATTATTTAGTTTTATTTCTTTCATTTAAAACTACCAAGTCAACATAGATAAATAAATAAACACTCAATCAAAACCTCATAATGTACCAAAAATGTAATCCCAAAAAATTGCTGTGTAGAAATTAGAGGTCTCAATTGAAAATATGAATCAATATGTATGTAAACACGAAGTTCGTATACATATGAAAGAAAATTGTATTCACGTTTTCACAAACAAATAAAACTAGAATATAAAACTTTTGCTGGCTGAAAGTGCTGCATTAATTGATGTAAAAGTATATATGGCTAAAAACTGTTTATGGGTTCATGAAATTAATAAACATAGGCTATCTGAAGGGGAATTCAATACTCTATTAAATTAAAAAATCATCCATTGAAGTTTTTTGAGTACTGTCATGAGTGGATTAACTTTTTATATAATTTTGTGTCTTGGATTATAAATAGCTTCCTGTATGAATATGGCGGAAGCTATTTGTTTGGACAATACATATGCGGACGACATTTTGACAGCGATTAATCACCGAATATTAAACTATTTTGTTCTTTCAGCGATTACCGCACATGTAAAGCTACATGTGTTCAGTGAGGCCATTACATATGAGTTACATACTTTTGTTAAAATCGCTAAAATGTAAAATCGTTACACGCTATCGCAAAAACGCAAATCGCTCTCAGTGGGGCCGTACCTTGAAGGTAGAATTGACGAACAAATAAAAAACGTTAGAATTGACGAATAAATACTCATTGAATTTCCAAAAGTTGACAAATTAGTTTCAAATGTCAAACAAGTATTTAAAAAGGCGTCTTATCATATTCTGAAATTTCATACTAATATACCGAACATACCACCAGACCCGTACTGGCTCACTGGGCAGCGTATTTTGCAAATGTAGGTACACTCAGAACCGGGTGGCTCTGATTGGTCCAACTTGAATTGCCGCTATCATTATTAATATTATTATTATTTTACTACCTATCAATAATTTACGTTATAGAACGTTACAGGAATACGGTTTCAATAATAACGATTATTAGCCTAGTATTATTTACGAAATAAAGTAACTTATATAATAATTGAATAATATAAAAAAAATAAATCCAATTACCTAGTTAGAAAAACTAAATAAATATGAATACACTAAATAAAACTGAACAATTTACCTATAAAGATGTATTTAGATTACGTTTATCTTCACCATTAATTATAATAAATAATAACGTTTTGCTTTTTTTCTTATACTGTAATTTAAAAATTAAAAGTTATTAATAATATTATAATAGGTATTATAAAATACAATTAACAATATAATTAACCATTTAACCATATTATATTATAACACATAATATATTATAATAGTATATATTGAGAAGCGAATTACAATATAATTAATTAAAACTATTTTCAAATTGGATTTCTTTTTTTATATTATTCAATTATTATATAAGTTACTTTAGTTCGTAAATAATACTAGGCTATTAATCGTTGTTATTGAAGCCGTATTCCTATAACGTTCTTATCATTAAATAATTAAAATGTAAGTACTGACAGTATAACAGTATATACGAGTATCATCATGAATACTGTATTATTATTATTATTAGATACTTAATTAAAATAATGATAATAATAATAATAATAATAATAGCGGCAATTCAAATTGGACCAATCAGAGCAACCCGGTTCTGAGTGTACCTACATTTGCAAAATATGCCACCGGCAACTGGGCAGATGCACGACGCACCACATGCAAATTACAATGTATAATGCGCCCCTCATATGTATTGATTTTTTAACAAGTAATCTAATGGACTTTCATCTATAGGCTATTATTATTATTATTTCGTATGGCGTCTATTATAGGCATCTATATGCTATGAAAAATACGATTAAGGGGGTCGGAAGCGCTCCGATTCTAAGGAGTAAACGATAGGCATTTAGTTTAGCAGTTGAAATTGCGTACTGCTGTTGTGTGAGTAGTAAATGAACAATTGTGTGAGTGTCCAGCACTCTAGCACTACTACCCGCATATTGTACAACGATGCGATATTCATTACAATTTACAAAACCGGTTTTAGTCAATTAACTTTATCTAATAATACAATAACAATAGTCAACATTTGTGAACAGAAACTTCTTTTTCGTTGGATTCAGCTTTTTGACATACAGCACAAAATTTATTTCTAATTCCCATAAAAAGTATTTTTTTTGTTCGGTATCCAATAATTGTCGCCTGTATAAAATAATTTATAATGTTTTTTAAAAAAACGACTTATTGAATTTTTTATACATTTTTAATCACAAAATACTGCGAAAGCTTAGGTATATGATTTCAACAAATTTAACGTAACTTAAATCCTTTATAAAAAATAATTTGTAAATTTTTGTGTTTTCATCAAAATAAAAAATAAAATAAACTGTAAACTTTTTCGATATACTTTTGTAATTGGTAAATTAATTACTTACAAAAAACTTTAAATTACTATATTTTCAAACTTTTTTAGCTAATGAAAAATTTCATATCAAAATTTGAAAAAAAAATCACCCAATACGAAAATTTTAAATGTCTTTAAATAGTTCAAAAAGATTTAAAATATTTTGAAAATATTATCACGTATGTAGAATACAATTTTAAACATTTATCAATTTATTTAATCAATAATTCGAGTTTCTTTTTTTTTAATAAAATTTTTTAATTTTTGATCTTTAGATTTAATTGTTTTGCTTAAATAACAACGTTTTTTCGTCCCGTATCTAAAGTCTTTGTTCATTTTCTATGAGAACTTGGAATAAATAAAATAATAAAATATAACACCAATATCTAAAGCACAGATACTATGTGCACTGAAACGTCTGAAACTACACTTTGATGTGGCACTTACAAGTAGTAAGTACTAAAGTGTCAACTAAATCCATAGATAACTACGGCATGTACAGTATGTGTAAAAATTCATTACAGTAAAAATATCAAATTATATCAATAATACAATATTTATTTTAGTTTACAATAAGTCTATATAGGGATCTATATAGTATTATTGGTTCGCTGTTATCTGACGTTGCGCGCCGGCATTAAACGTTTCTTGGAAACAATTAATGGTTCGTACGCGCATGCACATGTCATTGTAATCGATGAAATAAAATATTTTGTCCGACAACCAAACTAATTTTAATAAATTTAGACTTAAAAGCCTGACAAAAATACGTCAACTTCAAATGATCGGATTTCAATTTTGTAAAAAGATTTGAGTTGATCAACCTTTTTTCTAGGTTATTGTGGAAGTCGATTTTAGAATAACTGTTTAACATCCTTAAAAAAGACAGTAAATTAAATCTAAAAATTAAAAAAAAATTGAGAAACTCAAATAAGATTTAAAGACAATTTTTAAACAAATATCAAAAATCGATTTCCATATTAACCTAGAAAAAAGGTTGATAAACTCAAATCTTTTTACAGAATTGAAATATGATGATTTTAAGTATGCATAATCTTGTCAGGCTTTTAGGTCTAAAACGTGAAATAAATACGCTGCTTCCAACCGCCTTAAATGACAAAAATTAAGGCGCCCTTAAATGTTTTTGCAACCGCCCCATAAGAGGTGCCAGTACGGGTCTACTACCACTACCTCCTGAACTCCCTCTCGACGTGTTTAGGGTACGTACATTTTTACCGTAATATTATAGTGAAAATTTTTAAACTGTAAAACAAAAAGTCGACAATTTTGATGAAAATTATTCACTTTCGATCAAAAAAGCTCAAATATTTTTGGAAATTACTCAATCAAAATAAATAAAATGAATTTGACTTTTTTACAATCCAATTTGGTGTATCTTTCTATAGCTATAAAGCACTTACAACATTTAAGTATTCCTTTAGCTATTGAAATAATACTAGATGTTTCAGCAAACTTAATTTAATTTACAGATACCACTGGAACTGCTATAAGAAGCAAATTATAAATAGTTCTCAATAAATACAAAAGATTTCAAATTGTTTGCAATATTAAAAAAAATATTAACTAATGAAAAAAAGAACGTAAGTGATTTTGATACACCAGTAGATTTAACAATTAGTGACATGGCATATTTCAAGTTTGTATAAATATGTGGAACGCTAGTTTCTTAATATTTATAAAAATATCTTGGCATTAAACAGGAAGTCTTTCAAATTTAAAAACCTCAAGAAATCATTGATCATACAATGTAATAATTACTTTGAAGGCAAAAATTACATTTTAGTAAATTCTAAATATATTTTTTTTTGAAGGTGTTATTAACGACGAAGATCAAGAATAGTCCAATAAATAGTAATAGAATTAGTAATAATAATAAAATAGTAAATGTATAATAATAAATTCATATACCTAAATATGTATCATATAAACATACATTTCAGTAACATTAATATAAAAAAAAATTTAATTAAATGTTAAGTGATTTTTTTTTGCATATATTTGAAAAATGAGTTTATATTTTAAGAATTTTTGAAGAGTGTTTATGAGTTATATAGTGTATTATATAGTTATATAGTTATATTTATATATAGTGTTTAAGTTTATGAATTTTCATGCATATTTCGTTAGTATTTGGTGTATATTTATTAACTTTTTAGTACATTCAATTCATAACCATGGTAATTATCAACACAAAAGTTTATTTTAAACGATTTTTTATAAGAAATTTGAATCTTATAACCAATTTTTTTTAGATTCTGAACGGAGTGAAGAATGTATTGATTTTACAATGATGTGTTTTTTTTTTTTTTTTTTGTGTCTGTCGACACGATTTGGGGCAGTAAAAATGCTTCGATTGCCTTATGTAGCAACTTTTCTGAAAGGAAAGTGAATCTATTTGGTACTTTGGGAGGTCAAAAGTTAAAAATTTCCAATATTTTTTAAATGCGACGGGAAAAACCATAAAAAAATTTGGGAAAAACGGGAGTTTTTACGCAAAACCAGTTTTCGACATAATCAAATTTTTTATTTTGCTATAACTCAAAAACTAATTGATACTTGAAATTTTCACCAAATGTTGAGATTAGCGTTCTCTATACACCGTTAAATTTTCAAAGTATTTTGACTTTTATTGAGCTATTTATAGACAATTGAAATTTTCAATTTTTTTTAATTTTTTTTTTTTAAATAACGATAAAATTTTTTTGGCTGCCCAGAAAATCTTGAAAATTTAATACAAGGTTTCTTATAAGTTGTTCCTTAACTGATAAAAAAAAATCTAAAATCGTAATTCACAATTTTTTTTTATAAGTGCTCAAAGTTCCAATTTATACGAAATATGTAAAAATCACGATAATTTGCAAGTTATTTTGTAGATAAAAATTCATAAAATTTTTTCTGTTCATACTTAAGGTTCAAAATTTTAACACTAGGTTATCTATAAGCTACTCTTCAAAAATCTTTAAAAAAATTTCTACCGGAATTAGAGGAAAAAATTGTATGACTGTTTGAAATTTAAATATTTACGAAATTGCATAAAATAGCGATTTATTCTCGAATGATTTTTAATATTTGTTATAATTCAAAAATTATAAGTCACAGATTTTTGAAATTTCTACCAGCTGTTAAGATTGGTATTTCCTTTATGTCATATTTTTTTCAAAATATTATATTAATTTTTAAGCCACTTATAGTCATTTAAAATATTCGATTTTTTTACATTTTTTTTTTTATAATCGGTGATAAAAAAAATTTGGCTCGAACAAAATACTTGAAAATTTAATAGAAGATTCCACAGAAGTAGTTCTTAAAGTCATTCAAAAATTATTAAAATCCATAGGCACAATTTTTTTTTATAAGCGTTTGAACAGCGAATTTTGACATAAAATTACATGTAAAATATAATATAATGTATAATATTCTAGACTGACAAATGATATCGGTTTTTTTAAAATGCCCTAACTCAAAAACGAAAAACCGCAACAACTTGAAATTATCATTAAATCTTTATATTGACGTTTTCTATACATGGTTAAAATTTCAAAGTATTTTGACATATTTTGACTTATTTATAGACAATTTAAATTTTCGGTTTTTCTAAATTTTTCGTTTAAAAATAAAATATACTTATATAATATTTATAAATAACATTGTATTATATTCTAGACTAACATATCATCTCCGTTCAGAATCGTTTTTCGTATACAATGATACCTATCATTGAATTCAAATTTAACAAATCCATTATAATGACCTATCCTATGAAGAATCGCACTCCACCCCCAAGTGTACAGCAGAGCGAGGCCCATCCGGTTCTTTTTTTTATATATATATGGATATATCCGAACAGTTCCAAGCGATTTTGAGTCTTATAAGCAACTGAACATAATAACCGCATGTCTTATAAGTGGTGTCTACTGTATAAATAATACATTCTTTTTTTTTCAAACTTTTTACCAATGTCAATAATCTCAATAATTTAAAAGAATATTAACAGAATTTTATTTTGAACAAAAATAAAATAAGTACTGAGAATTTTGTGTTTTCATAATAGTATTACTATTAATATACTAAACTCATTGTTTTCAATTGTATATTTAACTCTCAATAATAAATCTATTATTAATATTATACTTTATTATTATTATTCTATATTAATATTGTACTTTAAAAAATTAACTGGTCAAAAATTCAAAAATATTTTAAGCCTTGGTCTACTTTGGGCCACTTGAATTTACCCCCGGTAGTGAACGTTTTAATTAATTGGTCTTCATTATAATTGAATCAATGATTGCAGAAACGTCACGAGTCACTTATTTTATGAAATTTAAATATTAGAAAGAAAGTATACTAGTTATGTGTTTCTATGCGCTAAATGTAAAATTAGTAAATTTGTATTTAGTGTATAATGTGTTTTAATAAGTATTTATTCTTAAATTATTTATGTCATACAGTTTTTATCAATTATCCAAAAGTTTTTCAAGAATTGACTATTGACGTTTCTGTAATCATCAATTCAACTATAGTAAAAATATTATGTATAATAATTATTATAATTTTAAATGAATAAAAAAACAAAACAAACAATAACAAGATTATTATGATTATGGCGCACAAAATATTAAATTTTATAATACCATTAATTATTTATACCAGTATATAATGTTGTAATTATTACCTAAAAATATCCGAGAATACTATGTTATATAGCGGGTTAAAAAATGAATCTAGTTATAAAAAATTCTTTGCATTCTTTAATATTGTAATGAGGTATAGTGGAATTTATTAAAACAAACAAGACTATCGAACTACACTGAAAAATAAAAGATACAGAAACCAGGTATTTTCGACTCAAATGCTTTCATTGTTCTAGTGATATTGGTGTACAATGCACTTAACTATTATTAATAAATTTAAATGAGATAATTATCATATCCAAAATAAGTTACCTAATATAAATCAGTTCCCGTGAAAGTAAATATTTTACAAATTATTTGCTTTATATGTAATTTTTATTTAATTTTCTTACTGCACTTGGTGTAATTATTACATTGAAACATATAATTTTTAATTTAAATTTTTAGATTCTGAACGGAGTGAAGAATGTATTGATTTTACAATGATGTGTGTTTTTTTTTTTTTTTTTTTTTTTGTGTCTGTCGACACGTTTTGGGGCAGTAAAAATGCTTCGATTGCCTTATGTAGCAACTTTTCTGAAAGGAAAGTGAATCTATTTGGTACTTTGGGAGGTCAAAAGTTAAAAATTTCTAATATTTTTTAAATGCGACGGGAAAAACCATAAAAAAATTTGGGAAAAACGGGAGTTTTTACGCAAAACCAGTTTTCGACATAATCAAATTTTTTATTTTGCTATAACTCAAAAACTAATTGATACTTGAAATTTTCACCAAATGTTGAGATTAGCGTTCTCTATACACCGTTAAATTTTCAAAGTATTTTGACTTTTATTGAGCTATTTATAGACAATTGAAATTTTCAATTTTTTTTAATTTTTTTTTTTTAAATAACGATAAAATTTTTTTGGCTGCCCAGAAAATCTTGAAAATTTAATACAAGGTTTCTTATAAGTTGTTCCTTAACTGATAAAAAAAAATCTAAAATCGTAATTCACAATTTTTTTTTATTAGTGCTCAAATTTCCAATTTATACGAAATATGTAAAAACCACGATAATTTGCAAGTGATTTTGTAGATAAAAATTCATAAAATTTTTTCTGTTAATACTTAAGGTTCAAAATTTTAACACTAGGTTATCTATAAGCTATTCTTCAAAAATCTTTAAAAAAATGTATACCGTATTTAGAGGAAAAAATTTTATGACTGTTTGAAATTTAAATATTTACGAAATTGCATAAAATAGCGATTTATTCTCTATCGATTTTAAATATTTGTTATAATTCAAAAAGTATAAGTCGCATATTTTTGAAGTTTCTACCAGCTGTTAAGATTGGTATTTCCTTTATGTCATATTTTTTTCAAAATATAATATTGATTTTTAAGCCACTTATAGGCATTTAAAATATTCGATTTTTTTACATTTTATTTTTATAATCGGTGATAAAAAAAAATTTGGCTCCTTCAAAATACTTGAAAATTATTAGAAGATTCCACAGAAGTAGTTCTTAAAGTCATTCAAAAATTATTAAAATCCATAGGCACAATTTTTTTTTATAAGCGTTTGAACAGCGAATATTGGCATAAAATTACATGTAAAATATAATATAATGTATAATATTCTAGACTGACAAAGATATCGGTTTTTTTTAAAATGCTCTAACTCAAAAATGAAAAACCGCAACAACTTGAAATTTTCACCAAATCTTTATATTGACGTTCTCTATACATGGTTAAGGTTTCAAAGTATTTTGACATATTTTGACCTATTTATAGACAATTAAAATTTTCGATTTTTGTAAAATTTTTGTTTTTAAACATCTATAAAATTTAATTGGTTGAGCGAAAACTCTTGAAAATTTAATACTAGGTTTATAATAAGTTAAACTTATCGTAACTAAAAAATATCGGTGATCGGTTTACTCAAATTTTTTTTAAAAGCCCTTAATGCTCAAATTTGTATAAAATGTGTAAAAATCACGATAATTTGCAAGTTATTTTGTAGATAAAAATTCATAAAATTTTTTTTGTTCATACTTAAGGTTCAAAATTTTAACACGAGGTTATCTATAAGCTACTCTTTAAAAATCTTTAAAAAAATTTCTACCGGAATTAGAGGAAAAAATTGTATGACTGTTTGAAATTTAAATATTTACGAAATTGCATAAAATAGCGATTTATTCTCAGACGATTTTAAATATAAGTTATAATTCAAAAAGAATAAGTCGCAGATTTTTTAAATTTCTACCAGCTGTTATGATTGGTATTTCTTATATGCAATATTTTTTTCAAAATATTATATTGATTTTTAAGCCACTTATAGGCATTTAAAATATTCGATTTTTTTACATTTTATATTTATAATCGGTGATAAAAAAAATTTGGCTACTACAAAATACTTGAAAATTTAATCGAAAATTCCACAGAAGTAGTTCTTAATGTCATTCAAAAATTATTAAAATCCATAGGCACAATTCTTTTTTATAAGCGTTTGAACAGCGAATATTGACATAAAATTACATGTAAAATATAATATAATGTAGAATGTTCTAGACTGACAAACTATATCGCTGTATGCAACTGCCAACCCATCTTAATTGAAAAATATATTTATCGTTTCAAAATAAAATATACTTTTTACAATGTTTATAAATAACAATGTATTATATCCTAGACAAACATATGAACTCCGTTCAGAATCGTTATTCGTATACAATGATATCTATCATTGCATTCAAATTTAACAAATCCATTATAATAATGACCTATCCTATAAGCGAGGTGCACTCCACCCCTAACTGTACAGCAGAGCGAGGCCCATCCGGTTCTTTTTATGCATTTCACTCCCAAAAGAGCATGAAAAATAAAATTAAAATAAGAGACTTTTTTTTATTGGAATATAAAAATTATATAAAATATAACTTAGATTATGTGATAAAAATGAAATATAGTTCTGGCTTTATTTATTAGATAGCAGTGAAAAATAAAACTATACAAAAAGAGAATAATTCTGTATAATTCTACAGAACGTACGTAGTTACTTCATATGCACTTACAGTAAACAATTTGTCCTTGTACATTGACATAAAAAAATATCATCTTATTGGAGAAGGGCAGAAGGCCAAAAAAATACCAGCTCATTTTATTTTTTAATCCGTTGTTTATATATACAAATAAATATTTACTTTGAATCTTAAGATAATGAGAACAATCAAATCTATACAGATTATGAATCTTTATTTATCATTATTCACCATCAATATAACTAGAGTTTATAAGTATGTTGTGATAAAAAACCATGAGAAATATAAAACATTAAAATTAATTGTAATTCTAAAACAAACATATAAACTTACTGTTCTATGTCATTATTTAGACTTGTAATCTAAAGCGATTATAATAAATTAAAAACTATATGAATCATTGTAAACATTTAAAATATTTTTTTTTCCAATCATTTATAATAATGTCTTAGCCTTATTATAATAATTAACTTAACATAAATACTTTATTTTTTTTTAGTGACTGTTAGTTATGAATTTATGATATTATCCTATTTTTCTTTTTTTAATTTTATATACTTACTTATAAATTCGTAAATAACAATATACCAGTACGCCGCATAAACAAATATAGTTACTATACTAAAATATTATAGGTAGTAAACTATTGTATATTGTAAATGTTCAATAATACATTAAGTATTCAAGTTTTGCATATTTAAAAAATTACTAATTGATGCTAAAATAAAAAAAAAATAATGCTTTTTAACAATAAACTTAAATACCTACTATAATACGTATAGAACATTCATCAGAATATGCAGTGGCGTATCCAGAGGATGGGGTGAGGGTTATAACCCCTTCCGAAATGTCTTCGAAATTAAATAAAATTACTTATAGTTTGATAAAAGTATTTATTATTACACTTTACAGTTTATACATTTAGTAAAAATTAATAATGTATAAATAAAAAATAAAAGTTTTTAATTAATTAAATTAAATAATTTTTAGGCTCAACTATAATTTTTTTAAAGTTATTTCAAGCTTATGACAAAATTATTTCTAGATTAATTTTAATTAATTTTTCAATTTGTTCTCAAAGTTTGAAACATAAGGTTAAGTCAATAGTCTCGGCTTATATTTTTTTAATGACCATCGTTCGTCTTATAGTGTACTAGATATTAATGAATTAATGGTTTAGTCAAAGTTCTGTGTGGTGACAATTCATTCGGTGTCATGTATTCATATCATCATAAAATCATCATGTATTCACATCATAAGATTCATATCATAAAGATTATAGAGTAGTTTTTCCTTTTAGAATAAGGAAGTACACGGAAAAAAAAAATGAGATGATTTTATCACAGGAAAAATACCTAGTAAATTAATACATTATTCTAAAATTTGTCATAAAAAAAAATTGTGTCAACCCATAGTGGTTAATACGGGTAATCACCTTAAAAGTTGAACTTTCAAAAGTTTTTTTTTTTTTTTTATAATTATTTTTATTTCTGTGTGTAATAAAGAATCAAGTTTCAGTTGATTTAGTTTAGGATTATAATTTATTTAGGATAATTATAATTATAATATATAAAATATATTATAATTATTTATAATTATAATTATAATTTATTTAGGATTATAATTTCTTATAATTACGTGCTTCAAAGGGTTAAAATAATACAAATTATAGTTGTCAATGATGATGTTACTATTATTTATAGTATGATCAACAGTTGATATATAGTTACTATAAAAATATGTTGATTCATATTTTGAGGTTATTAACATGGACTGTTATTTGTTCCGATTATTCATATTTTAGTTTTCCCATGCGCTTGAGATCACTATGTTTAATTTAAATTATGTTAAGTTTTTAATAAATAGTTTTATTTTCAAAATTTTCAAAATTATTCAAAATTAAATTGAATACAGTTTTCAGGTATGTACATTTTAAACTATAATATTTTATTGCAGTGGAGTAGCCAAGAAAGACTATGGTCCATGGTTAATTGTTTATGGGTGGTAAAAAAATATCACCTGTGCTTTAAAATATCAAATTTAATATTACTATATTACTGTTGCCCATAGGCGCAATTTGGTGGGTTCTTATTTCTTCCCTCAAATAATATATTATCACCCCCAAAATTTTTTAGTAGCATCATCGAATTTTTATTGATTAACTTTATTATTTAATCATAGAAATTGATATTTTGTGATAGGCTTAGGATAAATTTATTTTTAAGACTTTCCACTTTCATAATAATAATATATTAGATATTGGTCATTTATTGTTAATTTTATGACTAATAAATTATTATGTATTTAAAACATAAGAACATTTTATAGAAGACTAAACAATAGATAATACGATTACGCCGAAACATCTATTTTAGTATCGACTATTCGCGTCTCGCGATAGAAAGCTTATCAATATTTTTAGGCCGGTGCGGGTTGGTCTGTAACGGGCCACATGGAAAAATAAATATAATAAATTATACACAGTGTACCCGTAAATATACATGTCTTTAATGTGTTTTATTTTCTTTGGTGATATTTTATTATAAATTATTTATAAGTTAGTATGATGAATGTATGAATGGTGGTGTGGTAAGGGAGCGTGAGGGGCAAAGCTTCCCATGGGTCACTTTGGTCAACTTAAATCTAGCACCCCCATACATTTAAGCCAAATTGAGCCTATGCTGTTGCCCATTTTTCTTAGCTATGTTACTGTTTTATTGATAAGGTAACTTGCAACTTATACCATGCCAAATATTTGTATGCAAATAACTTGCCAATTATTTCTTCTAGAAAATTGTTCAATATCTTTTTTATAAGTAGTCTATTTAGAATACCTATAATTAAAAGATGGATGAATTTACTCAGGACTATTTGAAACTTTGGGGGATTCGATCATCTTGTAAGTCATTTCAAAGGTACATACAAATTATATTTAAATTAAAATAGGAATACTAAATATTTTAAAAATGTACTTATTTGTACACACATATTTTGATTACTATTTTATGTATGTGAATATTTAATAAATTATAATTTTGTATTATAGCATTTTCAAATATATAATTTTGTTATTAATTATTATTTTATGTACTTACCTTAAGTATTTATAATCAATGTTATTATGTCAAATTTTCAACTTTAAAAATATGGTAAGAACAATAGGTAATTAATTTTGTTATTTTTGATAATGTTAAAATCATTAACAACTATAATTTTTATAATAAGGATAACTATTCATTTAGTTGCATTAACAAAATTGTAAAAATTAATACAATAGGTAGTTAAATGAACTAAAGTTTATAGTTAATAATAGTAGCCAATTTTATAGTTGAAATAAAAATAATTATCTTACTAAATAAGTTATTTTAACTAGAATTATAGCTGTCACATATATAACTATAAATTATGATTAATTTAATCATAAAAACAGTCAAAATAATTAATTTTTTTTCCGCGTGGGCTCAATTTGCCGTATTTTTCTAAAAATTGCAACAGATTTTACTGAAGTGAAAAACAAAATACTTCAATATAGATACTCATCTGTACAGAAGTATTTTGTACTTGGCTTGATATTTCAAAATAACTTCGTCGTTAGGTACCTACTGACTTTAAAACATCGTAAATTACATCAGTTTGACATTTCATTTTCTCTCATAGACCGATCACTCATTTTGTTGACTTAATTGACAGTAGTTTATAACACGCTATAATATATAGCCATATTTATTACATTATTAGGTATAACAGATTTAATATTATTATAATTATCAATGCATGTTTTATTATTAATATACTTATATATAAATTATTTTATTTTTTCGGTTGGTATCATTATTTTACTTTCTATTCTATAGTTATAATCGTTATTTACATCTTATTATTTATTTTCTTATCATACGAAGTTCTAACTATAATTCATATAATCAAATATGAAATAACTAATAACTATGTAATATACCTACACTTGCCGCTACTACTAATTTACTGATGTAAGCACGTACCTAATTTGGCTATATGCATAATTACGCCCTTGAATGCCTACGTAGGTACCCTACATAAAATAATTGGTAAAACTAGTTGATCTTTGTTTTGTGAAATAACTATTAAAGATAAAATAAAACCACTCTGACAGATCTGTACTTTTAACCGCAGATAAAGACATTTCTGCCAATATGCTCACGATTTACTATAACATAACTATACACCTGCGTACATAATAAGGTGCTCTAAAGTGCTAAGAATGAAATAGTATTCATAGTACTCTCAATTTTCTCACAAATCATTACATAATTAATAAATAAATCGTGATTTTTGTAACATTTTTTTTATATAATTGGAACGCTTCTGGTTATTATCGCCTCTGTGGTTCTATTGATTAATCGTTTCTTCCCGTCCCTATTAGTTGAAAAGTTCCTTCCCGGCTTATTTGCCACGTATAGCAATCCATTCTACATTCCTTTCTGATTTCCAAAAGAAATGAGCTTTTTATATAAGACTGGTTAATGAAGGATTTTTATTTTCTTCAAATCTTTGTCAATATTTCTCTTTTTATTATTTTGTGTTGCACTTAGTGGTTTAATATCAAATTGCATTCGTGCATATCATACCGGGCGCAAGTCTGTGTATTTATGAATAAACATAAATATCAATCAGAGATACAGAATCAGAGTAATGGCTAGGGAACAACCGGTTCTCCAAAAAAGCAAAAGTTCCAATAGTTGAAAGTTTTAAGATCGGACATTATATACGACGATAAAAAAATGTTTTTTTTTACAGCCAGAAACAAAAAGTTTCATTAAAATGTTTATAAACAACTATATACGGAGGAGTATATATAATATTATAACGAGTAAAACTCGAAATTAATGCATTGTAACACTGAATTATTATGGAATGAGATATCATTTTCAAGCAGTATGGTAAGGAGAAAAACGTGTCGTGTACGAGAAGGCCGAGGAGTTGAATATATTATCGAACATTGTAATTCCGAATAAATCACATATTTGTAGTAGGTACATGGCATTCCTATTAATGGTTCACGTTGTCCTATATTTTTCTACCGTCGCCTGTAGTAATAATAATAATAATAATAACAATAATAATGCATTAATAACGTAAGTAGTAAATGTGGTAAATCATCGAAACCAGTTTTCGGCCGTTGTCATTATTACTGCAGCCGCCGCCGGTCAGTCGGTCGACACAAAAATGAAAAAACCATTACGAATCGGCGGGCGGCAGCAGATGTCCCTAAATGGATAGGACACCGTGTACAGAACAGCGGCGGCGGTATCGGGTGAGTGGTTTGTTTCGGCGATTGGTAGGTGGTGGGTGGAGGTGTGGTAGAACCGCACTATGGATTATTGTGCTCTCCATGTAGTGCGCTCGCTGCGGCGGCAAAAGCGAGCCGTATGTTTTATTGGCGAATAGCCGCCTTGAGGCTATATCAAGGTTACCGTATACCGAACGTTGACCAACGGCGCCGCCGTCGCCGATCCCTCCCAGTGAGTGGGCACGTGAGATAACGTCGTCGTCGTTGCCGCTGCTGCTGCTGCTGCTGCTGCTACTGCTGCTGCTACTGCTGTTACTGCTGTCACACAGTCGGGCACGACGCACACAATGTCATAATAATAATCATTATAATTATAGTAATAAAAGTGTTAATATTATTTGCGATTGTTCGTCGTCGAACTCGGTGCGCCGCTGTTAATGTACTAAATATCGATGGTTATCAGTGAGACGGTAGCTATCGCACACCAAATTCGTCTCGCTGTGCGTTGCTTTTTCGGATCGTTGGTGTATGCATCGTCCGACCATATGTGCCTTTGAATCTCACAAAGGCGTTTGTTTTACCGTCAAATATTTTATCATAGTTAAGAGATCGCGGTCATCCGCCTCGTTCAGACCGACGTTCACAAGTTTCCGCCACCAGGTGGCTGTGAGATTTGACGACAAAAACGTTCGCACTGCCATCACGCGCCGCCGCTGCCGCCCGTGACACTTTTGGAAATACTATTATGTGACTCGACGGACACCAGGACATGTGTGACGATAATAAGAGATTGCAAAAGCCCACCAATGGATTGGGCTGCCGACAGGTACACAGCAGTCAGTCGACATATAACGCTGGCATTCCATCGGATGAGAGTATGGAGATCATCAACCAGCAGTGTCAAGAGATTTATGATCTAAGAACGCAGCTGAACCTGGTGATGAATGAGCGGGACATGTTGCTCACTGAAGTAGGCCGTCTTAAGTTTGATATGGAACTTTATGATCAGCGCATGATGACCCACAATACTGCCAGGTAAATATGTGTATTAAAGTAGTGTAATTACTGTTTACCAGGTCAAATTTTTTTCCGTTCATTATTATCGTAAATATTTAATTGTGCCATATTATTTTAATTAACTAGTGATTTAATTATTTTAAACATAAATAATTTGTTTTACTTCATTGTTAGAATAATATTAAACCAATTTAAAACTCTAAATTACATTTAATCTTTGTTAGCAAATATTTGACATTTCATAAGCATTTTTTACTATAGGTAGTGAAAGATAAAATTAATAAATATTTTAATTGTGTCGGAAGCAAAACTATCCACATATGTTAAATATTTTTAAGCTATACATTTTTAAGTCATATATTTTAAATTATAGCATAGGTTATTTTTTTTTAAATTTATGACGTAATATGAGCATATAAAGTACTATATATTATATTATAATACTAAACTTAAAGACTTGTTTACTATTTGATTTATAGGGTATCAAGGACTCTTTTATTGAAACAAATTATAGACTTTATAAAGAGTGACTCATTCTTTATTTTGATAACCTGATAATTATACCATATATCTGTATTGTGCATATATAGGTAACTATTATAACTTAACAATTTCAAATGTTTTAATTTATATTTGAAATTGTATCTAACATTAAATTTAAAATTTTTTTTTTTCATTTAATACTATAAATTAATATATATATATATATATATATATAGTATACATTTTTTTTTCTATGAATAAACATGATATTTAATTATTGTATTTATACATGGATGTAGTTTAGTATAATTATCTGTGGGGACTATATAGGACTAGAAAAATGTATTCCTAAATCTTTATGTTAAACTTGAATTAAAGGAAAAAAGAACGTTTTCTATAAAAAACAATTTATATTTTACTTTTTCTTAATCTGCATTTTATTTTACAATACAAAAAGATAAAACAATCAAAATTAAATTATTAAATCAAACTTAGATGTCTGTACTTTTTGAATTCATATTATAAATATAAAAATATTTTAAATTATAATTTCATATAAAATTGTTTTAATGAAAGTAAACACCGCAAGGGGGCTATAAAAGTTTCTTTGTTTCTTTGGGAATTATAGTCCCCATGGCTCCATGCTTACTATGCCCATGTATTAATATCCTAAATAAATTCAATAAGTATCTATTTTAGATAAATTTATATTTTATTTAAATTATTTGAATTTTATTTTGTTTAAAACAAAATGGGAATCTTATCAACATTTAATTACTAATCTCAACTAGAATAGTAATATTTTTATTTAATAATCAAATATTTAATTGATAAATATATTATTTCACTAAAAATATTATTTAGACATATATTAATTATTTCAATTGGTTGCTATTATTTATTCACAATAGTATTTTGCAATATATCATAATAAAATATAGATAAGTACTTATTGTTTATTCATATGCATTTTTTTTCTCAAGTGGTATTAACTATAACACAAGTTTAAAATGTCAAGGTAAATTTTTTTCTTGTAAAATATAAGTACTGCACTAAAATCAGAATTTATGGTCCATTCCTATTATAATATTTTTTTAGATTTAACCTTAGAACAATTTTTTTTTTCTCTAGTGTAAAATTATGAAAGTACATTTAACTATATTTTTCTCTTATGAGACTATTTAATGTATATCCATCAATATATTACATTAAAACCTTAAAATATTTAATGCATAATTTATATTTTAAAAATTGCAGAAAAAATACAAAAAAATAGTGAATTAATTTTAAATAATTTTTCAGAAATGAAAAATATGAAAAAAGTAATAACAGACATTTTTTAAATCAATGTGACCAATATAATCATTGGACTGGTACAATGTCATCCAAAAATAACATGGTTCAACCAGAACCATTTCATACATCTGCATCGTAAGTTTTCTTCTTAAGTATAAATAAAAACAATGTTTTAGTTGTATCTATCTATTTACATATGTTCTCAAGGTATGAATTATCACAAGACTTGATTGAAAAGCAGATTGAATTACTAGAAAGAAAATATGGTGGTGACAAAGCCAGACAAGCTGCACTAGTTATTCAACGAGCATTCCGACATTATATGTTGGTTAAAAAATTTGCTCATATTACAGCAATGGCTAAAGCTGAAAAAAGACTTAGTAAACGTTTGGAGGATACTCAAAGCTTACGATCTCATGATAGTCAGTTGAGTGTAAGATCAGGATCATTAAGAGAACGTCGATCTGGTTATTCACCAACTAAATGTAACTCTCTTCCACGTTCTCGATCAGGACGATGTGATTTAAATTATTACTATAGCTTGGAATCTTCATGTTCACATTTTTATTCACATAATTACAGCTATAATGATATGAAAGTAAACAACATAAGTACAATGAATCCAGAGATTGCATCTGAACAATTTTTTTTCCAGGAAGATATTACTAGTCAAATGGCACATCAAATGATGCCAAACTATTTATGTGGAAACAGCCATAATAATGGTTCAGACACATATAGACAAGCTCATTCTGGTTCTGATTGTAATCAGTATGGTAGCAGTACCTCTTCATCTTGTATGTTTTCAGGAAACTCTACTGGGTACTCATCAAACGTTTCCAAAAATAAAGTTCCTCCAGAAGTTCCAAAACGAACTTCATCAATATCTTTTCGCTCATTACGAGAACAACATCAAAACATAGCAGCCAGTACATTAAATAAAATGTCAGATAGTGGTAGCTTATCAAGTGTTCAGTCTTCAGGCAGCGATGGTAGTCTTTCTAGTCAATCACATAATTTAAATCAAACAAATTCCTCTGTTGACTCTTCTATGTTGTCAAATTCTATTGTTTCTTGGAATAAAAAATCACAGGTATACATAAATATTATTTTACACATTATTAATGTATATATTTACTATACCAAAAAATGTAATTTGCTTTAGATATCTGATGTAATCAGAAAGCGTCAATATCGTATTGGTCTCAATCTTTTTAACAAGAAACCTTCAAAAGGTATTATTTATCTTGTGTGCAGAGGATTTTTAGATAATGCACCACATGCAGTGGCAAGATTTTTAATCTCTCGTAAAGGTTTAAGCAAACAAATGATTGGTGAATATTTAGGTGATTTACAAAATCCATTTAATGCTGCAGCGTTAGAGTAAGTATTATTCTATAAAGTTATTAAAAATACTTATGTCAATTTCAATAGAAAATTATATTTATAATTCATCAAATAATAATAATAATCATCTAAAATAATTCATCAAACTTTAAAATTAAACTGTGTTATTATATATTTAAAAGTGTATTACATTTAAGTACAGTTTTATTGATAAACTACAAACACTGAAATAATGTTTTTATTTGGCATAATTTAAAATGCAACTTATTAGAGAAATCTCAGTTGTAAGCTATTGTTTAAAAATCATCCTATAATAACAAATACTTTGAAATAAGTATTTTTTTTTTAATATTTAATTGATCCATTTGTCGTTAACAAATCTATTCTAATTATTTATTTGTAATAATGATTAAGAAATCACTTGATACCTGTCACATATAGAAAAAACAAAACCATCACATTTTTTAATAAATCTATAAGTGAATAATATGTATTTTTCTTTTTTAGGTATTTTGCTCAAGAAATAGATCTCTCGGGTATGCAGGTAGATGTGGCATTACGTAAGTTTCAAACGTATTTTCGTATGCCTGGGGAAGCGCAAAAAATTGAAAGAATCATTGAAGTGTTTAGCCATAGATATTGTCATTGTAACCGAGATGTTGTAGCAAGGTTGAGAAATTTAGATACTGTTTTTATATTGGCATTTGCTATCATAATGCTTAACACTGATTTGCATACACCTAATCTAAAGCCAGAACGCCGAATGAAGATGAATGATTTTATTAAAAATCTTAGAGGTAATATTTCTTAAGTTATGAATAAAATATGTTTTTATTGGATATTTCATATGGCTATTAGGTATTGATGATTGTTGTGATATCGATCGAGACATGTTAGTTGGAATATATGAGCGAATTAAAGCAAATGAATTCAAACCCGGATCTGATCATGTTACCCAGGTTATGAAAGTGCAGTCAACAATAGTTGGCAAAAAACCAGTAAGTTTAAATTTTAGTATCTTGTATTTATTGTACTTAAGTATTTTATTATTTAATTTTGTTGTATGAATGTCTGCTCATATTATATCTTCTTCTTCTTCTACTTCGCCTTCCTCCCAACTATTTGGGGTCGGCCACCCTTGTCCTACACCTCCACTTTACTCGGTCAATCACATCTCCTCTGCACACACTGACAGCCCTCATGTCATTCTCCAAAGTCTCCAACCATCTCTTTTTTGGTCTTCCTCTTCCTCTTTTCCCTTCAACGTCCATCTTCATAACCACTCTTACTGCATTCGTTTCCTCTCGCCTCATCACATGCTCAAACCATCTCAGCCTATTTTCTCTCATCTTGTCCACAATTGGCACTACACCAACACTACCTCTCACGTATTCATTCCTTATTCTATCTTCTCTTGTCACTCCACTCAACCATCTAAGCATTCTCATTTCCGTGACACTCATACTTTGTTCTATTCTCCTGTTAACCGCCCAACACTCTGAACCATACAGCATAGTTGGTCTCACTACACTTTTATAAAATTTACCTTTCAGCCTAATTGGAATTCTCTTATCGCATAACACGCCCGATGCTTCTCTCCATATTATATAGAATCAACAATTATGTTTCATATAACTAATCCTATAGTTTATTTTGTATTCTATAGCTTAACTTGTAATGTGATTTTATTATAAGACTTAATATACAAATATAAAAAATAATAATAGTAGATAATAGATATAATAATATACATGAATTGAAATTCTATTATAATTGTTATTTTCCTACAGAATTTAGCATTGCCACATCGTCGTTTAGTGTGCTATTGTAGACTATATGAAGTGGCTGATATTTATAAAAAAGAACGACCCGGGGTTCATCAACGTGAAGTATTCCTCTTCAACGATCTTCTAGTCATTACTAAAATACTTTCTAAAAAGAAAAATTCAGTAACATATACGTTTCGCCAAAGTTATCCATTAAATGGTCTAACTGTTTCATTGTTTCAAATGCCACGTAAGAAATCTTTTGACTAAAAAGATTTGAAGAATAGATTTCTAATTAAATTAATATTTTTTTAGATTATCAATTTGGTATTAAGCTAACACAGCGTTTAGACGGACGTCTATTGATAACATTCAATGCACGAAACGACCATGACCGCTGTAAATTTGTTGAAGATATTCGAGAATCAATATGTGAAATGGATGAAATGGAAAATTTGAGAATAGAGTCTGAACTTGAGCGCCATAGACATGGTCATAACAATCGGTAGATTTCCAGTTGTGCAATTTTATTATGAAATAAGAACTATTTGTTATTCTTTTTTTTAGGTCAGTAAATAGCAACACAGAAAACCGTGATAGCGGAGTTGCAGACATTGATTTGGGTCCATTACCTTCTCCTCCAGTGTGCAGTCCCAAACAACATCCTGAGGAATCATTTGGAAACAGCCAATCATCAGAGCAGGCAACACCAAAACAAACTGCATTGACTGTTACTTGATTATAGTATGATATGATGATATTATTAACATACTAAGAAAAATGTGTAATCTTTTTTTTTCTTTTCTTATAGAAGCACCAAAATATTTTGACACACCCCAATTTTATAATATTTTTATTTATATTTTTGAACAATAAATCATTGATATTAATATTTTATGACATTAATAAACAATTGTTAGTGTGGTGTGGATATAGTTAATCGTTGAGTATAAATAATATAATACTTGGCAGGATACTAAATATATTATATGTATTTTAATTGAGACAATTTAAATATAATCATTGGAGTAAATAACATCCAATAAAATTTTTGTGAATTTTAGATTTTAACCTTATTAAAATGAAATTAAACATTTTACCTACTGATAACTTTTTCTGCATCACACTTTAAATTATATAATATATCTATTTATATTCATATTTTATTTGTAATAAGTCAAATTGTTTTAATATTTGATTCTAGTTTTGCTGTGTTCTTGCTTATAAATTGCAATCATTAAATTAAATAATATTTCTTATATTGTCTTTCAATGTAATAATGTAATAATTATTCATAATTTTTCTTTGTCATTACTCATTTGTATTAATAATGTATGATGTGAATATTTTTGACAATTTTTACTGTAGAACTTAATGATGGAGCAAGAAAATTGTATTTTTATCTACTATAAACTTTATTTAAGAATTATGAATTTCATTATACCAAATTTATAATTAAATGTTTGATTAAGAAATTGAATTAATATTTATTGTCAAAAAAAAAAAAAAGCTATACGTAATTATATAATAAAAAATTATAAAATTGTGTTAAGTTAGTTATCCTCCATAGTCACAAATTAATAATTATAATACTAAAAAAAATAATTATAAATATAATATATCAATCAATAATTGTTCTAGTTAAGAATATTGTCAATCATTTATATTTAATAGTTCTTTGAATTCAAGTTAAACAAAATGTAGAAATCAAAATAAAAATAAAACTGTTTCATCACATAAAACTATTTATTTTTTTTCTAGTATTATGCAATTAATAAAATTCATAATTATCAAACATGTATAAGTATAATGTATATAAGCATTTAATGATAAAGCTTTCAACCCATATTGCCATCATATATATAATACTTTGGTCCATATTTGTTTCATAATAATTATTACTGTCAGTCAAAAAATGCTTGAGATAAATTTACAACTTTACAATAGTGTTAAGATAACTATACTTCTAGGTAAAATTGTATGTAAGTAATTATGTGTAATTATTAAGTAAAATGTAGTAAATTTAAATGTTATATGAAATTATTTATATTTTAAAATGGTTGTTTGTCTAAAGATCTAGATCTTATTTAATCATTACTGTTTTCTTGTAACTTTGATCAAACCATTTATTTCTAGCTCTTTTTTTCTATAAAGCCCTAGATTTAACTTCTGTGTGTCATTCCATATTATATCTAGCATCTATGTTTCTTTACTTTCCTTCAGTCGAATGATTTTTTTAAAGCTTCAATGTTTACTATTTTAGACAGTGTTGTTCAGTTCAACTGACAAATCTAATTTTGACTTGAATTTTAACAAAACAAATTATGCGATTTCTCACAACTTCTTTTACTTCTAACGTCAGCAATCCATCCTCTAGTTTTTTTCCATTATGGCATAGTTTATTTGATTACTTGTCTGATCAAATGATAATACCCATGTTTGTATGTGTAAACTTTTCTGTGTAAATGTTTTATTGCTCACTGTCGTGTTCCTTGACGTAGCACAATTATCATTTGACTTTCCATGCAAACGATGTTCTTCAATCATTGACCTGTATATTAGTTTTTGTCCTTTTATTTTTACATTATAATATCCTACCAGAAATTTTCTTTTATTTATTGATACGCGTACAGAACTGTATTACATCATAGAAAATGTTTTTATCTCATCTTCCTATATTCGGTTGTCACATACCTAGCAATTAAAACTATGATTGACCCATATGGATTATACTTCCATACAACATATCCTATCATTAACTGCCTCAAATGTAGTAACTTTTGGCAGAATGTTGTCATTTACAATAAATCCAACTTCACTATGGTTATCTGTTCCACCACAATAAAAAAAGATCCAATTTTCAGTCTTAAAGTACCCATTTCCTGGTCACCTTGTTTCTTGAATCGCTATTAGGTTCAGTCGATATCGTTCAAGCTTTGATATCACTGTCGTCAAGTCGATTGTGAGAAGTATAAAACAATTTGTTTAGCCTAAATATTGATAGAAGCTATTAACAATTTATTTCCATATACATTTTATATTTTTTCTAATGAAAATAGTATCAACCATAAAAATATTTGACCATTATATCAAATACCTATTTAAACCATAATACTCCCTCCGAGTATATAATTGTACACAGGTATTATTTTATATTTAAATAAATACAGTAAAACCCCTCTTTTAAATGGAATCCTCCTTATAACGGAAAATGTCAGTAGTCCCGGTGCAAATAATGTATAAAATTGAGTTTTAATCAGAGTTTAAAGTGGCAAAAGACAGGGGAATTCTAATTCATATATCATTCTCTGCGTTCCATATATTCCCGTTTTTAGGTAATTGATTATAAATAGGTATAATATACCTGGTATATATATTCCAAGATGTTGTTAGTGAACTATTTTCTTCATAAACTATTCATGAGCTATAAAAATGTATTAACTTATAAATTACTTACTTATTGTTTTAAACAACAGATTGTAAATATCTTTTAATAAAATTAAAAAATTAAAAAACCTATATATAAGCATATATATTCCTAAATAATTTATAACTTATAAATACAGCCCAAACTAGCCTTCTTTTTTTTATCTCTTTCAGTATATCCGGTCGTTGAAAAAGGGATTGCAGTTCTTCATTGTGTAATTTCCTCCATTCATTTGTGAGAACATCAAAGTATGCCCCATAAATTTTCTTGAGTATTTTTATCTCAAACACTGCAATTCTTCGTTCTTCAGTCTTTCTCAGAGGCCATGTTTCTGCTCCGTACAGGACAATTGGCCTTATCAAAGTTAAGTACATTCTAACTTTTAAATTCTTAGAGATTGCTCTTGATCTAAAAATTTTACTAAGTCCAAAGAAACATTTATTAGCTGATTGTAATCTCATTGAAATTTCTATTTTTATGTCGTTATCTTGAGTTATAATCGACCCTAAGTATTTGAATTGGTCCACTCTTTTAAATTTGTATTCTTCCACTTCAATGAATTCTTCTTGTAACTGATTCCCATTTCTCCGACTGACCACTATGTACTTTGTTTTTTCTTCATTAATCCTTAGTCCTACTTTTTCCGCAGCCTTTATAAGTGATTTCCCCATTTTTATTATCATCTCTCTACTCCTTCCCATTAAAGAGATATCATCCGCATACGCCAGAATATTAATTGTCGATCGACCTAACTCAACCCCTTCATATAAATTGATTTCTCTTACTATCTTCTCCAACACTAAGTTAAATAATATAGGAGAAAGCGCATCTCCTTGTCTTAAGCCTGTCACCACTTCCACTGGCTGTGACAACGTATTTGCTAGCTTTACTTTAATCTTTGTTCCATTTATACTTGCCTCTACAAGATTAACTAGTTTTTTTGGAAACTTAAATTCTCTAAGAATATTGATTAAGCTTGCCCTGTGGATAGAGTCATAGGCTTTCTTGAAGTCCACAAATAATATATACACATCTTTATTGAACTCCCACATTTTTTGAAGGGTCTGCCTAATCACAAATATTTGGTCTGTTATTGACCTGTTTGGTCTGAAACCTCCTTGGTAATCCCCTACTATTTCTTCCGCGATTGGCTTTATTCTGTCTAATAGGCAATATGCAAGAATTTTATAGGTAACGTTTAATAATGCAATTCCCCTATAATTATTGCATATCTGGGGATCGTTCTTCTTGTGATTAGGGCACACTAGCATAGTATTCCACTCCTCCGGAAGTCTTTCCTCCTGCCAAACAGTTTCAATAATACTATGTATTCTTGATACTGTTTCCTCATCTAATTTTTTTAATATTTCTCCCTGAATCCCATCTTCTCCGGGAGATTTTTGGTTTTTTAACCTTAATAATTGTTGTCTTATTTCATTGATAGAAGGGGGTAGGTATTCGCAATCGTTGGTTTCTACAAGTGTCCATTCAAAAGTTTCTTCTGGATTTTCGCAGTTGAGCAGTAGGCCAAAATATTGCCTCCATTTTTCCAATATCTCTTCCTGTCCTGTTGTCAGTGAACCATCTTCATATTTCAAGAACTTGTTATGTTTTCTGAATCCTCCTCTTATACTGTTTATTTTTTGGTACACCTGTCTCGTTCTATTCATTCTAGAATCTACTTCTACTTCTTCCAATAATTTCCTAGTATATTTTCGTTTTTCATTTCTGAATACCCTACTTGCGCTCTTCTGACATACTTTATACGCAATTTCTTTTTCTATATTATGTGGGTCATTAAGCCACTGGTTTCTAGCTTCTTTTCTCTGATTTAGAGCATCTTCACACATGTCATTGAACCATGGTTTTCTAACAGTTTTAACTTTTCCGATTTCTGACTCTGTCACAATCTTTATAGTATCTTTAATTTTTTTCCATTTTGCATCAATTGAGTCATTTATACCTGCATCTATCCTTCTGATTTTTTCCGACATCTGATACTTGAATCTTTCACATGTATTCACATTGTTTAGTTTAGCTGTGTCATATTTGTCTACCACTATTCCTTTTTTATTTTGACTTTAATTTTTCCTTTAACCAGATAGTGATCCGAATCACCATCGGCTCCTCTCATCGTTCTTATGTCTTGAATACAGTTTTTGAATTTTGTGCTCACTAGAATATGGTAGATTTGGTTGACATACCTTCCATCTGGTGACATCCATGTTCCCTTATAAATATTTTTATGAGGGAACATTGTGCTTTTCACTACAAGGCCATTTCCACATGCAAAATCGATAAGTCTTAATCCATTATCATTTGTAGCTTCGTGCAGGCTGTGACTACCAATTATTGGTCTGAATACAGCCTCTTTACCAACTTTTGCGTTTAGGTCACCTATTTCCTAGGACTATTTTAATTCTGTATTGAGGTAATGTATTCAATGTTAAATCCAAGCACTCATAGAAGTCATCCTTCTCTTCCTGCGGCTATTTTCGGAAGGAGCATGCACATTTATGAAAGTTATGTAAAAAAACTGCGCTTTCATTGTCAACAATGAAATTCTTGGATTAATATCTTTGAACTCCCTTAAATTTGGTATTAAGCATTTGTGTATCGCAAACCCAGTTCCAAACTGGCGTTGTTCATTACATTTACCATAAAGTATTGTTGTTTCTTGGATATCTATCGTTCCAGTATCATCCCATCTAATTTCTCGTAAGGCCACTATTTTTAACTTGTATTTCTCGATTTCTTTAACAATGTTTTGGGCCGCTCCAGGTTTGAAGAGTGTACGTACGTTCTATGTCCCAAACAATAAGCCATTTTTCCGATTTCCAGTCTTTTTATCCAAAGCTCCACTTATCCGAGGCATGTTTATGTTTATTAGATCCTGAACAGAAGACTTTTTACTAGGCCGGGGCGTTAGCCCTGCACTAAACCCCCAACCTGGAGGACCAGACCACTCCGATCACTTAAGATCAGGGTGGGGCTATTGCAGCACCCAATTAAAGGCACTGGGCGATAGGGACGCCACTTTCCCAACGCCGGCTTAATATCTAATCACACAAACTAAATAACAAAGCTAATTTTCCAAATGTTTTATTTTGTAAAATTATTTCAAACAAACAGTTGATCGTCTCAATAAACTTTTCAGAGAAATGTTAAAGGGAACACTTTATAAGTGCTGAAGTGCTGTGAGAGGTAGAGGAACTGAGTCCCCTTGCATCTCTCCAATTTAAGCCTGGGTTTCAATACAAGGCTCTATTGTAAGATATAGTAGCATAGGCGTGCGCAGAGTTTCTGATCAGGTGCAGCACACATTTTTATCGGTCTTGATACCTTTTGTTTTAAGAAGATGACATTTTTAGGAAATTCATTATATATTACATTTATTGTGTATATTACTGTATACAGCAGGGGTTTTCAAACTTTTTAGGCAGAAGGCCACAACATTTTTCATAAATTACTTGCGGGACGTACGTACACATAATAAAATATATTTATAGTAATATTGTCGCGGCCGCGGCAATATTGCTATAGACACACACACACACACACACACACACACAATTTTAATATCTGTTTGTGAATTATTTTTATTTATGTTATCGTGTGTTATATAATCAATTATGCAAAATGCTGTCGCGTTATCGGTCCGCCGCCGCCGATTGCAGGCGAAGAAATATTTAGTATGGCCGCCCGTTTTCTGTCTGTGTTCACCCGCCGAATGCGAGTATCATGGCCGTATTGTCGTGGCGAAAAATTTTTCTTTTATAATTATTTATTATATTTAGTAGGCGCGAATCGCTGTTTTTATTTATTATATTTGGTAAGCGCAAAGCGCAGTTATATTTATTATAGTTTGTAGGCGCGAATCGCCATAAGTCTTTTATATTATAATTATATTAACGTGCAAAAATCTGAGTCGGTGATTGTTACCATTATCGCGTACGCCAATCGTTGCGATTATTTAATATATTATTGTGTGCGCAAATCGCCACAAATTGAATTATTATTATTATTATTAAATAAATTATATTTTTTACACATTTACGTGTGCGCGAATCGCCACTAAGTGTTGTGAATTTTATTATATTTGTAAGGCTGTATATTTCTTGTTGTGTGTGTCAATATTATTATATATAGAGCAGGTAGCGGCTGGCCAGCAGTGCACCGTCAATTATTGTGAGTTTTATTTTTATTATTATTTTTATGCATTATATTTTACATTTTTAAGTGTTGGGCCAGAAGGGCCGTAATCAATTTATATTTTATAACTCGTGTTGCTGTGAATTTTTATTATTGTTATATTTATTGAATTTTAGTAAACAGCAACACAGTGCCATACGCTTTGTTACCATTTATTTTATTTAAGTTACCCTTTTTTTTTTCCAATAGTTTTAAGTACACACAATACACACAATACAAATATACACACATACACACACCACAGCACTACGTAGCTCATCAGACTTGTGCGGCGTTCCTAACCACGTCTGATTGAGCTATTTACACATATATATCCGTGTGGCCGACGAAGTCGTTTTAGATAGTGGCGTAACTAGCATTAGGTGATCGGGCGCGCGTGTTATTATTATATGCTCCCGGCCCGTACAAATATAATATAAAAAAAAAAGAACCGGATGGGCCTCGCTCTGCTGTACACTTGGGGGTGAAGTGCGACTCTTCATAGGATAGTTCATTATAATGGATTTGTTAAATTTGAATTCAATGATAGGTATCATTGTATACGAAAAACGATTCTGAACGGAGATGATATGTTTGTCTAGAATATAATACAATGTTATTTATAAAAATTGTAATAAGTATATTTTATTTTGAAACGAAAAATTTAGAAAAATCGAAAATTTAAATTGTCTAAATACATCAAAATACTTTGAAAACTTAACCATGTATAGAGAACGTCAATATAAAGATTTGGTGAATATTTCAAGTTGTTGCGGTTTTTCGTTTTTGAGTTAGAGCATTTTAAAAAAACCGATATCATTTGTCAGTCTAGAATATTATACATTATATTATATTTTACATGTAATTTTATGTCAATATTCGCTGTTCAAACGCTTATAAAAAAATATCGTGCATATGGATTTTAATAATTTTTGAGCGACAATAAGAACTACTTCTGGGGAATCTTCTATTAAATTTTCAAGTATTTTGTAGGAGCCAAATTTCTTTTATCACCGATTATAAAAATAAAATGTAAAAAAATCGAATATTTTAAATGTCTATAGGTGGCTTAAAAATCAATATAATATTTTGAAAAAAATATGACATCAAGGAAATACCAATCTTAACAGCTGGTAGAAATTTAAAAAATCTGAGACTTTTACTTTTTGAATTATAACAAATATTTAAAATCGTTTGAGAATAAATGGATATTTTATGCAATTTCGTAAATATTTAAATTTCAAACAATAATTACATTTTTTCTCTAAGTCCGGTAAAAATCTTTTTAAAGATTTTTGAAGAGTAGCTTATAGATAACCTTGTGTTAAAATTTTGAACCTTAAGTATGAACAGAAAAAATTTTATGAATTTTTATCTACAAAATAACTTGCAAATTTTCGCAATTTTTACATATTTCGTATAAATTGGAACTTTGAACACATATAAAAAAAAAATTGTGACCTACGATTTTAGATTTTTTTTTATCAGTTAAGGAACAACTTATAAGAAACCTTGAATTAAATTTTCAAGATTTTCTGGCCGGCCAAAAAATTTTTATCGTTATTTTAAAAAAAAAAAATTAAAAAAATTGAAAATTTCAATTCTCTATGAATAGCTCAATAAAAGTCAAAATACTTTGAAAATTTAACGGTGTATAGAGAACGCTAATCTAAACATTTGGTGAAAATTTCAAGTATCAATTAGTTTTTGAGTTATAGCAAAATAAAAAATTTGAGTATATCGAAAACTGGTTTTGCGTAAAAACTCCCGTTTTTCTCAAAATTTTTTAGGGTTTTTTCCGTCGCATTTAAAGAATATTGAAAAATTTTGACCCCCCAAAGTACCAAATACATTCACTTTTCTTTCAGAAAAGTTGCTACATAAGGCAATTGAAGCATTTTTACTGCCCCAAGTCGTGTCGACAGACACAAAAAAAAAAATAAATTAATAAAAAAAAAAACACACATCATTGTAAAATCAATACATTCTTCACTCCGTTCAGAATCTAAAATAAAAACATTTTAAATTTTTAAATTTTATTTTTATCCATTTAAATAAATTATCTAGATTGGTACTGATAGATAACAAGATTTTTATCTAGATGAAGATAAAGATAACTGAGTATAAATTTATCTAGATAAGATAAAATATAAATAATTTTTATCTAGATAACTTATCTAGATACATTTATCTAGATATTTCCCAACACTGATCACTTGCCACGCCACACGTCACGTTACTTTGGTGGGCGCTCGGCCTAACGCTCACATAAATAACATTTCTTGCGTCAGTCCAATAGCGACTTTTAAATTTTTAATAAAAGGAGCTAAATAATTTGATCAGTCTATTCAAGTAGCTTTAAAAGAATTGGTTGTTGCACTCACAATCAAATTCCTACTTTAATTTTCATCAAATTACTTTTTTCATTTTACATATTTTATAAGTTGGATGTTATAATATAGTTTCTAATATAATCTATAATAATAGTCTCTAAGCCGTCACTTGTTTCTTTTGAACAATAATTTTCAAATTAAAATTTTTTGCTTAGGTATTCATATTTTATAACATAAATTTAAATATTTTTTTCTTTCACTTTGAAATCGACGACGACTCTGGAATTGTTTCTCATATTGCTTTGGGGCTGTCGCTATCGTTATCGTTATCGTAAATGGGTTAAATAAAAATGTTAATAAATTATATAATTAAAATGTATACTTTTTCTAATTGTTGTAGTTATTATTAAAAAGGGCGATTTTCCTCTTCATGAAACATGAATAAAAATTAACAAATAATAAATATGATGTGGAATTGTTTGAATAATTGATTAGTGAAATCGATATTGGCTACTTCCGCGTCTTTGGATTTATCATCTGCTTCATCAGAATCAATAAAATCAGTGTGTTGAGTATGGGGTGAAGCCCATCTTGTAAAATATATTTTATTTGCGCAGATGGAAATAATTCTTACATTAATTTTGTATTATATTCTTATGAAGAATTATTATTATATGCTTAATTTACAACTATTCGATTGCTGTTTGGATCGTACATTTATACGTATTATATATAGGTACACGTATGTTTATAGCAATAATGAAAGTATTAACAATACTGTAGTTAAGCTGGGTTAACACATATCAATTAAAATGTTCATTTTGACTGAATCATTTCTGCTGACAATGATTTTCATTGAACAAATCGTTCACACGGTTCAATGTTAATGAAAATATTTAACTGAACCTTCTTAATGAATAATCATCATATGGATATGGTTTCTAACTGGGATTACATAGATTTCAAATAGGTATACATATATGACCAGTGTTGGGAAATATCTAGATAAATGTATCTAGATAAGTTATCTAGATAAAAATTATTTATATTTTATCTTATCTAGATAAGTTTATACTCAGTAATCTTTATCTTCATCTAGATAAAAATCTTGTTATCTATGAGTACCAATTTAGATAATTCATTTAAATAGAATAAAAATAAAATTTTAAAATTTTAAATGTTTTTATATTTTCATTTTTACATTTTTCTGTGCATCATATACCTATTACACAGATAATAACTGACAAGATGACAATCTTCTTATGAAGTTCATTTAAAAAAAAATAGCTCTTTATATTATATGTTTATTTTCAAAATGTTTGAAATTTGTTAAAAAAAATACAGAAATGTATTGTTATTTTATTTTTCAAATCTAAGATTTTTTTATTATTAAGTTAGAGAATGATTTGTCATCTTCTTATGAAGTTCATTTCAAAAATAATTATTTTAAATTTTATGTTTATTAATGTTTGAAATGAGTTTAAAAAATGATATTTATTTTAAAATGTTTTTAATTATGAATCTTTTACCTAATATCTGTAGACTTAGTATCCTGAATATTTTCAAAATCAAATATGAAATTATCTCATATTTATCTAGATAAAAATGTACTTATTTTTATCTTTATCTAGATGAAAACTTATTATAACTATCTTTATCTGTATCTAGATAAGAATTAGTATAGTCATCTTTATCTTTATCTAGATAAATTATTTGTTATCTATTCCCAACACTGGATATGACCGACACTCAATACTGAACTATTGACACCGAACACAAGTTCACACGTTTCAGTCTCCTTTCATGATGCGAGACAGATCATTAAAAATGACGCAAAATAGAACTAGTTTCTAAATGTTTGACAATCAATTTTGATGATTTAGCATGCTGAAACAAGTGTTCACACGTTCATAACTTGTTTAGTTTTGAAAAATAATGAACATTTTAACTGACACGTGTGAACCCAGCTTTAGATACTTTCATGAACACTGAACATTATTGTCAGGTGCGTACACACGGGGGAGGGTTTTAGGGGTTTAATCTTTCCCACCCCGAAATTCAGGGAGAAATTATTAAATATATTTTTAAAGAGGAAAGGTGGCTTATAAATTATAAATTTATGAAAATGTATAGCCCAAAACCCCCTACAATATTTTTTTGTGTACGCGACTGATAATTAAAAATTATAATACCAATGGTATACATACTTATACACCCACGACCCACTCTCCGATTACAGAAATAATAAATAAACACACACACACACACACACACACACACACACACATAATATAGCCACTTTGCACTATGGAAGGTACAAATTATAAGAATATTATAGGCAAATTATTATCGTTTGCGTTAAAAAAAAATACGAAATACATACAACCGCATTTATGGATGACGAGATGATGTGCGTGCGTGTCTCTAAAACCCATTGGTATGGCATGTGTACGTGTATGTTTTATGGTTCCCCTCCACTTGAAAACTACTACCGGGGTCTACCGTTTCTGCCACATCAGCGCCGGATTGACAAAGCGGCGGGGCACACATGCACATACACATACACGCACGCACGCACGCACGCACACGCGCACTCACACAATCACACACAAGCACACACCGGTTAGGTACTAGCACATAGCCCCGCTTGACAATGTAATAACGAAACCCCACCTGAGCGCAAGAGAGACGGAGCGCGAGCGATCGGGTAAGAGAGAAGAATAACGTGAACCAGACCCGGACTCGTGCCCGGCGCCGCGCACGCCCGTAGACACAACCGCCGTACAAGGCGACATGCACGCACGGTTGATCGCGTTCGGTTCGCTTTTTCGTTGATTCAACAATTTTATCGTCGCGTTGCTGTCAAAAATCTCGTAATTTCACCTAACATCTATAATCGCAAAAAAAAAAACAAACGCAATCATACCACCCTCTCTCTCCCTCTAACTTCAGTGATCTTACGCATCCGCTCTTCGCCGGTCGCGCGCGTTATGACGTGATCATGCGACGAACATTATGCGTAACGGCAGCCGACCGGTGGTGTGGCGATTGTTGAATGGCGGTCTGCTGTCATTATGGCCGTCACTGCTTATGCTGCTAATGCTGCTACTTTTTCAATCGTTTGCAGCCGGCTTACAGAACACGGCGTCGATGGTAACAACCACCGTACCAACAACCGAGATCGATACGGCCGCCGCGACGGCGGTGCACAAGTGCTGCGACCCTGACGAAGTGCTGGCCGTTGAGTGGTGTCGAAGCGTCAACTCGACGAACCACAAGCCTTGGACACCGGAGTTCACCGCGAGCTATGAAGACGAAGCCGTTGCTGGAATGAAGATATTGCCCGCCTCTTCCGTTTTTTACAAGTAAGTACATTTTTATGCAATTATTTTTATTGCTATTGTGTATGCGTGCGTGCGCGCGCGCGCGCGCATGTGTGTGTATGTGTAAGATACAATTTATCTCTACCGCAGGAATATGAAAAAACCGTTATAAAATCGATAATCCATTTCTCTCTCTCTCTCTTTTTTTTAATTTTCGCTTTGTATTATGAAACTACTATTTACGCCAACCTTACTGGTTCAAGATTTTTGTACGATAGTTTTTATTACAAATAAATACAACAATATTATACATGTGTACAATGGCATATTTTCAAACTTTTGTGAGGATCTATAAAAATTTAACTAAAAAAAAGCGATTTTATAATATTATAAAAAATACATATTAGGTTTGAATTAATAATTATATTATTCTTTTATTATTATAAATAAAAATGAAGAGTTATTGACAACCATATTATATAAATTAATGTGCTTTTTCTCTGTACCTACGTAACAAGTAATTTATAACTTTTGAACCTTTTGTCTCTTCTAGGGAGTGTTGAGACTCGAGAACCTCTCCCCCAAAAATACCCCACTGTATCTGTAATAAATCATTATTGATAAACGTTATTATGTGTGTGACAAATTTCAATAGCGCGTATTTCTGCATTTAGTAATGTTGGATCAAATATTCAATGTTGGAACTTTTACTAAACAATAATGTTAACGACGCTTAGAATGTACGTGACGTACATACTAAAATAATTTTATTATTTGTGCGGCCGATCCACCGGTGGAATAAAATTATATAAATCCTAAAATGGTCAATAAAATGTCACTCATAAAAAATAAATAAATTTATTTATTGTCAGATTTTGCAGTACATCATTTGCATGTACATTTTACATAATTAAAACAATAAACTTGCTCACCTCCTTTAAGCATGCTTTTGATGGAGGCGAGAGTTCTTACATATTATAGAAAAAGAAAATTACAGTTGTTACATGGTGTATATAGTTATTTACATTCTTATTAAACAAAAACAATAAAAGTGAACAAAAACAATATACATAGGAGTTGACTTCTTTTAAAACATTATCTTTTATGAATATAGAATAGTGATATAAAAAACATTTAATAATATGCAGAGAATTAAATTATTTTAAGTAGAGCTATTTTAAAACAAGATATATTTTGATAAGTATTAAGGTTAATTTTTAATGACATACATAGATCAGTTGCAGTATTACTACAACTACTTGTACAATTAGGTACATCCACCACTTAGGAAAAATTTTATTCTTGTATTAGCAATTAAACAATATGCCTAATTTCTTAACTTCAATACATAAGTATTATATAAATCCGAAGTAAAAGTCTCTCAGACACCCGTTGATCTTGACACCCACCCCCTTTAAGAATTCATGTAGTTGCATTACTTGTTTACCTCTCTGTACGTCATTCGTCGTTATGTTAACAGATATGGAAATGCCGTGAGAGAGGGGGCGATGAGAGCAGAAGACTGTAACTGACTCATACTATAAAGGAGTCCAAAAAACACGGTAACTTAATGTTCATGCATATTTGTCAATATAGGTGTGCAATCTGATTGATCTACTGGCATTTATTTTATCTTGCCAAATTAGTCACATAACATTACCGTGTTCTTATTATTATGTAGTAAATGGTACGAACGTACAATCGGCTGTAATCTAAGTGTTTTATCCTATTTTGATCAGATTCTTAGTATACGTTCATCTATATATATAAAAATGGAGACAAAAAATGTATAACATTGCATCAGTTGAGAACGGCTGGGCCGATTATCTTGTTTTTTTTTTAAATGATAGAAAATGTCGTGGAGCGGGTTTATAGGGTTTATATATGGACCTAACTCCACCCCCGGGAGGTGCTCAAACAGGAATTTTGAAATTTACGGTAGAAATTTTAGTTTTTGTCTATAAATGGTTGCTATGGGGGTTATAAGATTTGAGAATAATATTTATTTATTAGTGGTTAATATAATGAATCACCCAACGTTGCAAGGTAACCAAAAAAAAAAAAACATAAATAAGTACTTCGAATATTTTCTATTTGTTTGTGTCATCAAAAATGCCAAGAAGACGCCAGAATTTTTGTCGTAGAACAAATGCAGCTACAAACACGAGAAATAGAAGAGCGCAAAGAACAGACGAACAATGCCAATCCGATAGTGCGAATGATTCGTAGTTGACTCACGCAGAGCAAATTACCAATAACGCCAACAGGTACATCGAACATTTATATCTGATTCATTCCTGCGTCTAGCATTCCAGTATGAGCCCGATATTAAATATTATGCTCATTCAAAAGTAGTAATTTGTGCAATGGACAAGGAATGCCCGCACTGCCATGCTCTCAAATTCAAAAATGAGCCAGTCGGGATGTGTTGCGCGTCAGGAAAAATGCAACTACCTGAAATTGAAACACCACCTGAACCATTGAACGGTTTACTTATCGGTACAGATCCAGATTCTAACGTGTTCCTGAAGTTAATTAGAACATTCAATTCATGTTTTCAAATGACATCGTTCGGAGCAACAGAAATAGTTCGAAATACTAATGCAAATGGTCAACAATACAATTCTACACTACGGATTTTAGTACGTTAAGGTTAGGTTAGGATTATGTATTAATTGATTATATAAATCCACCGTATTTTGTCAAACTTGGTATAACTTTGATATTTTATTAGATTTAAATCATACACTAAGGTACGTACAAACAGCACTAGGTCCGCGATCTACCGCAGGTAGATTGCCTACCTGATAATATACTGCTGTGAATCAGAATTTTTATTCCGGAGAGAAAACTTAAAATAAATCTAGAACATCATCCACCGAATATTAAATAACGAATTGAACAAAGTTAGAGTCATATAGAGTTGGCATATTTAACGAGCAACGAAGTGCACGGGATCAGCTAGTTATAGTATATATTAAAGAAGACTACAGCCGCATTAGTTTTCATTTACGCTAACAATCGCCAGTTCGGTAATCTGTTCACGAGGTTATCGAGAATAAGTCGGTCACTACTCACTACTACTTCGTAGTCAACCGAAACTATACAAACCACAGATCTAACGCACACTGGATGAAAATATTTAACAATGGATCTTAAGAATCAATACTATCCATGATGTTACTTTATAGTAGATCAGGGTTGGCGAACCTTTTTTGGGTAAAGTGCCAAAATTTAAAATCAAATTTTTTGAAATATGTTCGCGTGCCATCAAAAAAAAAAAATGAATTTTACTAGGTAAGATAAAAAGAAAAAGCATGCAATAATTACACACATTTTATTAGGTATATAATTTAATAAATAAATAGTATATATGTAAAGTTTTATTTCATTTATTAATGTGATTTCTGTTGTTTTTTAGAAGATAAAATTTTAATATCTGGAGTATAGTTGGTAGTTTTCAGTGAAACACAAGCAGCACTAGTTTCATCGATTAATTTTTTTCTCTGCTTCTTTTTTATTAAATTCATTATGGAGAATAAACGTAATTTTTTTGGTTTTCACTCAAAAATAAACAATTTTCGTGTAAACATTCTACAAATCGTTCTAAAAGGTTGCCTCTACTAAGACAACGAACATTATTGTACATCACGAGTCCTTTACGAATAGAATTTACATCTTCTAATAATAAACTAAATTGCCTTTTATTTAATGCTCGGGCGTTTATAAAGTTTACAATTTTTGTTACAAGCTTTAAAGTATTTTCCTACTGCATTAGTCCGTCCTTAGCACACAACGCTTCCTGATGAATTATACAATGAAAACCAATTAAAGGATGTCCAATTTTCTTTGAAAAGGGTTAACAAAACCACGGTCTTTTCCAATCATATAAAGGGCGCCATCGGTAGTTACTGATACAATTTTAGATAAATTTAATCCAATATCTTCAAGGACATTTACAACAACTTCACATATATTTTCACCGGTAGTTTTAGCTGGTATAGATGTTAATTTTATAAGTTCTTCACGAACTTCATCTTTAATACAGAAACGAGAAATTATTGAAAGACGCGCAGACGATGTTATATCTGTTCTCTCATCGATGCAAATAGAAAAAAATGAACTTTGGTTTAAATCGTGTATTAATTGATTTTCAATATTAGAATTCATACTTGTATTCTCTCTTTAATAGTATTTCTACTGATTGACAAGTCTTTAATACGTTGTATAATTGCATCTTTATTATCAAAGTCTTGAAAAAGGTTATCAGCGCAATCTAACCAGGACATTTTAAAAAAATCTCCATCACTAAACGGTTTTCCCCGAACAGTGATAGATTTTGAAACATCAAAACTGGCAGACACTAAATTATCAGATTTTTTAACAAATTTAATTAATTTATCACTTTGTGCTTCTTTATTTGATAGTGCACGTGAAATAAAACATTTTAGTTCATCGGCAGATTTTGTTAACAGTGTTTTATGAATAGTTTCAAAATGACGTTTGACAGATGAAGTTCGACATACAAAACTTTCTGAACACAGTACACATAACGCTTTATTATTTTTGAATATCATACCATATTTTAATGCCCACCATTCTTGAAAGTTTTGACTCGTTGATTCTTCAGAACATTTAATTTTTTTTGAAAGTGACATTTAATAAAATACTCGTATTTATTTATTTATCAATAATCACGATAGTTGACAACGGCCGACGGCTAACTAAATTATAAGTTCGTTTGAACGGCTGACAAATGTGCAATTGTCGTTATCGCAACCGGTCGCGTATCGTTAGTATCGGTAAATTTGAAATAAACTTCGTAATCGAATGTTGGGTACTTTGTACTTCTATCGTAGCAATAAGAGTACAAAAATCATAAATATTATTTATTATAACATTTATAACACATTTTATTACAAACTCATAAATTTGATTCTTAAAATTTCTTATACTAAAGTTTTAAAATATAATATTTTTTTTAAAGATAAATAATATTTGGGTGCCACTGAAATTTGGTCAACGTGCCACTTCTGGCACGCGTGCCATAGGTTCGCCACCCCTGTAGTAGATGATTAAGTTAGACATTTTATAACGAAAATAATTGGTCAAAGTCAAAATTTGTTATTGAAAATAATAGTTATATGGTAATAAAACCTAACGGTTTCATTGTAGTTATTTATTTATATAAAATCAACGGGCCAAAGCCCTTTAACATAGAAAGAAAAACATTTTATATGAATTGGCACAATATGAAAACAGTAGACAAGTGATAATAATAAGAGAAAAAAAAATAGTAAAAAATACAAAGACAAAATTTTAGTATATAAAAACATAATTATAAAATAAATATTTATGCGCTATGATTTAAGAATAACAATGTTTTAGATTTAAATACTTGACGAGACAAAACGAAAAAGTCTAAGACTGTGGAGATTCTATTGGCAGTAGTAATGGCTCTTGAAAAAAATGAATTTTTTCCACTATTTGTATTAAAATTTGGTGTATGGAACAAATCAGAATTTCGAGTATACCTACTAGGGATTCTAAATCCAATTAAATTTAAAATAGCTGGGCAGTTTATATTATTATTTAAAATATCATAGACAAACATTACATCTATTAAATCACGCCTGATGTTAAGAGAGTCAATACCTATAGAGTTTTGAACCAAAAGGAAAGAGTCCCTGGATATAGTACAATGAGTAATAAAGGCGACTCTTTTAAGAAATTTATACTGAATATTATTAAGCTCGTTTGAGTAAGTTGAATAATTATTAGACCAAATTAAACAGCCAAATTCTAGGTTTGATCTAACTAAAGAAGTATACAAATTTTTTAAACACATAGGATTTTTAAAATCCTTAGTGTTTCTATTAATAAAACCCAACATTTTATACGCATTATTTATGATATTTTTATGATTTATTTTGAAAGACAGATCAGATTCAAAACAAATACCCAAATCTGTAATAGAAAAACATCTTTCAAGAAGATGGTTATCAATAAGATAATTATGAAAAACAGGATTTTTACTGCGTGAATTATACGCAATGTTTTATTAGTGATACCTCGCATCTTACACACAATTCAAAATAGCATCTACTAAACATTTGTAAGACCGAGAATGCGAGTGAATAGAAACCTATTATTTACTAGTGACTAATAACCACATTATCCACAACTTGGAGTCGAATAAGTAATATTGTGATAAGCTATTTCTACTCGACTATCGGTTCAGACTAAAAAAAATAGCTTCCTCCTTTATGATTACTTGCAAATACACTTGCAACGTGTAATTGCCCTGTATTTCTCTTTAGTGTGTTTAGTAACAAGTTTTAACAGTAGTTCTTACTTACTACAAATTAATAATTGTATGTAAACATTTCGTGATTAGTAATAGAAAGAGCAGATCTGCGAGTAACTAGTATTAAGCAACATGTAATCCTATAGTCATTTGGTTCACGATAATAATTGGTATTCATTCCATCAAAAAAAAAAATCACTAAATCAATTTTAGATCTGTCATATTTTCTAGGTATTTATTTAATCACATCGTACTTTATTAAAATTCTAGTTGGAATTTAAATTGATCATCATGGTTATATATTTTATATTAACTAATCTATTTTAAGCCGATGTTATATTTGTCGTGTATAAAATAATCTATAGTACAATTTGAAATAAAAATAAAATCGAAAGATCTTCATTTTATTATTACTAAAAATACAGTTGTAATAAAATACGATTAATAATTGTGAAAGTACCATTCATTCGATGCAAAATGTTATAATACTCGCATCATTATTATATTGTATGTTATAGAGGTATTGTTATATAATACAACAAATCGTTGCTGGTCAAATCTTCTGGGATACCTTTTAATGTGGATATATCACCGGATAATACTTTAGAAATTTTCGTAAGAATATGAAAACCATTATTTTTTTTAAAAACATCTTCACATTTTTTGTTAATATCAGTGCCATTTGTACCACTAACTTCACATATTTTACTTCGCGCAGTTTCTATTAATTTAATTGAGTCTGCTAGTAAAACATTCTGGCTTTCTAAAGATGTTATAGTAGTTGGTAAAAATCCATAGTTTGAATAAATAAAAGTTAAATTTGCTTCAACTTGATCTTTAGAAATTAATTTTTGAACTTTGTCTATTGAAAAAGCGTCTTCAGGGTTCAATTTCTGTATTACATTTCGAATAGCTTCTATATGTTCGCAATAATACATTGAAGCAGAAATCCATGTACCCGATCTTGTTAATATAGGCGTTGGAGGAAATGGTATATCTGGAACCTCAGTTTTAAACAAATCAATACGACTTGGCGCTTTTAAAAATAATTTTTTTGTGTTTGAGACAAGTTCGTCAATTTTTGGAAATTGACCACGAATTTTTTCTGCCACCCGGTGTAGCCCATGGGCCACACAAGTGACGTGGACTATTTTAGGATAAAAAGCTTGTAAACAATTAGCTGCCTTGACCATATAAGGAGCGACATCGCTCAAAAACAAAAGTACATCAGGATATCGGATTCCATTAGGCCATAATGTAAAAAGAGCTTTATCAAAAATTTGACATATTGTAGAGTGGTTGGTTTTTTCGAGAATACCGGAAAAAATTAAAAATATTTTACCTGGTTCATCAGCATTTAAAATACCGATAATTACGTTTGCAATTTATCGAGATTGTACGTCAGTAGTTTCGTCGATTGAAATCCAGATTTTCTTATCATACACTTCTTTTCTTATGGCGTCCATTGTCTCATCATAGCACTCATTGACATAGGCACTTCTTAATAAAGATACTGATGGAATATCTTTATGCGTATACTTTTCCAGAAACGAACGAAAATAGGTATTTTGTAATTTATTTAATGGTATATTGGCTGCTAACAACGTTTTGTACAAATCTTTATTGAAAGAATTAATTTTTGATGTAGTAGGTAAAAGTTAAAAGTTGTTGAGTCTCTTGTTGTTGATCGCCGAGTCGTCGAATACCACGTGAGTGCTTAGACGTTTTAAGATGTAAAACTGTAAATTGTTTTTCACATGTAATCTTTGCCTCACATATTTTACAAAACAATATATTTCCATCCGAAGAAAATCTATTTTCTCCAAATTCAGAGATGTAACTATTGATATGACTAGTGTTGGAAGTTCTCACTTTCGGCATTTTAAAACGGTCGATTTAATAACGCAACGCACGAGTACAAAGAGCGACTGACGACTGTAATAGGTGCGATAAAATATATTACATATTATATTTATCTCTATGCGATACTATCACCGATCTACGGACATATAATATTGTTGACCCTAATAATTAGCGATTAAGAATAGATTACCTCTTTCCATAAATGAGCTGAAATACCAATAATAAGGTATATGAGTGAAACAAATTAATATTTTTAATATTTTGTAATTCCCGAGTTTTTAAGATCTTAAATATGCTCCAAAAATATACTAAATGCTAAAATATGCCCTAAAAATGCAAAAATACCATAATATGCAATAATATGCGAAATAAAATTTCGTTAAGCATCGTTAGGTTATAAAACAAATTTTGGTATAAACTAGCTATTTTTTTGACCAACCAATAAAAATATGCAATACATATAAGGCCTAGCGCACACGACGCAACTGTTTTGGGACAAAAGTTGCAAATCAGTTGCACACGCAACTGTTTTGTGACCTTGGCATCGTATAGCTGTGGCGTCCGCACACGAGGCGATAAAACTAAAATTAGTTTGCAATCAGTTTACAATCGGTTGTACACAACCGTTTCTCGCGGTTGCAGTTGTTTATTTATTTTTTTTTTGTTTATATTTATAATTATATAATTATAATTTATATAATTATAATTAATTATTTATAATTATTATGCAGTATTCGTATTCGTCCTAATATAATATTATATTCAGTTTGTTTTTTTGCGATTTCTGAAAATGGGTGACCAGGAACTTAACTTAAAGCTCGCCAATGAGGTAGAGAAGCATGAAGAGCTCTATAACTATAAACTATATATATATAACTATAAAGGGCCGACCATCCTTGCTAATTCCTGATAAGTTTCTTTCGACATTCTGTAGAATGCAATAAACTTTCTATCCGTCTGAGATAGTTCATGTGCTGCTACAAATAGCCTTAAGTTCGCATTTTCTTTTATGTATGGATGTACCCAATGCTCCCTCTGTATTCTTCGTAGCTTGCGGTATTGATAATAATCAATGATATCTTCTTCATCTGAATCCGAATTCGACATAGCAAAAAACCGAAAAACCAACTGCACTGCTCGAATAGATTACACCAACTGATCTAAAATCAGTCATGTCCGTGTGCGGACACCAGTTTCGTACTGGTTTCAATTTGGTTGTAAACTAAACTGATTTGCAACTTTTGTCCCAAAACAGTTGCACCGTGTGCGCTAGGCTTAAGTGTATATATATATATAGCGTTTGATACATATTTTAGTGTTTCAAACGAATAATTTGAAACTCGTAAAGCTGATGTATAAGTACATTTAAAATATTTTTTAATTATATAATTTGTATAATGTTAAGTAATAAATTAAAATAACTTTATTAAGTTATACACGAGTATGTTATAAAATATTTTGGTGTCAAAATGTATACGAATCTTATAACTACTTACTATCAACTCATCATATACAGATTAGTTTTAATAATATACATTCTGAACCGTACTAATTTGTATTTAATTCGGCTTATTTGATATTTTTTAATGTAATACCAATAAAATATTACTTTGATGTGAGTAAGAAAAAATAAAAGAGACTCTTATTAAAATATATATAAGAGACTTATAATAATTAATATGTTATGAAACGTCAATTTTATTAATTATACATTAATTTTACTTTACTGTTATAAGTGATAATTTTTTATTTGTATAGTAGGTATGTAAACATTTATATGTATGAAGTTAAGATTATTTTATCCTACTTTAATAATCACTTTACTAATTTTAATGTACTGTCCATTTTTCAGAACGTTAACGTTCTCAAATAACAATATTTATTTTTCTATAGGACAAATAAATATGAGTTACTTCTTTATCGATTTTAAGTAATATTAATTTTTATTAATATAATAGATTGCTATATTAAAATGTAACAAAAATAGTTGCTAAAATATTTTCGTTGTCTGAATTTTTTTTTTAATTTTTAAATGATAACGCACGATTTCTTAAATTAAGTATAAATATTAATAATCACTAAGTCGTTGATCTAAATAATGATAATAATAGTGATTGAACACGAAGTCATAAATAACTATTATTTGGGGCTTTGACATTATATTCAAGTGTATTTAAATTCTTTAAAATTTAAAGCAAATTGATTCGTATACTATGTTTTATTTTTTTTATTGATTATCCAATAAATCATAAACACGAATAAAAAATATGTTAAGTGTTTACCTCTTCTATTTTCACAAGGTTTTTAATTAAAATTTTAATTTTATAACAGATATTATACTTGTACATATTTATATATTTTATATTTATTTTTATTTTGATTTAGATTAGTGACTGGGTTCCCTGCTTGTAAGAATCGTCAAAAATGGGTTGTCTATAATTATACAGGTTCCAGCGATCGCCTAGTGTTGTATCCGAATGGAAAACTCAGGCATTACGTCTTAAAACACCAGCAGCATACCAGTGAAGAGCAACAGCAGCCAGATTACATAGTTGACCACGAACGGTATTTCGACTACGAACAAGGATTTTACTGTTTAGACAAAGTAAAAATTATTATACCTAATTTATGTATTTAAAAAAATTAAAATATTTAGTTATATTTTTAAGTTGTGCTTGTATGATAAAAAATGAAAACAATCATAATTTGGTTTTACTTAATAATAGGTCATTGGCATTGATAATCCGGATATCAATGCCCAAGTGGCTTACATATGCACGCCACCAATACCATCGCAATGGACAGACACCGATTATGTGATGCGGAGAGTTGTGAATCCAGCTTGTCATGCCATCGCAATTACTTGGCTATTGCTTGTGGCTATTGTTCATTTTGTGTTACCGCAACTCAGGGACTTAATTGGAAATATGGTTACTACATTAGCTGGCTGCATGATCGTATCTAGAATCGCCGACATTGTACGCATATTTGTCGAGTATAACGGACCAATAAGCTATTTAACAGCCGGTATGTTTACGGTTTACCTTATATTGTTTGATATAATCTATAGGTATAATATGATATAATACAATCTATCGGTGCAAATGAATCGCGTCCCAGTAAAATTTAACAACTACACTAATTGCGTCCCAATAATATTTAACAACAATACTAATTGCGTCCGATGTAAATACATTATTTTCCTTCCCATTTAATACAGACTTAGGACTGTCAATATCAATATTATAAATAGGGAACGGAATTAAATGATTTAAAATATAAGAAAAATGTCCTAAAAAATACAACCTAATGCTTTAAAAAACTTTAAACATTTTATTTAATTCGATGTAAACACAATTTTGAACAGTTAAGTGTATGTATAATATTGTTATAACTTATAACTTATAAAAATTGTACTTACGCACGTAATCGACATTGTTATAACTAGGGCCCGGATTTCAATGCAAGATGCATCTTTTCATGGTTAATCTTAGACAATGCTTTCCAAGTTTATAATTTGATTCATATAACAGAGACTTCAAAGGTGACATTTTTATTTTGCATTTTTTGCTTTTTTTTGCATCTTTCAATATTTTTTCATTTTTAGAACATATTTTAGCATTTTTCGGTCATTTTTTCGTTTTTAATGCATATTTGTTTAATAAACTATACAAATTTAGCCTATTCAAAAATATTATCAAAAGATAAATTATTTTCTTGATATTTAAGTAGCTTTAACGGATTTTCCATATTAATTGTCAATCTTTATTTTTCGATTCAGTTTTATCATAATTTATTATTGACTGTGAAGTGTCACCCGTATTCGGTCAAAAATCACGTTCAAATAAGTCTGTTCGTATTACATCGCGGTCATAAAATTTGCTTGACAGTATCAAGTCAATTTTTCAAATTTTCAGTTTTTTTTAATAAAATAATAAATAAAAATTATATCTTATTCAAAATTTACAAATCGTGTAAAAAAAAAATATATATATGACATTTTTAAGTTCATTTTTGTGGTAAAATGCATTTTTTAAGAGCATTTTTGGCTATTTTTTAGAGCATATTCATATAGTTTTAAATGCATTTAAATCCGGGCCCTAGTTATAACCAATTAGTGTTATATCTCGTATCGTAACGGACGTAACGTTATCGAGATTATTTGATGGGAATTACGTCCAGCCGTATAGATAGATATACAATTAGCTGGTCTTCGTAAAAATAACTAATGTACGAGACAAAATGAAACATTTAAAACAATTTACAAATATATATATATATAAATAGAAAAATGCTCTAAACATCATTAAACAAAAATTAACAAATAACATTTTTGGTAAAAAATTAATATTATTTTTTATACATTCTGAATTTAGACGAAGAAATGCTTTCTTGTAAGTTTCTACGCTTTTGACAATTAATAAGAAAAAAACTAATGGTATGTAATTTTCATTTGATAAACCATGAATTGTGAAAAATTGTGTAAATAACTTAGGACAACTTTTAAAAGTTCCGTCAACAAATATTGTGTCTACTTGACTTAAAAACTTCAAATTAGTTATTCTTGAAAAAACTAATATATTATTTTCATAGTCGTTAACTAATAGAAAATTTTCATCTCGGTTACTTTTGATGTTTTCTTTCAATGAATTATGTAAATCTAATAAATTATTTGGTAGCTTAGGAATTACAGATGCTCGGGCATGGTGAATATTTTTGCGAATTAAAGTTAAATCATAACTGGTCAATGTTGATACAGGGCCATCGAGGACTTTTGAGTGCCCCAGGGCTGATCGGTTAAAGGCCCCCTTACACTTGTTTGGTCAAGATACATACTATAGTATACAAGTATACTTGTACACACTTTAGTACAATAAAAATATTAAAATTTGCATCTTATGCTACGGCGAATAACATAATAAAATAATTTTGAATAATAAACTGAGACGACGGGCCCTTTCAGGGGTACGGGCCCCGGGGCTCTAGCCCTCACTGCCCTACCCTCTCGCCGGCCCTGTGTTGATGCGTCATTTGACAATTCCCTATGAATGAGTTTTGAGGGCTTATCATAGAGAACGTCTATTGCTTTTCGTTTTAAATTATTACTTAATTTTTGTTTGTTTAATATTTATTTCTACAGAGTCTTTTTCATGATTATGTTCAGTAGGAAGTTCTAATATTTCATTTTTATCGTTTAATTTAGTGTATGACTTACATGTTTTTTTGAAACACTTCCAACGTTGTAAATAGTTTTTCAATAGTTTACAAAAAAAAATTAAAAACCTTTTATAAAAATCAATGTTTTATTTTTTTTCATTTGTCATTACCTCACTCACAATTAAGCTCATATTTTTAAATAGAAAAGTGCACAATTTTGTTAACGAGACGGAATCGAAAGACATACTAACCGATTACATTTATTTCATAAGTACCTACTCATATCGATTATTGATTGAAATTATCAAAAGTATATCAGATTGCGTTGGGACGCAATTAGTAAAATGGTATAGAAAACCCGGGACGCAATTAGTATGTCACAAATCGCAATTTTTATGTCGGGGACGCAATTCGTATGCAGCCCAATCTATATCCGCTTTGGAGATAAATACAAAATTATCAATGTAGGTATAGGCAGTGGCGCCGAAGTTTGTAAAATGTGGTCGGGCAATTTAAAAACTTAAATATGCGGCCTCAATATCTTAAATATTTTCATAACACTATACATTTACTTATAACACAATTATGATGTGAGTATAATGTGGCCTACTAGCCACATTTTGAGGTACCAGCTACATTTTGAACTACCAGCCATATTTTTCAAAAAAGAGGTTGGGCCATGGCCCGACCTTTACATGGATTTCGGCGCCACTGGGTATAGGTATAATACATATAAGAAGAAAGGTAAAATATTTCATTCTTTCATTTTGTAGTGCGGAGAAAATAACAATTCCGAATAACAAAAAATATTGACTACTAAGTTAAAAAAAAAAAAGAAATTAATATATAATGCATTTTTATCTCCTCAAACAGATAAATTATGATAGCAATTTATAGTTATACAATTATCAAAATTATGCTTCGGTATAATTTTTATTTTATTTTTACCACGAAACGTTTAGTATTTTAATATTATTGAACTTTTTAACGTGTACGGTATACATTTATATAGATACTTGTAACTCGTTAGGTTTTTAATATTTTTATCATAACAATCACAAGTAATAATATTGCCTCAAAATTTCAAAACTCTACCATTATTCTATAGATAATTCCATTTCAAAATCACCTACCAATTTTATCTTAGACCACGTCAACAAAGATACTATATTATATTAGATATTGGAAACTGTGACGTGCTATAACTTCACGTCCTTAGTTCTCTTTAAAACACCTATTTATATTTTAATTTTGAATCATAATTGTTGTTATTTATATAAATTTTAATGAATTGTGGTATATTTAGGAGAAATCTTGATAGTTTGATATAAAAAAGTTTAATGACCGAAAAACTACAATGAAATAGATAACTTTTAAAGAATACTACTCGTATGTAGGGTTTATACAATTTATAATAATGTGTACTTACGTTATTTGTTCTAGTATGTATTATTTATACGTACTTTTTCATATTTTTCAATTTTATATAGTGTACCTACAAAAAATGTATTACAACCGTAATAAACAATATATTATAATATGGTATAATGATTACTTATTATAACAATCTTTGATGACTGAAATCAAACTGCGTACTAATTCACATAAATTATTACTTTGATTTTAGATGCATTTCTTTACATCTTTACACTCGGTTCGTTTTTTTGGCTCAACGCCATGGGATTTTACATCTGGCGTACATTCAAATCACGCAACGTTTTCCTGCGTATTACCGACGGTCGAAAATATTGTTATTATTCGCTATATGTTTGGGGTTGCACATTAACCATGGGAGGCATGGCACTTTTTGCTCATCTCATATTAGATTCAAGTCACGACAACATAAACAGAAACTATTCTCCCCATCCGTCTTCAACCATATCAATAGAAGGAGCCATAGGTAAATTTAATTTGAACAATTACATACTTTTAATGTGTACTTATACAATTATAAACTGGTTGTATGAAAAAAATTATAACGAGAGTGAATAAACATATATACCTATTTAAATGTTTATACTTTTCTTCGGTAGAACCGAAATACCTGTTGTAACACTAATAAAATACTTAGGCATTATCAGGGGCGGATTTAACAATTTTCCACCCCTATGCCAAATTAAATTTTCCGCCCCTATCCAAAAAAAACTTACTACCTCTTTAATAAAATATCCTCAAATAAATTTTCAATACCTACCTAATATGCAATTTTTGCTTATTATAGTATTACGAAACATTTCTTAAACAATAAGATAAGCTATAATACTATCGTCGTTGTCGTAGACGAGTTTCTGGGAAAATATAAATATTATTTTGCTAAAAATAAACAAATACAAAATCCACAATTTCAAGATTTTGAAGTGATAAATACAATTTTAAAAATTATGTACCTAATTTTACAATATCAAAATAAATTTTCAACATAATTTTGCCGCCTTCCAAAATTTGCCGCCCTATGCGGCCGCATAGTTCGCAGTGCCTTAAATCCGCCCCTGGGCATTATCATTGATAAGCACTTCATCTGGGGACCTCATCTAAAATGGAAAAGAAAAGCGCTCAACAGTAGACTACATCTCCTTCGCCCTATACTAAAACCAAATATTTCTTGAAAAAACAAAACTCTTATTTATAAATCAATGCTCAGACCAATATGGTCCTACGGAATTCAGATATGGGGCTGTGCCAACCCGTCTCAAACCCGTCCAATTCAGGCATTTTAATCGATTAGTCTGCGTCTTATAACCTCTGCCCCGTGGTACATTTCCAACAATTCACTTCACAAAGACCTCAGCATTGAAACCATCAACATAATAGCTCACTCTCACTACACAAAATTCCATACTAAATTAGCAAATCACTCCAACCCACTAATTGCCGTTCAAGGCAGTGTTAACATACCCAACAATCCTCCAAAAGAAAAAATCCTCTAAAAAGACGCTGGTGCAGAGATCAATTAAATCCCATCCCTTAAAATATTTAATATAAATTCCTGAGGGTTCTGTTACTGGACAGCCTCCCTCCTCAAATGATTCATGTTATGTTATATTGTTTTTAATTATCCAATTTGTTTATTATACAAATGCTACAGATCGTAAATATTCCGTATTTTGTTTAAATAAAAAAAAAAAAAGAACCGGATGGGCCTCGTTTTGCTGTACAGTTGGGGGTGGAGTGCACCTCGTTTATAGGATAGGTCATTATTACAATGGATTTGTTAAATTTGAATGCAATGATAGATATCATTGTATACGAATAACGATTTTGAACGGAGTTAATATGTTTGTCTAGGATATAATACATTGTTATCTATAAATATTGTAAAAAGTATATTTTATTTTGAAACGATAAATATATTTTTCAATAGGATGGGTAGGATGGGTTGGCAGTTGCATACAGCGACATAGTTTGTCAGTCTAGAATATTATACATTATATTATATTTTACATGTAATTTTATGTCAATATTCCCTGTTCAAACGCTTATAAAAAAAAATGTGCCTATGGATTTTAATAATTTTTGAATGACAATAAGAACTACTTCTGTGGAATCTTCTATTAAATTTTCAAGTATTTTGTACGAGCCAAATTTTTTTTATCACCTATTATAAAAAAAAAAAAAATGTAAAAAAAATCGAATATTTTAAATGCCTATAAGTGGCTTAAAAATCAATATAATATTTTGAAAAAAAATATGTCATAAAGGAAATGCCAATATTAACAGCTGGTAAAAATTTAAAATTCTGTGACTTATACTTTTTGAATTATAACAAATATTTAAAATCGTTTGAGAATAAATCGCTATTTTGTGCAATTTCGTAAATATTTAAATTTCAAACAGTCATAACATTTTTTCCTCTAAGTCCGGTAGAAATTTTTTTAAAGATTTTTGATGAGTAGCTTGTAGATAACCTAGAGTTAAAATTTTGAACCTTAATATGAACAGAAAAAATTTTATGAATTTTTATCTACAAAATAACTTGCAAATTATCGTGATTTTACACATTTTATACAAATTTGAGCATTAAGGGCTTATAAAAAAAATTTGAGTAAACCGATCACCGATATTTTTTAGTTACGATAAGTTTAACTTATTATAAACCTTGTATTAAATTTTCAAGAGTTTTCGGTCAACCAATTAAATTTTATAGATGTTTAAAAACAAAAATTTTACAAAAATCGAAAATTTAAATTGTCTATAAATAAGTCAAAATATGTCAAAATACTTAGAAAACCTAACCATGTATAGAGAACGCCAATATAAAGATTTTGTGAATATTTCAAGTTGTTGCGATTTTTGGTTTTTTTGAGTTAGAGCATTTTAAAAAGATGTTATTTGTAAAAACGTGATTTTGCGTAAAATTTCCCGTTTTTTCGTAATTTTTTTATCGTTTTTTTCGTTTTTTTTAAAAAGTATTGAAAAAATTGGATTTTTGACTTGTCAAAGTACCATTTACATTCACTTTTCTTTCAGAAAAGTTGCTGTTTAAGCAAATCGAAGCATTTTTACTGCCAAAAAAGGTGTCGTCAGACACAAAAAAAAAATAAAAAACACATCATTGTAAAACCAATAGATTCCATCACTCCGTTCAGAATCTAAAATATTTATACATCGACTATCGTAATTTAGATTTTGAGAGAAATAAGGAAGCTATTAGTTATACTATGATGTATATATTTTTAAATTCTAAATTATATAAGATATGTATTAGTTATATAATATTAAGTTTTATTTTTTGAGCAATTTCTAGATATTAGAACATTTAAAAAAAAATGTATGAATGTTTAAATAATGAATTTTGATAAGACAGCAACAATCATATTAAAATAAAATATAATTTAAATTAATTTAACTTTAAATTACTTAAAATACTTAAAGCTTAAAAATTAAAAACAACATTTTTCTTAAGATTTTGTATTTTACTAAAAAAAAAAAAAATTCACTGAAAAGTAAAAATGCTTCGATTTGCTTATGTAGCAACTTTTCTGAAAGGAAAGTGAATGTAGATGGTACTTTGGCTAGTCTAAAACTTTTCAATACTTTTAAAATAAATCGAAAAAAACGATAAAAAATTAAGAAAAAACGAGACATTTTACGCAAAATCACGTTTTTACAAATTACATTTTTTTTTAAATGCTCTAACTCAAAAACCAAAAATCGCAACAACTTGAAATATTCACCAAATCTTTATATTGGCGTTCTCTATACATGGTTAAGTTTTCTAAGTATTTTGATTTATTTATAGTCAATTTAAATTTTCGATTTTTGTAAAATTTTTGTTTTTAAACATCTATAAAATTTAATTGGCAGACCGAAAACTCTTGAAAATTTAACACAAGGTTTATAATAAGTTAAACTTATCGTAACTAAAAAATATCGGTGATGGGTCTACTCAATTTTTTTTTATAAGCCCTTAAAGCTCAAATTTGTATAAAATGTGTAAAAATCACGATAATTTGCAAGTTATTTTGTAAATAAAAATTCATAAAAACTTTTCTGTTCATACTTAAGGTTCAACAGTTTAACACTAGGTTATCTATAAGCTATTCTTCAAAAATCTTTAAAAAAAATTCTACCGGACCTAGAGGAAAAAATTTTATGACTGTTTGAAATTTAAATATTTACGAAATTGCATAAAATAGCATAAAAATCTCAAACGATTTTAAATATTTGTTACCAGCTGTTAAGATTGGCATTTCCTTTATGACATATTTTTTTCAAAATATTATATTGATTCTTAAGCCACTTATAGGCATTTAAAATATTCGATTTTTTTACATTTTATTTTTATAATCGGTGATAAAAAAAATTTGGCTCGTACAAAATATTTGAAAATGTAATAAAAGATTCCACAGAAGTAGTTCTTAATGTCATTCAAAAATTATTAAAATCCATAGGCACAATTTTTTTTTATAAGTGTTTGAACAGCGAATATTGACATAAAATTATTATGTCAATATTCGCTGTTCAAACGCTTATAAAAAAAAAAAATTTTTACAAAAAAGGTTTAACCCTTTTTTGTTATTGTATTTTGAGTCAATAGAAAAATCTTTAAATGAAAGCGACACTTAAAAATTATATGAAAAATATTATATCTACAATATGTATAAAAATAAATAGTTAAGATGTATTTAAAATACTTAAAACGACAGACATACTTCCTTTTTGAAATCACTGTTGATAACTTTGACAGAAAATTGTCTGAACAGTTCGATTTTTATACTTAATATATATAATTTATATGATTACCCAACATTAAATTTTATATTGATAAGACATAAAACTACTAATTTTATTTAAATATAACTCAAAAAAATTAAAGTTATTTTCAAGATTTCTTTGGAATTTTTTATTAATCGATTAATAGAAAAATATTTACTAAGAAAGTAAAAAATGAATACAAATTATATAGGTATGTATGTCCAAATTTTTATGTTTAAATAATACTTTATACAACTTATTGTACATTTTTTGGGCTGACATGTTTAAGAAAAAAAAAATTCAATTCAATATCATTAAACAAAAAGTATTCGTTTTGCTCAAAATCTAAAAATAGTGTTGAATAAATAGACATTTAGCCGTATTTAATGTAAATACTCATTTTATTTTGTTTTTTTTAGGGTGGCTCGGAATCGCTGTTATATTTGTTCCAGTCATATGTACGATTCTAGTCAATTTATTCTTTTATTTTTCTACTAAGACAGTGATAGAACGAATGTCGACATATGGACAGATTCACCATAAAATGAAATATAGGTAAAATAGTTAATTGTTTGAGTAGATACATATATATTAATAAAAGCTTATAAAAAATATTTACGACATGAAATGTTGTAAACTTTTAACATAAGTGTTAAAACAATGTAAAAAGTCAGATCTACTAATTAGGTATTTTTCAATTTAAATAACCAACAAAAATATATAATATACACGTTTCTAACATAATATAATACTTGTAAATTATTTTTCCCACAGTTTCGGAATGTTTTCAAAACTATTTGCAATCATGGTAGTCGATCTGACGTTGTTCATATTTTCATGGATCCAGCAAGACACACTATTTTATTTGCACGTCATCTTTAATCCTGTGCAAGCTGCTCTTGTTCTTTATGTAACCGTTATACGACCAAAACGAGTAAAATTTCTACTGCGCAAAGCTTGTTGTTATGAACAATGCTTATTGCCGTGTTGTCGACCAAAGGAAACAGATGTTCAAGCCGGTACCGAATGGGGAGAAGAAATGATGGCCTTTAATACAGCTGATTATTAAATTTCAAAATTGTACATAATTGTTAAAAAAAAAAAAAACTCGGTCGGAAATAATTATTCATAGTCTCTTATACAAATGTACTATAAATTATAATTTTTATTATTATTATTACTTTTTATTACTTATACATTTCCTCTAACAGACGTAATAAAATAATAACATTATAATGACAAATTGAATACTTTGATATTCTGCATAATAGGTTAAACTAGACATTAATAATAAGATAAGTTAAAAATTTAACCAAAAAAAAATTGTATTTTAAAAACAGTGGAGATTATCAATAAGAGAAAATTATTTAGTGGCTAATATTAACTCAATTTAACCCAGGTTCAAGAAAAGATTTTTTTTTATTTGCATAGAACATTTTTTAGTCTTTAGGCATTTATTATTATATACAATTATATAAAATATTATTTATTTTAACAATATAATAGATTTATAATTTGAAAGCTTTAACATATAGTTTACAGTACGTCCCAAAAGTCCCGTATCACCCTTAATATCTCCATGTAAAATCAATATATTTAAACGCGGTTTAAAAAATTAAAAAATTTTCAAAATTTTTTTTTACGCATATAAGAATTTTAAATTTTTAAGAACATATTTTTTAAAATAGTTAAAAAAAAAATACTAAAATTAAATAAAAATTGACCAAGTTAGAGCAAGTTATGTTTTTGAATAATTTTAGTTAAAAAATCAATTATTGTTTCACATTTATTTGAAAAATCTTGTGTATCTGTCGTGTTCATTGCCTGTCATAAAATTGAACAAAATATTCAAAATATCTTACCTGAAACATTAAGAAATGTTAAGAACGCTTAGGTCGAAAAACTTCAACTCTGTGTTGCAAATAATGGAGGTAATTTCGAACATTTATAAAAATAAAAATGTAATGAATTATTTTCGTTTTTATGTAATAAAATCTTTTTTTCTATTAGTAATCAAGTTTAAAAATATTATCTGAATTTTAATTTTAATCTTTAAAAGATTAAAATCCTAAAAGCTCCACTAATAATTAGATGCTTACAGATTACTATTAAAAAACAGCATAGGTACCTCCCTAACTATTATTACAATTATTTATAAACAGACTCTACTCAACTAGCTATATCTTTATTATAAATCGCATTAATTATAACTGTAAGATTATGTCCAATATCATAACTTTAGGTTGACTTCATGATAATTAAAATACTTAAAAATAGGTAACCAGTTTCACTGTTCAGCAAACGATATAACACGGCTATTTTTATTTCTATTCAAATCAAAACTTTAATTAGGAATGTAAAAGTATTGTCGTGTGTTGAAATTAGATATTTCATTATTGAAATGTGAAACAATAATTGATTTTTTTACTACAATTATTCAAAAATATAACTTGCTCTAACTTGGTCAATTTTTATTTAATTTTAGTATTTTTTTTTTTTTTTTTTGAACTGTTTTAAAAAATATGTTCAACAAAATGGCTATCTTAAAAATTTAAAATTCCAGTTTGGTTTTATGCCAGGGAAATCGACAATGGAGCCAGTATTTTGTGTTAGGCAATTAGTAGAGAAGTACAGAGAAAAGAATATAAAACTATACATGGTGTTTATAGATTTAGAAAAGGCGTATGACAGAGTGCCAAGAGAAGTTTTAAGGTGAGCATTAATGAGGAAAAATGTCCCAAAAATGTATGTAAATTTGATCCAGGATATGTATGAAGGGTCGAGTACTAGTGTCAAGAGTCAGTGTGGAGTATCAGAAGGTCTCAATGTAGGAGTAGGTGTGCACCAGGGTTCAGCTATAAGCCCCTACCTGTTCTCAGTGGTAATGGATGAGGTTTCAAAGGAGATACAGGGTGAGATACCATGGTGTATGATGTTTGCGGATGATATAGTTCTGGTAGGAGAGAACCTGGAAGTTGTCAATAATAGGGTAAATGAGTAGAGGTTAGCCCTCGAAGAAAAGGGATTGAGATTTAGTAGAAATAAAACAGAGTACATAGAGTATGATTTTGGACAAAAACTCGGGGAGTCAACTCAGTGAGTCAACTAAGTGAGTCAACTCCCAATTTCCATAGACTCCCATTAACTCCTAGTTATCAGTTCATTAAATTAAACAACTCTCGTTTGACAATTCATTTAAGAGTTACTTCAGTGGAGGTGTAGAACAAGGGTGGCCGATCCCAAATAGTTGGGAGGAAGGCGAGGCAGAAGAAGAAGAAGAAGAATCGTATTTGTATATTGGTATTTGTTAATCACAATGTTCATTACAACATAAGTTCCATTGTATAAATAAACTCGTCCAAGCTTTTAGAACATAATAATATCTTCTAAGACCGTGGACTTGTCTTTAGAAGTATCTATCTAAAATCTATGATATTCATATATTTAAAATCATCCAATTTCAATATTTTTTTAATATTTTTTCTAATTAATTATCAAAAGATTTATCCAAGGAATGTGCATTATCCACAGAATTATTTAAGACCTATGTAATAAGTAAAATCATAAATAATAAATTTATAGGTATAAATAATAAATTTTTTTTTTTTTAGTTGTATTTCTTGAGTAGCTAGTCGTACTTTCATTTTATCTTAAACACTAAGATAAATATGATTTTTACCCTTAGGTTTCCTGGCAATTTATTGTCTTGCTCATATAAATCACGAATATGGTGCCATTTAACATATTGACCATTAATCTGCATTATCAAAATTGGCATAAATTATTTTTTTTTCTATAAATAAATTATTATAGTATATTTACTTTTTTGTATAGATATTTTACCATTTCACATAAAAATCGTGCAACAAAATTTTTCAAAAATATTAGTTATTACTTGTATCACATTATTATACTCAATAATTACTATATTAGTGTGCTCATATTTAGAATGGACTATAGTTATTCAGTTAAATATATACAAACATACAGGCTACAGACTTTTTTAATTTTATCACATTGCTTATACAGAAGGTTAAGTATATTTTATGTTGTTATTGTACAAAGGTCTTACAAAGTGCTATTATTAGTTATCACATAAATATTTAATTGAAATACACACACAATTAAAAACATAAAACCCAATACAATTCCTTCAATATAATACATTGAACTTACTTTTAATACTTTGTCAATGTATAATTTGTTTCTCACATTTTTAAATAGATGAGGAGTATCAGAGAATGCATATATTTTTCTATCATCAACTAGTGGATGAGGAAACCAATATTTTAAAGAATTTATTTCTCCACTAACCCCTAATTCTGACCACATTTTCCTGTTAGTCTGGGTCCCATCAGATACAATACCGTGTACTATTGCACCTGCTTCTTCTAAAAGAATTATACATTTTATTACCAGTTTCGCCAATTCAGTACCAAGTACTGATCCTCTTGCTGCAAAAACAGCCACTGGTTGAGAATATGTGTCAGCAAGTAGTTGAAACATAAAAACAAGTCCACTTGTGGCTTTTTCGTTGATATCAGTTGCCTTGTACTCTTCACCATAGTCAACCAAACCTTTATACGTCAACGTGTTTGAACAAACTGTAAGTGCTTCTCCAACTGAAATTTCATCCACCTAAATAATTCCATGCTTTTGCATTGTAGATTTGGATTCCATGTGTTTTTTTAATAAATCAAAAATGTGTTTGTCAAAACCACAAGTTGTATTTTTCATTGTTAAATATCGCCTTAAAGAGCTGACACTGGGAAGTGGCAATATGTTATTTTTTTTACAAAAATTATAACCACTTGAAGTTCTTATATTCAACAACATACAAAGCATTATCCATTCTTTGGAATACCGCGGACCTTTTGGATTACTGATCTATTTATTTTTTTTATAAGAAAAACAATATTATTTATATGTTAATTTAAATGATATATTAACATATTTCCTTTGCGGCTGAAACTATTTTTTCAATGATTGTTTTCTGATATCCACTACAATTCATATCAGTAAGTTTCTGTGTAATATTTTCTTTTGACACATTTTCATATTTAGATAATATTTTGACATATTTTGCCTTAATAATTTTATTTTATTTATATTATTTTTATTTTTTTTTCTAAAGAGTTCATTTCTTTTTTGTAATTTTTTTTTACTCTTTGGTGTCATTTTTAATGTAGCTCATTTTGGTGAAGATTGTGCAACTAATCGAGCTGAACGCTGCTTCAACATCTTTCCAGTTCTTGCACAAGGAAGACAATGATAACCATGTCGAAATATTATGGAACAATTAGAATTTCGTTTGTGTAATAAAGTATCATCCATAATATCATAATTTAAAGGGAGAAATGAACTGCTCCTACATTATAAAATAAATTATTAAATACTTTTGATTATTAACTAAGGCTTCGTAATATTTACTTTTTGTTACATAAGAAGTCTAAACCTCTACAAATTTTCATTGTTGCTGCTTCTTTGATGACATTTTCCAAATGTTGTTGGCTAATCACTTTATCTAAGGAATTCTGAAATTTATCCGCATATTCTTCCCTAATATATTGCATGTTATTTTTAAATCCTTTTCAATAATATTTTACGTAAAAAATGAATTAATGTTCTCTCTATTTTTTATAAAAATTATTTCTGAAATTCCTATTGTGGTTTTATCATTGGACAAATATTTATGCCAATTTGGAGGCAATATTTGTAAAGACATTTCAGTTTTGTTTACCACTTGATTAGTTGTTGAAATAATTGTATTCTAAATATATATATTATTTAATATAAGTATAACAGTATAAGTAATTATTTAGTATTTATGTACTATGTAGTCCTAAATAATAAAAATAAATAAAAAACTTATTAATTGAAATAATTTACTTATTTATTTAAAATTATTTTATTTTATTTGACAAAATATTTTTTAATTTAACTTACAGTAGTAGAAGTTGATGGAGTATCATTTGGGTCATCAACAGTCTCTTATAATACACGTGTATTTTTATTCAATAATTTGACAGTGGAATGTTTAGACTTAATATGTCTAATTAAGTTAAATGTTGAAGAACGGTTATTTTTTAATTTTGTACGACAAAGACCACATTTTACATTTTACATTTTACATTTTTGTTATCTGAGTCAAGTTTGAAATAATCCCAAATAACACTGGACTTACTCATTTTTAAATATTTAAATATTGTAAGTGAAAAAGAATGTTACAATTTTAAAACAATAACTTTGAGCACAACAATAAACTGAACAAGAGTACAAGACGATTACCAATTAAGATGTGACAATTTAAGTCAATGTTATTATATGTTAATGACAATTTCATACCATCAAATCATAATAGTTTCCATACTGCAACAAGACTTTACGTGTTATAACGTGTCACTATGCAATTAGAAGTGTAGACAGTGTGTTTACGCTAAGAGGTACCACTAAATATCTCAGTTGGATGACCTTGTATTTAAATGGAGTTTTTGGGAAATAAAACAATATTTTTTAAATACCTCCATAAAACAATCTAACGGGGTTAAATCAGGAGATCTTGACGGCCATGGAATTATGCCATTGTAGTAATTTAGAAAAAGAGCAAATATACACTGCTACATCAAGGAAAGTTTTAAAACGTTTGGAATCTTGTTTGGAATATCACGGTGGAAACTTCGAACAGTTTATTAGATAGAACTTTAGAACTTCATTGTAAATAAATAAATCTTAATTTCAAATTCATAGTGTGTACATCTTTATTATTTTCATAACCTTCAATTAGCTAAATTTTAATTTAGAAGAATAAAAATAAAAATTTTAAATTTGTCTGCATTTGTGTATTTTGGTACTCCCTTTTATTTCCCGAAAACTCCATTTAAATACAACGTTATCCAACTGAAATATTTAGTGGTACCTCTTAGCGTGAACACACTATATACTATATTATATTATTTTATAATTTTTATATTTAAAATAAAACAGCTATTTTGATACCTTGTAGTGTTCCATTTTGTTGTATTTGTCCACAAAATATAATTTATGAAAAAACAAACGAATACACTAATTATATTTAACATGAATTTATATTTCAAATAAAGAACTCATGGGGACAAATAGTTTTTTTGAAAAATAAATAAATAAAAAAATATAATAAATATATATCTATATATATTTGATAAAACATCCATATATTAACAATAATATAACATTTTAAATTAAATTTGTATATAAAATAAAAGTTCAAATTAATTCCTCATTGTATAATATTTTAATATAAATACTAAATAATAAATACACAAGTATATGACATATTATTGTATTGCATTAAACAACAAAAAACAATTTGGTAAATTAATACCTATTAAATAAGGTCTTCATATATTTTTATAGACCAATAGTTCATATATTTAGCGATAGATGATCTAATACCGTGGTTCTCAACCGGTGTGTCACCAAAATATAATTAATTGAAATTCTAGCTTTTGATATAATTACTGTATTATGATGAAATAATAAAAAAAACACAAATTAGAAAGCAATTATGAAGATATTCTTATTGATTTGTATCTCATTTATTAAAAATATCATCAAATACAACGTTAATTCCAAAATTGTATACGTTTCAAAATGATTCATTTTGGATTTTTCTGCAAGAAAAAATATGCCGGAACGAGCAAGAAAGTACTTATTAAAAATTGTATTTCCTTTTTCAACAAAATTTAACTTAAATGATATTGCATAAATGAATCAGCATTTTCGATATTATAAATAACAAAAAGCAAAAAATAGCCTACATTAAAAGATATTGAAAGTAAATTACGACTTAAGTTTGTCAACCATTCGCCTACAATTCGAAGACCTATGTTTAGTTTGCCGATCACAAGTATCACAATAATTTCTTTATATACTAATATTGTTTTTTATGATACTTATCTATAGTATTTTATTTGAACTGTTTAAATTTGAATTAAGTTAATTTAAAGTTAATTAATTATTTTTTTTATTTTTAAAATTCCAACATATACATGTGTTCATTTACAATAGTTTGTAATTTTTAACGTTTCGAAAATCCATCAGTCGTAACAAGTGTGTCGCCATTTTCATGGATCTAAATTAGTGTGTCGTCCTACAAAAAAGGTTGAGAACCACTGATCTAATACTCTGAAGTAACTCTTAAACGAATTGTCAAACGAGAGTTGTTTAATTTAATGAACTGATAACTAGGAGTTAATGGGAGTCTATGGAAATTGGGAGTTGACTCACTTAGTTGACTCACTGAGTTGACTCCCCGAGTCAACTCATTTGAGTGAACTGAGTCAAGTTGAAAATCCCATCTCTACATTTAATACACATCAAATTTGAATATACGATAAGATAAAATGTATAAAATGTAATTTAATAATCGAATCGTGAGTCCGTCGCGAATGTCGGACTATTGATCTATTAATATTTAATATTATACTCAATAAAAATGTCCCAATTATCCGGATACGCGGCCGAGATAAGCGGCGTGCTTTCACATTACAAGTATACATTTGTTTTCGTAATTAATAATAATTATTGTTCGGATTAAGTGGTTGTCTTTATTAACCGGTGTTTTTATTAAGCGGAATCTTCTTCTTCTTCTTTTGCTTCGCCTTCCTCCCAACTATTTGGGGTCGGCCACCCTTGTCCTACACCTCCACTTTACTCGGTCAATCACATCTCCTCTGCACACACCGACATGTCATTCTCCAAAGTCTCCAACCATCTCTTTTTTGGTCTTCCTCTTCCTCTTTTCCCTTCAACGTCCATCTTCATAACCACTCTTACTGCATTCGTTTCCTCTCGCCTCATCACATGCTCAAACCATCTCAGCCTATTTTCTCCCATCTTGTCCACAATTGGCGCTACACCAACACTACCTCTCACGTATTCATTCCTTATTCTATCTTCTCTTGTCACTCCACTCAACCATCTAAGCATTCTCATTTCCGTGACACTCATACTTTGTTCTATTCTCCTGTTAACCGCTCAACACTCTGAACCATACAGCATAGTTGGTCTCACTACACTTTTATAAAATTTACCTTTCAGCCTCATTGGAATTCTCTTATCGCATAACACGCCCGATGCTTCTCTCCATTTCATCCACCCGCACTTAATCCTATGTTTTACATTAATGTCAAAGCCCCCGTCCTTTTGAACAAAAGATCCTAAATATTTAAAGCTCTCAACTTCACCTATCACATCACCATCTATTGTCAGTTGTCTCCTCATTCCTTCAACTTCTTGGTCTCTTTGTCCAAAATTATACTCAATATACTCAGTTTTATTTCTACTAATTCTCAATCCCTTTTCTTCGAGGGCTAACCTCCACTCATTTAACCTATTATTGACAACTTCTAGGTTTTCTCCTATCAGAACTATATCATCCGCAAACATCATACACCATGGTATCTCACCCTGTATCTCCTTTGAAACCTCATCCATTACCACTGAGAACAGGTAGGGGCTTAGAGCTGACCCCTGGTGCACACCTACTCCTATAAGGAAACCTTCTGATACTCCACACCGACTCTTGACACTAGTACTCGACCCTTCATACATATCCTGTATCAAATTAACATACACTTTTTCTCATTAATGCCCACCTTAAAACTTCCCCTGGCACCCTGTCATACGCCTTTTCTAAATCTATAAACACCATGCATAGTTTTTTATTCTTTTCTCTGTACTTCTCTACTAATTGCCTAACACATAATAATGGCTCAATTGTCGATTTTCCTGGCATAAAACCAAACTGGTTTTCTGATATCGACGTCTCACTTCTTATCCTCTTCTCTATAATCTTTTCCCAGATCTTCATACTATGACTCATGAGCTTTATTCCTCTATAATTCCCACATTCTTGTATATCTCCTTTTCCTTTAAATATTGGTACAATAAAACTCTTTCTCCAATCTTCTGGCATTTTTCCCTCTATCAGTACCTTATTAAAAAGATTTTTCAACCGCTTTTTTAAACGGAATCGACTGTATATATATATATATATATATATTATTTATTTAATTATTGAAAGTAAACGCCCATTAGGGGCTCAGTACAGAAACAGTAATTACACTTAATAGCTAAGGATGACATCAATATATGAACAAATAATAAAGTAATAAACAATATAAAACATGACATTAGGTATACAATTAACTATTAATAAGGAATAACGTAATAAACAATTTTTACAAGACAATGGCAAGTTATGTTACAAGTTGAGATGTAGATTATTAACCATAGACTTTAACTTGATTGATGAATCATTAAAAAAGTCCAACTGTTTTAATCTGTAACCTGAGGTAAGCATTCTATTAATAGGAGCGAAGTGACAATAGTTTTTTCGGAAAGTTTCCGTGAAAAACGTATCTGACAAACGAGTATTAACACTAGGGACCATTAGGGGTATTTGACATAGTAACTCTGGGCAATCAATTTGGGAATTAAGGAGTTTGTATAACCAAAGTAGATCAAAATATTTTCTCCTCATTTCAAGTGACTCAATATTAAAATCGGTTGCTAATTGTTCATGAGAAGTATCAATTTTGTTGGTTTTATATGCTAATACTCGTAAAAGCCGATTTTGAATACGTTCAATTTTTACTATATGGGTAGATTAATGCGTATTCCAAATTATTGACCCATATTCTAATAATGAACGGACTAAAGAAAAATAGTGTTTTTAAGCAATTAGGATTGTTAAAATCCGAACAGTTGCGACGTATAAAACCGAAGATGCGAAGAGCTTTATTGCACATTGCATTTATATTTTTATTTTTATTTATTTATTTATTACATTTTAAACGGGCCAGGCCCAGGTACATAGTTAATATATAGATAATAAATTCATTAATTTTATAAGCTTAGCAGTTAGGTATAAGATAAATAAAGTGTTAATACAATTAAAAGTTTATAAATTATTATTATTAAGGATAGAATTACAATAAGTTTTAAATAATATAAAGTTTGGTGTGCTGAAAATATCAATATCGTATTTATTTATAATATTCAAAATTCTGATAATGGGGGTGTTGATTGCATAGTTTTTACTTCTACGTTAACATAAAATGTATTTTTAATTCGAACATTACTAGTAGGAACATGGAAAGAACAACGACTTAAGAATTCAGGACAATCGATTAATCTTATAAAAAGTTTATACAAAAGTATAAATCCAATCTCAAACGACGATTTTCTAATGTTTCAAGGTTAAGAAAAGACAAAAGTGGGGAATATGAAGAATGAGGTTCCCTAGGTATGGAACATTTGAATGAAGGAAAACGTAGGAATTTTTGTTGGATTTTTTCCAATTTTAACTTGAAGCCTAATTGGTATGGAGACCTAATTATTGATCCATATTCACAGATAGAGCGAACCAAAGAACAAACAATGATTTTAGGGTATATCTATCAGTAAAGTCCGAACAATTTCGAATTATAAACCCAATGATCTTGTTAGACCTGTTTATAATATTATTTATGTGACAATCAAATTTAAGTTTAGAATCAAAAAAAATACCTAGGTCCTTAACAGGTCCAGTGGTTCTATGTAGCATTGCTCCGTTGATATGGTAGTGAAAGTTTGTATTGGCTCGAGTTATGGAAAATAACATTATCTGACACTTATTAATATTAAGAGTAAAATTAAGATTAATTAAGAGTAAAATTATTATGGGTACACCAATTATAGAGAGTATTTAAATCAAACTAGAGTAGATCGGCATCAAGATGACAATTAACTTAACGAACAATTTTTATATCATCTGCAAATATTAATTTAGAAGAATATTGAAAAGTTATATCATTAATAAATATAAGAAATAATATTGGAGCTAAATGAGACCCTTGAGGGACTCCCGAAGAAACAGTTATTGGATTAGACATAAACTCTATATAAGTTACTATTTGACGTCGATTACTAATAAAAGATATAAGCCAGGATAGAAAAGGGTCACAAATACCAATCTTTTTTAATTTTATAAATAAAATTTGATGTTTGATTTTATCAAACGCTTTAGCAAAGTCGGTGTATATGACATCAACATTATATCCACTGGAAAGAGCATCAGATACAAAAATGTGAAAGTTAAGTAAAATGGTATCAGTACTTTTATTACGCCTAAAGCCATGTTGATCATCAACGATTACATTGTTCAAGTCAAATAAAATTGTATTTGCTACAATTGATTCAAACATTTTAGGAATAAGGGAGAGCAAAGATATGGGTCGGTAGCTAGAAATAATAGAAATATCAGAAGAGGATTTAAGAATGGGTCGAACGAAACTAATTTTCCACGCATTTGGAAAAATACCAAAAGAACTGGAAGTATAATGTATAGAATTCAAAGATTCAAATACTTCAGATAATTCAATTAAAACAGAGTTAATAGTAGAAAAAAGGACTTTAGGTGGATTCGATTGTACATAATTGACATTGATGGAATTGTAATTTTCGTATACACTAGAGAAATATTTGGCAAAAGCATTAATAATATTAGTAGAAGTTATAAACTCTTCATTATCTAAATACATGCAATTTGTTAGAAAATTATTTTTACGTTTGTTATTAATAAAATCCAAAAAAATTTTAGGGTGGATTTTTAAATTTTTCTCAATTTTATTAATATAATTTTGACAGTCTATTTTTGAGTTAAATTTACATTTAGCTCGAAGATTAGAAAAAATATTGTAATCACTCAGCAAACCAGAACTCTTATACAATTTATGAGCTATTTTTTTCTTAAAAATTAGATTCTTTAAATTACTACTAAACCAAGATGGGTAGTTAGAATTACGTTAAATTATTTTGGGTACAAATATATCAATTATTTCATAAATTATAGAGTAAAATAAATCAACAGCTTGATTTATACAAAGACCTTGGAATAAACCAATCCAGTTTACTGACGCTAATGAAAAATTGATATCATCGAAGTTACAGTTAAAGAAATTGTAGATAATAATATTATATTCAATGGGTTTATTTGCAGTTATGGGAATAGAGATAAGTAAACGTGGGTGATAACTATCGCAAGGAATAAGAGGAACGGTTGATTTATGAACACACAAGTTGTTAAAATTAGAAAGAACCAAATCTAGAATCGAGCCAATGTTATTTACAACATTATTAAACTGCAAAAAATTTTAAAAAAGATAATTTAGATACGAATTCCAAATCAGTTTTATTTAAATTTACTAGACTAGGAAAAAATCCATTTAATCTGGGGAACCAGTGAAGCTTTGGTAAATTATAATTACCAACCATAATTATGTGTTTAACATAAGGCAATTTTAATATAAAATTATTAATGATATCAAAATGGGTATTATAAACTGAAATGTCAGTATTAGGTGGAAAATAAACATTACCTATTATAAAATAATTAATATAAATTTTAGTGATGACAAATATATGTTCAACTGGACTAACAGGTACAGGTAAAACGCGAGAGTGATATTTATTAAGAATAGAAAGCAAAACGCCTCCGGCTCTAGAGCAATTACTGGTGTTTGAATTACGATCGAAGTGATATGTAACATAATTAAGAAGAACTAATTCAGACGTATTGACATTTGAAGATAACCAGGTTTCAGATAGGGCTATTATGTCATAATCACACAGATATACATTACGCATTAGAACATTTGAAGCATTAACGAATTCAATTACCAAAGGTTGCCCAACAGAATGAGTTTTACCTATGCGTTTAGTTCGGACTATGTTTAAATTTAGATTAAGGTTAGATAACATATCTCTAGCGATTGATAAAGTATTATCCGCATTCTCATTAGATTTTTCACATACGTTAAAAATTATTACATTATTGCTTTTAACCACTCTATTCAGAACCTCGGTTATTATTTCATCAGATGATAACTTATTTTTGGGATTATAATTAGTTTCAAGTATTGTAATTTTGCTACGTAAAAATTACTAATTTCATCTTTAAGAATGACATTCTCTTCTCTTAGACTGTTTATTGAAGTTTGCATAACACTTAATGAGTTATTAATAAAATTAAATTTATTCTCATAACTCTTTAATTTATCATCCATAGATTACGCATCACATCTTCTAACGTAATTATATTACTTGACTGTAAGTTGGAAGGTGAAGTTGTTTTCTTTGCAGGCGTGTTTGATTTTGCATTGAGTGACATATTTACGAATTCTACAACTAATAACCGCACTATATTACTGTGAAACGTAATGCGACCGGACGTAAGAAAAGCACAACCGTTGCGAACGAAGTCTAATACTGTACTAATTAATTAGTAATTAACTGTAATATTAGTAATAATGATCACAAATTATGACTTTATGGGTATTGTGTAGGTACCAAGTATCATAGTTCATAAACTTGATTTTATATTATGACAAATATTATCTGTGAAACATAAATTACCAGGATTCAGATTTCATATCACTGAAAAGTATTATAATATGACTGAAAATACCTTGCCCTACTCCAAAAATATTAAAAATATAAAAAAAAAATTAATGTAAATCAAATTTATTATCTTTTACTGAGAGTTTATTTTATTTTTTGAATTAATTAATACAATATAATCTTATGAATAAACAAATTTCTAAAAAATATAAAATTATCTTATTTTAAAAATTTAAAAAATTAGGACAAAAAACAAAAATGTGGGAATTTGTTTTATAATATATAAAAAATTACTATTTTTTAGTGAATATAAATAATATTTATGATACATTTTAAATAGAGCATTATATTATTATTATATGTATTGTCAAATAATAGCACCAAAACTTCGAAAATGATACTAAAAATCTAATATGCAAAATATTTTATTTATTTATTTATTTAACATAAACGGGCGCGTCCTATAACATAATAATATTGACATTGTATGTGAAGAAACATATTAATATGTAAAAAAATAGTTTATAGTTTCTACTTAAAATTAGAGAATGAACAAAATAATAATGCTAAAGTAGATGTAGAATACAAATTAAATAAAGAAATTATTATTCAAATATAATCAAAGACAAAAGTATTACCTACTTGCAGACATAAGAAGGTTAACAGGAGAGTTCAAGATATAATTTTTTGTTGAAAAAAGTGGATAAAAGGATTTTGGATCTCTAGTATTAAGAGAATTAATTTTAAAACGGATTAAAGAGAGAATTTCAGGACAATCAATTTAACCTAATATTAGTTTTTGTAAAAATGTTGAGAGTAAAAGTTTTCGACGGTCAGAGAGTAGAGAAATATTAAGAAAATGTATTACATTATTATATGTGCCGTGGACAGGTCTGCTTATGTAAGACTTAAAAGAGATAAAACGTAAAAAATTATTTTGGACAGATTCCAGTGTTTCGACGTATTTTTTATCCAGATAAGAGGGCAGTACTCTAGATTAGAACGGACAAGAGAGAAGTAGAGGATTCTTAAGGGAATATGATCTGAAAATGCAGCACAAGTACGTTTAACGTTTAAAATGTTAGCAGAGTATATAATAAATATGTGTACTTAGATTATATTATAATCATTTCATTATCAATTTTATCCATTTCTAATAATCAATCAGTTTGAATGAATTCGGACAATTCAATACATAAGACTTATTATTTAAGTTCTTATCATGGCAATTGTAAAAATTAAATAAGTTGTTAATAAATTATAAAAAAACAAAATACCTACTCAGAAACGCATGACGTATTTTTTTATTGTTGATCAGTTTGCAAAATTTAAATAAAGGAACAATTCCTTTGTTTAATTTAAAAGTGTTTTATACATAATATTCAAATTTTGGAATATTATACCTGTTATACAATAGAAATTATAAAAACAATTTTATTATTGTTTATTATTATTATGTTATCTCATAAAAAGACTCCTTCGTTCGAGACTTGGGGTTACAGAAGGCTACTAAGAATAAGTTGGAAAGAACATATAACAAATGAAGAAGTATATCGAAGAGCTAATTTTATTTGACACGTTCTGCGTCATAACAGTCTATTAAGCAGAATAATAGAAGGAGAACAACAGCAGAGGGATACCACCACTGGACTACATAAGTCAAATAATTAGAGATATGGACTGTAGATCTTATTGCAAATTGTAAAGGAAAGCTGAGAAACGTCAGGAGTGGAAAATTTCAGCCAACCAGCCTTAGAGCTTTTAACAAAATAAGAAGTTATCTTATAAATATAAAAGCTAATTTTTATAATTACCTAGAATGCTTATGTTAATATATTATTTATAACTGATCGGAGAGTCCTAGCGAAGGGTAGGGAAAGATGGCATGCCATGTGTTTGTTAGTAAGTTCTTAAAGATCATCAACTACGAAAAAGAAAAATAATTATTATATATAGTTGATAATTATAAGTAATTCGTGAATACAAACATTTTTTATAATTTGTATTTAAAATTTTGTAAAGAAAAAAATTTTTCTATAATAGAGCCAAGATAATAAAATGTTAATTTTAAAATAACATAAATAAAAATAAATATGACTACAAACTACAATAATAATAATAAATAAGGAGGTATTTTAATTAATAAAAATTAAACATATTTAAGGAACGTGGTAAATTAGATATACGCTAAAAATGTGAAGTTAATTTTACAAAAAAAATTTGGAAGAGTGGAGGGGCGTCAAAAGTTATTGTCTTATTGCGTTATTGGCAATTAGGACGGCATTGGGTCTATATGGTTATATTACAGAATAACGAATTATATGTGTACACGGTCAGGGCCATATTTAAGGGAGGACAACCGGGGCAAAAGTCAAAATAGGGCTTCCACAAAAGAGGGCCTTCACAATAGACTTCGGAAAAAAAAATCTTTCAAATTACAAATGCACTGTCACCCTGCCGTCCTGTCGAAAGTGACCAATAGGATTAAAATAAATCTGATTGCCGATGGGTAATTCCGTGAAATTATATTACCAGCATTTATCAGTAAATCCGACGCGTCCAAAACTCTACCGTTACCACCACTGACTCTGTCGATTGACGCGAACCCACGAACGCCATACGCGAGATAATAATATTATTCGATTTTCCTTCTTCTATGTGAAAGTGGAGCGAGATGATTATTTATTATTATTCAATATTCATATTTAAATTTTTACATATTATACATATATTTATATATGTTTGTTAAATACTATTAAAAGAAAAGAATCTACTTTAAAAAAAAGTTGTTCGTTTAATTTGAAGAATAATTTAAGGCCAGAGGGCCTCCACTCCTTTAAATCTGGCCCTGTACACGGTACACTGTTTTATTAGTTAAGAATTATAATTCCACTATCAAAATTAAATATTATCAAGACTAGAACTGATATTAAAGTATTCATATTGTTATCAACAATACTATTATATTACAGTAGTGTTCCATGATAACACTAAACCGAGTAGTAACTTGTTGTATATACTATATTAAAATACAGCAAATTCTTCTATGAATCATATTTTTTCATATTTTCAAAGTATTGTGTTAAGTTTGGAAAGACTATGTTAAATTTATGTGATTAAATTTAAAATACCATAGTAAGGCTTCTAATAATTATGTGGACTATATTTTCAAGAGATTCGTCGAAAGACTTTCCATTTGAGATTACTGAATGTCCAAATTATGAGTTTAACGACAAAAGTTTGTGGAAATTGAACAGAGGGAAGAAAAAGGTATTTTTTAATAATAGTTTTATTTAAATTTTCTTGCTAATCACTTAGTAATAAGTAATTTTTCATCATTACAAATATAAGAAATTAAGAGTTACTAAAAAAATCATAATTTACATTAAGTATTTGTTATATATTATTTACTTGTTATATAATGTATTTGTTGATTGAATAAATATTTAACTAGTTAATTACTGGAGTAACTGGTATATTTATATATTATTATTCAGTTCTAATGTATTGATTTATGCTCTTATAAAGAGAATCTTTATTTTAAATGTTATCGATTTTATTTTTTATTACTTTCACTCAAATGCTTGATGATTTTACTTATAATATACTATCGGATATCGCAATGTAACTCTATTATATTATACTTATATTATTACTACGCTCAAGAGTATAGAAGTTTAATGTCAATAAAAGTTAAAAAAATTCATAATACATTTGATATTTAAATCAATGATATATATAAGTTAGAAGTTGAAAGTATTATAAGTAGGACTAGGATTTCAATGTACTTTGCATTCTTTCCCATTGCTGTGCAATGCTAGTACTATCACAATTGTTTTTCATGTACTTTTTAATGCATATAAGAAATTTAACTTTGCATTTTTTGAGATTATAAATACTAAATTTATTTTTAGATTTTTACGCACCAACATGATTTTTATACAATAGATACTCATAATTCATAATACTTTATTGGACAATAATTTACTTGAAAACCTAGATAACAAGTGGTGGCATCTATGATAATTTGCGTGATATATTTAAAATCAGTAAAATTGACATCTAATGATATCATTTAGTACAAGTTTTGTGGTGGTAACTGCCGTGTAAATTAATTTTTTCAATTATTTTTCCAAAGCATTTTTTGAGTTTTACAAGTCATTTTTGCATTTTTTTAAATTTTCATGACTTGAATTTTTTTAATGGCATTTTTTAAGGTTTTTTAGGCATTAAAATCCCAACCTTAATTATAAGTCATTCTTTTTCTTTTTTGATTGTTCAATCTCAAACGTCATGACATTAATAAATTGTGTATGATTAGTAATATTTATCCAAATTTCTCAGTTTTATATACTCAATAATAATATGAAATATTAATAACAAATAAAAATTCATAATAAGGTTTCATAGTTTTTTAATATCCACTTTGTTTTACTCAGTATTTTATATGTATTTTTCAATTATAATAAATAATAATAATAATATAATATTCCATTATAGTAAATTTTATTTTTTATTTAATAATTTAAATACTTTACTTCATAAAAGTATAATTTATGTATATCTAATAATTAATAATATTTTTTTTACAGAATACTAATCAAGATGTTTCAATTTTTGAATTTTTTATAAATGATGATATCTCTGGTGGTAAAGCCCGTTCAGCATATACTCGATGTGCAATAAAACATTTGAAGACTTTAAAACATCCAAATTTTCTCACTTACTTAGAAAGCTCAGAAGTAAATCAAAATTTGTTACCCTACTAAAAAATATTGTTTTATTATTATTTAATTAAACTTATATTGATTTTAGATTAAAATGTACCTATTTAATTTATATTATCAATTTCTATAAACCTTTGATTTATTAATCTAATAAGTATAATCAAAAATATATTTATTAAAACATTGAATTTATTTTTAGACTAAAACCACAATTTATTTATCTACTGAATACGTTGAGCCACTGCAATCCTTTTTGTCATCTCAAAATGATCTTAATACAACAATCATGAAACAATACATTGCTTGGGGAATATCAAATATAATAGTAAGTAAAATTAATAATATATAATAAGAAATATAATAAGTACTAGTAAATAGTAGATCATAATCTGAAATAACTGAATTTTCAGGAAGGATTAAGGTTTTTAAATATTGAAGCAAAACTATGTCATAATAAAGTTTGTATTTGGTCAGTGTTCGTAAACAAGGCTGGAAAATGGAAATTAGGCGAATTAGAATACATGAACAATATAGACAATTCTCCACCTTCTAATGTTAATGATTTATATCGTACTCCAGGACATCAACAATCACTATTGTAAGAAAAATTTATGATTTTATTTGTACAGTTATTCCTTTGCTTAAGTTATATATTTATAGAGTAAAAATTAATATTTGTATAGTTCTATTGATATTTGGGGACTAGGAGTACTAATTTGGGAAGTATTTAATGGCCCATTAAGTCATCAATCAGCATTAAAAGATGTTAAAAAAGTAAAAATACCTAATTATATGTTTCAAGTATTTAAAAATTAAAAACCAGTTATATATTTTGAATAGATTCCTAAAGAGCTTTTGAAAGTATTTCCAAAGTTAATTGCTGCAGATCCTATGACTCGTCCATCATATGATACCATAATTTTAAATTTAAAAGAACAAGGATATTTTGGTAATGATTTGGAAAAAACCATGACAGCATTGAGTCAATATCATTTATTAGATGATTTCCAAAGAACAACATTTTTAGAAAAATTGCCAGATTTACTTGAAACATTTCCAAAGAATATAGCTCAATATAATGTGTTACCTAGCCTTCTTGAAATGTTTAGTTATGTTAAAGAACAAAAAGTCATATTTCCATCAATGATAAAGGTATTAAGCATTTTTTATTTTTATTAATAAGGAAATATTTTTATTTATTCATTGAGTATATGTTTATATTTCATATAGTTAAGCACTATGTTAGATGATCAAGAATTTGAAGAAAAGATAGTACCTTGTATTGTAAAACTGTTTGAATCTAATGATCGGGCAACAAGACTGTTATTACTTAATCAAATTGAATTATATTCAAGTATGTATAGTACCAATAAATTTAGCTTTAGTATTAATTTAAATATTGAATAATACATTGTATATAATTATATGTTAGGTTATTAATTTATTATTAATTTAAAAATAAAAAATATAGTGCACTATTTTAGTAGTGTAGTAAACAAAATTGTTGCTATGCAGTAGCTATTTTGATAAAAATTTGAATTGACTTTGAGGTAGTGGTTCTCAACATTTTTTGTTTCATTTTCCCTTCAGCCAATAAAATCAAACATTGCATTGCTCTAACATATAAATATCAAAATAATAAACAATCTTTATTGTTTATTGTAGAAGTATTCGAGCAGATAATTAACGAGTTATAATTCTGCATAGCTACTGTAGAATAATGGACTAATAACCATTTATATCAATCAGATAATCGATATTGCAGTATTGTCACAAGTCAAAACACTGCAAATGTTTATCAGACCTAAATTTTAAGTATAAAAATAAAAATTTTGTTATATGCTATCTACATGAAAATGGTATCAATAATATGATTTTCTTCAAAAAATATATTATATTTTTGTTTTTTTTTCCATTTCACATAGATATTTTGTGTCACCCCTATGCTGGGTTCATGTGACCCTTCATTAATATATCACCCCATTTAAGAACCATTGATCTTAAGTATCACAGAGTTTAATAAAATGTACTCGTATTGACTCTATAGAATTATCAAAATAATTGTTTATACATTAATAAGGAGTATTGATTTTATAATTATATTTTTTAATTTACTATTATATATATCATATATTTATTATTTTATAGACCGATTAAAACCAGATTTATTAAATACAAGTATATTTCCACTGTTAGTAAGCGGTCTGGCAGATGCTAGTCCTACTATAAGAGAATTGACTGTTCGAGTAAGTTATTAATAAAATATTAAAGTAAACAAATAACTTTATTTTTTTTAGAGTATGGTACATATAAGTTCAAAATTGAATAATAATAATTTAAATGTGGAGTTAATGAGACATTTTGCTCGCTTACAGATGAAAGATGATCAGGTAAAATTAAACAATTTTTTTAAATTTATATATTTATATTTTCATATCTATTTAAAATACAGGGTAGTATAAGGACCAATACCACTGTGTGTTTGGGTAAAATTGCTCAATATTTAGACCCAAAAAATAGAAGTAAAATATTATCATCAGCATTTGGTCGCGCACTTAAAGATCCATTTCCTCCATCAAGAATGGCAGGTTGGCCTAATCTAAACTTAATTATTTTATAAAAAAATTTAAGTTTAAAATATTTTAGGTGTATCTGCATTTTCGGCAACTCAACAATATTATCCTTTGCTTGAAGTATCATCCAGAGTTTTACCAGCATTATGTCAAGTAACTCTTGATCCTGAAAAAGGAGTACGAGATATAACTTTTCAAACAATTAAAGGTTTTTTGGGAAAGCTCGAAAATGTATCTGAAGATTCAAGATTAAAAGAAAAAATAGGTATACAATATTGTATAATATTACTATTAAATAATTTATAATTAACAATTTATATTTTATATATTAGAAGAAGAAGTTGCTAATATTTCTAGTCCATCCATACCCACATGGGCTGGATGGGCTCTTACTAATGTAACTTCCAAATTTTATTCATCCAAAAATTTACAAAAAGATGAAAAACCAATTGATCTACTAAAAGGTAAAAAAACATTCATTCTTTTTTTTCTATAATGAATGAAATCTAAGGTCAAAAATGTGGCATTTACTTTTATTACTGTGTTGTTATGTGTATATATTTATTTTCAGACAACACAAACAATAAGATTGTTAACTTTGATCAAATGAAAATTAATTCACTGAAAACCAATGATAATACTACACAAAATATTTACAAGCAAAAACAGTTAGATGATAAAGATATTTATCAGGTTCTTGTTTTTCATGATTTTAAAACCATATTTAATAGTTAATATTAATATAACAAAAATAGTATTCATTTTAAGAATCTAAAAACTAATTTTTGATTTATTTATTTTTAATATAACAATAAAATGCTAATATAGACTTATTTTTTAATATTTATCATATATCAAGATTAATTCAAATAATTTACAATACTTTTACAATAATTTTCAATATTTTGATAAGAATTAAATAATATTATAACATTTTAGTTTATTTAATATGATTAAAATAAATGTAAATTATCTTCAGGTCATCTTATAATTTTTACTTTTAGTTATATTTAAGTTTAAATGTTAAAACTAATAATGTTATTTATAATTATTCCATATTTTAAAATACTACAATTGTAATTTAATATTTAGAAAGGAAAAGTAAATTTAATATATTGTTTCTGTATACTAAGTACTTATTGTTTGCAGTTTCATTTATTTTATTTTATTTATTTCCTTAAAAGATAAATTTATTAAACCATTAATTTTATACTGAATAATTATTTCATAATAATGCATTATATAAACTTAAAAATACTTATTAAAAACAAAATACTCTAAGGAATTTTTTAATTAGAATAATTATAAGTACTTAACTATATGATTAATTTATGTTAAAAATATTATATTTTTATTAAACATACTTTTAGGACACTCAAAATTACAAACATGTTGTAGAAGAATCTATAATATCCAAAGACTGGGATGATAATTCAGGATGGAATGTTGGAGATGACTGGGAAAGTATTGATGTAAGAAATGCAAATTAGTTTTATTTCAAAAATTATAAACTACTTTTCATATTTTTGATATATATTATGTAATATTCATGATTTAGAATTCAGAAAAAGGAAAAACTGATTTTGGTTGGGAAGATCAAGAACCTATATTATTGGATGATTCTTGTGACATTACTAAAAGTATGTATTTTAACATTTTGTATAATATTTCTTAATACACTTTGTTAAAATATTTTTTGCAGAAGTAGAAGCTGATGCATTAAAAGAAGAAATGCGTAAAAAACGAGAAGAAAGAAAACTAGAACGAATAAAGCAATTAGAGTTAAAACGTAATAGTAAACAGACTTTAAAATTAGGAGGAAAAAGATTATAAATCTATTCATTACATGTATGACTTGATATTATGTTATGTACAATTTGTATTTTAAGAAATATAGGTACCTACATCACTATCATCAGTAAATTTTTTTTAATTTTTTTTTTTATGAATTATTCATTTATATCAATCAGCTCATTGGTATAAAGATTGGATTGATATAAAAAGTATTGTTTCTAAGTTCACAAAATATAAATTCAATTAAATTAGGACTATTTAAGTAATTATTTTTACATAAAATGTACTTTTTATACATATATTAAAAATGTAAACATATGCTGATTTTTATATGTTGATACTATGAATAATATTATATATTAATTAATTAACAATAAAAAATAAGTTAAAATACTACTTTTCTAAATTAATTACCTTGATAACACTTGGTAGGTAATAATCACTTAAAATAGAACATTTTGTTAAAATAATATTATATACAATATCATCATTAACTGGTCAAAAAAATTAAAATTATTGGGTCCAGGTTATTCCTACAAGACTTAAATATATATAAACTGCTCTTCAATTATTGTATTATATGATAAACTCTTAAATAGATTTTAAATGTTTTGCATTTGAATTTTTTGTTTTTAATTCCTGAATTCTACCCTTTTTTACTATAATCATAGTATAAATATAATCTACTTTAAATGTTTAGGGCCAATTTCCACATTTCTAAAATTACTTAACAAAATTGTTTTTCTGTAATAAATGTTATGTAATTAAATATCTTATAACTCACACTATCATTATATTTATATTTGGCCATTTATCTTGGTTAAGGTCTGTCCTTAGAGTTAAAGCATTTAATACAAAAAATAATAAAACAACATACTTAAAATGTTGATGAAATAATTAAGAATAGATAGTAACAGAATAAGTGTACTAGCTTGAAGAGGGAATAATACAAGGAATCATCTATATAGTGTCTTAATACAATAAAAAGTTTTCCATTTAACAGGTATTTTAACAATATTTGTGTATTTAATTCAAGTTCACTAGACGATTTAATTTTTTTAAATTACATAGAACAAATCATAAAATATATGTTAACAAATATAATATCTATATGATGTACATTGATGATTTAATTCAAAACTTGCAACTCGAGAAGTATTTTTATTTTATTACAATAAACGCCATACAGCTTTATTATTTATACAATAAGATGATAGATAAAGTTAAACAATAAGTAAATACATTAATATTAACAATTATCAATTTTAAGAGAGAGAGAAGGAAGGGTCCATATTCGCATGTTCGCTTGTATCATATAATGACGAAGTGGTTGGTTTTTTTCATAATATGAATGAAAAGAAGAGATATGGAATGGAACATAAATTTATGAAAATTTTTGGACAATAACCATGTTTATAAAAACTTTTTTCGACACCTTCATGATCGCAATTTTTCATTTAATAAAATTATTTTAAGTTTACAAAAAAAAATATATAATTTAATGATTTTTCAAGTTATTAGTCTTAAATTGGAAAGTTGACATAGTAAAATAATAAAATACTAATATACGCACAGACAATAAATATTTTCTTTTAATCTTTTAACTAGTTAAAAATTGCACATAATTAAGAGATAATTCAATAAAAATACTGTTGTAAAATAAACATTTATGTAAACTATATGTAAGAGCGAATCATTTATGTATTTACACATATTACGAAACACGATATAAAATCCGATTGGCGAGACATTTCCGATTTTAAATATACTTGTCCCGCGTTCCGCTTCAATATTTAGCAAAACGCATATGTTATGTTTACAATAAAGTGGGACGTTCATATTCCGATTTTTTCCGATTTCAAAATCAAATTTCAAAAAGTTGTTTCACGAGTTAATAAAAAATCCTAACTCGAATGATTTCCCATCTAAAACAAGTCTTCCTTTAACATGTACGCTATAATTACGCGTAAGAATAAATTGATAATTTGTACGTAAATACTTGGCAATACACCCCTCATAAGTTTTATTCAATAATCAGTCTCCGAAATGGCACCATCACTGGTCAAACGCCTAACCAACGAATACGTATTTTAAAAATTAATAGATAAATCAAATCCCAACAATGGTTGGTTTCTTCAATCCTGCCTACTGTCTTATTTATTAATTTAAATATTATCTTTCACCACTTGTGCTTATTGTAAAAATTAATTTACAGATAGTACAACAAAAAATAGATAAATAACAGTAATCATGTAAAAAAAAACGACGATCGACGTGTCTGGTTCGATTGGCGGTGAGGGGTGGGGGGGGGTCGTGGGTCGTTTCCCGTTTATCAACAGTGCATTGCTTCCACGAGTTCCTACTTTCGGTTCCATGACACCAACCAACAATGTTATCTACTGCACTCGTGACAACCAACTGACAACGTGTATGCTTCTCGTCTGCCCTAATACACGTATTCGTTGACCTGTCTGAACCACACAGATTCATTTTTATCGTTCCGTCCGAGACTTGTCTTACACGTTCACTACTTTCATCACTCATTGCTGTCAGTAGATCTAATATCCGACACGTAATCGAACTAACTAAAATGGTAAGTTTTTAATTTATTATATTTTCTTAAATATTGTATGTATAATAGAATATGCGATATTGAAGAGTGATAAAAAACTTCAATTTTCACGTTTTTCAGTTTCTATAAGTACGTAATGTTGTGTTATTGACAAATTTTAATTACGTTGCTAATTGTGCTGAATCTATGATGATAAATTATCACATTTCAAATTCCTTTTAAGATTCATCAATAGTTTTTTATTTGCTATGTTTAGTAATATATTATTTTCTGCTTAAATCTTACTATAATTTTATTTATTGACTATTTCAAATGTATAAAGTGAAAACTGTTTCAAGACAGTACTACCCTAAGCATTATTAAAATCTTGAAAATTTATTTCAGTCTTAATTTTCTGAAAAATATTATTACTAGATAATACAGAAATTAGTAAATTAATTGAGTTATTTCTTTACTCCATTATGATTCTATGTACATACTACTGTCGTGTTATTTTTGACCTAGATACTATCTCCGTGTTAAAATGTATATATATTTTTAATAGATAATGAAATAATTATTTAAATAAACTCAAACTAAAATGCTTTTTATGCTAATTATATTTAAGTTTTTATGGAATATATGGTAATTATCAGGCTTTATTGTAAGGTGCAGTAGGAAAAATAAAATATACAGTTGATTTAATGAACATCTGCAATTGAATACTTAACTGCAGACTTGAGAAGTACAATAAAATTTACTTCACCGAAGTTATTTAAAATTAGACATGTGTTATTTTATTACTTGAAATCATCGGTTTAGTTTATTATTCATATTTTATAATATCGCTACCTCAATGCTAACAACACGTATCTGCAATTTTGACAAAATGAGATTTTTATATCAAAATTTGTAGAACCTCTTTGCCGATGTAATTATTGAATAAATGGTTATTAGATATTAACAAGAATGGTATTTTTGTCACTTTTATAAGCAAGCATAATATTTTATTTTAGTTAATTTCAAGAATTATATAGTTTTTTGGCTCTCCTGAAAAGTAACATAATTACAGATACGTGTTGTTAGAGTTAAGGTAGCAATATTCATTTTTATAAATTATATAATTATAATATAAATATTTGCTAATTATTGTAATTATTATTGTAAAGAATGATTTATAAAAATAGTAAATAAATATTGTATATTGTATATTTTATTATATAAATAGTTAAAAAATAATCTATGAAATATAAATTAAAATAAATAAATGATAAATATGAGATCAAATTGTTTGAATAATTGGTTAGTGAAACCAATGTTGGCTCCTTCCTCGTCTTTGGATTCATCATCTGTTTTATCAGAACCAATAAAATTAGTGTTTAGAGTGTGATGTATATTTTATTTGTGCAGTAGGAAAAAATTCTTACAATAAAATTTGGTAATTATTTATAAGTTTTATTATTATGAACTAAATTTGTAAGTTCATGCATTGAGCTATGTAAATATGTTTTTTTTGCTACAGAGCAAAACATGTATTAAGGTACAAATCCATTTCATATCAATGGTTATAAAATTATATGATAAATGCAGTGATAGCTCCTGAGGTTCACATAAGGTGGTGCACAATTAATGTGTAAGGTATCTTTGTAGGCTGGTTAAAAAATTAATATTTTTTTTTTAGCTATATAAGCTCTTTGTCACGTTAAAATAAAAATTATCTATTATGTATGAAACATAAACACAACATTTTTATTTTCGCAATCAATGCAATACATAGAACAACAAAAATAATTCTGGTGCACACATTGTGTTTCAAATTATAATGTATTACTAAAGGTACGGTTTCCTAGGCGCGACCGGTCGCCGTCTGACTGTTACTATGTAATTCCTATTAACTGGTTTCCAACGCGCGACTCAACTTTATCGTAGCGACCGGCGACACTACTGATTCGAGAGCAGTGCATTGCGACCGTCGATTTATTTCAATCACAAAACAATTCTTGGGCAGTGAATTTCGATTGTCATGTGCATCAATATGGCTAAATTGAATTTTTCGGGGGAAGAAGAAGAACAACTTATCGAAATGGTTCACAATAATGTTGAATTGTTTGATCTGTCTCACAACAAATATAAAGATGCAGAACATAAAGATTATATTTGGTTGGATATTGCTAACACCGTAATAATTGTAGTCATGATCATACTAAGTATAAAATTAATACTAAGTAATCTATCTATCTATCTAAATAAGTCTTCTTCTTCTTCTTCTTTTGCCCCGCCTTCCTCCCAACCATTTGGGGTCGGCCACCCTTGTCCCACACCTCCACTTTACTCGGTCAATCACATCTCCTCTGCACACACCGACAGCCCTCATGTCATTCTCCAAAGTCTCCAACCATCTCTTTTTTGGTCTTCCTCTTCCTCTTTTCCCTTCAACGTCCATCTTCATAACCACTCTTATTGCATTCGTTTCCTCTCGCCTCATCACATGCCCAAACCATCTCAGCCTATGTTCTCTCATCTTGTCCACAATTGGCGCTACACCAACACTACCTCTCACGTATTCATGCCTTATTCTATCTTCTCTTGTCACTCCACTCAACCATCTAAGCATTCTCATTTCCGCGACAACTTCTTGGTCTCTTTGTCCAAAATCATACTCAATATACTCAGTTTTATTTCTACTAATTCTCAATCCCTTTTCTTCGAGGGCTAACCTCCACTCATTTACTCTATTATTGACAACTTCCAGGTTTTCTCCTACCAGAACTATATCATCCGCAAATATCATACACCATGGTATCTCACCCTGTATCTCCTTTGAAACCTCATCCATTACCACTGAGAACAGGTAGGGGCTTAGAGCTGACCCCTGGTGCACACCTACTCCTATACTGAAACCTTCTGATACTCCACACCGACTCATGACACTAGTACTCGACCCGTCATACATATCTTGGATCAAATTAACATACATTTTATCTATCTAAATAAGTATACTAGTAAAATCATACTAAGTATAAAATTCGGAAACACTAGCCCTCACTGCACGAAAATCACAACGATACTGATTACAGATACAGAAGTTGACGGTTTCTTTTTACGTCACCGGAGACGGGTCGCGCCTAGGAAACCGTACCTTAACCGACATATCTATGCATGTAGTTAGTTTTTGTACAGCCATCTGGAGCACAACGAATGTATATTTCACTAATTATTTAACCGCTAATAAACATACTTCTCAACATGAAAAGCTACAAAAACTTTTTCTTAATAAATATTTTAGTTAATAACAGACTTTGCGCATAATAACCAATTATCTTTTACTACAAGAATCTAATAATTTTGTATATATTTTTTTTGGATAATTCATGTATTCCTGTGCACCATAGTATACGCCGCCATTGGATAAAAGCATATACAGTAGAGTCTAATTAATCTGAACAAGATTATTTGGATAACTTATATCTATCACTACCAATTTTCTAAAATTTAAACATAAAAAAAGAACCGGATGGGCCTCGCTCTGCTGTACACTTGGGGGTGAAGTGCGACTCTTCATAGGATAGGTCATTATAATGGATTTGTTAAATTTGAATTCAATGATAGGTATCATTGTATACAAAATACGATTCTGAACGGAGATGATATGTTTGTCTAGAATATAACACAATGTTATTTATAAATATTGTAATAAGTATATTTTATTTAAAAACAAAAATTTTACAAAAATCGAAAATTAAAATTGTCTATAAATAAGTCAAAATACTTTGAAAACATAACCATGTATAGAAAACGTCAATATAAAAATTTGGTGAAAATTTCAAGTTGTTGCGATTTTTGGTTTTTGAGTTTGAGCATTTTAAAAAAACCGATATCATTTGTCAGTCTAGAATATTATACATTATATTATATTGTACATGTAATTTTATGTCAATATTTGCTGTTCAAACGCTTATATAAAAAAATTGTGCCTATGGATTTTAATAATTTTTAAATTACATTAAGAACTACTTCTGTGGAATTTTCTATTAAATTTTCAAGTATTTTGTACGAGCCAAATTTTTTTTATCACCGATTATAAAAATAAAATGTAAAAAAATCGAATATTTTAAATGCCTATAAGTGGCTTAAGAATCAATATAATATTTTGAAAAAAAATATGTCATAAAGGAAATGCCAATCTTAACAGCTGGTAGAAATTTCAAAAATCTGCGACTTATACTTTTTGAATTATAACAAATATTTAAAATCGTTTGAGAATAAATCGCTACTTTATGCAATTTCGTAAATATTTAAATTTCAAACAGTCTTAAAAGTTTTTCCTCTAAGTCCGGAAGACATTTTTTTAAAGATTTTTGAAGAGTAGCTTGTAGATAACCTAGTGTTAAAATTTTGAACCTTAAGTATGAACAGAAAAAATTTTATGAATTTTTATCTACAAAATAACTTGCAAATTATCGCAATTTTTACATATTTCGTATAAATTGGAACTTTGAGCACTTATAAAAAAAAATTATGACTTACGATTTTAGATTTTTTTTTATCAGTTAAGGAACAACTTATAAGAAACCTTGTATTAAATTTTCAAGATTTTCTGGGCAGCCAAAAAAATTTTATCGTTATTTAAAAAAAAAATACTTAAAAAAATTGAAAATTTCAATCGTCTATAAATAGCTTAATAAAAGTCAAAATACTTTGGAAATTTAACGGTGTATAGAGAACGCTAATCTAAACATTTGGTGAAAATATCAAGTATTTACATCGATTAGTTTTTGAGTTATAGCAAAATAAAAAATTTGATTTTGTCGAAAACTGGTTTTGTGTAAAAACTCCCGTTTTTCCCTTATTTTTTTAGGGTTTTTCCCGTCACATTTAAAAAATATTGAAAATTTTTTACTTTTGACCCCCCCAAAGTACCAACTAGATTCACTTTCCTTTCAGAAAAGTTGCTACTAAGCAAATCGAAGCATTTTTACTGCCAAAAAAGGTGTCGTCAGACACAAAAATAAAAAAAAAACACATCATTGTAAAACCAATAGATTCCATCACTTCGTTCAGAATCTAAACAAAAATTTTAACACTTGTTCTCAAGTGCTGATTAATTGCTTTGTCGTACAAACATACATGTATAATGTTTTATTGTAATTATTTTAATGATGTATTTAATAGGTCTTTGAAAAAAGATATCACTAAATATAATGTTATGATAATTCTTAATTCTGTTTGCATTACCACATTGTTTGGATTAATAAGGTTTTATTGAAGTTAGTTTTTCTTGAAGTTATTATCACATATTACTTCCCATAAATTCAATTTAGATAAAAAAATTAATTGTATAAAGTGACAAAGCTGTGAATTTTACAAAATGAATTATTTTTTTGTTTCAAGTGTTATGAAGTTTAAAAATCCAAAGACATTAAACAAAACTATTAAAAATAAGAATGTTTCTTATTTCAAAATTTGCCTATGATTTTTATTATTTTTTTTTTTTTTTACTGCATATATTTTCAGTAAATATTTTTAGAACTATAATAAATATAATTAAATCATTTAAATTTTTTTTATTGTCAGATTACATGCTTATTTATACATATTAAATGCATGAACTTACAATCCTTAACAATGAGTAACTAATAAAAGATAATAATAGAAATAATGCTTAAAAAATAAAACATTGATTTAAAATAAGTTTTTTATCGATATTAAAAATCACTTGAGTCTCACTAACTGATTTGTCATAATAAATATTTACTTCTAAAAATTATTTTTATTAATTATAATTTTTTATATTATTGTATTCTTACATAAAAAATACTTCATATATTTATGAAAATAATATACTTACCTAATTAAAGTAAACTTACTCTTGTAGCCTGTAAATCCAAGTGCTATGCAATCATCCAACAGTGGTCCTAGATCACCATCTAAACCAGGAGCATCCAGAACAGCTGGAAATGTCCTCAGGCAAAGGTAATATATTATTCTATTTATAAAATAATTTTATAATTTTGAATTGGGTTTTATTGCAACTTACTTTATCCCATCATTAAAAAATTATAATATCTTTACAAATTTGATAAATAAATACTTTATTTGTTAAAAAATTGGAAATCTTGAAATTTTATTTTTTAAATATTTTCAATATGTTTAAGATTTTACTTTGAATCAAATTACTCCATAAGATGTAGTTAACACAAATATTGAAATTGTGCCTTAATGGTCTATTATGTCATTCAATATTAAACTTTTATTCAGGCATATTAAAAACATTTTATAATTAATTGTCATAAATAGTTGCTATACATAAATCTTTAAAAAAAATATTGTTACTAATTATTTTGAAAATGTAATAGTATAATTTTCAGTCAACAAATATTTGGTTTTTTTATTATAATAAAATACAAATTACATTTTAGTAGCTTAATTTATATTTTAGAAAAACTGTTACACCTACTACTTCGGTAAGAAATCGTAATACTGGAACTAGCAGTGGTGGTATGTGGCGTTTTTACACTGATGATTCACCTGGAATTAAAGTGTAAGTATTTTTATTAACTAATAGTTTACCATATTCAACAAATATAATTTTAAGTGGCAGACCAAACTCAAATCTTGAATTTATGTAATTAAACAAAATAAAAATAAAATTATTGACTCTAAAGCCAATAGAACTTCTAATTTTAAAGTCATAACAAAATTATTATTTGAATATTGAACTGAACAATTATTTAAAAATGGAATCAAAACTGTTAAATGTTCAACTGAACATTTTTTAAGTTAATTAAAATTAGCTAAATAATAGTATATTTGAGATTTAAAGAAATAAAATCTTAAATGTTTACTATAATTTATTTTATTTTTTACAATTAAAACAAAATTTCATTGTGTATAAAATTAAATTACTGAATATTTAGCAATGGTAGAAGTCAAGTTCTTAATTACTATAAAACCACTTCTATAAAGTCAATTCATTGTAGTAGATTTTTGTAATATATTGATATTTTATATTCTTCTATATTATACAATATTATTATAACATAAAGATAATAAAATTTATAAAAACCAGTATTTCATGACTAAATTATATTATAATTACATGGGGGGACGGAATGGACTAAGGCATCGGTTACGATACATACCGTCGCTGGTTCGAATCCGGCCACAGGCAGTCTCTCTACTTGGATAGGAAACAACTGCCTTTGGAGAGAGAATGCCATCCCCCCTCCCCGGGACATGGCAGAAACCTACGAGTGCCCCAATAAAAATTCTGCCAACCAGGCGGTCCGAGATTGTTAGTCATAATCTCGGACACACACCCGCCACACGAGTACTACTACTATTATAATTACATACAATTCTTATTTGAGATTGAGTTTTCTATTGAAATTCAAACTTTTAACTGTGATTTAATTTGGTTGTATACGATAAAAGTTTATCTATGAAACCTGAACTAAACTCTAGAGATAGATCCAACTTTTGAACTTTGATGGTCATTTAAATTGATGTACATATATTTAAATTTATTAATTGATTTGTTGATAATAATACATGAGTAGTGGTTCAATGTAAAATTATACTAACCAGTTTTAATTTATTTTTCAGAGGTCCTGTGCCAGTATTAGTGATGTCTTTGTTGTTCATCGCATCTGTGTTTATGTTACATATTTGGGGAAAGTACAATAGAGCTTAATTTTTTTTATTTATTTATTTTGTAAATAATATACCTTAAGGTCATTCCCAATTTTTTATTATCATAATTATAAAATAAATAATACAATATTTACTATAATATTATTTTACTGATAGAATAAAATTTAAAATCCTACAGTTCATTTTAATGGTAATATATTTATGTTTTTGTTATACAATTTCTTACTTAAACCATAGTATATTCATTTATAATGATATTTTAATTATTTAAATATGAATATTTTGTTTACAATAAATAAGATAAATATATAAAATTATTCGATTTAATATGAGTATAATATTTTTATTTACACACAAAATTAGTGTAAAATCATCTTTATTATCTTTACTGCAGAAAATAAATTTAATGATATTAATTTTTAAGTCGTGTATTATGGTCTATTTTTTGACTACAGAAGTAAGTAGTTATTTTTAGCTTTTAACACTAAATACATAACTAAAAAGTGTATAGCCTAAAATTAGGTGTATTTTAGTCTCTGGATAGTTAAATGCATTCAAAAGGTAAATATTATCTCTATCAACCAATATAGACATATAGTATTATTAAGTATGATAATGATAATAAGAAAGGCAATTATATTTCAGTCAATCATGGTAACAATTTGCATAGCTAGATTAAGATTTAAGCATTATGTAACTAGAGTTTAGTAATAAAATGTCTAAGAGCCCGATAAAAATGTTTTTTTTGTCGAAAATCATAATAAAAAAATGTATATTTTATATAAAAAAAAATAAATATTCATGTATCTCTTATAACTCGATACATTTGAAGACACCCAGTTTTTATATGAAGATTTGTTAGGCCTATACAATTTATAAAGTATCTCAATCAAAAGTAATATAATATTGAGTACTTACACTGCAAACTAAAACAACTATAAATATCTATTAAAAACTAATTAATCTTAAAATTATTGTTAATCTTGTATTACGTTTTGTTGAGTATTCCAAACCATTCATTTTAAATCATTGAAATGTGATGAGTGGTCATTTAAATAAGAGCCACTAATAGTGGATAACTTGAAGTTGAGTCAAACATGATTCATTTTTCCACCTTTTATTTTTTTTTATATTTTTTTCTACAAAGACTTAATAAATAAAAACAAAAACGATTCTTAGTAAATTAAGTATGGTGGATTAGTTTATATTCTAACATATACAACTTTCTTAATAAGGAAATAATAATTTTTGTTATTCTAACTTTGGCAAAAAAAAAAAAAAGAACCGGATGGGCCTCGCTCTGCTGTACAGTTGGGGGTGGAGTGCACCTCGCTTATAGGATAGGTCATTATTACAATGGATTTGTTAAATTTGAATGCAATGATAAATATCATTTTATACGAATAACGATTCTGAACGGAGTTAATATGTTTGTCTAGGATATAATACATTATTATTTATAAATATTGTAAAAAGTATATTTTATTTTGAAACAATAAATATATTTTTCAATTAGGATGGGTTGGCAGTTGCATACAGCGACATAGTCTGTCATTCTAGAATATTATACATTATATCATATTTTACATATAATTTTATGTCAATATTCGCTGTTCAAACGGTTAGGTTAGGTATATAAAAAAAATGTGCCTATGGATTTTAATAATTTTTGAATGACAATAAGTACTACTTCTGTGGAATCTTCTATTAAATTTTCAAGTATTTTGTACGAGCCAAATTTTTTTTATCACCGATTATAAAAAAAAAAATGTAAAAAAAACGAATATTTTAAATGCCAATAAGTGGCTTAAAAATCAATATAATATTTAGAAAAAAAATATGTCATAAAGGAAATGCCAATCTTAACAGCTGGTAAAAATTTAAAATTCTGTGACTTATACTTTTTGAATTATAACAAATATTTAAAATCGTTTGAGAATAAATCGCTATTTTATGCAATTTCGTAAATATTTAAATTTCAAACAGTCATAAAATTTTTTCCTCTAAGTCCGGTAGAAATTTTTTTAAAGATTTTTTAAGAGTAGCTTATAGATAACCTAGTGTTAAAATTTTGAACCTTAAGTATGAACAGAAAAAATTTTATTAATTTTTATCTACAAAATAACTTGCAAATTATGGTGATTTTTACACATTTTATACAAATTTGAGCATTAAGGACTTATAAAAAAAATTTGAGTAAACCGATCATCGATATTTCTTAGTTCGATAAGTTTAAATTATTCTAAACCTTGTATTAAATTTTCAAGAGTTTTCGGTCAACCAATTAAATTTTATGGATGTTTAAAAACAAAAAATTACAAAAATCGAAAATTTTAATTGTCTATAAATAAATCAAAATACTTAGAAAACTTAACCATGTATAGAGAACACCAATATAAAGATTTGGTGAATATTTCAAGTTGTTGCGATTTTTGGTTTTTTTGAGTTAGAGCATTTTAAAAAAATGTAATTTGTAAAAACGTGATTTTGCGTAAAATTTCCCGTTTTTTCGTAATTTTTTTTTCGTTTTTTTTAAAAAGTATTGAAAAAATTAGATTTTTGACTTGTCAAAGTACCATCTACATTCACTTTTCTTTCAGAAAAGTTGCTGTTTAAGCAAATTGAAGCATTTTTACTGCCTAAAAATCTATCAGACACAAAAAAAAAATAAAAAACACACATCATTGTAAAACCAATAGATTCCATCACTCAGTTCAGAATCTAAAAAGAACCGGATGGGCCTCGCTCTGCTGTACAGTTAGGGGTGGAGTGCACCTCGCTTATAGGATAGGTCATTATTATAATGGATTTGTTAAATTTGAATGCAATGATAGATATCATTGTATACGAATAACGATTCTGAACGGAGTTCATATGTTTGTCTAGGATATAATACATTGTTATTTATAAACATTGTAAAAAATATATTTTATTTTGAAACGATAAATATATTTTTCAATTAGGATGGGTTGGCAGTTGCATACAGCGATATAGTTTGTCAGTCTAGAACATTCTACATTATATTATATTTTACATGTAATTTTATGTCAATATTCGATGTTCAAACGCTTATAAAAAAAAATTGTGCCTATGGATTTTAATAATTTTTGAATGACATTAAGAACTACTTCTGTGGAATCTTTAATTAAATTTTCAAGTATTTTGTAGTAGCCAAATTTTTTTATCACCGTTTATAAAAAAAAAATTTAAAAAAATCGAATATTTTAAATGCCTATAAGTGGCTTAAAAATCAATATAATATTTTGAAAAAAATATGACACAAAGGAAATACCAATCTTAACAGCTGGTAGAAATTTCAAAAATCTGCGACTTATACTTTTTGAATTATAACAAATATTTAAAATCGTCTGAGAATAAATCGCTATTTTATGCAATTTCGTAAATATTAAAATTTCAAACAGTCATACAATTTTTTCCTCTTAGTCCGGTAGAAATTTTTTTAAAGATTTTTGAAGAGTAGCTCATAGATAACCTAGTGTTAAAATTTTGAACCTTAAGTATGAACAGAAAAAATTTTATGAATTTTTATCTACAAAATAACTTTCAAATTATCGTGATTTTTACACATTTTATACAAATTTGAGCATTAATGGCTTATAAAAAAAAATTGAGTTAACCGATCACCAATATTTTTTAGTTACGATAAGTTTAACTTATTATAAACCTAGTATAAAGTTTTCAAGAGTTTTCGCTCAACCAATTAAATTTTATAGATGTTTAAAAACAAAAATTTAACAAAAATCGAAAATTTAAATTGTCTATAAATAAGTCAAAATATGTCAAAATACTTTGAAATCTTAACCATGTATAGAGAACGTCAATATAAAGATATGGTGAATATTTTAAGTTGTTGCGGTTTTTCATTTTTGAGTTAGAGCATTTTAAAAAAAAACCAATATCTTTGTCAGTCTAGAATATTATACATTATATTATATTTTACATGTAATTTTTTGTCAATATTCGCTGTTCAAACGGTTAGGTTAGGTATATAAAAAAAATGTGCCTATGGATTTTAATAATTTTTGAATGACAATAAGAACTACTTCTGTGGAATCTTCTATTAAATTTTCAAGTATTTTGTACGAGCCAAATTTTTTTTATCACCGATTATAAAAAAAAAAATGTAAAAAAAACGAATATTTTAAATGCCAATAAGTGGCTTAAAAATCAATATAATATTTAGAAAAAAAATATGTCATAAAGGAAATGCCAATCTTAACAGCTGGTAAAAATTTAAAATTCTGTGACTTATACTTTTTGAATTATAACAAATATTTAAAATCGTTTGAGAATAAATCGCTACTTTATGCAATTTCGTAAATATTTAAATTTCAAACAGTCATAAAATTTTTTCCTCTAATTCCGGTAGAAATTTTTTTAAAGATTTTTGAAGAGTAGCTTATAGATAACCTAGTGTTAAAATTTTGAACCTTAAGTATGAACAGAAAAATTTTTATGAATTTTTATCTACAAAATAACTTGCAAATTATCGTGATTTTTACATATTTCGTATAAATTGGAACTTTGAGCACTTATAAAAAAAAATTGTGACTTACGATTTTAGATTTTTTTTTATCAGTTAAAGAACAGCTTATAAGAAACCTTGTATTAAATTTTCATGATTTTCTGGGCAGCCAAAAAAATGTTATCGTTATTTAAAAAAAAAAAAAATTAAAAATATTGAAAATTTCAATTGTCTATAAATAGCTTCATAAAAGTCAAAATACTTTGAAAATTTAATGGTGTATAGAGAACGCTAATCTAAACATTTGGTGAAAATTTCAAGTATTTACATTGATTAGTTTTTGAGTTATAGCAAAATAAAAAATTTGATTACGTCGAAAACTGGTTTTGCGTAAAAACTCCTGTTTTTCCCAAATTTTTTTATGGTTTTTCCCGTCGCATTTAAAAAATATTGAAAATTTTTTACTTTTGACCCCCCTAAATTACCAAATAGATTCACTCTCCTTTCAGAAAAGTTGCTACATAAGGCAATCGAAGCATTTTTACTGCCCCAAATCGTGTCGACAGACACAAAAAAAAAAAAAAAAAAAAAAAAAAAAAACACACATCATTGTAAAATCAATACATTCTTCACTCCGTTCAGAATCTAAAAAAGATAATATATTATAAACACTTGGTTTAAGTTTTGAGTTGCTACAATTATTATATTGAATAGAATAATAATCAAATGACATATCCCATAATTGATTTTCATTGAAATATTCAATTTTTGCAACATTTTATTTTATTACTCTTATAAAGCTATATTGCGATTTCCTGATAAAAATATTTTTTTTTTAACTAAAAACATTTTAAATCTTAAGTATAAAAACTATAAGTTAAATGTATTTTTAATTATAAAAAAAATAACGAATTTTTTTTTTTTTTTTTTGTCAAAATATATTATTTAAATGCTCATTGTATGGAGTATTCAAACTTATCTAAATAAATAACATTATGTAATAATATTGATATTTTTGGTTGATCACCAGAATCGTGCAAACAATTTTTTTAATTTTATTTAAATCCTCAATCAAATTTTGTGAGTTTCAAATAAATAATACATTTTACAAAAATATATGAATAATGTTTTTCCTCATTACATGACAGTAGGTATAATGTTAATTGTTTATAAATTAAAATTGAAAATGTACCATTTTAAGAATGGACGTTTATTTTTATCGGTATATTAATTACTAATATCATTTGTTTTATGAGTAATGGATAATATTAAATTGAATGTCACACAGTAAATATTTAATTTTATATTTCAAGCATTTATTAAAAATAATTATGAAGAAACTGTTGAGTGATAATTGCTATTATAATATTAATAATTAAAAATATTAATATTTAATTTCAAAAAAGTTATTTATTTTTACATATTATTAATTAGTTATTTTATTTATAAATAATAAATTACAATTACAAAAAAATGATTATTTCATGTATAATTTGTGTTTGAGCTAATAAATTTGTTATAATGCTACAAGGCAAAAACAAAATAATATAAAAAAAAATCTAATAATAGGTTTGCACCCATTTAAAAATTGTATCTTTTTTTTTTAGATAAAAAATTACTTATCTAATACGAACACTTATTATATTCCATAAATTTTGAAATATGTAAAATTATCAACTAGACAACATTATCTTCTTCAACCTTTATTTTGATGATTCTTTCTGGTCGAAATTTTTTAACTAAATAATCCATGACAAAATTGATACTCAGTTATACTTAGAATTTTTAATGAAAGGTATTTGTTAAACTTTATTATCAATGCTGTCATTAGCAGGCAGACAACTTAGGCAATTGCTCATGACCTCGTACTTAAAATAAATCCGGGGACACATACATTTTAAGTTAGAGTAGTTAGATATATTCGGGCTTAAGAGAGTTGTATTTTTTTTATAAAAATCTCATAAAAGCTTGCAACGGCACTGATTTTTATATGAGGTAAAATAATTTATGCACGAATAAAGGTCCGATTAAACATGTGTTATTTTATTTAACAAACCTATTCATAAGAACTAATTTTAATTATAATTTCACTTAATTCTTGTTAAGCTTATATTTAATGTATTTATGTATACAACTTTTGTACTATAATAACTATTTTTTTAGCAAATTAAACAGAAATAGTTGTATTTTAAACTTTTGTCCATCATATTTGTGGGCAATTTTGTATATTTTTATTTTATTTAATTAAATATATAGTTGTGAGACCTTTTAGAAAATTATAAATTGATTGTAAACTACAATATACAATGTGAAAAATATCATAATGTAAATATTAAAGTGAATACAATGGAAAAAATTAAATAATGAAAATATAGTATACAAAGTAAACAGTAAATGAACAATTACAATTAATCATAAACAAGGGTATTGCCAGCATACATTAAGAGGTTAATTAGAAAATGTAAAGTATAATTTTTTTAAAAGACAAGATATTTATATATTTAATATATTGCTATTAACATTTATTTTAGACATATTAACATAGGTATTAACATAGTAATTTTATACTTTTTATCCCTTACTACACATTAAAATTATTTCTTAAAAATTAATTATTAACTTTTAACAATTAACGGGTATTAATGTAACTAAATTCTATGTGTTATTTGTAGTATTTCAACAAATTTTAGTGGACTAAAAATTAATATTAATTTTAAATAAATTATTAAAAAATAATACCATAATACCACATTGTTTCTAACACTTCTGTCTAATAATGATTATTTATTCAACAACTTTTTTTTAATTATTCGAATCAGTTCTTGATTTGAAGACATCATGTTTTCTAGAGCTGTTAAAATTGAATTTTTCTGAAAAAGGAAATTTATAACAGGTTTTATATTTAATAAAATAAAATATATTGTTTATTGCGAAATATTTTAAAACCATGTATGATATTATATATATTATATATTTAGTACGCAGTCAAAAAGTGTTAATTCAAAAATTATAATTTTTTCGTAGAATTTATAAAGAGCTTGAAATTTTTTCCCAAATTTACTTTTTTCATGTACATTTATTTATAAACCTTTCAAACTAGTATATACTTTTAATTTTAAGTTTTGTCTTTAAAGTAATAAATAAATAATTTTTTTTCAAATCAATTAGCAAAAATGTATTTTATATACACGCATGTTGCACTTCCTTTATTTTTTCTATTTAAAATATTAATAAGTTATAATAACTACAATTTTACTATATTATAATATATTTATCAATTTAAATGAATATGATAAATACGTTATTTAATACGGAATATTCTTTTCGTACAATATATCTATATATATAGCTACTCGATCTCAGTGTATAAATACGTTTTTCATAATTATTTATTACTTTATGTTATTTCTATGTATATTGCTTTTATTGATTGTTATTTTATTTTTAATCTGTTGGCCACCCCTATATACATCTCTATATAATATCCAATTTAAACTTTTAAAATATACAAAAGGACGTTTGACTTAAAGTAAGATCATTATATAATAATAAATAATATTATATTTCATTAATGATTAATTACATATTTGAAGTATAAAATTTAAAACTTTTGTTATAATAAATTGTTTTCTTAACTAGGTATATAAATTACTTTCATTATATAAAATTTCTTAGTCAATATTTGCAAATTTTTGTCAAGAATAAAATGAATAAAAATTTAATCGAAGCTGAATTTCTCATAAAATAATTAGGTACATACATACATAATACATTTGTACTCCAAACTTTTGTTTCCTGAACGGATGTATAAGTCGTAAATTATCGCTGTTATCAGATATATTTTTATAACATTTATTAAATTTGTAGTTAAACAAGAAAAATTTAAACTTAATTTAATTTTTGGATAAATTTAACCATATTTTTCTCTATTTTAATACTGTTAATTGGTGACCAAAATTATTTACTATCTATGGTCTTACTTAATAATAACTATTACCAAGAGAAATGACGGAGATGGCATACTCCTAATATGAAAACATCTTACTAGTCCATTTACATCACCAGTTATAATATTCTGTAAAAATATAAATATTAAACTTAGACAACGGTATTAAATATAATTAATGGCTCTAACATTTCCATGTTTTGAAAATTTAACCAACGAGAAATGAACACCAGTCTTACACGTAAACATCATTACGGGTTCAACGGTTTTTCTTGCAAAATCCCAAATACATATGATTGCTCCACTGACACTAACTATAACCGTAGAGTTAATAGGTGACCAATCGGCATCGTCTATAGCGTTCTAGTAACCATTTGAATTTATTAGAAATAAATACATTTTGCAATAAATTATATCTAATATTGACGTAAGTGACAAACTTACAGAAAAAGACAAGGATAACAGTGGTGATTCAATGTTTTCTATCCAAATTTTTATTTTCCAATCAGCTCCGTATGTAATGAAAATACTTGAGCAGAAGGGAGAAAATTTAATTCCATAAACTGGACCAGTATGAGCCATGAAAATGGTGTCATAATGATTACAACTATCGATTGTGTTCTTATAAAACCAAACCATGTAAATTCCAATATATTTAAAACCATATTAAAACCATTTGTACGTGTACAGCATTAATAAATACAATATTTACCTATATGTATATACGTACATAAAATAAGTCTGATATACTAATTCGTCGATTCATTAAAACCAAAATATAACTGCTGGAACTAGAGGCTAGACACTTAAGTGGTATGGTGGTATTCAACTCTAATAGCGTAAAAGTGAGATAAGATAAGATTTTACCTCGATTCTTTTATAAGATAGTGAAAAGGGGTAAATATTTTATCGATTTCTTCGGAATTTTACTTTAATTCATTCCAATGAGGTCAAAATAAATAACTCTTTTACATAAAGTTCAAATAAGTAAAATAATAATATTAATAAGCAAGGATTGGAACTTATAGCACTAAAAACACGAATATAAAAGATAAAAATTAGCAATTTGCGTCAATTTTTCTATTGACACGAATAATACATTTTTTTTTTCATTTAATGAATATTATGTTCGAAAAAAAAATTGAAATCCAAAGGGTATTTAACTCAAAATTGTTTTCACGGAAAACATCGCACAACTATAATTTATAAAAATATTAATGGCAAAATAATGTTGGCCGATTCAGTTAGTACCTATATACATGTATGAAACAATGACGTTCAATACGTTTTATCACGAAAAAAAATTACACATGTTTGATAGTTTCGGAACTATTAAAAGGATTAATACAGTGTGTTTACCATTTTAAGGAACTCGGATTATTTTTGAATAAATTGATTGTTTTTTTTTTTACAATTTGTTGGTATGTAGGTAAATACACATTTATTGATACATTTCAAAATGCTTATCATTTCGATCTGCGCATACGCATTAAAACTTTTTTTAGTAGCAATATCTATTTTAACACTATATTTAGATAGGCCTAAGTAATTTTGATGAATTAACTATAGATCTAAATTCAATATTGAGTGAATAAAAACCACTTCAATTTTAATAAATAATATATTCTTCTTAAAAATGCATAAAATCATTTACAATTATTTTTTATTGGTTACTTTTTGAATATTTTTACGTGTTTTTTTCGTATAATAGGTATAATTATTTATTTATTATATATTATTATTTTATTTTCGTTAAGAAATTTATCTCCGTGATAGATTTTAGTGATGTAGTTGACTGTTTTTTATACAAATAATACAGAAAACAATTAAACAACTACTTAATACCTCCATACACCAATACGAAAGAGGTGCAGATCATATATCTGTTAAAATAGTAGATATGGCATTTTATCGGATGCAATATTTTTGAAACTCCTACGAGCACTTGTTTAATTAAAATCGGCTCTGATAACGCTATTTTTTCACCAAATAATCCAAACGAATCTGAATTTTTTAGTTATTCCAAGAATTTTTATTTTTAACTGAACAAATTTAATTTTCTATTAACTAGCTTAAATTCTATTATTTGAATTATAGCTATCTAAAGTTTCCTTTGTTAAAAAATCCATGCTCAAAAATATCCAAGAACGAACAATTACATTTTTCTCTATCAGAAAATGTAAAACATGAATTTCAATAAAAGAGGAAATGTCCGATTATTGCAAGGACCCTACATACTAGTTAAATACATACCTGTACAACAAAACCAACTTTTGTACCAATGAAATATGTATTCTTATAAGTCGGATGAAACGATACGACTGTTCCGGGCATGTTTTGTACTATCGTTGAGTTGAACTTGTTTGTTTTTTCAGTATTGACTTCGTTTCGAATCCCACAATGTATCAATGAAATTTGTTCTGAAGTAAATAAAATTGAATATTTGTTTTTTTGTATAGATATAATTCCATTTAAAAATAAAAGTATACAATAATATGACAATTTGAATTTATTAAGTATTTATACACAATATACAAACACTAAAAGTATTGTTTTTAATGAAAGAATAATATTTTTTATTTTTACCAGTATTACAAGTCTTAGAGACTAAGGACCACTTCCGTACCGATCCATTGCCATCCACGGACAGTACAAATTCATCATTTGAAGTAAAACTTTTTTGTAAAAACGATACAATACTCCACACAGGAAAGTTTTGCAAACATTCCCTACAATTAATCATTGACTTCACATATATATATATATATAATTTGGTATACAAAATATTTTCAGTTTTCATACAAAAAATTTATTTTTAAATCTAATTAGTACCTACAGAATTTCAACTGAATGTTGTATAATTAAGTGGCGTAGTTGAAGGGTGGTGTTATATGATGGATCGCCATCTCCCTTGGAATTAATCGTAGTTAATGCCTACAGCCTATAGCTAATAAAGTAGTATAGTATTTATACCTGCTATATTTTTAAATCACCTCCTCTCTGCCCTTAATTGATTTCTAACTACTTTATTGGTATAATTGATAGAATAAAAATAAAAATAAATTTTACTTATTGATTACAACTGGAACACAAATTTCTTGACTGATGTCCAATGTATAAATATATCCTTCATGACTACCAGCAATTAGAATGTTAGCATTGCTTTTTGAAAAATCAAGACATAAAATGGGTTTGTCAAATTCATAAATCTTTTCTGGATACACTGGATTTTTTAACGACCAACAACATACAATGCCTGCATCTTGTGATTCTCCATTTCTTTTACCGTATCCCACGGCAAAAATATCCTAGCAATATAAAATTTGAACAGAAATACTTTAGATATTTAAGATTTAAATACATAGAACTAGATGCATCAATATAAAGTCGTTTTTACGGAAAAAAAAAAAAATTAACACACATCTTATAGTAGTTGTGCCGTACTGAATATCATATAATTAATAAAATATAGATATTAACTTGGTATATACTATTATTTATTTTTAATTAATTTATATTGGAAAAAATGTGTGACATATAAACTACATGCATACATACATACTATGATTGATAATGCAAGCATGCTTTAAAAATTTACATATATACATAAATATAATTTGCTTATAGGTTTAGTATTATGTACTTCATTCGTAGTATTCCATACTAGTGACGTAATCGAAAAATTCATAAATTTAACATTTGAAAATTGCAATATTTCTTCTATTGTATAACGATAAGACATTGCATTAAATTCTGGGAATTCATATTGATGTATGTAAAGAATAAAGATTAACATTTAATTAGATATACATTTTAAATATATACGTTATGCATTATATACTTACTATCACTTTTATGTTGTGTTATAAATTCAACCTGTTTTTTGGAAAAATTGTTTGAAGTCACAATTCGATCAGTTATAAACAATTTTTGTTTGAAATTGTTAAGTTCCGTTTCTAGAATAATATATATCTTACAGTTATAATAATAATTACATTAATTACATAATTATAAAACAATATAATAGCTAAATTGGTCATACACTACGGTTTTATTTGTCTGTCTACGGTGTCGTTGTAGTTCGTACACCGATGAACGACACTTAATACCCATTTTGTAACTATGTACGGTGTTCGAAGAACACAGACCGTTTTTTTAAAAATGAATACCGAAACCCGAAATCGACCACACACTATCAGCTTTATTATCAACGTATTTAATCGCATATTATGGCTTCTGCTCACGCATCGCAATTTAACTTTTGGCAGCTACTGCTGTGACATTGGTACTTAAAACTAAAGGTATAAAACAAAAAAAAAAATGACTAGAAACTGACTACTGAAACGATGGCAATATTCGCTTATACATTTTACTTCGAACACCGAACATGAAAACACCTTTGGTTTTCTTCATTTCGAACATCGAACACGGACAAAAAAATCAAACTCCTCAGTTTTTTATCTTCATTTCTGGGTACGATGTTTTTCATCAATTTTATTGCCCGTCTAGGCGAAATTGGGTTTAAATTTATAGGGTTGCTAGATTTAAGTTGACCACAAGTTTGCCCCCACACCCCCTTACCACATCGCCATTTATACATTCATCATACTAACTTATAAATAATTTATAATAAAATAACACTAATGAAAATAAAACACATATTAAAGACATATGTTTATTTACGGATACGCTGTGTATCATTTATTATTAAACCGCGGATTATATGCATATGCAGTTTCATATAATCGCTTTCTTTCCCCAAAAATACATATTTTATTGATTCATAATGAAAATGGTATATATATAATAGTACATATAATAGTATTTTTATACAAGAAACATACTGATAATATTATATTAATGTCTTAAAGCATATAGGTACTATACTAGGGTTACCATATTTTATTTAACGAAAACCGGGACAATTTTTTCGCCATTTTTTCTCGTTTAAAAAAATTTATTTATATATAAATCATTTACTACTGTGATTAGCTCATTACAACTGATAAAATATTAATTAATGGTCGATTCCTTTAGTGATAACTACAACTATCATGTGGAAACAATAATACGAAGAACGTATTCGACAAAAAAATAATCATTTAGTTGGGAGAATACTTAAAAACAGATTTCGTGAGTAAATTATTCAACATTTTATTTTATCATGACAATAATATTATGGTTGTTTGAACTAGAGTTTAATAAAATACAAACATACATTATTAAAGAATCATTCCGGGACAATTGGCTGTCCTGAAACAAATCATCGGGACACCGGGACGCCATACTCAAAATCGGTACTGTCCCGGCCAAACTGGGACGTATGGCAACCCTAATCTACGGTCGTAATATTTAACGCTCGTGTGAACTTATAAATACGTGCGTACGATGTACGCTCGTGTGGCCCCAGCCTAATTAGAGAATCATAGTGAGGATTTTTGTTCAATAATCGAGTAATCTTTGTTCTGATTTTTTCTGAAAATACGTCAAACAGTTCAGATGCTGTTGTTAATAATTCCTACATAACCTTTAATGAACTGTGTAGTAGCAAATTTTTTTATTCTAAACTTGTAATTAGTTCTGGTATTTTAGAAAAATGTGTATAAATCAAATTTAAATCGTGTTGTATTGACGGGGTTTTAAATTCTTCCTTGGCATCACGGATTGATAAGGCATCAGGACTTTTAAATTGATTAATTACTCCTTTTCTTTCCATGAAATGTTCACTGTAGAATCCAAATTAGGTTTTTTCCAAGACATTTCTATAAACGCCTAAAATGTAATTTTTCCGTAAAGCAGAGAAAACTACGGAATTTCGGATTACTTAGTTTTTTCAAAGGAATATTACTCGCTATAAATACCTCGCAAAAATCATGTCTGAAATTATCCTTGCACGTAAGGTTGCCATAAAATTATAAGGCGAAACCGGGACCAAACAAGCACTTTATTCAGTAATATACTTTTTATATAACTTTTAATGTATTGAGAGTACTAGTGGCGTATACAAGAGGGGAATGTGGGGGTCAGATCTCCTCTAGGCTTTTTTTTAAATGTTCTTAGTGTGAGGGCGTTAGAAACGTAAAAATAATTAATGTTTTGTTTGCAAATGATCCTTTCCCCATACAAATATTTTATGTATACGCCACTTAAGAGGACCATTAATGGCCGGCAATATAATATTTAAAAATATTTTTGTGAAATAAAATATATTATATATTTATATGTGTAAATTAAAAATCTAATTTTTTTATAAGTGTACTTTGTGATAAAATGGTTGAAATTACAAATTAAAAAATACTAAATTTCCTCTAAACATCTAAGTCGAAACATACGGACGTCCCGAAAACATTTTTCGGGATACCGGGACATGAAGTCCAAAACCGATGACAATCGCGGTTTTCTGGGACGTATGGCAACCCTACCGTAGATGTATTATTTTTGAAAAAATAGTTATTAGTTTCGTACAGATTTTTTTGGTACAGACGTAGGTGTAATGAATTCGAACGAAATTGTTACGTTCTCATATTTGACGTACTTGAACTTAAGAAATCAGCAGCAAAGAAGACAATTTTGGGTTCACCCTATAAACTCTGAACGTCAATCACATGGCCATTATTTTCAACTGTACAATCAACTTCGAAAAGACAATGTTAAGTTGTTTAATTATTTTCGCATGTCGATAAGTTCATTTGATGAGTTGTTATCGTACATAAGGCTGAATTTTTTTTGTTTTTGTCTTTGTAATCTTCATTTGAAGTATCCCATAATAACGGCCGTTTTTGAATTTCATTAATTAAAAATTCACTATCAATATTAACCATATTGATTTTTTTATTGAAAATGTATTATAATTTTTAAATTTGAATTTTTAACACACTCAAAAAACAAATTAATGTAATTATACGTCCGTACAATTGTGCGTCCGTATGGCCATTCAAGTTCAAAATAACACACTTCTAAAACGTGCGTTGTAGGAAAATACGCAGAGGCGAAAATCAACGTCCGTTCATACGCACGTATATTTTGACGCACGTCTTTAGTGTGGCCCAATCTATAAATATCTATATAATTCTACAACGGACGTCAAAATTAACGTGCGTTACGACATACATTATATGCTCGTGTGACCCCAACCTTACGACACTTACATTAATGGCACAAGTACTTTACTACTCAATACAATAACGATTAACATGTGATGTCGAACTATCATTTTATTCATTAAAACTTATTTGGGACGACAAGCGCCATAGTTTTACAATGAACCACTTGGAGCAACATTTAGTAATATATTGCTATGAGAACTAACTTATAAATAAATATACATAAATGTAATGTTATAACATTATTAGTTATAATAAATTGCTTCATCATATTTTTTTCATATTTTTTTAAAATTTAATTTTTAGTGCATATTCAATATGTAGTAAACTATAATTCATATGACCATATTTCAGATAATTTGATAATATTCAGAACCTAAGTACGTATTTTACCATATTTTGTTGATTATTTAAGTGTTTAAAAAGAAAAAAAAATTGTAAAAACCAATTTTTTTTATGTGCAATAAAAATGTGAAATAAGAAATATTTTATTTTATAAATAGGTAATTACTTTCTAAAAAAACATAAATTAATGATAATTCGACACATCTAATAATGAGCTTACTGAAATCAAAAAGTGGTCATACTCATGTAGATTTTGAGGTAAAGCCATAGGCGGAAATTGGGGGTTCTTGGGGGAGGGGTGCTTAGCTCCCTCCCAAATCGAAAGCCCTTCCAAAATTTTTTGAACATTTTTCAATGTATTAAATAAGTTATTAAAATAGTTTTGCAAAGAAAGATTTAAGCCCCCCCCCCCTAAAATTCAATCAAATCTCCACCTATAGATAAACCTTACCTATCTAATTTAATTATATACTGACCTTTTTTTTTTGGGTCTCTGTCAGATATTTTTACATCTAATGTATTACAACCCATTTCTTTTTGTAGTATCCATAAGGATGCAACATTTGACTGATCCTAAATAAAATTCATAATTTATTTATTTTCAGAATAGTATTTTTAAATAATAATATTTACACGACCTAAAAAGTATATAATTTATAGACTAGATGTTAAAACCATATTAAAAAAAATTACAATAATAACCTTTTAACGGGAATTACCTGTTTCTGCCAATATAAAAAAAATATAATTCCTTTTTTCTCCAATCTACCTAATATGGTAAGATTATCATAACATATTCCATATTATTTTTAAAGTAAAGAATATAAAGAATAATATTTTGTCGTTTATAATAATAAGTTTTTCTGTTTATTTTAATGCAAGTTTCCGTCTGGACTTTTTCAATCATCATTTTTTTTTAAATATATGTAAGTATAAAATAGTACCTAATTACGTAATTACAGTTGAGTGTTATTTATAAAACAATTATTGTTAGTACCTAGTTTGATATACATTCTTTCTGTCATGCATGTCCATATTTTTGGTGGAAATTTTGAATTTTAATTTATATACGTTTCTAATTAATAATCATTGTGAATATATATGATTATCTGGCATATCTGACATTAAATCAAATAAAAACTATCAGATATTTATTCTGGATTTAAATAAACCAATTAAAATGTGTGTTTTAACCAATTATTTTGTTTGTAAGCTACAATTAAACAGATTAAAAAAAACAATTTAAAAATAGTTCTTGAATTTTTTTTTACCATGATTGAATTAAATGCAATCTACAGCTTTTGATAGCATAATTAGGTCATACTGATTTGCTAGCATTATGAATGGCTATTTCAAAGTCAATAACAATACTTTCTGAATTTAATATTAAAATATATTGATCACATTTAGTTGTTATTATAATAAAATATTATGATAATTTTACCATAGTAGGTAGATTGGTGGAAACGGGAATTATATCTTTTTTTTTAATTGGTGGATACAGTTAGTGTTTGAAAATTGCATGAAATATAAGATTAAGAAATATTTCATAAAATATTTCAAATTAGTGAAATATTTCAGTATTTTAAAAAATTTGTTTTTCTTATATATAAGTAAAATTTTTATATATATATATTGCAAATTTTTTTGGTATAACAAATTAATAAGACCCATTAGTGATTGTTTTCCTTGGTACTACACATTTATAGTATTTACAATTTTTAAAGAAACAAAACAATTGTGTAGAATATATTTATAGTCTACCTGGAATTAATGTGTTAAATAACTATATAATGTAACTACTAGTATAATGATTTATAAAAAAATTAACTTAATTTATATAATAAAACATTATTTTATAAATTTATCATATTCATAAGTTCATCTATTTCAGCACTATCTATATCAAAATGTGAACTTTGAACTTCTTCATTTTCCAAGTTTACTTTACAGTTACTCTTAAAAATAAAATCAATGTTTCACGTTTTTGTGAAATATTTCACCGTGTACTGAAATATTTCAAAATGAAATATTGTAAATTAAATATTTCACATGAAATATTTCTTACTTCAAACACTAGATACAGTACATGTCCATATTAACATTTAAAATCAATACTTTTAAAACTATTGAATCAGTTTGAGCGTGTTGTGTTCTTTGAAAACATCTCGAAGATTGTACAGCACCAGGCAATACATATTTATTGTTTTCTGTAATCTGAAATTATTTCACGTATGAGTAGTATGAGTAATACTACTCATTGAGTATAGTTAAAAGTTATAAATTTTGTGTAATACCTATAAATATAATAAGAACACATATTTAACTACTGAATATTTACATTCATAATAGTATCTAATATAAGTGCATTGAAAATTATATTTATATTAGCAGTTGAAAATAAACAATGTAAATCTTTTAAATATAAATTCATCATTCTGTAGAAAACAATACAATTTAAAACATATTGTTATGGTAATCAAACATTAAAATATTAATATATCTGTTTAAAATTAAAAATTCTTAAAATTAGAAAAATATTCATAAAGTTTCTCTTAAATAACTTTGTCTAAATTATTCACAAAAAAAAAAAACAAGCATGCATATTTTAGCATGATAATTTATGTATATTAAATTAATTGGTATCTAGTAACTAAGCTACAACTAAACAGGAGTATCACTGATAAACCTTTAGTATTTAAACGATACTTAAGAATTCAGATGGTATACAGAAATATGTTTAATGCAATATAACTTATTGTATTAGTATATTTAATTCTAATAAAATTACATTTTAATATTTTATACAAACCTTTACTTGCGTGTCTGAAATATTTTGTATAAACGGTGCCAAAGATGGTATCTCTAAAAGAGTAATGGTATCAGTTTCAAATAAAGTGAATGTAAAATGCTGAAATGCAGGTGTCTTTAAAGACTGATTTTGATTTTTGACCACTTTCAAGTTTTCAATCTCTATATTATTAATTAAAAAATATATTAGGTAATATATACTAGACACTTGAATTTGATATTCTTTACTCATTGATTAGAATATTGACTGATTTAAAATCAAGTAAATGTTTATTAAATATATAAAATAGAGCTACATTATTATATAGGTATTTGTTATTTAAAAATGTAGGTTGTATTTTACCATGTTAATTTTAGTTTAAATTAAAAAGAGATTATTGCAAAATTATTATAAAGCTATTACATCGAAATTTTAATGTTTGTAATTTGTGTGTATTATTTTAGATTCTGAACGGAGTGATGGAATCTATTGGTTTTACAATGATGTGTGTTTTTTTTTTATTTTTTATTTTTTATTTCATTTTATAGATTCTGAACAGAGTGATGGAATCTATTGGTTTTACAATGATGTGTGTTTTTTTTATTTTTTTTATTTTTTTTTATTTTATTTTTTTATTTTTGTGTCTGACGACACCTTTTTTGGCAGTAAAAATGCTTCGATTTGCCTATGTAGCAACTTTTCTGAAAGGAAAGTGAATCTAGTTGGTACTTTGGGAGGGTCAAAAGTAAAAGATTTTCAATATTTTTTAAATGCGACGGGAAAAACCCTAAAAAAATAAGGGAAAAACGGGAGTTTTTACGCAAAACCAGTTTTCGACAAAATCAAATTTTTTATTTTGCTATAACTCAAAAACTAATCGACGTAAATACTTGATATTTTCACCAAATGTTAAGATTAGCGTTCTCTATACACCGTTAAATTTCCAAAGTATTTTAACTTTTATAGAGCTATTTATAGACAATTGAAATTTTCAATTTTTTTAAGTATTTTTTTTTAAAATAACAATAAAATTTTTTTGGCCAGCCAGAAAATCTTGAAAATTTAATACAAGGTTTCTTATAAGTTGTTCCTTAACTGATAAAAAAAAATCTAAAATCGTAAGTCACAATTTTTTTTATAAGCCCTTAAAGCTCAAATTTGTATAAAATGTGTAAAAATCACGATAATTTGCAAGTTATTTTGTAGATAAAAATTCATAAAATTTTTTCTGTTCATACTTAAGGTTCAAAATTTTAACACTAGGTTATCTATAAGCTACTCTTCAAAAATCTTTAAAAAAATTTCTTCCGGACTTAGAGGAAAAACTTTTAAGACTGTTTGAAATTTAAATATTTACGAAATTGCATAAAGTAGCGATTTGTTCTCAAACGATTTTAAATATTTGTTATAATTCAAAAAGTATAAGTCGCAGATTTTTGAAATTTCTACCAGCTGTTAAGATTGGTATTTCCTTTATGTCATATTTTTTTCAAAATATAATATTGATTTTTAAGCTACTTATAGGCATTTAAAATATTCGATTTTTTTACATTTTATTTTTATAATCGGTGATAAAAAAAATTTGGCTCCTACTAAATACTTGAAAATTTAATAGAAGATTCCACAGAAATAGTTCTTAATGTCATTCAAAAATTATTAAAATCCATAGGCACAATTTCTTTTTATAAGCGTATGAACAGCGAATATTGACATAAAATTACATGTAAAATATAATATAATGTATAATATTCTAGAATGACAAACTATGTCGCTGTATGCAACTGCCAACCCATTCTAATTAAAAAATATATTTATCGTTTCAAAATAAAATATACTTTTTACAATATTTATAAATATCAATGTATTATATCCTAGACAAACATATTAACTCCGTTCAAAATCGTTATTCGTATAAAATGATATTTATCATTGCATTCAAATTTAACAAATCCATTGTAATAATGACCTATCCTATAAGCGAGGTGCACTCCACCCCCAACTGTACAGCAGGCGAGGCCCATCCGGTTCTTTTTACTCTTACAAGACTAAGTGAGAATTTAAGGGGGCTGGAGCGTAGCATGTTTTAAGGAGTAATATTTAGGCATTTTATATCACATGAACATTTTGGCTGTGTCAATGTGTGAGTAGTAAATGAACATTAGTGTGTGTAATCCGTTATCGCGTTTATCGTGCCACCATACATCGACTAAATTACAAATTCCCGGAACTATGATAATTATCTAACGGAACATTTTATCTTTACATTATATTAATTTGCCAAACTCCACGGTCCATCCGTTTTGATTCTATTATAATATAGGCAGTAGCGTTGCTTCAAAAATTTGATTTTATAAAATCAATGCTTATACCTTTATACAGGTACGGATCCAGCCTACTTTAACGGGAGGAGGTGGATTATAAATAAGTATATTTATATACCTATTGGGTAATATGAGTATATATTTATATAATATACATAGAATCTGATACTATTTTTAGGACGAAACTCTTTGAGTCGGCTGGACGGTTTTTATAGGACGAAACTTTTTGAGCCGGCTGACGGTTATCGTCGCTCATACGGTCACAATAATATTGTTCTTATTGACAATTCATTAATATTTGTTATAATAATAAAAGATGAAAATGTATGAAAATAAAACAATACATTAAAATGTTATGACGCAAGAGAATGCAATTTAATAGTACAACAAATTAAAAATAAAATAAAATAAATTTTTGATGTACCGTGAAATGGGGTAAATAGAAACACTTTTCAACTTTGAAGTAGCATAAAAACTATTCTATTTTAGCTACATAGTTGATCAATACATCAAAATACTGGTCTCATCGAGTACTTCAATTATGTACAATCAAAATATTATTATTTGCAAAAGATTATTTTATACATATTTTTAAGTCCTTTGTTTCTATTCCCCCGAAGAATAGTGTCAATAGAAACATTCATGTTTCGTCAAAGCAGAAACTGTCAAACCAACCAGATTTGGTACGATTAAAACGAGTATGTTTAGGACCACCTATCCTCCAAGAGTCACTTATATGTTTTGATCTATATACTACGTATGGAGGTAGGAGTACTCCATCAGCTGAAGCAGCCAACATTACAGAAGTTGAAGATTTGCTAAAATTCATTACACGTTCTAGGTATTTCGAACCTCGTTTTGAAATAACTTTTCGCCGTCCAGGGTCATCTGTTAAATTCGTTTCATCATAGTTAACAATATGACTAGGAGGAATACCATCAAGAGATTTGGCAAGATTGTCGAAGTAATTATTTAAAGTTTCTCTAGATACAGCTGCTCTTGAGCGTTTTATATTTTGACACAACCTGAGAGCTAATTTTGTTTTATGTCTAGTCAAAAAACCATCAGCCCAATCTTTTCCGGGCATATTGTTTTTCCCAAACTGTCTCACTTTTTTACCACGCCGATCCAGATATCCTTTAACGAATACTCTAATATCATACCTATCTAATGGATACTCCCATTCGGCACAAATTAAAATAGACGATACGATTTTATTTTCTTCTATATTAGAAAGTGCAGTTTGCCCACCCTGAGATTTAATGTTCGGATTCTTTACATGACGATAAATTACAGAATAATGTATCCCATACACCTCACCTGCCTCTCTAAATGACATTTGGCCAGCCTTAATGCATTTCACTGCGTATTCTAGGTCTTTTTGATTAGGTTTTGAGTATTTTTTCGCACGTGGGTCTCTGTTGTAAACACGGCCCATACTTGTTTCTATTCACACGTAAAATGATAACATTTACAAAAAGCGTTACAGAACATTTAATAATGAACTTAAATATATGATACATACAAATTTCGAAAGCTAATAACAATCTTGAAAAATAAATAGTGTAAGTTAATGAATTATAAGTGTTTACATTTTAAACGACAACTTTGAATTTTGACTTATTTTTGTTGATAAGAAATGACACATGCTTCTAATCAATTTCAAGTGTATGGAGATAAACATAAACGGAATATTTCGAGTTAGTCGAATTTAGTACTAATTTACATTCGATTTAGTGAAGGTTTCATATTTATAATACGAAAACTTCATTGTGAGGACGCCGTTGTACCAATTATTCTAATTTTGTTTCTATTCATACAATCGTTTCTATTCACCCCATTTCCCGGTATGGCACTAATTTTATTTCCATAATGCCAGTCCTTTTTACTGTCCATAGCATTAAAAATGAAAAAAAAGCAAAAAAAATCTCTCTCTAGGGACTACACATTAGTTTCAAACAATAGCAGACGCTAGACAAATCAAAATTCAAAATTCGAAATTCGAAAATGAAAGTAAGAATATTACTCTTGGTCGTCGTAGAATGTTAACAACGTACCGGCGACAGACCAAAATAAGTACGCTGGGCAATAATTATCATTATAATATAAATTATATTGTGCTCACCACCAGCACCCGTTTTCTTATCTCATATATTCCAGGAATCAATTATTGGCAATTTATTTTCAATTAGGACAGGACCGACGACGCGCCACGCCAATAAAATTCCGCACGAGCAGACACATGTCAACCACATATTACTTTATAAAATTACAAACATTTTTTTTTTTCAAAATATACTGGCACTGACTTCAATCACTACGCTCAGTAGGATGTACCGATTTCAATTTTGAAAGTAGATTTGGATTCTCCACTAAATTTACTATGCTTTCACTGTCGTACATTTTTCATATTCGATATCAATGTATTTAAATTTAAATTATGAATATGATACATTTTTACTCTTTTTGTTAGTAAATTTTTAAGTAAAAAAAAAAAAAATCAGAAAAATAAAATTGTCAAAGCATAGAAAATTTAGTGACGAATTCAAATCTGTTTTCAAAATTAATATCCGAACATTATATTGGGCGTAGTGATTGAAGTCGTGAGCTATGTTTTCGACCAAAAATGAATCACGCTCCAGGCCCCTTAAGTTAAGGAGTATCTACTCGAAAAAATTGATTATGAAAACAGTTTATTACATTACCATTTACAGTATAGAAGTTTCATTATAAAAGTTATATTATTTCAATCATTATGATGTGCTTTATATAATGTACAATAATTAAATTAAATGTTCAATAAGGTTTTTTAAAAAATAATGAAAAATATATGGAACTATTTAATGCCTATTGACAACTACTAAACTGTATTACATTATTATGTATTTATATCTGTATACAATTTTGTATTAAAACACTACTGAATTATTTATATTGTATTTAAAAGATAAAAATTTAAAATTTAAAATTTAAAAATTGTATTTAAAAGATTTTCATTATGTTGCTCCTATTATAATTATATTATCAATAATATAACATACACATAATATTTGGTTAAAACCATAGATAATGCTAAATAAATAAAAAAAAAGTGAATTTTTTATAATATTGTATTCTTTAATTTTTCTATACAAGAAACTTATATTTTTAAATATTATAATACTCATAAAGCTTTAACATGAAATCGCAAGACAATACAATATTTGACATTATTTATGTTTATATTGATTTATTTTGATAACATTTTACACAATACATACCGTTTTCTAAACTTGCGCATATTGTCTCTATGTTTTGCTCGGTATAATGAAATATTTGTTGAAATGTATGTGTTTCAGTTGTATGTTTATCCATTTTTCTTCATTAATATTTTAATCATTATCCTAAATTACTCTGCATTCATTTTAAATAAATATTCAAGCAAATAAATAAGTATAACTTAATGTTTAAAGAAATACGGTTTTTATGATTATTGATCAAACAAACGAATTGAAAATATGTACAACTGTCATGGTTCCCTATTTTTTAAATGCGCATTTTCGTGTTTTTACAGTGAATTATTAGAACTGAAGGACTATACGGAAAAAATATATTAGTCACCAAAATCGAAAAAAAATCTGATAATTATATAATCAGGTTATTTATTTGAAAAAGTAAATTTAATTTTTTTTAATAATTTTATCAAAAATTAGTTGTATGACCACAATTTATTTTTTTAAATTATTTCGTACTTTATTTCTTAGTTTTTTAATTCTGATAATTAAAGAGTAATAATTTAAGAGTATTGACTGTTATCGTTTTTCCCCATAGTCCTTTTGTTTAATTTTTTTTTTTTTGTTTTAATATTTATTAAATGTGACTAAATAATTATCAATAATATGGAATCGGGCATATGTAAACTGCGCCCAAATGACCTTTTTTTTTGTAAACTGCGCCCGAAATGTTATCTATGTTAAAAAGGTATAATGTAAACTGCGCCTGACTCATTAAACTAAATAGTAAAAATGAACCATTTAAATTCCAAAACTCTAAAACAAAAAAAAACCCGAAAAGTTAGAAAATTTAATTAATAAATATAATTGTAGTCAAATTCCAATTGATAAATATGTATCCACCATATGTAATTATTTGTAATATTTATAATTATTTTAATTTTTAAAATTATATTTTATTTTTAATTATTCAAATTATATGGCTGTAACGAATTAAGTATTTTACCTGTAATTTTACCCAGGCGCAGTTTACATGTCACCTTTTCATTCTTGATAAAAACTCGGGCGCAGTTTACATGTGTGATTTTTTGTGTTTACCTGGATTTTGGGCGCAGTTTACAATCGCCGATGTAATCAATATCCAGTGGTAGCGCCATGACGCCTACCTCTGTCGCTATTGATATTTTCAGAATTAGCTATATTATATATAAATGAATGTTTGTGTGAAGATCTGTGGAAAGAAGATAGGCTAATTTAAAAAAGGTTAAATTTGGTTTTTTTTATTCATCGGATTTTAGTACGTTAAGGTTAGGTTAGGATTATGTATTAATTGATTATATTTATCCACCGTATTATGTCAAACTTGGTATAACTTTGATACTTTATTAGAGTTGAATCATACACTTACGTACAAACAGCACTAGGTCCGCGATCTACCGTAGGTAGATTGCCTACCAGATAATATACTGTTGCAAATCAGAATTTTTATTCCGGGCAACAGAAAACTTAATATAGAGGGAATATTAAATAACGAATTGAACAAAGTTTGAGTCATATAGAATTGGTATATTTAACGAGCAACGAAGTGCACGGGATCAGCTAGTATATATATATATATAGATTCGTTTTTGTCGTACTATTTACGTTTTTTTTTTTTTTGTATTCTTTCACGCCAGTCCCTAAAATTATGTGTAGTACGAAAAGTGCAGTGTGTAGTACGAATTTTAAAAATGTGTTCAAATAAAACCTTTATAATAATATTTTATACAATTTTATAGCTTCAAATTTTTTTTTAATAATTTAATGGTTTTTTGACAAACCATATTTTAATTATTGTATACATTTTACACAGACACACAGTAAACAATATTTTGTGTTGTTACTTCTTATACTCATTATAGTTGTTATTATTTATTGTTATTGAGAGTAGCTATTTTTATTTTTATCAGCTTACATAGTAATGTTTATCTAGAAATAACCCGCATACAACACTGCATTGGCCGTCGCTGATAGAATTATTATTAAACTCAATACCTATTTTACTAATATAACCAGTAACCAGACACACCACACACTAATACATTATAGAGTATAGACAGTCTGACTGTGCTACACTCTACCAATTGTGAGCGTGAAAAACGCACAAGTCCAAATTCGATGTCACATATCGATTCATGTGAGAAATTTGCAAAAAATATCTTACAAGTATTAATTTTTAAATTTGAAATAATGTTCTAAAGATAATTAGATAAAACCCAGGTTTTAAAGGTAGAAAAACATTTTAAAATATTCTTCATTTAATTACTCCAGAGAGTACGTGTATTGTTACGTGCCACCGGCTCGATTTCAACTTGTGCAGTCGATGATGTATTTAATTTAATAAAATGTGAGACTTTAACTTTTACAATACGTTTATTTAAATAATTCAAAGTGTTAAAACAATTCATAGTGACAACAGAGTGACGTGAAGTTGCTTGCAGTTCCGTGACTAGAACTCATCTTATTTGTGGTTGATTCGGACCCTCTCAAATATGGCTCGATTGACGTCATAGAGAATCTACACCCGGTTGTTTGGTGATTTCCAGGAATAAGCTGATGACTTCTTATGGCTCTGTGGACTATTGTCCTCACTGACTAAGTGCTGAATCTCCTTTGATCTCCTTTATCAACGCTTTTAATACTTATTTTTAGTTAATACATACGTTTTAGTTAATATACATGTTTTTAACATTTAATGTAAAGAATATAATTTAATCGTTATTCATGTTCTAATTATACCTGTAGGCATAACATATTATATAATGTATATGGAAGCCCAGCTTGCGTTTTATTATCTCAATAAACATTACCCCGTATTCTAAATATATCGTAGTTAATTAGTACATAATATATGTATAATGTATGGAGGCCCATAACAATATAATGGGTTAATCGAAACGTTCGTACTAAAAAAAATTCTTCATGAAATATTCTTAAAACGATAATCTAAAATTATGTATGAAATATTTCAAGATAAGATAAAATAAAATATGAATAGAACTTTAAAGTTATGAAATTGTTATCTGGGATATTATATAATGTATATGGAAGCCCAGCTTGCGTTTTATTATCTAAAAAATCATAACCCCGTATTCTAAATATATAGTAGTTAATTAGTACGTAATATATTGTATAATATATGGAGGCCCATAACAGTATACAAGTTTCCTCAACCATTTCAGAAACACCCTGTATATACGATCATGTTTCTTATTTTTTTTTTTTTATTACCCCAAATCCCGATCGTTAGGTAAAAATGTATGACCACTTTTAGGGGAAAAGTGGTACATTTTTTCAAATCGTTCATTATCTGTTAACACTAGCAAAAATCGAATGACGGTATTTTTTTTGTTTTGGCCCGAACAACCATCACAGAAAAGGTATAATCATTGATTAAATATACATAGATAGCTCACGTCAATGGGCACAATGGAAACGGAAAAATTAATAGCATGATGTGTCAATAGAGTGCGTATAGTGTTACAATTGAAGAATTAATTATTATTATAAAAATAAAATAGACAATCTGTAAACAACACCGTCAACAACAGTCCTAAGTTCACAAATTATTCAGGGAAATCCAGTTTGAATAAACTACGATAAGAAATTATCTAAAATCGTGTAGCGGATAATAACATATTACTACATGGCTGTCCATATGTCGCTGCGTGTACGTATAAAGGCAGTTAGATATTTAATTAGGAAAAGGTTGCATCGTAGATATCATTTAATATATTTCACTTTTTTTTCGTACAATTCATTTCAATACAATTTAGTTGTTGCACGTTAATATTCATTGTTATTTCTGATGAAATAAATAGTAATACAACAGATTTTTTAAACAAATTTCTTTTAATTTGTAAATATTTATATTAACAAATTAATTAATGGCTTAATAAGAGTAACAATTTTTTTAAATACAATTAATGGTGTACATAAAAAACAAAAAAAATAATAATAATAATAATCTAAACTACTAATTATAATTGTCATAATAAGAATTGTTCACACAATATATATTTTAAAAGTTTTTAAGAATTTTTAGCTTTTTTTTTGATTTTTCACGTGTAACGCATTTAATATTTTTTGAGTACCAGTTAAAATGTCTAAAAAGTTTACAAACTATAAGATGTTTTATTAAAAATTCTATATGTGGCATACAAGCTGCATCAATATTTTTTAATGTATGAATAAAATCTGTTTTAATTTTTTCACCAGCGAATTGGGCAATGTTTTTTCTGTGAGGTTTTTTTTCTATTATTTTAGATAGTATACTTTGACATAAAATAACAAATTCTGTTATGACAGTTGTGGGTAATTTTAAATGTATTTCTGAAATATTAGCATCATAATTTTTACAAAAAACTAAGTATTCTAATTTATTTGAAACTGAAAAATCATTTTTTATCATTAATTGTTCACAATTAAAGCAGGAAAATTTTGATGCACACTTCATTGCTAGGTAACCAGCAAAATATGTATTGGAACAATTTTCTAATGTGATTTCAGCTTCTTGTTCTTCTAATGGAATGTCGATGCTCAACGTTGATAGAAATGAAGATGTAGAAGAAACACTACTTTCTTCATCTACTGTTTTCATATCAAAATCTTCTATGTTCGTCATTAAATGTATATCCTCATCAGGCTCACAGTTTGAATAACTTGATGATTTCATTAAGCTCATTTTTGCATTTATCCTAAATGTCGTTCGAAAGGTTCTAGCTGTAGGATTCCTATTATACCCTCCTCTTTGCCTGAACACAGAAAATGTATTTTCTATAACATCGGAATTAAGGCGCCCGGTCAAAATATAAGTAAATCCAACATATTTTTGATCATTATAAAGCATTATAATTGCATTTAATGTCCAACACATACCGTCAAAACATACAGGTCTAATTTCTTTTTCAGTTTTAGTTTTTAAACATTTTTTCCTTAGAGTTTCAAAAGATGACTTAGCTTTTTCAAGGAATTGTAGTTGTTGTGGTCTCTCATTTGACAGTGCACATTTATACGGATTGGAATTATATAAACTCTTGCTATTTAGAACATCCATAAGATCATTGAAATATTTAACCATATTTGCTGTTTGAATTCCCGTTTTTGATTTTAATTGACCTGTGTAGACACATGTTTTTATAGTAGCAGACATTGTGTTACTAAATATTTGCATGGCTAGTTTACAAGACATGAGTTGAAATGGCCCAGGACTGATATGATTTTCTGTTATTTTCAATAATGCACGACTAGTACCACTATGCTTGTCAATATTGTAGACATCTTTTATATCTTGAAAAGATACTTCTTCTTCTTGAAATATAAAATTGTTTTTCATGAAATGATTTCTGAAGTTTTTAAACAAATGAGGAGTATCAAAAATTGAGTATATTTTTGTTTTGTTAACTTCAAAGAATGGCTTGTCTTTGTTTACATTCAGAAGTTTTAATGCTGCTACGTTGTTGGTACCTTGATCACATATCACTACTTTTATATAAAATCCACATTCCAATAATCGTTGTACAGCTTCTATTAATAATTCACTTAGGGTAGTACTTTTTACATTAGTGGCAGGCAAAAAATAACAAATTGGCATTTTCCAAGATGAATATAATCCACGGATCATAAAAACCATGGCTTGACCAGCTAGTTTATTTGTGCGACCTTTAGGGCCCAAATCCTCAAATCCTTCAATAATATCTAAAAATTTAGAATACTCTAGAAATTTTTTTATTTTCATTTCATCAAATATTAATGAACAATAAAGTTCTTCTTGGCTCATTGCTTCAGCTTTTTTTTTTAATTGCTTAAATACACCCGGATTAAAGCCCGGTCTAAATTTGGAATGACCAATCCAACGTCGAATAGTGGGCAAACTAGGTAAGGTAATTTGTTTTTTATTTCTTAAAAATGTATAGGTAGATGGTGATTTATAAAATAGACCTAATGAAAAATTTTGTTCTAATTTAGTAAATGGTTTCCTTGAAAATTTAGTTCTTAGTGTTTGCATTTTTACTAGTGTCTTAGAATGTGCAGATGGATAATATAATGAGTCTAGTAAATTTGATTTATTTTTCCTTCCTTCTCTTAATATTTTCAAACTATTTCTCAATTTATACAATGAAACATTTTTATTTCTAATTTGTTTTTTTTTATTTTTAAGAGCAAGTTTAAGTTTGGATATTTCATTATCATTGAATAAGTTTTTGGGTTTTAAACTTGTTGGTACATGAGAATCTTCAATGAATTTTCTAGTGTTCGGTGTGAGTACTGGAGTTGATTGCGTTGAAGTTATTGCACATAAAGTATTATCAGAGAAAGTTGATCTTTTGGTTGGTGATTGAACATATATATTGGGAGAACCAATTTTTGAATTTTTTTTTACAAAAGTTGGACTTAGGACACATACTTTTTTGTATACATTTGTTGGTGTAGTAACATGTAAATGTTTGAAATCTTCATACATTATTGGCACAGCATTTTTGTTTAATCTTAGTCTTTCATTTGTATAATCATTACTGATAAAATGATTTTCACAGATGTGTCTTCGTAATAATTCTTGTGGTGTTAGACTTAATAAAGTAACATTTCCTAAATAAATTCAATTTGATATAAGTATTTTGTTCTTTATTTATATTCTTTATTTAGTGATGTAAATTGTATTTTATTAAATAATACACATGTATCATATGTCATGTACCAATTAATAAAATACAAATGAGTATAATTGTATAAAAAGTCTTATACCTTACATTGAAGCTTTATCTTAATATTAAATGATAATTTTGATCATATATTGTAATTACGCAGTAGGATAATTAGATTTGATTATATAAATTTTGTCAAACGACCTATTGTCAAATACCTTACATTACATCAGTATTATTTATTCATTATATATCATTATTATAATATTTTGTTTTTCTTATTTTTAATTATTATTCATATATGTATACTATAAAAAGCTTAAAATAGTACTTATAGATAAATTAATTTGAAAATCAATAAAATGTGATTTGAATGGATTTAAATAAGAATTATTTTTTTTTATCATTTAATTGCAATAAAATCAATAGTTTAATAAATATAAATTAAATTACCAAACAATTAAATTAAAAAAGCCAATATAAATTTTAAAACATATTCTACATACATAATCAAGCATAATCTAATGAATTTAAACAAATTGCTCAGGTAAAAATAATTTGGTTCATTCATAACCCATAATTATTTTCGTATTTAGTTTTCATCATATAAGTAGATATTTACATACTGTAATGACATGATACTTTAATTTTTTTGCATAAAATATATAATACAAGTGAAATATAAAATACAGTATTTTTACATCACTAGATACTCATATCAATAATCAATATTTTATAATGTATAGTCTAGCAGTAAATAGTTCATAGCAAGTCAAACCTACTATTTATTACAATTAATTTTTAGTATATACCTATCTATGATATACTCAGGGATAATAACCATACTGCAGCTTATAATAAATATTCAAAATTAATTTATATATATACTTCATATAAATATATAAAGTATATAATAGTATTATAATAGAATAAAAGTATTTAATCAATGTACATAAGCATTATTTTTTCAGTATTATAGATATTTATAGACGTAATATATTCAAACAATAGATCACACCTGAATTTAAAATCCATTTTTTACGATTTTTTTCATTTTTTGGAAATTTATGTAATTTCAAATCCTTGTTACTACGCGCAGATTTGCCACAGTCCATGTACACACATTTATTACCACTTTTACGAGACATAATTTAAAAACAAATTAATTAAATAGTATACCAAGAAATAAACCTACGGTAATTAATTCTTCAGCCGTGGCTTCAAAAATATAGAAAAATATAACGGAATATTTGTTATGATATCAGTGTGATAACTGGTGATAACAGGGGGTACTATAAATTACTCAAAACACTAATAACGCATTCTGATTTCAGGTTCCCGAACTATAATATTTGGGTTCCCATTTGATTAATTTTTGATATCTAATTTTTATCATTGCGTGAGCTATCTATGTGTATTTAATCAATGGTATAATTCTATTATATCTGAATTAATATTATTATTTATATAATATTTTTTTTAATATGTTAATTTGATCCAGGATATGTATGAAGGGTCGAGTACTAGTGTCAAGAGTCGGTGTGGAGTATCAGAAGGTTTCAGTATAGGAGTAGATGTGCACCAGGGGTCAGCTCTAAGCTCCTACCTGTTCTCAGTGGTAATGGATGAGGTTTCAAAGGAGATACCATGGTGTATGATGTTTGCGGATGATATTGTTCTGGTAGGAGAAAACCTGGAAGTTGTTAATAATAGGGTAAATGAGTGGAGGTTAGCCCTTGAAGAAAAGGGATTGAGAATTAGTATATATAAAACTGAGTATATTGAGTATGATTTTGGACAAAGAGACCAAGAAGTTGAAGGAATGAGGAGATAACTGACAATAGATGGTGATGTGATAGGTGAAGTTGAGAGCTTTAAATATTTAGGATCTTTTGTTCAAAAGGACGGAGGCTTTGACATGGATGTAAAACATAGGATTAAGTGCAGGTGAATGAAATGGAGAGAAGCATCGGGCGTGTTATGCAATAAGAGAATTCCAATCAGGCTGAAAGGTAAATTTTATAAAAGTGTAGCGAGACCAACTATGCTGTATGGTTCAGAGTGTTGGGCGGTTAACAGGAGAATAGAACAAAGTATGAGTGTCGCGAAAATGAGAATGCTTAGATGGTTATGGTTGAGTGGAGTGACAAGAGAAGATAGAATAAGGAATAAATACGTGAGAGGTAGTATTGGTGTAGCGCCAATTGTGGACAAGATGAGAGAAAATAGGCTGAGATGGTTTGGGCATGTGATGAGGCGAGAGGAAACGAATGCAGTAAGAGTGGTTATGAAGATGGACGTTGAAGGGAAAAGAGGAAGAGGAAGACCAAAACAGAGATGGTTGGAGACTTTGGAGAATGACATGAGGGCTGTTGGTGTGTGCAGAGGAGATGTGATTGACCGAGTAAAGTGGAGGTGTAGGACAAGGGTGGCCGACCCCAAATAGTTGGGAGGAAGGCGAGGCAAAAGAAGAAAAAGATATAATATTTTTTTTCCACGCCTGTTAGTATGTTCAACGCCTTTGACTTTAGATTGTCTAATAATATTTCGTTTGTAATTTAAAGAATTACAGTACCTTTTTTCTTGGGTTCGTGATCACTTTCTGATTCGTTTGACAACATATTTTATTTAATTTAATAAGTACATGCAAAACTTTAAAGTGTACAAATCTTGCATTTGATACTGTTTACTGTTAATATTTTTTATGTGATGTCATTACGGATATCATATCAATTATGCTATCTATGAATGACTGCAAAAACCTCACGTCATTGACTTAGATAGTTTTTAAATGATTCTAATTTCCTTTAGTCAATATTTGTATTGAATATGAGTCTGTCATAGGTATATTTTACATAGCATACGTAACTACGTGTATAATTGTCATATTTGACATAAAGTTAATTAATTTTAAAGTATTTTATTAAAAATAGCTCAAATAGTTCAATAAAATGTTTGAATCTAAATTTCAACATCTTAACATTTCTGTACTTTTTTCACACATTAAGTAAATTACTTGATTCTGTGTAATATCTGCCAACAGTTCCCTTTCATAGTTCATCAAAAACAATGATTCCAAATTCTTTTGTGTTAAACAACTACTTAAACGTAGGTTTAACAAAAATTGCATTATCAGTAACTAACCAACGAAGTTCGTTATTTGTCCTTTATATAATTTTCTTTTTTCAATTATTCAATTAAAATAATTTTATAACAATTATTATTTATTATTAAAAATAACAAAATTACTGGCTTTAACTGAAACTACGGGTACCTATTTGGTAGAAGGCCCAGGTCTTAAAATTTGTTAGGAGGCCTACCGGGATTTTCCCGGTATCCCGGTGGGCCAGTACGCGCCTGGAATTCGGTAGCAAATGTCGAATCAACGTGTCGATCCAGTGTAATACCGGCTTATGATAGCATAACAGTTACTAGTTACTATTGTGTGCTTATGTGTTTATCAGAAAAAGGATTAGCTCATACAATAATGTTTGAAATTGACAAATTAGGTTTAAAAAAAATGTAGTCGGTCAATGCTACAGACTCTTCTTCGATGAGTGGTATATAATGTATATATATATTATGTGTAATGAAGTTAAAAAACAATATTTGCGATATAATACCTCACGCTTTATACGTACACTGCACTGCACATTTGTCAAACCTCGTTATTAATAAATCATGCGACATTCTCGAAATAAGAATTTGTATTGGATCTATAGATATCTAGTATTATTTCACTTTTTTAAAAATTTCCAATAAGGCCGAAAATTCTTAAAAATTTCATAAAAACCTAATTCCAGACACACGTCACTAAATATTTTAAAAAATGTGTGAAATCTTCGGGATTGAACGCTACGACAGCTTGTTACTAGAACTATATTTTCCAATAACAAACATATTAAAGGAACTCAAACATCATCATAATTTAAAACCATCGCAACTTGCATTTCAACTTTCAAAAACTATTATCCCAAGTTCATTTGTAATTTAATTGTACATTATAAAAAAACTATATGATGTAACATTGTCTTTATGTAAATCTCAAAAAAAATTAAATGTAGATTTATCCAAGCGTTATGAACATGTCAGTAACTGTATACAGTTATGTCATTCAATTCGTGAAAATAGTGAGGAAGAATTTCACAAACTTTTTTAGAAGTAAAAAATGTATTAACTTAGTAGATAAAACAATTAAAATGCCACGATTAATTATACAATCTATCTATCGTAATACTCGGTAACTTTTAATTAATTAATAATTAATTTTCTTATTATTAATTAATATTCATCAACATATATAGAATAATAACAATACTAATAATAATCAATTACAAAATTATATTGTGAAACAAATCATAAACGATATGTACCTTTTTATTAAAAATAAGTGCGAATAAACTTATTGTTATATTAACCGTGTTGGTGTACAAACTACGGGGACACACTAGTTGCCTCCCGAAGTCAAAAAGGTCAATAATTTTTATATGAATTACATCCCCAAGTACCCTAAATTTTATCGTAATCGAAAAGGGTCTATACTAGTTGTCTCCCAACGAACTGGTAATAAATGTATAAGTGGTTCCAAACATTTTCAAACTTCATAATGTATCAAAATAAGTTCGAAGTCGTAATTTATGACTTTTGTGCATTGCAGACCTATTAGACAAATTTAGACAATATTTAACGTATATATTTGGCCTATCGTTTTTGAACCCAGCGGAAGTCGGAGATATGTTTTCAGTGGAACTTGCCGCCATACAGCCTTTAGATGATAAAATAACACAATTTGCAGACTATTTGGTAGATACATATATATCAGAGGATTTAATTTTTCCTCCTCGTTTATGGGTTGAAAAAAATTCAAGCATTCAGCGCACGACCAATGCATGTGAATCTTTTCATAGCAAATTTTAATGGCTATTTTGAGTCTCCGCATCCTAATATATTTAAATTTATCGAAGTTTTAAAATTAATTCAGACCGACACTGTAATATTTAGACAAAGTTCTAATAAGCCTAAACCACAGTACAAATCACAAATTAGAAACAAAATCATTTTTATTGATACTCAAATAAAAAAGTTGAATGAAAAAAAAATATCAAATTTTGAGTACCTTCAAATATTGGCTAATAAATATAAGCCTAAGCAATGTTATAACAAATAATTTTTTATTCAAATATTTTACAGATAATTTTATGTATATTACCTATATTTTTTTAATTGACATCACATATTTTGTATTTACTTACCTACTTATTATTTTATTTTAATTATGTGCAATTTTTTAATCGTACTATATATTTGTAACTACATACGTAATGATTAATAACTTAAAATTATTTAATATAAAACAATTTATAATTATTACCTTTAAACTATAACAGAATATATTACATAATATTTTTTTTATTGATTAATTATAGTATTGTTTTTAATATAATTGTGTACCTATTATCTAAGATTTTTTTAAATAATTACAAAAACAATTATTTAATAATTCTAAATTTCTAAATATCTATATATTATGTTACTATAATAATTTATGAACCACTACCTAAGTCTATACAGGAGGCAATCAGTGGTTAAATTCTTGGGAGGCAAATCGTATATAATTTTTAATTACCCGATCATGGGAGGCAACTAGTGTAGATTAACCATTTTATTTACGATAAGGATGGGAGGCAATTGGTATATTTTGGGAGGCAACTAGTGTGTTTCGACAACTACAACGGATGTCGCACAGCAATAAATAATATTTATAATTATTCGAGGAAACATAAAGAGTAAAGACTTGAGATAAAAATAATATGTATTTAACTTATATTGTTTATCAACGTTGTTATGTTATAATAATACAGGGTAAATAGCTAATAGATAAATATTACATTATTAAAATCGTTTCCAATAATTACGAAACAATTATTTTGTTGTGCTTGCATTATTTCTCAAATATTTAAATGTAAAACAAAAGGTTAAAAGTTTGACAATAATAATACAATATTGTACCACGCTAATTAATTATTCGTCATGAAACAAAAACGTAATATCACACGGTTCTTCAGCGATACCCAAACTTTTTTAACACCGGAGCTTTTTTTAAGCAGAATTTTCTCATGGAGCCCCAAGAAATATTTAGTATTAAGTTTATTTGCCTGTGTTCTATAAAGCATATGATATGTATTTAAATAGGACGAAATTCAAAACGAGATAGTATACATTCATTATACAGTAAAACCCCAGTAATCCGGACCTCATTAGTCCGGACTTTGCTTAATCCGGACAGCCGTTTATAATACGTAAATAAACCAGTCGTACGAAAGTTACGCTAATTTTCACCGTAGATTAAAATAAACATGAAAACGAGTTCTACAAATTTCCTATAAGTGCGGGTTATTGCGATAACATATTAGTAGGTCATACACGGAAGGTTTTCCCGTCAGTTTTGGAATGGCATTCCAAAACTGCCGATCAGATCATCAGATCTAGTCCGTCGCGGTACAGAACTTTTGATACCCATTCAACGTCCATGAACTTGGTCCACCCACATTACCCGATACTTATCAAATGCATGCCAAAAAATTGCGAATAATTAGCAAGTAATAGCAAGTTAGTTTTTGAACTTAGCAAGTCATTTTCACATTTTATATGATCAATTTTTAATTAGGTGGGCCAAGTTCAGGTAGCCCACCCACTTTATCCAATCCACTCCAAAACTATGCCAAAAAATAGCAAATAATTAGCAAGTAATAGCAAGTTAGTTTTTGAAATTAGCAAGTCAAGTTGCTATTTGCATAATTAAATTTGCACCGAGAGGGCCAAGTTCAGGTAGCCCACCAACTCAGCCTATACACTCAAAAACTATGCCAAAAAATTGCGAATAATTAGCAAGTAATAGCAAGTTAGTTTTTGAAATTAGCAAGTCATTTTCACATTTTATATGATTAATTTTTAATTAGGTGGGCCAAGTTCAGGTAGCCCACCCACTTATCCTATACACTCAAAAACTATGCAAAAAAAATTGTGAATAATTAGCAAGTAATAGCAAGGGTGGTTTTCAAAAATAGCAATTCAAGTTGCTTGCCAAAACTTTGCAAACAAATAGTAAAAATTTAACTTATAGTTTAAATTTGGTTCCCTGGTAAATATATTATAAACTTTGTATTACAATTATGTTTACCATTTCCCCTTAACGAGCGGTATTATACTTTATTATATTTTTTTTTTATTTACTCACTAGTATATAGTTTTAAATACTATAATATTTATGAATATTTTATACGGAATAAATCAATGCATTCAGGTGTAATGCATTTGAAATGGATTATATTCATTATTTGGTATAGCATGTTTTATTATGTAAGAATAAAAATAAAATTTAATTTAATTTAGGTACTTATCAAAGTACCTACTAATGTGAACTGACATGATACTGTAAATAAAATAAAATTTAAAAATTAAAATATTTTTTTAAATTAATCATTTGTTTCTATATAGAAAAGTAAATGAGGATCAACTTTAGTTTTTCTATGCTCTTGATTTTTTTAATTTTCTGTTCCAAATCGTTATGTCTTTCCCATTTGCCATATGCTCGTCTAACATAAGTCATATAGTGAACTGATGAATAGTGAATAACTCCAACTAATACGAATCTAAAACAATAATTGTTCATTATAAATTAAAAAACGGATTTACACTTTTATTTAATCACTCAATAATACGATATTGATATAAATTAGTTATTTAAATAATTTATCATTATTGTTAATATCTATATTATATACATATGTTTATACTTACTTTTTGTGGTTTAAATCCATTTTTACGGGAATGTCACTTAAAAGACTAACATATAGGGTTGCCAACCGGCCGGTTTTTGACCGGTCTAGCCGGAAATTAAGGTTGATGGCCGGTTGCCGGTAACAACCCTCTACCGGCCTTTAAAAAACCGGTAATTTAAAATTTATCATTGAGTTTTAACTTGTAAGAAAAATAATAATAATTAGTATTGGTGTGTTTATAAAATGCAAGAGAATTTAATAAACTTGTATTGATTATAAATACTAGTATTTATCACGAACTATGATCATAATCATAGTTCGTGGTATTTTTAAATTATAAATTATAATCAATGGTAAAACCTAATTTACGATATGATAACTATCGAAGTCGGCAATTCTCGGTATTCCTCATCGGCACGACAATATTATTATTATTAGTATTTATAAACTTATGATACGATATTACGAATTATACAATATATATTTAATGTTACAACACAATCAGTAAATTTAGTATTTAGTTTCCCGTTGGCGTCAGTGCATCACAGTGTAGTATGTACGTATTTCGATCGGGTTTGTGTGTTTATTTTGTATCCATTTTTATTTGTTAAAATGAGTGACAGTGATTCTAATAATTACGATAAACCAACCACCCCATTAAAAAAGAGACGTTTACGAAATTGTGTATTCAATGACAATTGGATGAAAGACTCTAGATTTTCTAATTGGCTTGCTAAACATGACGATATAAATAAGGCTCGTTGTATTTATTGTATGAATGTATTTAGTGTAAAATATGACGGTGTTAACGCAGTTCAGTCCCATTCAAATTCGAAAAAACATATTTCAACTGTCCAAAGTAGACAAAAATCAGCGGTAATAAAAAATTATTTTGTTACTCAAGACATAAAAGAGAATGACGCAGTTGCCGCGATAGAACTTAGTAAGTGTTTTCACTGTGTTAAGCATCATCATAGCTATTTATCAACTGATTGTGGCGTAAAATTGGAATTAAAACATTTTAGTGATGCTACTTTGGCCAAAAAAATTAGACTTGGTAGAACAAAGATGGAAGCTCTTGTACAAAATGTGCTTTGTCCTTTTGCAATCGAAGTTCCCCTTAAAAAACTTAAATATCCAATAAATTTACCGTTTTCTTTATCAACTGATGCATCAAATAAAGGCAATCGCAAATTTTTTCCTTTGGCAGTGAGATTTTTTGACTTAGAAAAAGGGGCTAAAGATTATCTTTTGGATTTTTATGAAGAACCCGATGAAACTTCTGAATCAATTTTTAACACTATTTTACGTGCTATTGAAAATTTTGGCTTAGATATTCAAAATATCACGGCTTTTGGAGCAGATAACGCTTCAGTGAATTATGGCAAAAATTGTTCTGTTTACGAAAAATTGTTAAAAAAAAAACCATCCATAATAAAAGCTAATTGTAATTGTCATGTACTGCATAATACAGCTAAGCATAGTCTAAAATTGTTAAAATATGACGTTGAAACATTAGTAATAAAAGTTTTTAATGAGTTTTCTATTAGTGCTAAAAGAATAACGGAACTTAAGGACTGTTTTGAATTTGTTCAACAAGATTTTCATAACGTATTACGTCATATTTCCGTCAGGTGGCTCAGTTTATATACGGCTGTCGATCGTTTAATTCTAAATTGGAGTGCGATTAAAATATATTTTTTAAAAAAAGGTAAAAATAATTGTGATAGAATAATTTGGAAATTTATTAAAGACCAAGTTGATGGACTTTCAAAGCAGCTAACCCTCAGTGAATGCTATATCTGGTTTGTTCACCATATTTTATCAGTATTTCAAAAGTCTATATTGATGTTAGAGAAAAAAAATTTAAATGCAACTGATGTATTTGATATAATGAATGACTTGAGAAATCAAATCTCAAATCGTAAAAATGACGAGTTTTTTGGAATAACTGTTACAACTAGATTAAATGGTCTAACATTAACTGAGAAAAATGAATTTAAGACGAGTGCACTTCTTACTTATCAACGGGCTATTGATTATCTTGAAAAGTGGTTTAATTTTGAAAGTTCTCCGTTCAAATTATTTACGTGTTTAAAATTACATAATAAAATACCAAGTATAATGGAGTTATCAATTCTAGCAAAATGTATTGGAATTCAAGTGAATGAAAATGAACTTTACGATGAAATTAATTTATTAAAATTAATGCCAGATAACGTGCTTAATAATTGTGAGTTAACTAGCTCTGAAAAATGGATAAAATTTTTCCAAATGTCATCTGTGGAAGTTCCAAATTTAAAAAGCATTATGAGATATGTATATTCAGTACCATGTAGTAATGCTTTTGTCGAACGAATATTCAGTCATATGAATGGTTTATGGACAGAAGAAAGAAACAGGCTTGGTGTTGATACGGTAAAAGCAGAACTCGTTATCCAAAATAATCTTCTGTTCTCGTGTTCTGAATTTTTTGACTTTGTTAAGGACCAAACAGATTTGCTAGCTGCAGCGAGACTGTGTACGAAGTACAAGTTTAAGAAATAATTTCTACAATATTTAATATAATACTATTTTCCAAGCTATTTTCATTTTTATATTATTTAAAATAACAAAAGCAATGTTATTATATTAGTTTAACTTATTACAAAACATTACCAACTGTATTCAATTTACTTATTATTTTTAATTTTTTATCAACAAAAGCATTGTTATTTTGTTAATATTTATTATCTACAAATAAAAGAATGGATTTAATTTAAACAATTTTTTTGATGACACGTGAATAATTATAATAATAGTTAGTGGACAAACGAACATAATTGTTAAGGGGTGGATACGGTTAAAGCCGAATTAGTAATAAGAAAATTATGACCTTTTTTCGTACCTTGGGCTTTGGGCCGGTATTTTCCTAATTTGAAGTTGGCAACCCTACTAACATATGTTGTCGATTTCGATGATAGTGCATCAGCTTCAATGAAAATGTGATTTCCCAGATTTATACTTCTGGTTAATATCCCGTTGCATTTATTTTGAGAACACGGCATGGTCTCTGATCGTAAATATCTTTGTAGTAGATTTTGGAGATAGGAAAAACCCTTTGTATGAGTTTTATTGATGTTGTTTAATATTATTGTGGCTGAGTTTCTTATTCTGTTTTCCCCGGAGCACTTTGTATTGGAGCACATCGTAGTATGAATGGAACTGGGATTGTCTTTTATATAATCTTGAACTACTTTAATGACATTGCATTCAACATTGAGAATGTTTACTGTAGGACTGCATGTGGAAATATCAAAATATGGAAGAAGTAATTTTAATCTTTGGTTGTAAGTTGATTTTGATGAACCATGAAGGCCAAGTTCTTTTGCAAGATTTAGAAATTCATTGTTTATCTCATTTATAAATGAAGAATATTTTTCAGAATCTATGTATGCAACGGCTATCGCTACTATTACTGAGTCAAATGGACATGTATTTCTTACAACATATGTATTTTTGTTATATTTACATAATGGAACTATATTGGCAAGCAACTTGAATTGCTATTTTTGAAAACCACCCTAGCTATTACTTGCTAATTATTCGCAATTTTTTGGCATAGTTTTTGAGTGTATAGGCTGAGTGGGTGGGCTACCTGAACTTGGCCCACCCGGTGCAAATTTAATTTTGCTAATAGCAACTTGACTTGCTAATTTCAAAATGTAACTTGCTATTACTTGCTAATTATTTGCTATTTTTTGGCATAGTTTTGGAGTGGATTGGATAAAGTGGGTGGGCTACCTGAACTTGGCCCACCTAATTAAAAATTGATCATATAAAATGTAAAAATGACTTGCTAATTTCAAAAACTAACTTGCTATTACTTGCTAATTATTCGCAATTTTTTGGCATGCATTTGATAAGTATCGGGTAATGTGGGTGGGCCAAGTTCATGGACGTCATTCACTGTCATTCCAGATCTGTCAAATTAGCCCGCCCCCTTGGAATGTAACGATTAGATATGTAGGTATATGTTCAAAACTGCCAATATTCCCGCGGTTATGATGTGTTGCTAGATCTTTTGTCATGTTAGAAATATTTTTTGCTATTCCTACGGAACCGTACCTAATACGCAGTTTACTTAGTAGTGTGTTCCCGATATAATTATAAATATTATATATATTTAATATAATTTGACGTTAAGTCTGAATTAACCACATAAAATGTAAAAAAACAAAAAAAAGATTTCAATTATATGTGCTATGGCAATCGTTGCGCACGAAATCTACGAAACGTGCGTATGCTCTATTTTTTAAGTTTCGGTTTGTATATTCTTTGCTTTTCAATTGCCATAAACAATTATATTGTTTATAGCAACTAATAAAATCTATGAGCAACTCCTTACTCCACTCGGAAGAAGACATAGCAAGAGGCATAAAAGAGAAAAAATATAACAGTACAAATTTTAATTTAAAAAAATCAACGACACCACTAAGAGCGTGAAGGTTTAGTGTTTCAACTAAAACTGTGGACTGTAGACTGTGACCGTCCATACACGTACAAGTCAAATAATAATATTTATCTCTCAAAAATATCGAAACGTAAAGCTGAAACAGAGCTACACATACAACCGAGTAAAATAATAAGACAAACACTTCATTTAAACCAAGGTAATAGGTAATCTTAAACATACTGATATTCATTTACTAAGAAATTCTATGTATGCCGCCAGAAAAAACAGTTTCCAACGCTTCCAAAAAATATAAATGAAGCAATTAATCAGATTAAGGAAATGCAAGAAAATTTGTTATTTAAAGGTGAACAGTTTATTAATTTAAGTAAAGACGAAAATGTAGTAATTTTAACTTGTCTGAAAAATTTAAGTGTTTTATGCAATGCTCAACACGTTTTTGGAGATGGCACATTTGATTATTGTCCTAAATTGTTTAACCAGTTATACACGATCATTTTTATGTGCCGGTAATTTTTTTGTTTTTTGAAGAGTATGTCAATTTCAACGTATAATACAATGTGGATAACAATTCAGGATCTTTGTGTTTATACGCTTAACCAAGAACTAAATATTAAAGAGCTCCATGTAGATTTTGAGATATCCGCACACAATGCTTTACTAAATCTTTATCCCGATTGTAAAATTGTGGCTTGTACTTTTCATCTAGCTCAAAGTTGGTTTCGGCACATTCAAAGTAACAAACAATTATTACTTGAGTATAATAACAAAAATTCCAATATTGGCAATTGGCTTAAAAATTTTTTTAGTTTGCAGTATTTAACTCCAGAAGAAGTAAAAGATACCTTTACACAATTAATATCAGATTGCCCAACATCATATTTTTCATTTTCCGACTACGTTCTTCAAACATATATAATTCCCGATTCAAAATTTAATCCTACGTTATGGGCAGGACATCCAAAAGACGAACCTCGAACTACGAACGGTGTAGAAGCATTACATAGACATTTTAACCAAACATTTTACACTCCACATCTCCACATACACTAGGTAATAGACGTAATTCTTAAAATACAAAGCGAAACAGAATTAAAAATAATCGCCGTAAGGAGTCAATAGAATCAGTTGAACATCGCATAAACTTATGGACAAAATGGAACAAGTCTAGTTTACCGGGCACCTTTTTTTTTTGAATTTTTTTTTTTTGAAAAGGGTTGTTTTGACGAGTAAGGAACGATGGTGCAAAAAAAATTTGCGGAAATGATTATTTTGGAAGTTATAGCCTCCTAAAGTTACCGATTTTACGTTTATACGCATGCGCGCAACACTACTATATTACCGCGCGGAGGACCTCGAGATTTTTATTGGTATACACAATTAAATAACTATATTTCTATTCCTATTATAATTATGTTATTAAATATATCTTTTATAGATAACCAAATTACCTACAGTAAGCAGGGCAGTGATTACACAGTTTGCGGCACTCGTCGCTGCGCTCCTCGGCGCCGTCGCTCCGCTCCGCAAATCGAAAATATCCCCCGACTTGCTATGCAACACCACCTTAAGTAGGTTACAGGGTAAGTTATGTCGTAGTATATGGGCAGTGTTACACAGTTAAAGTATAAAAACAATTAAAAAAGTTCTCCGGTCGCCAAACTCGAGGTCCTCGCGCGGTAATGTTGCGCGCATGCGTATAAACGTAAAATCGTTAACTTTGGGAGGCTATAACTTCCAAAATAATCATTTCCGCAAATTTTTTTTTGCACCATCGTTCTTAACTCGTCAAAACTACCCTTTTCAAAAAAAAAATTTCAAAAATAAAGGTGCCCGGTAAACTAGACTTATACCACATACATTTTTAACCACACCTATGAATACGTTCAGACAGTCCTAAGTCTGTTAAGGGGGAAGGAAAATGTATGTAAGTACTTTAATAATAAAGAAATATTAATATGCAAGGTATTAAACTATTAAAGTCTAAAAGGTAACTGTGCGCAAACCATGTGTATGATTACGACTCGACTGCTCCCAAACGAGTGGTAGTTTTGTGCCCAAACAAGTTGTCTTTTTTGTATTTGTGCGCAAACCAGTACCGCCCAATTAAACCTTCCGTGTATGGCCTGCTATTTATCAATACCAATTGTCATTAAAGTTATCCAATTGTAATCCATTTATATATACATATGTACCTCAATATTATATACAATATACGTTAAATTTACGATTTTTGATTATTTTGTTTAATTTGGACTTTCATTAATTCGGACAACCTAGAGCCTCAATTAGTCCGGCTTACTGAAGTTCTACTGTACATAGATATATATCTTACCGGGAAATAACTGAAATGGGAATGCGTATTATATAAAATTAAAAAATTATATTTGTTTATTAGGATTTTAATATTATTCATATACGTAAAGGTAAATTATATATGAGTTGATGGAGTTTTGTAAAAATATATATGCTCGTTATTTAAAAGAACGATCAATATGTAATGGTAATTATATTACCTGCATTTTCTGTGGTAAAACGAACGGAGCCCTTGAGAAATAATTGAGGCGCCCTAAGTTTGGGAACCGCTGTATGTGTTAGTGCCAAAGAATCAATTTCAAAATATCATATCTTTTCTACTGATTATTTTTCGATGAAGGGTGTGGTCCATTGGTAGAAAAGTTATATAATTCAAACTGTCAGTGTTTGTGATTAGATTTCGACGGGAAAAATAGTCTGGTCGACTGCGATATCTTATCAATTTTAAGTAATCACAAGTCTCGATTGGAGAAAAAAACAATCGAAATGGTAATAGTAACATTAACAATTATTTTTTCATTTCTCTCGCCAATTGACCATATTTTTTTGCGAATCAATCGGTAATAATCCTCGTTCTATCGTATCGACCTTAATCAAATATTTAGGCCGTAGCTCGTGAGCTACAGTAAATATTATTAACGAATCATACAATTTTCCCTGTTGTACATATAATCGCTTCGGTTGTTAATATCTCTTATCTTTGGTCTTTGATTTGATGTGCTGTCCACACCCTCAATCCATTCTCTCCGCAGCCCAATGTTATGCCGGTGTGTCGTGCGTGTCTACCGTTTAGTGCGTACTCTCTGTCTCTCTATTTCTGTAAACCGATAGTCAGAATTTCTCTAGTCTTTATACTCTAGTCAATGTACAATCATTAATGATTACAACCATCGCGTCGAAACTATGTTTTTTTTTTAAACCATGATTGATATTACACGGCTGTAAAATTATCGTTTGGACAACAATGGGAGCGAAAGTATCCAGGACCGATTTTGAATGGTCGTTCACGGAAGAGCCACATGCAACGCGCAGGAAAGAAATACTAGGTTCGTTGAATTCTTATTAAATAAATCATCTTTTTTCATTTCACAATAAATCAAATTCTGTGGCCAGACAGCGTTTTTTATATACCCTACATGCTTATACAAATCAAATTGCTGATCCTTTGAATTTTCTCAAATTAAATTATAACTTTAGTTATTTAAAAAAATATCATAATACGAACATGTGTAATGATTACACATGTTGTATGTATGTTAGTCAATAGGTTTGATTTTTATTTGATTTGGAAACTGTCCCCCAGCATTTTAAAGTTATCGTATTAATAATCCAACTCCAACTTTTCAAATCATTGAAATTATCTAAACAATACATTTGTTTTAATAAGCCTTAATATATTTTCAAAATTTAGTTCCTAGTTTTAAACTTTAGATACTGGTTCAAAAAAGAATTTTAAATAAAATAGGTACCTAAGGATAACTTAGATTATTAGGATAGTTTTCAGTATTTTTCCAACTAATTTTGTTTCATATTATTATACATTAAAAATGTAGCTCATTTGTTATTACATGTAAACACTTAAAAGAAATATTATTTTAAATTATTAACTATTCATACTGTTAATGATTCCTATTAATAACTTATTTTTCATTAATAGTTTATTTTAGAAAAATTGTTTTCCCTAAATAATAATTTATGTATTAATTTTATATTTTTACTTTTTACACATGTCTATCTAATTAATTATCTATTACATAATTATGTAAATTTTTATTCGATATGTTATGTAACAGCAACTTTTTAAATTATATTATCAGGAAACATGTGATTAATTTAAAAAAAATATTTTTTCTGATAAAAAAATTACTTATTTCTTAAATTATATAAAATATGATTTATTTATCACTTGATAATGTAAATGTATTATAATTAAATGCTTCATATTAATATAAAAAAAAAAACCTTATAAATTTAATTAATATTTTTTACTAATGAACAGTATTACTTGTATTTTATATTAAGTTATTACATTAGAACTTGGTACACTATTTTATAATACAGTTTAAATATTGTCCTATAAGTGTGATGCTTTCATATACTAAGTTACATATTTTATCAAAATTCTGTAAATTTCAATTGCTTTTTTAAAGCACTATTAATAAACAATAAATTTAAAAATAAATCATTTTCTATTGCATTACTGTTAAAAATATACTAAGAATTATGCTTATAAACTAGAATATGTTATTTGTAAAATATGTTTTTTTAACAATATAAGATATAAATAAAACATAAACAATTTATCATTCACCTGAAAAATTATTTATTCATAATAAAATCATTAATTTTTTTCTATTAACCATCTCTTTCTTTAATTTATTATAAACTTATTAAGAGTTATAAACATGGGGTTTACAAGAATAAAGATATTTAGAAATATAAAATATTCATTGTTATTACTCTTCATTATTACTGAAATAAAAATTAAATTATTGAAAAAGTTGTATCTTATATTATTAAACTGATAGAGTTTTACTCAGAAATATATTTGTTATTCATTTATGACACAATGTATAATTGATATAATTACTAAAAACTTAAGTTTGAGGTAAATTATATTTATTATGCTAAATAACAAGTTGTATATTTTTAATAATTCATAGATTGCATTAAATTATATGTTATTTTTATATCATACTTATTTAATAAAAAATCTTACCTTATTCAATATTATTATAGGTATTCATGTCGTATGTGGTCTACCGCCCGTTTCTACACGTCATATGCGGTCTACAGCACATTTGTCGTCTATTACGCATGCGGTCTACCACATAGTTAAAAATATGAATGAATTCATAAATGTAGAATTACAATATATATATAAATGTAGAATTTCAATATAATATTTAATAATACAAAAAAATGTATAAAAATATAGAAATATATATTAATCAATTTAAATTAGGTACAATATAATTTCACATTTCTTAAAAAACAATCAAATGTGTTGTCATTCTTGTTTTTTAGTCGCTACCATTGTTCCGCCAAATACGAGGGCAGTAATGATGGAGATGTACCATGCATTTTTTTAATAATTTGAAGTTTTAAACTTTCAATGTATTGTGTATGCGTTACACTGGTGGGATCGACGATTATAGATATGATTATTGCTATAATAGATTATAAATCATTAAGTTAAAGCTTAATAGTCGTTGAATGCCGCCATTGTATCAACGGGAATGACCTAAAATATATATACATATAGATACGCGGCAGTAGACCACATATGACGTGTAGAAACATACGTAGTAGACGACAAGTGTGCGGTAGACCGCATACGGCATGAATACCTTATTATGTATTAAATGATTATACATTTTACTCTATAAAATCAAAATATATGGTAATTTAATTTTAATTTAATTTTAGGAAAACTAACTATATACTGTTGGATACATATAAAATAAAAAATTATTACATTTATAAATTACTATCAAGAAAACTAATTACTTTAGTTAAAATATATTTATATTATTCTTCTACATTTAATATAATTTGTTTGTTTTTTCTATATTCTTTCCAGTTTCAATACATCTAAATAGTAAATATATTTGAAATAATATACAGCCATGTAGATAATATAATTATAATGTAAATACCTAATTGAAGTCAACTTAATTTTTATTTATTTAATTTCTCAATAAAATACAATTTCTTAAATTTTAAATGTTTAGGTATTAATATAACCATATGTGCCTCAATAGGTGGTTAATTTTGTCTATTTTAAGGTCATTATTATTAATTAATTATATGGTAAAATAAAATAAAACAGATTGAGTACTGGTATATTTTTTTTTATGTAATTTTTAATTTTTATGTTTATGTGTATAGCCATTAGGTACCTAATTAAAATAAAGTTTGATTTTATTATGTTTTTACAATAACTCATATTTGTTTAATTATGAATGCAAGTTTGTATTGGATCAGCTAAATATGGTAAAATTTAAAAATTTATACTCATACATAGTTCTAACTTATGCATTACTAAATCGTCAAATCATTTTTGTTTTAGTCATAATTTTATTTAGTCACTATTTTATTTCAGAAAAACACCCAGAAATCAAGGAACTTTATGGTCCAGATAAAAATTTTAAATGGATTGTTATAATCACAACAATATTGCAGCTAGGATCATTTTATTTTATAAAAGATTTAAAATGGCCAATTGTTATATTTTTAGCTTATTGTTTTGGCGGTGTAGTAAATCACTCATTAATGCTTGGTAAGATTACTTTTCTTTTCTTTTTTTTTTCAAGTTGATTACAATCAATAAAATTAACTAATAATTTAGTACAAATTTTTAGCGATTCATGAAATTGCTCATAACATGGGGTTTGGACCTAAGTATCCTATGTACAATAAATTATTAGGCATGTTTGCTAATTTGCCTATTGGTCTTCCATTTTCTGTTACATTTAAACACTATCATTTAGAACATCATCGAGTAAGTAAAATAACTTTTTTTTTAAACTTTATTTTATTTTATATTTATTCTATATATACATGAATGTAAATTCTTAAATATTTGCAAGTTTTTGTTTTTTTATTGATTATGAATTGATAAAAATATTTAATAATTAAATAATTAAAATACATTATAGCTATTTAACTATTAGAAAATGTCTTTTTTATTTACAGTACCAAGGTGATGAGAAGCTTGATACAGATATACCTACATATGTTGAAGCGAAATTATTTAGTTCAACATTCGGAAAGTTTATTTGGGTACTGCTGCAGCCATTTTTCTATGCTCTCCGACCTATGTTTATTTATCCAAAAAGTCCTACTGCACTTGAAATCATTAGTGTTTCTATTCAATTGATGTTTAATTATTTGATATATTTATATCTTGGTATGTGTATTGTATATAAATATAACTGTATATGTATCAAGTAATAAAATATGAACAATTATTTGATATATTTATATCTTAGTATGTGTATTGTATATAAATATAACTGTATATGTATCAAGTAATAAAATATGAACAATTAATATGAGTAATAGTTATTAAAAGTTAAATAAAAAAATATATAAATAGTTTCTGAAAAATAAAATAATATTTCTATATTTCTATAAAATTGATTTAAGGATATATATAACAGTTATATAAAACATTTAACTCTATTGATTTTAAAATAAATTTATATTCTAAAAATGTTTATTTATTAAATTTTCAAAGTTCAAAAAGTATTACATTTTTCTTAAAATATATTTTTAATATTTTTGAAATAATTATTTACTATTATTTATTAACTATTAATTAATATGTATAAAAATTTAATTTTAGCAAATTAAATTATTAACATAATTTAATGATTATGATGTATTAATATATTGTGAATTAAACATTTTCATAGGATCAAAAGTACTAACTTACATGTTGGCTGGTTCATTGATGGCAATGGGACTACATCCAGTAGCAGGACATTTCATTTCTGAACATTATATGTTCCACAAAGGATATGAAACATACTCATATTATGGCTCATTAAATTTTATAACATTCAATGTTGGATATCATAATGAACACCATGATTTTCCATTTGTTCCTGGTTCTAAACTCCCGCAAGTTAGTATTTAATATAGCCTTAAAGAAATTATAATGCACTGTATTCAAGTTAAAAAATGTAATTGGCCAGTAAAATAGTTATTGATTCATTGTGAAATGATAGGTAGGCTACTAAATAAATGCCAGCAAACATTTGCCGAATGTATTTTTTTAATTTGTATATAAATTAAATTATTTAGTGTCAATTTAAGAAAATCAAAATATTATATACTAATATGAAAAGAAATGAAAAAAAAACTAATAATTTACAAGTATTAGAGGCATTTTTAATTTTACTTTAAACTCTTCAATTAATTTCCATTTTGGTTATTATGATTCAATTTTTGAAAGGAAAGCTAAGTAACATTTATTATTACTTAAAAACATACTTACATTATAATGAATCTTTTCTTATTATTAAGTATTATGTTAATACAAATTACAGTTTTTTTTTTTTTTAACTTGAAGAGTAATTAATTGATTTCTAATATTTTACAATTAAAATAGTTTAGTACGATTTTATAATAAAGAGATATTTTGTCTCTTAAAGTATTTATCATTTGTTTTATAAATATAGGTTAAAAGAATCGCACCTGAGTATTATGACAATATACCTCAACACCATTCATGGATAAATGTCTTATATGATTTCATAATGGATCCTAGCATAGGTCCATATGCACGAATAAAGCGTAAACATCGAGGATTGAAATTTTAAATTTTAGCAGAACTTAATAAATTAATACAGATTGAATTTTAATTTGGTAAGAAAATTAAGCTAAAACTTTGAATTAATTAAACAACTTGTTTATTTAATTTTGAACAAATATAAAACTTTTTTTTCTGTCAAAAAATAAGAAAATATAGATTTTTCAATAAATCATTTGAAACAAAGAAAAATTTTAGTATTGTAAGGTGGTATTTTACTTAAGTGTTTTTTTTTTTAAATTTAAAATCTACTTAAAATGCAAATGTTCTTCCTTAAGCTTATCATAATTTATTTCATTTTTTTAGTTTATAATTGTTAATTTTAGATTAGTCACTTTAATGAATGTATATAATATAAATATATTCATCTAATAAATTTTTCAATTTACTTTTATACTAATTATATAAACAAGATTATTTAAAAATTATATTTGTTTTATTAGACCTATTTAAAATTCTTGCTCCATAATTTTATATAATTTAATAACATATATATGAATATAATGTATAAAAATATATATGGTGTTAGAGTTTAGAATTTTTATATTAACAATGGAATAAATTGGGTCACAGAATTATAATTTCCTTGAAGTTCCCTGTCGAAAATTATAGATATTTTAAATTTAATTTTTTGTAAACTTTATTTAAGTTTAATAATTATTTAGTTTTCATCTAGTGCCAATTTATTAATAATTAATTATTAATTGTGATCATCATTTTATTTTAAGTATTTCAACTAATATTAGTTATCATTGACAATTATATAGTTTACTAAAATATAAGCCTTTACTTTTCTATATTATAAGACTATTACTTCTATAGAGCTATTGACCAAAGAAATTTAATTCTTAAACATACTGATAGGAAATTGCAATCTAGGACAAATGGACGCAGTCATTTAGACGCAGCTGTTTGGGCGCGGGTACATTTGGACGTGAAAAAAATATAAATAATAATAAATTAATTTTATTCGGTTGTACGTAATTTTATTTAAATATGGCGTAAAATATGATAATTTATATAAAAACAATTATAAATTATATAAAAACAAATATAAATTACAATACATACAATACAATTAAAAATGTACTAGTTATGAATATTAGATTAGTAGTTTGACCAATAAGCGTTTGATATAAAAAAAAAAACAGATTAAAATAAGTTACTTAACACAATTCCATAGCATCAATTATGATTATAATATAATTTTTCCTACAACCGAAAAAAAAATATATTATTATTATTTATATATTTTTACGTCCAAATGTACCTGCGCCCAAACGGACGTGTTCATTTGTCCCTGTTTGAAGAAATTAGGCAAAGCATTTCTAAAAAGCATTCTACACCATTGGCGTATATAAGGAGGGGTCAACCCTTTCTATATTAGCATTAAGTGGTTATTTGACCGATTAGGATTAACTTGCATGTGAATTCATCGAAGCATTTTAATAAACACTGAAGAAGTGATAAATAATTTTGCAAATCTGCCTCGAAAATTAGATTTTGTTCTTTAATTAAATTTATGTATTCTAATTTTTATAGTATTATTAAAATCAAGTTAATTTATAACCTCTATTAAAGTATATATTTTCTTATACCCACCCCCAATAAATTCCTATATACACCACTGCTCTACACTCGAGGTTAAACCTACAATTTTATTTTATATTATATATATATATATATATGTTTATATTAAGTAAATTCAATTAAACTAAGGTAAGTTTGAAGATATTAATAAATAAATAAAAAAAAACGACAAATGATATTAACAAAATTGAAAATACTCATATTTTTAAGTAATTTGTATCACCTGATAGTGCCTTACCAGTGTTTCCCAGTGCTCCACAGAACCTTTGTGTTACCTATATACATGAAACAATCCCAATAGTTCTACAAGATATGTGAAAATATTATTTCTTCTGTTTTATTTTAATTGAAAAAAAACGTTTTCCTATATTTCAAATATATAAAGTATATACTAATTGGTGTGTAACGAAAGGTAAGTATGGAGAAGAAAATTCTATTTATTATTTTAGGTTATATAAATCTGTCAGTACTAACAATAATAAACTAAAAAGTGTGTGTTACTATCTAGATATTGATTGCAATTTAAGGTTCTGGAACTATTGAAGTTCCCTAGAAGCAAACTGTCATCAAAGGATAATGTTGCTATAAAAGTTTAGACATTTTTGACCTAACCTACCAAAATAAGTACTTACATTAATGTTTCATTGTTAAAATATAAGTATAATTTAAATAAATCTTTTAGTATTCATTATATTTTTTAGATTAATGACTTACATTATTATTAGTACATAGTTCATTACATAGCTAATATGTGAAGTTTTAAAGTCCTGCCTTTATTAAATTAATTTCATAAGCCATACACATTTTGTTATAGTTGTATAACAAAGGTTATTTTAAAATTAATTATATTTATTTAACAAAAGAAAAAAAGTGTGATATATTACTAACAAAATTAGATTTAAATCAAAGAAAATACTGGCTTCAACCGGTTAGTAACTACTTTATATTAACCTTTAGATTTTTTCCTAGAATCAAATACTTTTTTGCCAAATGTTACAGAGGTTGATTTCCTATTCCACTAGCATTAGCAAAAATCATACGATGCTCACAAAATGTACCATCTTTGATTTCTGAATAAACTAGCCAGTAAATTCAGTTATCCATTTGTGCTGAAACTTAAGTCTTCTACTTTTGTTTTTTTCCTTAACTGGAAATTTATAGTTGTTATTAGAACCCATAAATTTGAAAGCACCTATAATACGAGTACCAACAAGCGTGCCATTGGTTCAACAATGGTAGTTGAGGAAAAGGATAATAGATTGACTCAAAAATTAAGTTATTACTTTTTATTAAAATATTCTAATTCCAAAATTTTAATTTTATTCATAAAACAAACTGGCGTGAAGGTGGTTACTAGGTCCGGACTAAAACACATTTGATTTTAGGTCTGTTAGGAACCCTCTTACATACTTAAATCTCGTGCGAATCACCTGACACGGATATGGTCATTATTATTATTTTTTTTTTTTTTTATCAACCGATATTGGGTTGGTTTACAATGTTTTTAATATCGCTCTCCACTTATCACGATCTTCAGCGAGTCTTTAATTCGGCGTAAGTATCAATCCCTGCGTCATATTTCAGTTGAGATATGTACGAGTTTCTTGGTCTTCCTGGTGGTTTCCATCATTCAATTGCACCGTCTATTATAGTATGATGCAATTCTTCGTCATGGCGTAAAACGTGTCCCATCATATCCCATCGTCGTCGCTTTATGGCTTTAAGGATCTTGTTTCTTCAACTTGGGTCATTACAACTTCATTTGTTACTCTTTCTGTCCAGTTTATTTTTTCCATATTTCTCCAGCACCATATTTCGAATGCTTCAAGGGATCTTTTTTCTTTTTCATTTATAACCCATGTCTCGCAACCGTATAATGCGACACTCCACATAAATATTTTTAGAAATGTCTTTTTTGTTGCTTTGCTAATTTTTTTTAAAACCAAAATTTTATTTCTCTTGATAAAAGCTGTCTTTGCTTGCCCGATTCTTTGTTTAATTTCCTGCGAGCTTCTTCTGTCTGATGTTATTAAACTTCCCAAGTATTTAAAACTAGAAACTTGTGAGATAAGTTGGTTTTCTAAATAAATATTTGCGTTAATTGTGGGTTCACGTGCACAAACAAAATATTTGTTTTTCCTGAGTTTATATGAAGTTGATACTTATTTATAATTATTTGTATTTCTGCCAGGGCTCTCTGGAGGTCGTGTTCTGTTTCTGCTAATAATACGATGTCATCTGCAAAACGGATCATTGAAATCAATATATCACCCTCTCTGATTCCAATCCTAAGCCTATTTAGTTTATCTTTAACTTCCGTTATACTTTTTTCTATATAGCAGTTGAATAATAATGGTGAAAGTGGACACCCTTGTCTTACACCTCTACGTATTTTCACACTGGCTGACTCATTATTTATTGTAATTTCTGCACTTTGATTTTTGTAGAGGTTATATATAATTCTTCTGTCTTAAAAATCTAAATTTAATTCTTTCATCATTGAGAACATAATTTACCAATCAATGTTGTCGAAAGCTTTTTCGATATATATAAATGATAAATATGTTATTTTATTTCGGGATATTTGTTTTTCTATTAAGATCCTGAGTCCTAATATTGCCTCTCTAGTTCCCTTTTGCTTTCTGAATCCATACTGATCATTTCCAAGATATTGGTTGGCTTTATTAAATATCCTTCAGTATATAATTTTTATGAGTATCTTTGAGACGTGGGGTAGTAAGCTTAGAGTTCTAAAATTTGTACAAGAGTTAGCTTTATTCCTTTTCGGCAGTGTTACAATTTTGCTGTTGCAAAAGTCCTTCGGTATTACTCCTGTTTCATATATATCTTTTATAAGATAGTACATCGCGTCTATTATGCTTTCGCTTGCGTTCTGTAGTTATTCTCCGGGGATTTCGTCTATTCCCGGGCCTTTTTATTTTTTAAATCTCTAAGGCTGCCATTAAATTCACTTCTTAGTAGCGGTGCACCATAAGATTACTCATCCGTTTCTTCATTGATATCCATTAACTCATCCCCTTGATACAGTTCTTCAAGATACTCTCTCCACCGGTTTACCATCTCTCTTGTTTCCAAGAGAAATTTACCATTCTTGTCTTTAATATTATTATTGCGAGTTTTAATAGTTTAGAGGAAACTTTTAATGGTTTCATAGGCTATATCTAGTCTTGCGAAAAGTTGGTTTATTTCAGTGCATTGCTGCTCTAGCCATTCTTCTTTTACTTTTTTTTATTCTCTGTTTATACGGTTTCTTATGTTTCGATATTTCAATTGTCCTTCCATGTCAGTCCGTTGTTTGTCCGTCTTTCTTCAATTAAGTCTATGATACTTGAGGTGATCCGTTCTTGCCTAGGTATTTTTCTTTTAACACCTAGTGTGGTTCTTGAGGCGTTGATTACAACAGTTTTTATGTTATCCCATCTTTTATCTATTGGTTCATTTCGTTCATCTTTATTTTTTTATATTTTATCCATGTTTTTCTTTAGATTTTCAACTACTTCCACATTTTTCAACTCTTTGAGATTATAGTTTGTTTGCTTTCTTACAACTTAAGCGTTTTTTTTTTAGTTTTAAACAACATTTCATACCCACTAGTTGATGGTCACTGTCACAGTCTGCTCCGGAATAAGTTTTGCTAGATTTTACTTGATTTTTAAACCGATTCTTTACTAGTATATAGTCAATTTGGTATCTTCCTGTATCACCGGGTGTTTTCCATGTGTATCTTCGTCTCTAGTGTTCTTTAAATAGTGTATTCGTAATTACATAACTGTTTTCTCTGCTAAATTCCACTAATTAAGATTTTTTTTTTAAATAAAAATTAATGATAGTCTGAGAGATATGAGTGGGCCCCTAAAAATTTTCTTTGGCCCTGGGCCCGTGTGTTGCACACACTCAACACACCCGGTTTTTACGGCACTGCTCGGGAGTGATTCATTCTATAGTTGCCTGACCAGAAGTCTCCGATGGCCATCTTGTCTCACATAAACCTAGTGTTTATAATTTCATTATTTCCATTTCAATTATAATGTTTTCTAATTTGCCTAATTGACTCATTATTCGTATGTTCCATGTCCCTATCATCCTGTTTATCTTCTTCCCACAGATATTCAGCATTTGTACTTCGTGCAGGGCAGTTTCCACCCGGAAATCCGATTAGGGAACTATTTTACCTTCGGAAATATTTTTTACTATGCTAAAGTCCATTGTTGAATCGATGTTAAAAACCGTTGTTTAACTAGGGAAAATAATGAGGTGGTATCCCGTTGCCTTCCTCATCGTAGTGAAGTCACCAGTTATACGGCTCCCATATCCGCCGACTTGTGTCCGGTGTGTAACTGTTCTTACTATAACTCTATGGTTACCTGCACCTATACCCAGTATTGTAGAGACTGCTGCCCCCCTACAAGTCATACAGGTTATTATATTTAAAATTATGTGCAATAGATTATTATTGATAAGGAATAGTCACGTACCCAACTCGGGCATTGATCAATCTTAATATTTGTACATTCTACAGCCTTTTATATTTCTTACAAGAATTTGTTATTATTGATCATTGTAATGATTTAAATCCTATAACACTAAAATCATAAATCATCTTGCGAGTATTCGTATATTGTTTTAAAATAATGTTAGTAGTAAGATTCAATCTATTACTTAATTAAATCCCAATTTAATGATTGTCTTCGGAACCTTCATTTATGTATGTCCATAACATGTTAATCAATTAACATGACGATGATAGTAAGATTTATTCTATTATTTATGTAGCCACTTGTGTAGTGGCTATCTTGGGGGCCCTCATGTTTGTATGTCCGTAACAACATGTACTTAATAAGACCTTTTATTAAAAAATATCAGAATTTTATTAAATACATAATAAAATAATATTATTAATTTTATAAATTACGATTAAAGGTTTAAAATAATTAAAATTTAAGGCAGAGTAACTAAAAGCTTACAATATATTTTTCTTCATCTGTTAACAAAGCTTGATTAACAAATAATGCTATATCATTCTGACTAGCACCAACTTGTTTTATTTTTGAACAATATTAATAAGCATTTAAGATTATAAAATGTAACAGTATAAAAGCAGCATAGCAAGTGCATGAAAATTACGATAAAGCATTAAAGTATTATAAGAAATAAAATATAATATATGCATTATTTAACTGCATATTGATTGCCTTCCACACGATTATACACCAGTTCTAGTGAAATTAAATTTGGAGACGTTGAGTGCTAGAAGAAAAAAGGCTAACTTGATTTTCTTGTCGAAGCTCTTGAGTGGGGAAGTTGACGCTCCAGATATGTTAGGGAGGATTAATTTTAATGTTCCCGGTGCTAATTTGCGTAACTTTTCCCGCTTCCTGGTCCCGTTCTGTGCGACAAATTATTTATATAATGAACCCATTTTGCGTATGATGACATTAGATAATGGGTCCGATCACATTTAAGGGCGCCTTCACACTTAGCCACTCGGCAGCGCTTCTTAGCAGCACGTCAGTGGCGCTGCAAATTTTTTTAGAAGCGCGTTAGTGGTGCCACTAATATATTTAGGAGCGCGTTAGTGGCGCTGCTAACGTGCGTCGGTAGTTTTGTGAATACGAGAGCATACTACATCAGTCAAATAACAAATTTAATTATTACTGCTTCCCACGCATTGCGTTTTGCATTTTTATTGCTGTAGTCGTCATGCTTTAGGTTCCAAATTGCGGACCAGTTTTCTATTTCACTAATGAAATCTTCAATATTAATGTTTATACAATCAGATGTCATTGTTTCAAAATATAAAAAGATATAATAACATTGACAGGACACAGCACTTAGGCTGACAAATAAAGACTGAAATTAAAATGATAATAATTGAAATCGTTTGATCAAACAGGGATTAATCGCGCTACTAACGCGCCACTAACGAGCTACTAACGTGCCACTGACGCGCTGCTAAAATAATCGCGCGATTGTAGTCACGTGTGAAACGCCCAATCTAAAAATATGTTTTGTTACAAGAAGCGCGACTTTTAGACGCCGCGTTCTGCGGCGAAGCCAGCCACTGACCATAGGTGGATATTTGTTTTCATTTGTGGGGGGCTTAACATTTTTATTTTATTCATTAGCGGAAACAAATATTTTAAGTAGCTTCTGGTGCTTCCACCTACTAATTCTAGTGGCTACTCTGACTTGATTCTAGCTGAGGTACTAAGTATATACTGGTAATAGGAACATAAAAAAATAAAATATTGAATAGCTACTAAATTATTTTAATTTTAATTATATATCTATTTTTTTGTGCAAGTATATTAACAATTGTTTCAGTATTAATAGATTTAGAAATTTATTTTTCAATATATTATATTGAAGTGTTGTTGAACCTTTCCTGTAGCATAGAAGTTCGAAGCCAAGTTTTTATTCTGCGCATGGCCGAAAAACTCCTTTCACAAGTGGAGGAACTTATGGATATTGTTAAGCCAACTTGAAATAGTTTATATAAATTAGGGAAAGTCTGTTTTGTTAAAACCTTTTTCACATAATTTTAAGTTATATAATTTTCATCAGTAGACTGCAATATACAATTCTTTGCCACTTCTATTTCTGACTGTAATATATCTTTAGATACATTCATAAAATCCTAAAAAATATACAAAATACAGGTTCACTTTTAACAAAACTAGAAAACTAGAGTATAAGTAAGTAAAAAATAATTTTCAGATACGATACTTTATAATGATCTACAAAGAAAAGACTTTTCTCAAAGTTTAATTGAACAAATTGATCAACAGCTGAAGCTATTTGGAGGCTTTCAGTAGAAAATCTTTTTTCCAGATTTGCCTACCAAGATAGCATCAAATACAGAAAAGAAAGCATTTTTTCTAAAATAATTTTCAATGGTTTCAATGGTGTCATTAATATTTTTTTCAACACTTGTGGTTGCAGTAGTATCAAAATTCTTAAGATTGTGTGGCTCTTGTCTTTTTCTTTTGCATCCTAGTTAAGTAAATATTAACTTAAAATCAAGAATTATATATAAATATATTATGTTTATTAAGTCTTACCTTTAGATGGCGTTTGTATTGATATTTTATTGTCTTTAGCAAAGATTTCTATTTCATACCAAAGATTAGAAAAATACTTTGTTGTTCTAGAATTTTTATAAGTCATCATCACACCTTCAATAATATATTTAGATTCCCCTAATGTTGCATTTTTTTTCTTGAAATTTGTTAGCAACAATATTAATATTAATAAATACTTTATGTAACATTAATATATAAACTATAAATCGTCCAATTTTTAAATTTATTAATATGCCTAAGATACCTAAGATAACAAAGATATTGGAATTTAAATACTTTGAATCATTAATTATTACTTATTATATTATACCAATTGCTTCATTTACTCCTCTATCATCTTCATTTTCAATTTCTTCTTCTAAAGCTTGAATAATTGTTTTATAACTGTTTTTAACAGACTCTATATTTCGATAACGGTGATTCCATCTAGTGTCACTAAGTCTAATCATTGCCGAATGTTTTATTCCTAGTTTAGTTTGAATCTCAATTAATTTTTGATTTTTTGACGAATGAGAAAAATGTACATACAGGATTCTAAAGTGTTGAACACACGCCTTGTTTCCTGATATTAATATAAGTAGTAAATAAAATCACGAAGATCTAAGATATATATAAATATACATTACCTTTACATATTTACACATATCAATTACAATGAGGTTCATTTTATGAGCCATATAGTGGGTATAAATAGCGTAAGGATATTGATTTTTTATTTTATTTTGTAGTCCGTTAAATTTCCCAGACATAACACTTGCACCGTCATATGACTGAGCAACTATTTGTGGTTTAGAACTAAGTTTACACTTTTTCAGATAACATAATATGTAATGCTATAAACTTTCAGCATTTTGATTCTTAGATTCTTCAGATTCTTAGAACAATCTATAAAACCAAGAAATCTCTCTACATCTAGATTTTTAACATACCTTACACATAATGCCAATTATTCTTGTTTGTAACGCCTAAAAATTAATTTAAGAAAAATAAAATAAGAAGTCCTTGTACAAAACATAATTTATATTTTACCTTGCTTTATCACACATAATTCCAAACACCTCTTCAATATCTTTCACAATTATTTCTTTCACAACATCGGCACATATATTTATAAGTTCATTTTCAATTATATGACTTGAGTAATTGGTTTTATGATTACATTTTTCCCAAATTCCTCATTACTTTCTGCTAAAAATTTACCTAGTTCTCTAAAGTTTCCTAAAAATATATTAATTTTTTACAAATAATTATCATAATTAGATATTCTAAATTTAAGATCATTTAAGACTATTAGTAATATTAGTTATTAGTTATTAATTTTTAGTTGTTAGTTAAATACCTTGATTTAAAGAATTTTTTGTTTCGTTGTGTCCCCTAAAACCAATTCCTTGACAACTTACAAATAAAACAATATCAACTAACATTTTCATATATTTTTTATAACTTTCAACCATCAATGAATGCTGAGAAGATATTTGAGAATAAACACTACCAGTTTCTTTTGTTTTCTGATATGCTGACCATAAGACCATACATGTAAGATGTAAATTACTTTTAGCATGTGCATCCAATTTATTAAGTACTTTTATTCCCACCTTTAGTTCCACTACAAACACTCAACTATAAATTATAATATACTTAAATTAATAATTACAATTAAAAAATTATAAATAAAACATAAATACAAAGCACTTGCTTTTTTTCAATTTCTAAAACCAACTAGAAAGCTATCTACAAAATTGCCACTATTTCCAGTACTAAAATGTCTACAAGCAAAGCAAAAAATTGAATCTTTTGATATACTACATTCAAGCCATTCATATGTTTTATAATGCTTATGATTGAAAGCGCGATTATGTGTACCAAATTTAGTTAGTGGATATGAGTGCAATATATTTAATTTAAATATAATATAATAACTTAAACTACATTTGATTACCAACATTTGTATTTACTATTGGTCGCACAGGGCCTGTTATTAAAGTTCCCAAGTCAGAAATGACATTTTTATCTACAACACTTTTTTGAGCAGTTATATCAATGTCTAAACCAATATTTAAATCTTCATTTTCAGATTCTAGTGTTGTTGTTGACGAGGAATTAGTAACAACTAATTTTTGCTTTTTAATATTAAAGACATCAAACATTCTTTCAGCCATTATTGAATTAATTACAGTTTATAATTTAAAATTAATTAATTCACATAAATACACAATACATACAAATAATATGAAATTATATTGTTTATTTGTTTAGCACGTCACTTACGGAAAACCACGCGTAGGTATAAAAAACAAAAAAAATTAAAATAAAGGCGATCACCGTATATATACGCTTTAAAAACGTAATGTACACTAATGCTGTGGCGGTCTGCAGCTTACGTATTTATAACTTTACAGGTATCAGTAACAAGTTCTAGAATATTCGCGATTATCAATATGTACCTACAAAATATGATTTTCCCAACAACGATAAGCCATGAATATTCCAGAAAATGCTCGTATCTCAACAAAATAAAAATTATAAATATCAAATATTGAAACACATAATTTTTTATTTTGACGTCTGGTGTAGTCTGATCACATTCTGGGGGGGGCTTAAGCCCCCCCAAGCCCCTCCCGATATCCGCCTATGCCACTGACACCGTCTGTGGCGCTTCAAATTAGTGGCCGTGGTCGTGTGTGAAACCATCTATATAAACTAATGTTTTTCCAACAGCAGCGCTGCTAAGAAGCGCTGCCGAGTGGCTACGTGTGAAGGCGCCCTAAGCAACTTCTTGTCTAATTATTTTGTATTATATCACTTTTTGTAAATTTTATGTATGTGCTAGTGTGTTATTATTATTAACTATTAATCTTATATATTTGTCAAGGGCCTGTCCCGTTTACCATTATAATAAATAAATAAATAAATAAATAAATAAATTATTAATACTTATTTTGACTTTATTTGTCTTGAGAGTAGTTTGATTCAAATTTTCATCTTCAACATGAGGTGAACATACATTTAGTTCATCAATGACCATATAATTATTTTTTACTTTATCCTTGAATAATAAATAGGAAATTTAAAGGTGTAATGAAATTAAATGTACTAACAAATTATTTCGTGAGAGAATATAGTGAATTTTTATTATTATTATTTTTTTTTTTTTTTAGAATAGAATAACCATTTATTAAATATAATATAAATGCAAGTACAAATATACTGAACATATATTTTGGTTTAGTTATCTTCTTTAAGCATAGTTTGAGTTGAAGATAGCAAGTTATTATGAATTTATTTCGTATATTATAATCATTCATGTTTATAAACAGCATATACAATATACAATTATGACAAAAATAATGAAGAAGTTATAAACTAGGTAATACAATTTACAAATTAGTTACAAAAACATTAGATAAATATTTATTTATATTAATATTATATTATATTGTTTAATTTAAGATACCTCTTAAGGGGATTGGAAGCGACGATTTTCTTTCTCTGTCTAACACACGTGCAGCATAGCAATTTAGACGTTTTCTAGTTCCAACGTACCGATCGATCTATTGATGCGATAAGGAATCTAAAAACAGTTTTGAATTCGTCGTCAAGTCTACTTTAGATCGACTTTCCCACTTTTTTGATAGCTAGTAAACCATTTAAGACTTTCATTGACAATTACAAAACCTGGCAAAGCAATTAATAGTTGTTTATGGTCAACAGTATTATAGGCTTTAGCGAAATCCAAAAAAACAACCACAGCTTTTTGACTGTCGTCAAGTGCATTATAGATACATTTTGATACATTATAGAGTGCATCAATAGTTCCTAGATCTTTTCTAAAGCCAAACTTATTTTTAGACAACAAATTATTTTCTTCTAAAAATGCAATCAGACTTTAAACTGAGTTGGAAAAATACCTTCTTTTAGACTTTTATCATAAATAGTAATTAATGAGTCAATTATAAGAGGTAAAATTATTTTAATAAGCTTATCTGATATTTTATCAAATCCTGCAAAGTCTTTTTTTGTGAATTAAACAAATGAAGGACCTTTTCTTTATCCACGTCTTTGGTAAAAATATTGTCAAAAAGTTCTGGTACTTATATAGTTTATATATTAAATTTTATGACTCGAATTGTGTCCATCCTTAGAGAAAAACTTATTAAAATCATTACATGCTTTGATTGGCTCAGATCTACAGTATATTTGTCCTTCATTTATTTTTATTAATTTTATATTTTCTTTATCTGTCAACTATTTACCGGTTATTTCATTAATTAATTTTCATGAAGCTTTTAGATTTTTTGAAACTGAAATAAATTTTTGTTTATAAAAATTTATTTTATCTATTTTAATTAAAGTGTTGATTTTGTTTCTATTGAATTTATAATAAGTTACTAAAGACAGAGAGTTCATTTTTTCTATGAATGCAACCATGAACGAAGCAGACCTGCAGTTATTCGTTCTTTGATTCTTTTTTTTTTTATAGTGAAAATATTTTTTATTTTTATAGGAGTGTTATGGGCCTCCATACATCATGTAATATATTACGACTATGTGTATATTTAGAATACGGGGAATAATGATATATACCTTATATTAAGAATAATCTATATGCTGGTCATATCTAAAATAATAATAATTAATTAGAAAAACTGTGTAATACAAATGTATAAATAACAATTAATTAATTGTTAACACAAGGGTAATTAAATTAATCAGGAATACTAGGTATTACAAATGTACTAATTAAAGATGATAAGGTCGAGTCAGCATTTAAACAGCGAGGGCAACAGCACCATAAAAAAGGAATTAACCAGATAATCAGGTGCGGCAGTTCTACGAAGCATCGTGTAAGGCCATACCCCTATTCCTGGAAATCACCAAACAACCGGGTGCAGCTTTCCAATGAGGTCAATCGAGCCATATAAAAGAGGGTCCGAATCGACCACAAATCAGATGAGTTCTAGTCACGGAACTGCAAGCAACTTCACGTCACTCTGTTTTATGAATTGTTATAACTAGGGCCCGGATTTAAATGCATTTAAAACTATACAAATATGCTCTAAAAAATAGCCAAAAATGCTCTTAAAAAATGCATTTTACCACAAAAATGAACTTAAAAATGCCATATATATATATATATATATTTTTTTTTTTACACGATTTTTAAATTTTAATAAAATGTAATTTTTATTTATTATTTTATTAAAAAAAAACTGAAAATTTGAAAAATTGACTTGATACTGTCAAGCAAATTTTATGACCGCGATGTAATACGAACAGACTTATTTGAACGTGATTTTTGACCGAATACGGGTGACACTTCACAGTCAATAATAAATTATGATAAAACTGAATCGAAAAATAAAGATTGACAATTTATATGGAAAACTTGTTAAAGCTACTTAAATATCAAGAAAATAATTTATCTTTAGATAATATTTTTGAATAGGCTAAATTTGTATAGTTTATTAAACAAATATGCATTAAAAACGAAAAAATGACCGAAAAATGGTATAATATGTCTTAAAAATGAAAAAATATTGAAATATGCAAAAATAAGCAAAAAACGCAAAATAAAAATGTCACCTTTGAAGTCACTGTTATATGAATCAAATTATAAACTTGGAAAGCATTGTCTCAGATTAACCAAAAAAAGATGCATTTTGCATTGAAATCCGGGCCCTAGTTATAACACTTAGAATTATTTAAATAAACGTATTAAAGTTAAAGTCTCACATTTTATTAAATTAAAATTCATCATTGACTGCACAAGTTGAAATCTAGCCGGTGGCACGTAACAGGAGCTTAGATTATGTCATAAAAATTTATGACCGATTTATTGATATCGCGATCGTTAACTGAGGTATATTTATCCTTGATAAATATAATAACTCTATCATTTTGGTTTCTCTTGAATTTAGAGTGAAATAATAGAAAACCATTAGTATTAAAATTAAAATTATTCATATCATGTTAAGTTTAAGTTAATATAATAGCATCTAAATATTTGAAATTCACATCATTTTCAAAAGATAAAAGTAAATGATCGAAGTTTGTATTAGCACTTTTTGTATTAACACATTACATTAAGAAAATCTTTTTTGGTCAAATTTAATTCATTCAAATATTCCGAAATGAATTTGTAGTATTTAGTTTTATAATTTAAGTATGCATTAACCGAATTTAAAATATCCATGTTTGTAGTGTAAAGCAAATAAGAAAAAAAAACCGGATGGGCCTCGCTCTGCTGTACAGTTAGGGGTGGAGTGCACCTCGCTTATAGGATAGGTCATTATTATAATGGATTTGTTAAATTTGAATGCAATGATAGATATCATTGTATACGAATAACGATTCTGAACGGAGTTCATATGTTTGTCTAGGATATAATACATTGTTATTTATAAACATTGTAAAAAGTATATTTTATTTTGAAACGAAAAATATATTTTTCAATTAGGATGGGTTGGCAGTTCCATACAGCGATATAGTCAGTCTAGAACATTCTACATTATATTATATTTTACATGTAATTTTATGTCAATATTCGATGTTCAAACGCTTATAAAAAAAAATGTGCCTATGGATTTTAATAATTTTTGAATGACACTAAGAACTACTTCTGTGGAATCTTCTATTAAATTTTCAAGTATTTTGTACGAGCCAAATTTTTTTTATCACCGATTATAAAAATAAATTGTAAAAAAATTGAGTATTTTAAATTCTTGAGCTTTGAGCACTTATAAAAAAAAATTGTGACTTACGATTTTAGATTTTTTTTTATCAGTTAAGGAACAACTCATAAGAAACCTTGTATTAAATTTTCAAGATTTTCTGGGCAGCCAAAAAAATTTTATCGTTATTTAAAAAAAAAATACTTAAAAAAATTGAAAATTTCAATCGTCTATAAATAGCTTAATAGAAGTCAAAATACTTTGAAAATTTAATGGTGTATAGAGAACGCTAATCTAAACATTTGGTGAAAATTTCAAGTATTTACATCGATTAGTTTTTGAGTTATAGCAAAATAAAAAATTTGATTATGTCGAAAACTGGTTTTGCGTAAAAACTCCCGTTTTTCCCAAATTTTTTTATGGTTTTTCCCGTCGCATTTAAAAAATATTGGAAATTTTTTACTTTACCCCAAAGTACCAAATAGATTCACTTTTCTTTCAGAAAAGTTGCTACATAAGGCAATCGAAGCATTTTTACTGCCCCAAATCGTGTCGACAGACACAAAAAAAAAAAAAAAAAAAAACACACATCATTGTAAAATCAATACATTCTTCACTCCGTTCAGAATCTAAAAAAAAAAAAACACACATCATTGTAAAATCAATACATTCTTCACTCCGTTTAGAATCTAAAAAAAATTATCAATAAAAAAACGAAAGTAGGTAAGTCAATTTTTACTATTTAACGTATCTAATGAAAAACATTTACTAAACTATTTTAAATAGTGAATTATTGTCATCAATACTAAAAAAGTCAGACGTTTCAGTTTTTTTGCAAACATTTTCAATTTTATAACCATATAAATTTAAAACCAATCTCTCGTGTAATATTTTTCGCCTTGAAGAAGATATTTTTTTTAACATGTGAAATTTGTTCATTGATGAAAATGTTGTTTTCCCAGTCCTGGCGACGTTGATTAGCCTTAATTTTAATTTTTTTTTATAGAGTTAGAAGTTGGTGTATAGATTCTTTTGACTTAATTATGGCAACAATTTTTCTAGGATTTTTATTCTTACCTGAGAATACACTGTACGCGTTGTGAACTACAATTTCAATGTTTAGTTTTAATGCATTTTATTAACTACATCAACTTTTTGTACACGTATTTCAGGCCCAGGCTTCTTTTTGAAAAAATTTAATATTGTATTCGTAGGTTTTCTTTTTTTATTTTCCACTTTTCATAAAAAATGTATAAATATTAAAAAATCAGTTAAATAGTATAGGTACTTAGAGTGATATAAAACACTACCAATGTTTTGAACAAGTGTTAGAAACAAAATTAAAAGGACTAGCGTGTGACCTTTTTTGATTCAATTTTTATAAAATAACTAAAGGTACCAGTTATTTTATAAAAATCCGGAGCACCCTATGTCTATAATATATTTTATAGTATAGAATATAGACATAGAATGCCTATCGTAATGATATTTAATACCGAACTGAGTGTTGGAATGTTATTAAATGATTATTTATTATTTTGTGAGTACATTTTTTATAAAAATAAAGATATGATAAAGTCATAAGATGTTCACCATGAATAGTTTATTAGATAATTTTATAACAGTCCACAGCGAAGCGACAGCAATCATACTGGGACGAAAATTAAAATAGATTGATCGCAGTATTACTACAAATTATATGGAATACAATAAGCATTATACCTATTAAAGACTGTGTGATTATTAAAAAGCGTTTTATTTTTCATATAAAAACTTAAAAAATTTCAAATTATTTCAGGGCACCCTCAATTTAAGTTCGCGATACCCCAGTCGGGAAACTCTGGCGCAGCATAAGCCGTAATAATAAATATATTTTTTCTGATTAACAATAAGTCGCTCCAGAATGGTTTTGGAAATTAAAGAGAACATCATTTTCGAGGATATTACGGAGCTTTTTTTCGATATTCCAAATATGACAATCAATACATCGTATACAAGTGAACAATATTCTCAACATTTTTAAATGGCTATAACTTTTAAATTAAATGTAAAAAAAAAAAAACTCTATGATGCCCTCCAAAATGCTATTTTCTTTCGTTTTTATTGTGGGTATTTTTGCTCTAAAATAATTTTGGAGTGACTTATCGTTAATCAAAAAAAGTATGTTTTCATAACTGAAAAACGCTTGTATGACGTCCTCTTAAATGCTTAATATAATAATACAATAATATTAAGCGTACCATACACGTAACAATTGGTTTGTCGATTTTTCGAAGTAAAAATTGATTAACGAATTGACTATCTACTATTTACCATACACGGAACTACTAAATGGTCGACTTGTTTATAAACTTCTAAACTTCTATAGGACGAATACCAAGTTTGGTATTTGCTAATATTCAGTTTGTAGTAAACTGTACATTTTGTGATTACGTTCGACGTTAAGTATTATAACTATCCTTTATCCTGCTGTTGATTTATTTATATAAAATAAGTATTTGTTAAGTAATAAGTACGTATAAAGTATATCGACCCTAGAAAAAAGAAAAAAAATTGTAATCACTATTTGACTCTTTTCGTGCTAATAATTGCTAATAATTGGTTATTATATTTTGTACGTATAAGCCACACACCAATTCTTGTTTTGTATCTTGTTTGTTCTGTTGTATTTTGTATCAATCAATAATACTACACAGTACAATGACTATAGTGCACTATAGTCTATAGTATAAGTACAGTATAAGTCATATATCAATTCTTGATATGTAGTGTTGTGCGTTTTTGTGCTGAACTCTTTGTGTGTGTTTATATTGTAAGTAATATTATTACCTACTCTTGACTAGGTATGTATTTTCATCCTCCTCATAGTATTGTACACAATTTAAAAAAAAATAAGTAATCTAAAATTTGATGATTTTGTAATAAATTGGAATTTAGATGATTATTTTTCTATTATATCTTATCTAGGTTCTATTGATTGGCAATAGTTATTTTGGTTACATTGTTTGATAACAATTCATAGGCGGACATTTGGTTGAATTTTTGGGAGGGCTTTTATAATCCAATGTAAAGTGACCCGCACTCCTTTTCTATATACAAATAAAACATATTATAAATAAAATATTTAAATATGCAGTATAAGTAATAAAAAAACACATTTTTTAAAAATAATTAATAATTAATTTTATTTTAATAACAAATATCTGTTTTTATCAGCGAAGATATTTAAAATATCATCATTATTAATATTTTTGGACATATCTTTTTCAATATATATAAAAAGATCGCTGAATCTATCCTGAAGCATCGATGTCCTTAGCCAATTTTTATTTTTTTTCATTGCACAGAAACTTCTTTCACATGTAGCCAAACTGATCGGTATTGTTAATACTATTTTAAATAGTTTTTGTAAATTAGGAAATACTGTTTGATTTTCTGACAAAATTTTTCATTAGATATGTATTGGTCACTAGTAAATGTATCGAAAATATAATTTTTTAAAGTATTTGGCTCCATTCTTTTTCTTTTTGATCCTATATGGTAGTAAACATAGTATTGAAACATTAATTTATTTCATTATCTGTACCTATATCAAATATTTAATATTTACCTAGAGATGGAATTTCAATCAATGTGTTATGTTCATACAAAAACATTGATATCTCACCCCAAAATTCAGAAAAGCCTTTAGATGTTCTTAAATTTTCAAAAAAAGCATTGATACCTTCGATAAGATTGCTTGCTTTTCCAATAGTTGCTGCTTTCTCTTGTAATTTATTTGTTAAGATGTTAATTATAGAAAGAACTTTTTGTAATATAAATAAACTAACAGTAAATGTTTCTTTCTTAATACTTGAAAGTAAGCCTAAGAAAAAATAAATTAAATAGAAATAATTATAATATTTATTTAAAATTAAAAAAAATTACCTTTTGCCTCATTCATATCTCTATCACTTTCTTCATCAATTTCTTCTTCTAATGCTAGAAGTATAACTTTAAAACTTTTTTTACTGCTTCACAGTTTCTGTACCTGCAATTCCAACGTGATCACTTAACTTAGAGATTGCTAATTTTTGTATTCCCAAATTAGTCTGTATTTCATTATATTTTCTATTAATGCTTGGTTTTGAAAAATATACATACAGTGTTTCTAAAGTATTAAAAACACTTCTTGTTTCCTACAAATAAATAAATAATTGTTTAGTAGAGAATAGTTAAATTTAAATTAAAAAGTATACCTTAAGGGCCGTTACACACGAGTGATATTTCATCGTACGATTTATTTATCGTACGATAATATTACCGTACGATACTATAGTTGGCAGAACATGTGACTGATATTTATCGGACGATACTATGTAATTTTGGCAAACGATACAATCTTTTTTATTTTTTTAATCTCTAAATGTATACTTCAATGGATAACATAGTCACTCTATATATGGGATATAATTTACTTGTAAAAAATAAAGAAAATAAACATAAAAATCGAACATTTTGGGTTCATCCCTTATTAAGTACTCGCCTATCAGAAGGCGCATTTACAATAAAATTTCACGGTTTCAGGAGAGATTCAAGAAAACTTTTTAATTATTTCCATATGACAGTTTCTGCAACTGGTACTGAATTTGTTTTTTTGGTTTATCGTACGATAATTATCTTTCGTGTGTTCTAATCAGTTTATTTTTGTACATTTTGATTGAAATTTTTTAGTCGTACGATATTCTTATCGTCTGGAATATTAAAGTTTATCCGACAGTTTTTGAGGTGTCGTACGATAAGATAATTATACGACACTTTATCGTGATCGTGTGAATAGCTCTATTTATAAACATGTAACTTTAAATATCGTACGATAATATTGTCGTACGATAAATAAATCGTACGATGAAATATCGTTCGTGTGTAACGGCTCTAACAAATTTACACATGTCCAAAACCACTAGGTTTACTCTGTAAGCCATGCAGTGAGTAAAAATAGCATAAGGGTACTTTTCTTTCACTTTTGCTTATACCCCATTGAACCGCCCTGACATCAATTCCAATACCTATTGATTTTAATGTTTCATGGGTAACAAAAAGCAAAACTTACCTTCAAAATTGGACGTACTGGTTCACTTAAGGGCTCGTCCACACTAGCGTAACAAAGCGGCAAACTGTTCGAATGAATGTTCGACGAACTGTTTGACGAACTATTCGCCGAACAACCAAGATTTGTGTAAGTATGTTCGCATGCCCGTGTTCGCCTATTTCCCATATTTATGAAAAAATAATAAATAATAAACAGCATATCTTTTCTATCAGTTACTGAATGTAGATGTTAATCATGTTCGTGAAAATATTCGTTGATACGTCCATACATGTCGTAACATGTTCGCGTAATATCATTGAGTATAGATAGTTATCTATATCTATACTCAATGGTAATTTCCTTTGATGTTACGTCGAAATACCGACAGCAAGCGAATCGCCTGTTTGTTCGTTAGAATAGCTGCGTTTAGACCAAGATGATTAAGGACAGTTTTGGAACGCGCCGTTCCATCATGCGTGATATTAAAAGGATGGAACGGAACGTTCCATCTTTTGGTATTTAAAAATTAAACAAATGACTATCACGCGTGATTGGACCGTGCAAGTTTTTCCACGCGGTAGATTGTACATGCCAATCATTTGCTAATTTAAATGAACAAATTCCATCACGCGGGTTGGAGTGATCAATTGGAACGCGAGATGACAAAACTGTGCGTGTCAACAGTATTTACAAACGATTGTATACGATCTATCATGTCCTCTAGTAATTTTAAAATTTTGACCACCCCGCCGTTCAAACTATTATAGTTAACACGTACCACAACTGCACCTGTACACTACTAATATTTGAAAAAACGTGTTTATCGTACCTACTTAATAGTGTTTAAAAATGTCCTCTTTAAGATTTTTCAACTTAGATTTTAAATCTTTATTTTGTGAACTCAACATCGCAATTACAAGCTAATTTAACACATCCATTATAGTGTCCTACTCTATGACCGAGGTCCACTCCACCCTTACTGTACGGCAGAGCGAGTTTCCTTTTATTTTTTTATATATACATAATACTTCATATTTTATTTGGTTGCAAAATAAACAATTTTTATTACTTTAACTACTTATAACTACCGAGTTAATTTATTCAGTTAGTGAGAAAATAAATTAGGTACCTACCTAAAAATGTATGTTAAAAAAATGTTAATTTCTTAACTAGCTAATTACTCATCTTTCATTGATATATAGGTATGTATATTATACTAGCTGAAAAAATTATAATACTAGGTGGGATTTTAGGGGTTAACACCAGTACACCACCCCTACGATATATCAGGATAACGAGGGTCAATCAAATGACTTAGGTAATTAATTAGCAAATGATTGTCTTCGAGGATGTAATGTGTGTTTAAACGCTTCCATAAATGTAAATGATAGCCTGTCCTTTCTATATTAGTCGTTTGGAAAAAACAAATGCCTGTGAAGCATTTAGACGCACAAGCCATCACATGCATTTGTCATCTAATAAAATCTGTGTAATTTCCTAAATAATTTACTAAATCATTTTCTTGTATTTTCACGCAAGGTTTAAAATACAAAAGATGGAACGGCGCGTTCCAAAACTGTCCTTAATCCTCTTGGTCTAAACGCAGCTATTGACTAACTTTGTTCGCGAGCACATGTTCGTCGTTTTGTTTCCTAAATCACTAGTTTCGTTATTAACTTAATAAATGTTAAATGGACAATAATCATTATTACAATATATTATATATATGTACATAGATTTTTGTTTTGCAATAAAAAGTTAAATAACAGCATGTACAAATGTATAACCAGTATTATTGCACAAATGCGATTATATTATAGTATGAAAATAAATGTTATCAGATGCCATTTATCTGGAATCCAAAATTTGGATAATAATAAATATTAATATGTTTGATATTGATGAAATATAAAAACGTTTGATAAAGTTGATGACAAATTATTAATAAATAAATTAGAATCAATTTAATTCAATAACCCATTGCTGTCATGGATAAACTCGTTTTTAAAAAATTGTAAAATATGAAAATTATTCGTCAAATATAATCAACATCTTATCTGGTCTTCCTCAAGGTGATCATTTATCTCCATTATTATTTTCTTCATTTATCAATGACATTGTAAAGGTTTTAAAACAATCAAAATGCCTATTACTTGTGGATGAAAAATCATAAAAAAAATCATCAAAATTTTAATTTTGTAAATATAATTTATGTAATTTTGTAATATATAAATAAAATATTCTATTCATTTATAATTTTATAATATTATGTTATTTTATCTCCTTAATTTTTATAAAATGTAACTTTGCTTTTAAAGCTACAACTTATTTTACATATGTCCTATTTGTATATATATACCTATATGGTTGTACATCCCTTCACCTTTCGTAAATAATTTCTGAATTCGTCCTCATTCCTAGATTCTTTTATAAAATAGTATCAAACATAAAACTATTTCATCAGTGTACCAAGTGTATAAACCTTTTTGAGTACATAATTATACATAGATATTATTTTAGATTTTTTTGTATTTAACAATGTACCTAGGTATTTCCGTTGTTTTAATACACACGGAAAATTTAAAAGACATGTCCCGCGTTTATTTTCGTTCATTCATAATTGATTTTATCATAGATTAGACGTTATTTTCTAGTTACAGATAATTAAAGTTGTTAAATTTAAGTTACATAAGTGTCTTATATATATTTAATGAATTCTAGTGAGTAGCTACGAAAAGTCATAAATGTCTCCTGTAATTGACCACTATCTGGTATTTTTAAATTTAAAGGATGGACCCAATGTCGTATTTCAATTTTGTTTCGTTAATGTTTCTTACATATTTTACATTTGTCGTATGATAAAAAAATAACATCTAACACTTTCATATAGAAAAAGAAAAAAATATGAAATTAAACAAAATGATATTTAATGTTCAATAGAAAATTAACAGCAGTATTAATCTAGTATGCAATAAAATATAAAGAACTGATAATTTGGCATACTTTTAAATTTTGAAATATGCACATAAATTGTCCAATGTGATTTTTGAAACGCGAACGCGCGCGTTCAAATCGTTTGTTGTGTAATCACTGATTACTAATCAGCTTTAACCATGGGTTGAGATTTGAGAAAGTGTGATAAGACAATTGATTATATTTCGTAAACGAACCACTGATATAACCTCCAAATACATTGCCAACTATCTCTTATCAATTTCTATCAACTAAAAAGATTTAGTGCATGTTTTTCGTTAGTGTATAGCGAAAGACGATGACATAAGTTCAAACATACGATCTCTTTAGAAAAATATTAAACGAGTTTCTCATCCAACAAGCATCCGCCGTTCATTATGGACGGAGACGACTTTATGATGGATCAACAGGTAATGAAATTAATAACTAGAACGCCGAATGTTATTGTTAACGAACTTTGAATATCACTGGACGCCCAAACCATTTAAATGTTTCTCCAGTTTGACTCGCCACAACTGTTGTTTAAAGTTTGCGTTATGTTCAATGTTGATGTGTTTTACAATGTAATTACAATTTTTATTGATGTTATTCCGAATTTCTGCTTGCTACTTGTTGCACTTAGTCCAAAACGATAAATAAAATACCATGCTTAGACTCTATCAAGTTTTGAAGTTTAGTAATGTTCCGTTTTTCAAAACCTTATTTAATGTTGTGATTTCACTAAGATCCATGTGCATCAAATCTAACTTCTTAACTGACAATATTGTTTTCACCTGTCTTAAGCAATTGTTTTACTTCATTTATATGTTATATAATATCCGTTCACATTTGGTTATTTTAGTCAATGAAATTGATACATTAATTACAGGACTGAATTATTTTAGTTGTAATAATTAGACAATTTTTATTATTATCCTCTAGTGTATTTATAGTTTTAAAAGTAAATGATAGATTATGTTGACGAATTATCACAATTTTTTTTTTATACTATTGATTTAAATATTAAATAAATAATATATATATATATAATTAAAAATTAAGTGCGAAACTCATGGACGTAAATAGGGTATTCAAATGAATGGGGCTTGAGCTCAAAAGGCTTCAAGAACAATATATTAAAGTGAAGTATCTACTCAATATATCATAGGAAGGGCTTAAGATGGTTCAGGGAGGGCTAAGCCCTCCTATTTACGTCTATGGTGAAACTAAATATATGATGTAGTCATATTAGTATTACTTTTGAAGTTGATACTATTTGAATAGAAATGTAATACCTTTCCTTTTATATGTATCCATGTCTTTTTTATTTACCATTTTTCATGGATATGTCATTTTATTTTGATCTAAAGAGTAAAACTAGGATTGTATGCACTTATATTAAATCTTTTTTTGTATTTTTTCTTTCTGTCTTTGCTATTGCATTTAAAAAAAAAAATTTTCTTATAACATTTATTTTTTTTAAGTGTTCTTTTTTTGTGTTCTAAAATTACATTTTCTACTTTTATGAAGATTTAACATTTCAATAAATTAGTTAATATTTTTTTTATTTGATAAATATTATACTGAGCATTAAACAAAGACCTCTAGAAATTTTTTTTTCTAAAATATTTTATTGTCTATTTTAAATTTCTAACATTCATAACAAATGAACTTTGTTGTATTGAGGTTAAACCAATTTTACTGTATAATATTTTGTTTTTATTTTATCCCTTAGACAAATGATGATTTTGAAGAAGAAATTTATGACGAAGACAGATATGATGCTCTTAACGATGAGACATTTGGGAATGATATGTCAGGTAATATTGTAGATAGTGATAAATTATATTTTTGTACTTATAATGTAAAATATTATATTCTATTTTAAATGTAAAAATAAATTCTACTTTTCTTTTAAACATAGGATGATGTTTATTTTTTTTATAATATATATATATATATATATATATTTCATTATTTATTTTTTATATAAACTTTTTTTAGGAAGACTTTCACAACTATAACTATAAGTCTTCTTTGTTTGTTTATATAATGGTAGTTGAGTGGGTTGGTTTTTGTAAGATATGAATAGAACAAAGGTAGAATAAACCATAGCAATATTTTTTCTCTGAGAGGAATTAATGTCCATTGGAGAAACTACCAGTTGCTGGGTTTGAACCTTTAACTGTGAATTTAGATCCAGCTGTCATATTCCAATTAACCACAACACTCATGTATATTGTTTATTATTTATTAAACAGATGGTGATTGGGAAACTGATCATGAGAAATATGCAAAGTTTGATGAAGTCACCAAAAAGAGATGGCCTGATGGAACTGTAAGTATTTCAAAATTAAAATATCAGATATTATTTAATTACTTAATTCATTAAAAAATATTAACTAATATTATTTGTGAAATTATTTTAAATAAATTACCATCCCTATTGTTTGGACGACACGCAACATTATTATGATTAGGAAGTTCTATTGAATGCAATGCCTACAAAAATGTGCATTTTTGTTTATTATTAGTTTTTCTTCATTTAATAAGAAAAAGAAGAAACTTTTAGGGCTGGTGATATACAGCGATAGAGGAATAATATTGCAATATTAGTTTTTAAAATTGTAATCAATATACTATTATTATCTAAAACAAAACGATTCTGAGTGAAATAAATTATGTAAATCTATTTATATTTCAAATGATAGTTTAGATAGAATAGTAAAACCTAATTTCTGAATAAGGTAGGATTTTCTGGATCCAATTTTTAAATAAAAAAAAAAAAAGTCATAAACAGTGTAAATTTCATTAAAATATTTCAAAATTTTGTATAACACTTTCAAGAATTTTTATCAAACCAAAATTATTTCATTATTATTTTTAAAAAATTTAAGAAAATATAATAATTTAAATTTTTTTAAATAGTTTAAAATAAATTTGATAGTTATACCATCTATAACAAACAGTAATACAAGCATTCAGTGTAAATTTTAATTTTCAAGTTTATTATTACTTTTTTTTTTAAAGTAATGATAAAACAAAAATTCAATTTTTATTAAAAACTAGTTTGTTAAAATGTTACAATGATCCTCCTTCAAAAAAAAAAAAAAAAAGAATAAAGTATAATCTAAAACCTGTTTGCTATATTTTATCTTTATTTGGTGATGATCAGAGCAATCTTTCTGATTAAAATTGTATGCTCAAACAAAAAAAAAAAAAAAAACGTTCATGATAAAACCAATAGTTCCTTGTTTCACTTTAAATATAAAAATAATTATAGAAAATGTACTTTTAAATTTACATTTAAGTTTAATATTTAAATATAACTATATAAATTAGCTAGGTATATAACAGAGGTGGCCAACCCAACTGATCTTTGGAAATACAATATGATCCAGCGGACCACATATAAAATTATACTAGTATTTTGCCCCAAAAAAAAAAATCTTTAGTAAAAATTTTAAACAAAATGAATTATTATTATAAAATAAGTATTGGTGTATTAATTATTTAATAGAATAATATATTCTAAGTATAATGCATTATTATTGATTTTACTATGACTCATAATTTATTAAAATAGATTATGACTGTTTTGGTCACGTTTTATTTTAAAAATTCAATTTTTATATGTTGGTATCTGCTCATATATATTTTTTAAGATAAAATTATTACTTTTGTTGCGATTACGTTGATATTAAAACGGATACTGTGTTGTGCGGGCATTCCAGAATATTCTATTGTCACAAAAATGGATTTTTTTTTTTTAATATTTGATAAATCTCGCGGGCCGCAAAACTTTGGTGGGCCGCGAGTTAGCCATCCCTTGTATAAAATCTACTATGTTTTTTATTTTATTTTATTTTATTTTATTTAAATTAATATCAAAAAGATTACTGGGCCTCACTGAGAAAAACTCGTGTAGAGGCCCAGGGTTATTATAGATTACAAATAAATCTTATTGTTTTAGGTGCATATAAGACAAATAAGGAGTTTTTCATAAATAAATCAAAAATTATTTCTAAAAACTATTTCTAATGGCATTTTGATTTAATTTAAATATATTAATAAAACTAAACTCTAGATGTTAATTATAAAAATATTCATTTAATTTGAACAGGAAATTGATGAATATTTAACAACTTCAGTTACTGAAACTAATGTATTCACCGAATCTTTAAAGTCATTACCTGAATTAGAAAGAGAACTAAGACAACTACATACATATAGCCACCAGTTTGATATTCCAGTAAGTTTAACGCTTTCACTAGATATAAAAAGTATTTTAGTATTTTTTAATATTTTATTTTATTTCAGTTTTACAAAAATTTAATTGATTTTGCTTGTATTCCTTATACTTGTAATTAATATATTTATTCATCCTAAATTTCTTTTAGCCACCTTCGCAATATCAAAACAATTTTAATTTTGCCAATCAAAATATGTGTATGAATCTGCCAAGTAATAATTGTGGTCCTATTAGAAGACCAATTCCAGTGCAAGGATCTAATTCTACATCACGAGTAAATTATTACATATTATAGAACTATTTTATTTTGCTTCAATGTGTTGTATATATTAATTTTTGCTTTTAACTGGGACAATGTGAATAAGTATAGTTAAAACTAATTTATAATATTTATGGATTGATTGTAACTAATATTAACACTATTATTAATTATTACTTTGAAGTCTCAATTATAATCTTCTTTCTGAAAAAAATATTGAACTTTAATATTATTGTCTTAAAAATATAAATTAGTGAATTAAAAATGAATTATTAAATTATAATTGTTGATTTAAATATTTTCTACTCTAATTATTTTATTATCCGCATAACATGCTTTTTATTTATATATTTTATTAAATAAAAATAATAAAGATATGTTATTTCAATCATTACATTTAAAAAAAAGTGTTCACTTTTTATTTTCTGCAGCAAAATGTATTTTACTTATTTTCCAATAAATTAAAAAAAAATTATTCTAATCTAGAATTTTCAAATTTTGAAATAAATTGATGATCTTTCTGAAAAGTTATAGAATATGATTTATTGTTCATCATTAGTTAAGTTACATTTATATTTATTCAGCTTAAACAATTTAAACAGGCATAAAAAGATCCATTATTTTTAAAATTTTAACCAAAAGCTTTTGTTTTTTTAAGTTATCGAGTCATTAAAACTTAACTCAATAAAATATTTGTAAGTTTTGGAGCATAAAATATATGAATATATAAATAAATGCTTATTTTGGAGTATTATAATATTAGTAATGTATGATTGATTTTGAATTAAAAATTCATCATCAGATATACATAAAGTCAATAGTAGTAGTACTCGTGTGGCGGGTGTGTGTCCGAGATTATGACTAAAAATCTCGGACCGCCTGTTTGACAGAATTTTTATTGGGGCAACCGTAAGTTTCTGCCATGTCCCGGAGAGGGGGGATGGAATTCTCTTTCCAAAGGCAGTTGTTTCCTGTCCAAGTAGAGAGACTGCCCGTGGCCTGGTTCGAACCAGCGACGGTACGCCTTAGTCCACTTGGCCACTCCATCCCCCATAAAGTCAATAAACTCAATAAATTCATAAAGTCAATAAAATTTGCAGAGAAAGCAGTTACAATAAGTATGGTTTATTTTTATAATTAAAATAATTTAGAAAGACTTAGAAATATTAAATATCTAAAATAACGTTTATATTAATTCAGTTTTAGAAGAGTTACACATACATAATGAAATAAAGAAATATTTATAAAATTATATTTCTTGTACAAACAAATAATAATTACCAAAATATTTTAATTTTTTAATATATCTATGTCAAATAGAAACTCATTTTAAATAATGTCTTCTATTAAAATCAACTATCTCCATAAAAACGATCAATTTTTTCAATGTATTCCTTCCTTTTTCTTTTTTATATTCAGTCACAATTTTATTGACTTCATATATAATCTACCTAATGGTAAATTTTTAATTTAAAACCGGTCACACATTACAAATAATAATACTCCAGGCTAAACATATTTTATTTTTTTTTATATACTAGTTTATATAAGTTATTTGTGAGTATTAACTATTTACTAATTTTATTTTATTTTTTATTATTTTATTATATAACAAATGTATAAATGTATTTAAAATACTAAAAAAGAAAAATGTTAAAATGTATGTATTTTAACTATAAAAATAATGCATCTTTGTTGTAACTATTTTATTTGCGAACTGATTATCATATTATAAATGTATTTTTGTCTTGTTATTTATTTCATACAAAGTAATTGAAAACAGTTGAATAATGTGTAAAATATTTAAAGTAATTAATAAGAGTAAAAATATATTATCATAAAAAAATCTAATTTTATGCATTATTAGCTTCAACATTAAGAATTTTTAGTTTACGTTTAATTTATAAATGATTTATTTTGCAACTTTTAGTTTAGTTAACAGCTTAATAGCATTTAGTATATATAGATATAATATTAAAAATATTTGATATTTTCATTACCTATATATTGATAATATTAGAATTTAATATAAATTATACTAATAATTATTAATTATGTTGAGTTATTTTAACAAATTAATTTGAAATTCGATATTTATTGAATCATATTTAACTAATTTTTTTCTGGAAATTATAACTCTCCAATTATTTTAAAATTACTCTGTCTTTTATAACAATTGCTTAAGTGTATCTCTATATTTGTACTAATTGAATGTTGATTATTGTAAAATGTCATAACACTTTTATACGAATATTAACAAAATGTTTCATAGAATGTTTTCAATGCACCTCCTGGGTTCAGAAATGCAAATGGACACATGGAGAATATTTTGTCTAAACCTCCACCAAAAGTATCAGCCATAAGTGTAGCTGACTTAGAGAGACAAATGGTATTTGTTATTTAAATGTATTTTATTTTTATTAATAGAGCTAGGACTGGATTCCCTAAAAATTATTACTAAGATAAAATAAAATTTGCTTTTATAATACATTTACCTAATACGAAACGAATAATTTAGAAATTATACTATTGGGGATCAATTTGGGTTAGTGTTTCTGAAACGTAATAATGTAATAGAAATTTTGAGAGATACATCAAAATACAAAAATGAAGAATAATACAAACACCATTTTTATATCTACAGTTGTTAAACACCCTGAAATGAATTAATAACTTAAAAATAAATATTTTAATAAATTATAGATAATGATTATTATTGTTATTGTAAACACTGAAAATTTGAATTTTAAAATAAATAATTTTAGTTGGGATTAAGTTTTGTAAGTTGGTATTCTTATTTGGTTTGGTATCTTATATTATTATTATATTTTATTAACTATTATTAATTTTGGGATATATACAAGGTCAACATCAGGTCTTGAATTCTAATAAAAGCTACTCCAATAATATATGCATCACACAAATATGTGGTCACTAAACTTTCTGTTAGTAATCAATGTAATTATATTAAAATAGTTTTCAAAATAACACGTATCATTGATTAAAAAATGTCGCAGAAACATTATATATAAAGTTATGAATTATGCTATTCTTCAAAGTTTAATTTGTTTTAGCTAAAACAATGTATTTATTTAAGATTTATATTTATAAATCAAATGTGTTAAATAAATAATGCATAATCTTTCCAGTCCTAGTGTTTTAACATATTTTTTCTTATTTGTATTTAACATTTCTTTACATGTTAATTTTAGTGTAGTATTTATTAAAAAAAATTAAAATTTTGGTTTGTTGTAAGATTTTAGAATATATACTTTTTTAATAACTGATGTAGTTAGTAGTTATAAAAAATAGGCTTCAATATTATTTATAGATTGATGCTGTTAAAATAAATCCATCTTACAACCATCCAATACCAGAGGTGAACCAAGGATACTTACCTATGCCTCCATACTACAAGCGTGATTTTTCACAATATAATGTACCAAACATGCGTGTTATACCTAAAAGTAATATTATTGCATATTAAATACTATTACAATATTATCATAAAAATATATTTTGAAATTTGACTAAAATTATTATTTTATATTAATGTGTGTCAAAGGAAAAATTATTTTAATTTTAATTATCACAACTTAATAATAATTTTGTCATATTGAATTTAATAATTAGTTCTGGTTAGTTAGTTGTGAATTGTAATTTTTAAGAGAAGAGAAAATTCTTAGTTGATAAATATGTTTTCCTTTAAGTTCTTAAATTGTTATTAAATAGATATTCACAAGTGATTTTAAAATTACATTTTCCGATCTTTTCTATTTTAAATAATTTAATTTTTCAGATTTGCACAATTAGTTTTTCTGTCAATATTATTGATTTATTTTGTATATAAATTTAAAATTTATTTATTTTTATTTTAGATTTTCCAAGAAACAACAACACTTCAAGAAATATAGTAAATGTTAAAAGATATAATAATATGGGATATCAACATTATCAAAAAATGGTTAGCTAATAATTAATTAATTGTATTATAATTTCTTTGTAACTTAAGTCTTAAAACATATTATGAAGTTTTATAGTGTAAATGATTTAAAAATATAAGAAGTATATTTAACAGTTTGTTCATGTGTTTATACAATTAAAGGGTCTAGTGAAGGAACCCGGTATTTCCACTTTTTGAAATTGTTCAGGAGAAACAAATAATCAAATTTTTTGATTTCTAATGGGGGTAAAAATATTGTAAAAACATATTTTAATTCTCTAAATGAAGAACTATCTATACATGTATACTTATTAACATTTTAGATTATTTTAAGTACATTAATTAATTAGTAAAAATAAAGAAACATGGAGATACCTGGTTATTGCACTAAAATTATTTTATTTTTATTTAATTTTTTAATATTTTTACAATAATAATTCAACAATAAGTGTTTATAAATTATTTAAGATAAAAATAAAATTACAAATAATACAAAACTACAATTTTAATAGTTTTACTATGTATAGCTATATCTCCGGTGATATCTGATTACTGCACTGTAACCAGGCACCTCTATATATATGTATATGATATTAGTCTATATAATGAATGGATTATACCAAGTAAAAATATGCATTTTGAAAAAATTGAAGATACCCGGTTCTTGCACCCTTATTAAAAAAATATTTTCATTATATTTAACTTATTATGATGAATAAACTTAAAAAAATTTGTTTTTAAAATTCTGATTTTGATTGCAATGATCAGAAATTTAAAATAAAATATTAAAATTTTCTAAATTAAAGTGTATCATAATGTTTTTATAAATATATATATTTTTTTAAAAAAACATCGGCTTCTAGGGCCATTTAGTTAAACTTTGACTTTAAATTAAGTTATAAAAATTGATCTAATGGTATTGTAGGCTTAAATTAAGTTGTATAAATATATATTTTAAACGTTATCCATTCTCAGTTTATTGAATTCATATTAATTGGATGATTTGAAATCTTTAGAATTAAAATTTTTTTTATATTTCCATATTATTAATTTTGTCTAGATTATATTGTATTTTATTTATAATTTATAATTACTACTTTTCATTTGTTTATTTGATTAAATTGTAACTTCATAATTTTGAGTTATTGTTCAAGTGTAATTATTGAATATTGAAGTATATTAATATTTTATTGTATTTTTTAATAATTTACAATGATATTATATTTTTTAGCCGAAAAATTATTCGTTTGATGAGCAGTCAGATTATACTGATTCTGGTGCTGGTTTCATGACATTGAGGGAAAAACATTGGCTGGCTGGAATACAGACTATACAATTTCATAACAGTAACCCATTAGAAGAAGATTACTATTTCACTGTTAGTAAAATAATAAAGAAATAAAACAGCCATAAAACTATATGCTATTTATTTTCAATTCATACTATATTAAATTTGTAAAGTTTTAATTTATTTATTTTTTTGGTATGTGTTAAATTCATTATTTCAATGACAATTAAATTCATCAGTAATATGAACTTCAAATGATAATTTTCTACATAAATATCAAATAAAAATGTTTGAAGGTATAGGGAAATATTTGGAAGTTGAACCAAAAAGACGTCTTGTACAACTTTCTAAAAAAAAATTAAAAATTTAATGAATTGTAATGTTTTTAGAATAAATTGTAAGTATAATTAATAATTATTCGATAGAGGTGGATTATCTTATATATTATAAAACTTAAATTAATTAATCATGATATATATATATTATATGTTATAATGATTGAATTGTACTTAATTATTATTGATATTTATAGATGTATCAAAAACGTCATCATGGTTCAAGTGGACCAAAACCCAACAGTATTTTTCATCAACCTGAACAATCCAGAGCTAATAATTCATATACACAATTACACTTTGAAAATTCTTTAGGAAAAGTTTTGGTATGTTTTTTTTATTAATGTTAAAAGAATAATAAGGTCTAATTTACTACTCTCTTTATGTACTTGGCATTTCACACTGTCTAAAATTTTTAAACTTACATTGAGCTATTACGCTTATTCTCATATTACAACAGAAGGTATACTAACAAAAGTATAACAAATTTTAAATATTTAAAATTTATTATATGAGATAATTATTCAAAAGTAGTCGAATTAGAAGAATTACATAGATTGTTATATTTAATTTTTTTGTTTGTATAATATCAAACCATTGAAATTTGAAAATGTCACAGATTTGTAACTATAATAAATATTTTTAATTTAGTTTTTGATATTGCATAAATTTAGTAAATTAATTGACAATAATAATTTTTCAATTAATGCTACATAAAAAATGTAAAATTGCATTGTCTAGTTAAATAAGATTGCTTAAAATACATTTTTAATGAACACCAATTTGATAAATCAGTCTATATTCGTTTGAACATTATTTTTATCCAAATTATAAAGGATTATAAATAATATATAATTTAATTAATTGTAATCAAATATATATTTTGAAATAAAATTTAATATTTTATTGGATTTTATTTTTATGTTTATATTATGTGCATTTAATACTGTTTATTTTTTGCCTATAATTTTATTGTTTTAGATTGGTAGCGTGATAACTCCAAGAAAAATGATTGATATAGAAACACAAGATTTTACACCTACTTCAACATCAACAAACCGTGTTATTGTTTCTCAAAAAAATTCAAAACAGATCCTTTTAGAAATTGAACATGTTAGTTCTATTAAAATATAGTACAATTGTGAGTATTCACGAAATATACATTTGATTTCTATATATTTTATAGATGTACATACCATTACTGAAAATTGAACAAACTTATTATACAATAAGGAACAAAGCACAAGCAGCACCTACTGTTCAACAGTACATTGATGAATTAACTGATATTCTTACTAACCACTTACATCATTTAGTATCATATGTGACTATACGTAAAGGAAAAGTAAGCAATACACTACTATGGTTAATTTTAAATATATAATTAGAAAATATTTTTGAAAAAATGTTAAAATTCTATTTGTTATTAGCAATTGGTGCATAGAATTTTACCACATCTCAAAAACCCATCATTTTTATGGAGTGTATTTTTTGGTCCTTCAATTTGCACAATAATTTCAAAAGATAATGAAGACCAATTCCTATTACTGTTTTTGCCATATATTAGGCAATGGATATTTTGTTTAGGTCTATCTGAACTGAATCAAATTGCAGAATATTTAAAAAAAAATCTTTCGTTTGTCTTGATAAGTGTTGTGAGTAAATACTTTAATTTTTTTTTTCTATTTAATATGTTTTGTCTCCTAAATTAAAAATAATATTTACGTAAATATATGTATTATGTTTGATTTTAGTTTGGTATATCAGTTATAGCAAATATGATTGAACGAGCCGAAGAAGTTCGACCATCTACAGAACTAAAGGTTTTAGAACAATGGAGTGTATTTATTAGTAGTGTTATATACATTGGTTCTGAAACTACAATTCAGAGACCAGTAATTGGTTTGGATAAAAAAATCATAGAAAAACACTTGACGCATTTGCCATTTGATCAGTCTATAACAGCTGAAAAAAAATTGAATCTTATTCAAAGACTTGGTTTTTTGGATACAACTAAAAAATAATCAACGGTTTTAAATATTGTTGAGAAGATTTTAATTTGGTGTGATTTATGGAGACTACCATACCATTATGGCCAAATAAATTAACCGTAATGATTGTATTTTTTTTTTTTTGACAGTATGGCAAAATGGTAATCTCTAGTACACTTTTGTTTTGATGATTAAGCATTTATGTTGTGAATAATGTTGGAAGTTTGTTGACTGAAAACTATTTATTTTCTTTGCATTGATTTAAGTTTAAGGTTTTACTAAGTTAACTGAATTTGTCTCCATATAACAATTATTTATTGTATTTTTATTTAATATTTATCTCATATTTGCTCCAGCTCATTTAGTCAAATTTAAAAAAATGTTCTTAAAATAATTTCAAAATTTTCATTTTGATAATCAATTTCTTATCAATGTATGTATAGTAAATTTTTTTCAATGTTTTAACCTTATATTATAGTGGATAATTTATATATACTTGGTTTCAAAGATATTTGTAATAATTAATTAAAGAAATACTTTTTTTATAGTTTCAATTAGTTATTTTTAAGTAATTAAATAATTTTTTTAATTCTTTGTTTTTTAAAATTACTTAATATTATTTAAATTGAATTATCAATACATGTAATACACTTACTGTTGTATAAATATGATATTAGTTCTTATGTTATTATAATTCATGTAAACTGATAAATGATTTTGAAAAAATATTAGTATATATGTATGTGTGTGTGTGTGTGTGTGTAAGTATAAAACCAATTTGAAAATTGTATATTTAGTAGGATTTTAGATATTTACACATCAAGTATATTTACTAATGTAAACTATTTATAATTTATACATTGTCAAACAATTAACTAATATTAATTGTAAAACCGACAACTTTTGAACAAAACAAAATTCCTATATAATAAGCTAAGTTTAAAGAATAATAGAACCATTTTATTATAAATGGTTTTAAAACTATTAATCATGGTCTAACTGTGCTCAACATAATCCAAAACATGTTTTGCCTAGGGTAAGCTAATCTGATATCCTAGAAAGAGAATATTGTCTGAACTTCTTTAACGTAATTGAAGCTTAGTAGGGATGACTATGAATATCCGTGTTTAATAATCACCAGATAATTTGTTTCTTACTATATTGTATATAGTCCAGAGTAATGGGAATAGACCTTTAATTCTAGAAAGGTTTCTAATATTAAATTTATTCATAATTTATTGTGTTTACTTAACATGTATGTGTGTTTGATTGATGTTATGTACAATAATTATATAATAGAAAAATATAATTAAAAATTTAATGAATATAGTTAAGTTATAATTATGATATTATTAGTATACAATTAAAATGTATTTTTAACTATATAAAATTAAATTTTATACAAGAAATAAAAATATTGCAATTATTGTATCTAGCAATTTATTTTATTGTTTTTTTTTTCATATTATATTGCTCATTGTATTAGAATACTTAATGGTTTTATAATATTTTAATAATTGGATATTTTTTAAGTTAACTAACAGACTTAATAGTTTTGCAAATATTATGAAATTTATACACTACACTCATAAGTAATAAGTATTTAATCTTAAGAAAATCACTCATTAATGACAACAATTAATTCAAAAATGTAAGTTATGATCTTAAGTGAATTTTTCAAACATATATATATATATATATTAATAAAGAATATATTAAATGTAATTACACATAAAACATGTGTAATGAATTTAGTCTGTTTAATTATTTTAGATTTGTTATATGAACTTAAAATATAATGATAAAAATTATTGTTTTTAATTTCTTTATTATGATCATATTTATACTTGTTTTATCAATTAATATGACTATCTTACTAGATAATAATTCAATTAAATTGTGGTTAACCTTATCAAATAATTTATACAAAAGTTGGTAGCATGTAAGAAGTATAATTGTTTAATTAAACTAAGACAAAAGTTTTAATTATAACTATAAAAAATTAATTTTTTATAACCACATTTGATGGAGCAAATAAGTTTCCCATGTGTTTATTGATATATAATAAAAATGTTTTAATCAATATTCCAGAGTTATCTAGATGATGTAAAATACTATTAATGTAGAAAAGTATGAAAATAAATAAATAGTATTCTAATTTTAAGTATTTATATTTATAAATACAATTTGTATAAAAATGTATGTTTTGTAAATATTAAAAATATTCACAATATTAAATCATTTTGAAAAAAAAATTTGTAAATAACAAAAATTGAATAAAAAATTATCTAAGAATTGGTAAATATACAAACCCAGATGATTTAAAATAAGCTTAAATGTTTTGAATTTATTAAAAGGCAAAGTAGCATTTAGTCTTTGTGTAAGACATCAAATAAATAAAACAAATTTTAAATATTAAAATGATACATGAAAAACACTTAAAGTATTAATTAGGTACAACATTATTTTTATGCCCATATGATAAGTGCATTTCTAAACCAATGAGAGGACTTATAGTACTCAACCAAGTTTTAAGGGGATTGAACCTAAACAAAATACATTATTACAATTATTATACATTTAATAAAGCTACATAATTAATACAAAATAAAATATACATTTGCAATTAAAATATTTTTTATAATTTATACTTAAACTAAACAACAATTTGAGAAATTACAAAATAAATTTACATGGATATTATTTAATAAATTACATTTCAGATTTTAATTGTAAAAGATTCAAAAGTAAAATAAATTCCAGATTCATAAATAGAAATTTGGTAATGATATATATTCTATACAGTGTGATCACGATAAGTGGAAACACTCAATAACTATGTATAGGCTTCATATATTTTAATTCTGATTTTTTGGCTAACGAATAAACATAATTATACACATTTTCAAGTAATTAGACTATTTTTGTGACAGTTAATTTCGCGCATGAATTTATTTTTTCACGTATTTATTATTATTAACTACGTATTATGTAATCTGTCATACCCCTTCAAATAACATAAATTCAAATTGCTATAATTCGGCCATTTTTCAACTTAGAAAAGAAATTTAACCACCAAAATTAATTAAAAAATACAAAGAAAAATAATTTTTGATCGAAAATAGGTCATGCCATTTAAAAAAATAAAGTTATTGTGCGCATGCACGAAATTAACTGTCACAAAAATAGTCAAATTACTTGAAAATGTGTATAATTATGTTTATTAGTTAGCCAAAAAATCAGAATTAAAATATATGAAGCCTATACATAGTTATTGAGTGTTTCCACTTATCGTGATCACACTGTATAAAACTTAATGCTAGGGACATATAATCATTCTAAAACACATTAATACATGTCACTGTATTTCAGTTAAATTAAAGATAATTAAAAATCATTATCTTGAAACTTACTCAAATTTTTTCAAAGAAAAAACGCCTAAGTTATCCAAAATATGAGTATTTTTGCAAGGATGAACTCTAAAAAATGGTATCCCACTTAATGGATGTTCCTGAAATAATTTTAGTTATAATACTTGCCCAAACAATATAAAAAAAAGCAAAAATTATTAGACCATTTGAGTAATAGCATTCCACTTGTCATTGTTTACATGCTGTTTAACAAAATAATGTACCCGTGACCATATATGATCTATTGACAGTAATTTCCCATCTAAAAGTCAAAGTAAATTAAATATTATTTTAGCATACTCAAATTGAATTGATGGATATGTAATGATATTACTTGTAAACCACATGTTAAAAAACATATCTGGACTTGAATAACTAGTATTGTATAATACATGATATTCACATTTGATTATTTCACTGTCTTCTTCCAAATAAAATTCTAAAAAATAAAAAATGATGTGCTTTCTTTAATAAAAATATGCTTTCAAAAATATCCTATGTTTAATAAATATGATATTAATTCCTTTACCATCACTTTTTGTAGGTACCTAAAACATTTAATATAAAATATATTTTTCGTTTTAAATACTTCCTTTGCAACACACCAAATAAAATTATGTAAATTTAAAATATTTACAAGTAATTTTATAAAATAATTTTACAATATAAAATATCAAAAACAACAAAAAATTAAGTAATACAATTTTATAAATCGATGAAAAGTTATAATTATTATACTAGATACTATCTTTTGTATAAGAGAACTTAATAAACTATAAAATACGAAAATAATATAACACACTAAATATAACATTTAATAACAAATATTTAAAGTTTACTAACAGTAAATAGTGAAAATAAACTAACCTGTATTGTCTGAATTATCTAAAACCTTATTCATTTTTTTTATCTCCTTTTTAACTAAATATTTAACAATACTTCCAGTCTGTAAATTAAATGTTATACATTTCTAATGTATTGTTTGATATTTTAGTTTTTTTCATATCAAATTATACATGAAACCACCTATAATATAAAATAAATTATAATAAAATATCTACCATTTGATTTTCATGTTCATGAATATTCCAACCGTCGTCGATCGAGTCCGAATGGTTTTTGAAATCTAAAGCATATTCCATAAATTGATCATATGTCATACTCATAATTTCTGTAAAGAAATGAAAATCAATATCGATCCGAGATCATCTGATTCAAAACGTTTGAATAACAAGGTATCATATTAATGTACTGATTTATTTCAAAATATAATTATTCATTAGTTAAATAATAAATTATCATAGCAAAAGATGAGCGAGTTATAATGTTATTGTACTTACATGAATTTTGTTATTTGATAATACATAGTTGATAATAATTTACTAAGCACGAGCAAATGATAACAGAAATATGGAATGTTATTTTCAAGGTTGTGAGTTTATAGTACTTAAAATTGCAGTTATACGCTATAATACTTCATTAAATATCGCTAAATATGCGTTAAAAATAAGTAATTAAAAAAAAATGTATTAACTAATAATTAAATTATCACTTAGAAACTATTATAGGTAATTATTAGGTTTGAAATTATTCAGTCACTCAGATCAGAATCCTGAACGGCTGTAAAAAAAATATCTAATTAATTATCTTCAACAATTTAAAAATAAAAAAATAAGTGATTATCCAAGCCCCGCCAAACACCCCCCAATCGCTGCCTATGGTCTAGAAACGCCACTGACTTATACATTATACCATTGATTATAGTATTATCTATACTCAATGATTATACTTGTTATGATGTGATAAATTATATTTAAATAAGTGTACTATATCATAGTACTTGTAATCAATGACATAGATTCTAAGGTATCGTCTAACGTTTAATGACTCCAACGTTTTTTTATCAATATTTTCGACGTTATCAGAGGCCACAAGATGATGATTAATCATCGTATCAACCGGCAGGTACTGATAAACTGTGATAACTCTTGTTCATGATTGTTTATGTTTTTGTTGTTGCTTCCTAGATTTCGTCGAACGCACTATTCGAACGGTTTACTTAGATTTATTTACTTTTACATCTGCTGCAAATACGTCTTCAACCACGATAGTCTTCGATGATCTTCTCGAATGTTACTCAGACGTTTCAATGGCAGAGACTCTGCAAGAACGGCAGTTGAATGAATTAGAAGCGTTGAAAGTGAGAAATTGCCTAATTATTAGTACTTGAATGCTTGAATATACATGTAAACTTTCTATTTTACCTGTTTCAGGCAATATTCAATGATCAGCTTAAGGATAATAATGAGGGGAAAGGCTATGACAAAGACAATTGGAAACCATTGGATGTGACTATCACAGTTTTGCCTGAAGGATTTACAAACTTGCAACAAAATAACACCCTAATTGACCTGCATATCAAGGCGTCAAAAGACTATCCCAATGAGTAAAATAGTGATATATATATTTGTTGTGCAAGCTTATTTAATTTTTGTATTATCTAATTTTTAACTAAATATAAAATGTTTTAAATTTAGTATTAATCACACCCTTTTTTTTTTTTTTAATTTTTTTTATTTTAACCGACGACGCCGCAGGAACTGCTTTCGCATTACGTCCGCGTAGAAATTATATCCTGTATTGATTAGTTCTTACTGTTAAACTAAAATGATGATTCTGTTATTCTAATCATTATTCATGTAATGTATTGATACATCAGAATATGTACATAAATATACAACCCATACTGCTTGCTAGCCTGACGATTATCTTACTATTAAACAGCTTAATGCATATTCTCTATTAAAGTCTTCACTTGATTATAAGTCAAGCTTATGAATAAATATATATTAATACAAAATATTGATTAATATTATAGGATACCTTTAATTATGCTCAAAAATGCTAATGGTGTTCCAGCAAATTATATAATGCATTTAGAAAAAAAATTAAATGAACTAGCTCCTAAAATAGTTGGTGAAGTTATGATATTTGAGTTTGTTCAACTTGTTCAGGTATCTAAAGTGAACAATTTTATTAATAAAAATATATAGAAATAATTTAGTTTTTTAATTTTGTCTTTTAGAATTTTCTTTCTCTATGTAATAAACCTCAGTATGCATCATTTTATGAAGAAATGATGTCGAGGAAACAACAGAAACAATTAGAAGAAATGGAAATTAAAAAGCAAGAAGTTGAATTGACTGTAAGTTGTATTTTGTTGTTGTTGCATATTTAGCAATAATAAATTTAACTTTTTGATAATATTTTTAGAAACAATTAATACATAATGAAATGTCTAAAAAACGAGAAGCTCTTAAAGAAGAATTGAGAATGCATAAAAATAAAACAAGAAAAAATACCATTGAAAATTTTATTGATGAAAATGAAGAAGAGTTTGATTTAAAGTAAGTTTAGTTACTATACATTTTGATATAGTTGTTAATACAATAATATGATATTATATATTATATGATGCAATAATAACTGATTATACTGATATGAAATTCAAAGTGTATATAAAAAAAAAAAGTTACTTGACTAATGCAGTGCATTTTTTAAGGATATTTCACTGGACAACAAAATATTAAATTTTTTCTAAATAATCAATATATAATACCATGGTGTGATGATAGTATTTCATGTTGACTTAGCATAATATCACCCAATCTTTCATAATATTTTTGACGAAACATGATCACTGGACAACATTTGTGACGTCTAATTAACTAGTTGAAAAATTCCCGGAATCATTGACAAAGCTATCTATGAAACGAAGATGAACAACCATATATATAACAGTCATTATACCTTCTATTATTTGTTTTTTAAACTTTCTTTTTTCATATTCATAAATATAATGTGATGTATTAAACTTATGAATAATGTATAATATAGGTACACATTTATATTTTTCCAGACAGTGGTTAGTATTATTAAGTAAATATACTTGAAAGAGGCCTTATTTAATGTACAAAATAATATTAAGAAAAATACATTTATAATCTATTCATTAATTTTTTTTTTTTTAAATGTTTACAATTTCTAATTTCAAAATATTAATTGCAATTTGTCTACTTTAATTCTGAACCCTAACTTTGTTACTGAATATATCATATTTAACATATTCTTCAATTTAATAATTATAAATAGTAGGTTAGTTAAATATTAAAATAATCATATAATGAAAAATGTTCTATTATAACAATGATAAACAGAGTTGATGACTTAAATAAGTTAATAAGTTAATTATAAGTTAAATAATTTAATAAGTTAAAATTTTACCAGGTAATTTTATTAAAAACAATTTTAACCACAGACTGCATTTAAGTACAGATAAAATATAATTTCCCTATTTTCTTCATTTTACTATTTAGGTAATCATTACTATTACTAATATTCTAATTTTCCTATTATAATTTCATTGTTGATAAAAAAAATATAGAATTATACGAATCATAAATGCCAATATATTTAATTAATTATAATAATAAAAAAATTATAATTGTATTACATACTGTACAAATTTTGATCTTTGTTAAAATTGATTTTATTAATTTTATTAATATTTATTTTCAGAGAATTTGAGAATTCACTAATCATAAATCAACCACTGAAATTGAATATTCAACCAAAAGTAATGTTATATTTTGTTTATGTATTTTTAATGTTTATGTTATCATTATTCTTTGGTTTTTATTTATTTAACTTAATTTTTTTTTTTTTTTTAGGATCAAATAGATGAGAGCAAGTGGACTGATGATCAAAATGTGTTTGAATATAATTTTTCATCATCTAGATCTAGACTAGATAAAGAATTTGTTATTTTAGATTGGCTTGGTAAAGGAGCTTTTGGAGATGTCCTTAAGGTAAAAAAATTGTTTTATTTCATCAGTTCTTACTAATTTTCTTTAATTTAAATTTTTACTAATTTAAAAAAAATGTTTTTTTAATAGTTGATAAATTTAAATTTTGAGTTATGCAAAAGCAACAAAAATAATTAACAAAGATACATAGTAATAAATGGTTAAAATATTAGTTCAAATAATATGCTGTACATGAGATATAAAAGTATATTCACAACTTTACTATTGTAATAACAATTTTTCATTTATATCTACGGGTATAACCTGTAGATACCCGCCATTGATTATAGAATAAAAAATAATATTTTATAATCAATGCTATATACATATCACAAAAAAATAATATTTGACAGTTAATAGCTTAATTCACCTTCTGTTAAAATTAGTTTCTGTTCAAAACTTAATTAAAAAATGATTTGAATATAGGTAAAGAATAAATTAGACGATTGTCTTTATGCTATCAAGTGTATTGAATTAAACAAGAAGAATAAAAATCTTAATAAAAAAATCACTAGAGAAGTGAAACTGCTATCCCGTTTAAACCATGAAAATGTTGTAAGATACTTTAACTCTTGGATTGAAGCAGCTAAAATCAGCCATGAAGGAACACCTCAAAGACATGTTAGTAAATTATTTGTAATAATTACTTAATTTATTTTATATTAGAATAGTTAAAACTATAGTAAAATCTAATAAATATTTTAGTTTTTGATCAGGAAAAGCTTTTATTAATCCAATTATCGATTTTATAATACATTTTTGTATTATTTAATAATGTCTGGGTTAAAATTATAATAATTTACATAATTTAAATTAATAGTTATGCTTATATATTCATAAACTGATTAACAAACTAACAATTTTAAAATGTTTAAAACACTTATTGATTACTTATCGTTTACCATTATTTTATCCATTCTTTAGAAAAAGAATAAAACAACTGATGTATGGCCTTTAAAAAATATCAGTTGTGGTTGGACATTATCAAATCTGGTTGAAGAAATTAATAGTGATAGTAGTTCTGAAGAAGATGATGATTGGATAACATTTATGTATGTAAAAAATTGCTATTCAATCGTTTAAAACCGTTCAATGTAAAATAATATAAAAATAATTATTTTGTATTATTTAATGTTTAATAATATTATATATTCATTAATATTATTTAGCCAACAATCAGATTCAGAACAAAAGACTTCAGATTCCTCTGTTAAAAATACTACTTGTGATAAATTAAGTCAAGAATTAATAGATGAAAATGATGATGTATATGATAAAGTTGATCAGTTTATGTATATTCAAATGGAGTTTTGTGAAAAAAGCACCCTTCGGTATTTATTTTTTAAATATATTAATACCTTCTAATACAGTAGAACCTTGATTAACCATATCTCAATTATTCATGTTCCCGATTAACCGTGCTCATACTTCTTAAAATTTAAAAATTAGTATGAACTGTATATATTATACCATAGTTATAATCAAACATTTTACATAGTATACAGTATCGACAAACATATTAATGGCATTTCTGACTATTACAAAATGAAGATAATCAATATTGTAGATTATTATTAATTATATTTTTCGAATTATCTTATTATCGTTAAAAAATTATTTCAAATCAAAAAAAAAAAAACGATATCTTCATATTTTAAGCCTTAATAACTTGCTATGCATAATGTGTATGGATGTATAACATTATTCTATTTCTAATTAAAAAGTCTCGATTAACCATGATTTTCATTTAACCATCTGATCTCCATCCCACCATTACCACGGATAATCGAGGTTCCACTGTATTATAAACATTTTACCAAACTTAACTTTTATTGTATTCTTTAACTTAATATTGTATTAATTATTATTAATCTATATAGCAATGCAGTTGACAATTGCCTATACAAAGAACCAAAACGAGTATGGCGATTACTGAGAGAAATTGTTGAAGGCCTTTCATATATTCATCAACAAGGAATAATTCATAGAGATTTAAAGCCTGTTAATATTTTCATAGATTCTGAGGATCATGTTAAAATAGGAGATTTCGGTCTAGCTACCACTATTATCCAAAGGTTAGAAACTGAAACAAATTATATCTTATAATAATTTTTATTATTAGTGTTGTAAAAATCTCTTAGACATATTCCTGATATGGATTCAGTAAATCCTGATATTTTTGTTGACACTTCTCAAACTGGTAATATTGGAACAGCGTTATATGTTGCACCTGAACTTAATATATTTGGACCAAAAGCAGTATATAATGAAGTTAGTGTAATATTGTATTTAAATCTATAATATAAATAATTAAATAATTTTTTTTTTAAATCATGATTTTGGTAAGTACAAGCATATTTTCTTTATCATATTTTTTAATCTCTTATAGATGTTTCCAATGTATTCTGTACAGTTCTGTACAATGGGCTAAATATTTATAGGTTATAACTTATAATTAATAAATAAAAAATCTTAGAAGGATTGTTGTTTTAATTGGGGATTATGAATTCTTACATTATAAATATATTATATACAATACCTATACATTCATAATATTTTATTTTAACCCTTAAATTATTATTATAAATTAATGTTTATATTTTTTATAATTCTTATTGTGTATTTTATCAAATTGATTTTTTTATACTGGGTTTAAATAATACTTTAGGTATATTTACAATAAAGCTTTATTAATACAGTACAGTTGTGGTGTCCGACCGAGTAAGTTGTACACACATATAGTTAATATATGTTTGCTTATCTAATTTTTTGTAATGTAACCATTTATATCGTCTATCTTTGGAACAGCTTATCCTATGTGCGCATGCCACGCAGTTGACCTTCAAGACTCAACATAGGTTTATTACTTTTGTTTAAAACTAAACCACTGTTAGAATATTTGAACATTTAGATTTTATGTATGTGTATTTGCATTAAATTTGCGGCGTATTTATCTTTTAAATTGTGGTGTATTTATCATAATTTAGAAGTATTAAAATTATTCATTATTACCTAAAAAGAATAAGTTTTTCAAATAATACAAAAAATTATTTCTCAATAAAGGTACCCCTTCCTTGGTTAAAAAAAACTAACTATTCACCACAAAAAAATATAACTATGTTAGTAATATATCATGTAATAATGTAACCCTTAAATGCAATATAAATAACTTTTCATTTTCCACTTATTACCAGAATATTTGCGGTCTTCGGACTAAATTAGATTAAATAAAAAGAAATGTATTTTGTCTAAATTATAATGCTTTTGTGCTTACTGAAATTTGGTTGTAAGTGGATATTTCAGACTCTGAATTGTGAATGTTTGAATAGAATATTTTTAGGTTAGACCGTAATACTTATACAAGTAACTTAGTTAGGGGAGGTGGAGTCTTAATCAGTGTAAATAATAAATTCAAGTATAGTTGCATTGATATACCCTATAACGATGTAGAACAATTATACATGAAATTTAATCTTAATAAGAATTATGATTTAATTATTTGTACTTGTTATTTAGCCCCAAATAGTTCTCTAGAGATCTATTCCCATTTTGTTGAATCTTTTCAGCATGTTTTTTTCCAAATACAGTGGTAATTCTATAAAATATTTGTTATTAGGTGATTTTAATGTACCAAGCGTGTTTTTCTCATCAGAGATTGATGGTTTAAAGTTTCATGGATTACAAACTCCCAAATCCCAAATTATTTATGATACTATGGTATTTAATGATTTTCAACAATTTAATAAATTTAACAACATTTTCGGATCTCAGTTAGACTTAATATTTTCAAATATATTAAACTTATCTATTCCTATTTCAGTTGAGGTCCTTGTTCTTCCTGATAAGTATCATCCTGTTTTGAGCGTTACATATAATTATTATGATATACAGAAGCGGAACTAGGAATTTTACGCCGGGAAAAATGTTAAAATACGCCTTATCATAAACAAAGTATCAAATATCCATCCCTATAATTTTTTCTAATAATTAGCATACAATCATACTTATTGAGTCTTAAACATATTGTTATGAAAGATAAATATATATTTACTGTACCTATACATATAATAAAAAAATTACACCCTTTAAAATTTTACGCCCAGGGATGAATCCCCGTCTTCTTCCTGCTAGTTCCGCCCCTGATGATACAATAGTAAACATACCTTAAGATAATGTCTTAGATTATAATTTTAAAAAAGCTAATCATGAGATAATATCTAGAATGTTACATAATGTTGACTGGAGATGTTTATATAATGAATCTAACATTAATATGGGAATAGAATTCTTCTATAAGAGTGTGTTTGACATTATTAAGGTAAATATAACTAAGAAAAATAAGCGAAGACATTTTACACCCCCTTGGTTTTCCTTGGAACTCCGTGAGTTATTAAAAAAGAAGAAGTTAGCCCATAGAAAGTTTAAAAATTCTGACAATAATAAAGATCGTATACATTTTTATAATTTGCGTGCTTTTTGTAAAAAAAAATCAAGATTATGTTATTCACTGTACTTAACTAATATTCAAAATTCACTCATTGAAAATCCTTACTCATTTTAGAATTATATTAAAAATTCGAAAACAGGTAATCGGTGACCTTCCGAATAGTATGTTATATGATGGTAAGGATTCCCATGAGCCATTAGATATTGCAAATTTGTTTTTTGATTATTTTGTCTCTGTTTACAAATTTCTATAATTCCATTCTCATTACATCATATTGAAGACTTAGTACATTGTTCTAATATTACAATTTCTGTTGAAGAAGTATGATGCTTGAGTAATCTAGGATTTGAAACACGTTTAGGACCAGATATGTTACCACTTATTTTAATTAACTACTGTCTTTATGTCTTAACTAAACCTATTCATTACCTTTTTTCTCTTTCATTATAAATTGGCAAATTTCCCCTAAAATATAAATCTAGTTTTATTACGCCAATCTGGAAATCTGGAGACTGCTCTAATATCGAAAATTACAGACTAATGTCAAAATTATTTGAAAAACTTATTGTACTTAAGATTTTTTGTGATATACTAATGAATGAACAACATGGTTTTCGAAGTGAAAAATCTATTACTACTAATCTTTTAGTAAAATACTCATTTTTAGTCCAAGAAGTGTCATGTGGTAGACAATTCGACATAGTGTATACGGATTTAAAAAAAGCATTCGACACTGTTGACCATTATATTCTTATTAGTAAGCTTAAGAAAATTGGTATTAGTGACCAGTTTTTATCTTGGCTTCAATTTTATTTAACTGGCCGCGTCCCAGGGGCGTCTCCAAACCTTGGATATGGGGGGGGGGAAATAATAAAAACAATTTAAAAAAATTGTATTGGTTTTAACAACATAATATATATATCATATAAATACGGTCTGTATAATCAGTCAATCAGTGTAGACAATAAAATAGTAAAAAAAAAAAAAAAAATGTAATATCAAAAAAATATAGAAAAGTTTTTAAAAAAATGTACCTAAGAATTATGGGTATTTTATAAAACAAAACTAGAACATCGCCCGACGTATGGAGGGAAGGTTCACCCCATCGCCCTCTCCCTCAGGAACGCGCCTGCCGCGTCCATATGGTGAAAATTAATAGTTAAATTTCCAATATATTGTCAGTTTCATCAGGAGTACCTCAAGAAGGTAATTTATCACCATTATTCTTTTTGATTTTTTTTAAATGACGTTGGAAATATTTTTAGGTATTGTAAGTTTTCACATTTTGCTGATGACTTAAAAATCTATTTGCCTGTGTCTTCAATTTCTGATGCTAAAAACTTACAATCAGATTTGGACCAACTAGTTGTTTGATGTATAGAAAATCTCTATTAATATATCAAAATGTGTTCACATTTCTTTTCATCGCTATAGTTCTCCAATAATTTTTAAGTTCTGTATTAAAACAAAGAAATTATTCAAATGGATAATGTACGAGATTTGGGCATTATTTTTTTAAATTACTTACATTTAAATGCACATATAGATTCACTCTGCAATAAAGCATTTATAGTACTTAGTTTTGTGAAAAGAAATTGTTCCGAATTTAAGGAAATAAAATGTTTTACTACTCTTTACCATGCATTAGTTAGGTCTATATAAGAATTTAGATCTGTGATTTAAAATCCGTCACAGTCTGGTCAAATTAAAAAGCTTGACAAACTACAAAGACGTTTCATACATATGTTTGGATATAAAATTGGTTTTTGAAACATGTTTTCTTCTGTTATTGCTAATTGTATTTGTCTTAAACCATTAGCTACCCTTCGTAAGTACAATGATATAGTGTTTATATTTAAGATATTAAATGGTATGATAGATTGTCCAGAATTTTTATTATTAATTGGTATCCCTACTTTTAATAGTAGAAACATATTAAGTTTTCATGTCCCCCCAACTACTCAAAATTATGATATTAATAGTCCAATAAGCCGCTTACCTAAATCATGTAATGAAATTATCAGTTTTGATATTTTGTATAAATAAAAATTATGTATATTTAAATTGTTTTATTTTGCTACCTGTATGTTTGTTATCATATACAATTGTTATATAATAAGATTAAATCACTGTACATTTATCACTTGCGGGTGTTAATTAATAAATAAATAAATAAATAAAAATAAATTTATTAAAAATGCTATGTTTAATAAATTTCTTTATTTTATTTATTCAGAAAGTTGATATTTATAGTTTGGGTATAATATTTTTTGAAATGTGTCACAAACCATTTTCAACAGACATGGAAAGAATAAAAGTATTATCAGATTTGAGAATGTATGAATGCATTTTACCAACAGAATATTTGAAATCTGCTGATCCTGCTCAAAAACATATTATTAAGTAAAATAATGTATAATTTTAAATAATTTTATATTTATTAGTATTCATTTTGAAATTTAGATGGTTATTAAACCACGATCCATGTAAGCGTCCAAATTCAACAGATATATTACAAAGCCAGTATATACCACCACCTAAATTAAAAGACACAGAGTTAGATGAAATGGTTAGGAATACTTTATCAAATTCTAAAAGTAAAAATTACAAGCACCTTATTGCTTCATGTTTTAATCAAGTAAGTATAAAATGTGTGTATAGAATTTTTTTTTGTTTTTTAATATTGTATAATTGCCTAATAATAATTATTATGCATTATTAATTATAATTTATTTATTGCATTTATAAATTATAATTATTATTATTATTATTTATATTAGGTATATACTGTAACATATCTAAGATTTTTCAATGGAGAAGGGGGTCATGGTTTAGGTTTATAAAATAAGTACACATAAACATATTTTTAATTTTTTAACTTTATTTAGAACATTTAAAAACTCTTAAAATATTTTAGATACTTAATAACTTTACATATTATATTAACTATAATTTATTTGTTTTGGTCACTAATTTATTTAAGAAATCATCAAGGTGTAACATTATATCACTGTATATTCATCATTGCACAAACTATTCCAGTCTAATTTCTCTCGTGGTGTTTTGCAATTATGTTTTTATTCTGTTTAATGTTGAAAAAATCGTTCACAGCTAGCAGTTGTAACTGAGAATTGATAAAATCTATAGAAGTTTGAACGTAGAAAGGAAAATTTATATATTACATTTTTGTTGTCATATTTTAATTTCACTTACAGCTGTCAACACACTGCAATCTAAATCATTTTAATACATTTCAATTAGCTACTTCATTTTTTCTTTATCAAGTATATATTTAAATGATAGTAAAATAAAGTTAAAAATGTCAATTATAGAACGATGGGATAACATTTGTTTATTTAAATTATTAAAAAATTATCTACAAATGGATTTAAAAAAGGTATTCTGTAATAATACCTTAGCAAATTATCAATATATATATATATATATATATATATATTAAACTACATTAGTTTTTTTCGCTTGTAAGCTATACATTAATATATATTTCTATATTTAAGTCATCACATTTAGATTTTGCATTATCAAATATAATTTTAAATTCACTTTTATTATTTAATCTAGTTTCTTAATTATATTTACCACTTCGTCAGTGGTAATATATAATCATCAACCAGATCTATATTCTTTGTCTAAAGAAACTTAATTATTGGTAAACTAATACTCTAATCCAGGGGTCAACAACCTTTTAACCATGGGAGCCATTTTTATTTTTGAATTTTTCATTAAGGGCCACATTAATAAAAAAAAAAAAATTGTACATATAATATAATACTAATAATTTTATTCCTATTATATTTAGTTATTTTACATGGAAATGTAAGTAATATATTATTAGATTACGAGCTAGATTACGTTCTCCCTCATACATCATCTCACTTTAATAGTAATGATTCGATTTTATTTATGAAATATATTTTGAGGGCTGCATGTGGCCCATGGGCCAAGGGTTGCTGATGCCTGCTCTTAAGTATAACTAGGTCCTAAAGTTAGGGGGTGCTTCATACGTAACACGTCTAATATAAGTAAAATATGTGGGAATTCTGCCACCCCCCTCCCTACACCCTCCAAACGCGTCCCACAAGTAACATTCATTACGAGTATTAAATTATAATATTATTTTATCAATATACAATGTATAGAATAATAAAATAAGTGATATTGAGGTAAACATTAAAATATTAACATATTTTTTAAGTATTATTTTAGATATAAGTTAAATTTTCTTAAAAATTAAAAACTTAACTTTTAGATTTGGTTACATGGTTGACCTTAGTAGGTGTTTATTCGACACATTGCTGAGAATGTTCTTTCACATGATGCGGAACTTGTTGGAACTGCAAGTGCTAAATGTAGCATTTTGTATAAATTTGAGGAAACAGATTTTTCAATGATATTCTTTAGCTGCTTTAAATGTTCCTGGTTGTTAATATTTTCCAATTGATTATCATAACAATTTTTTGCAACCAAAATTTCTTATTTTAAGTCAGTTTCATTAATATTTAATTAAGCCTGAAAACATAAGATAACAAAATCTGACCAATTATAATATTATTGAATAGTATTACCTACATGGCTACATGATTAAATAATTTACCTTATACTAGTTTACAAAAATGTCACCTAGTTTATAGTCTAGATTAATGAAGTTATCAATTGATATGGCCAGTTTAAGACTCTCTGGTGAAAATCTATGTTTTATGATCTATATTTCATGTTAACTATAATACTACCAATCATTGGATAAAAAGCATGTTTTTTCTAATATTCTTTGGCATTATCCTCATATTGATACCTCCATTGTCTGCACCAGTGGTAGTTGTAACATGAAAATTCTTTAATAAAACAGGATGTTGTCTTTTTCTTTTTGATACTAAAAAAAATTAAGTTTCATAATTTATGTTTATGAATAGATAAGATAGGATAGATACCTATTATGTTTACTGTATTAAATAGGTATTCAAAATACTCACATGTAGCTATTGCAGAAAGAAATGTACAGTTATTGATGTAAAACCTTACGTACAATCATCGTATTACAATAACATGTATAACCAAAAAAAATAAATATTTTTTCGAGATATTAATAAAAAAAAAAACCGATATTTTAAATTAAAATTAAAAATTTAGCTTAAAAAAGCTACCTTTAGCAAGACTAAGAATTATGACAGTGGGGCTAAAATTCATGTGGGGAGGCTTAACCCTCCCAAGTCTCCCTTAATTACGCCTATGTGCCTGCTCTAAATCTTTCTCAGTACTAAGATGCTTGTATACATTTTGGTTGTCTTATAGGACATTGCAATATGTTTGCTCCTGATGAAGGATTCTTATCAGGCCTAGTACAAATTTATATCTAATCATTAATTATTGCATCTAATAACTTAAGAAAAATAGTTAATGAGTCATATTTGTCTACCCATCTTATTGAATATATAGTTTTAAACTTTTTAGGTTAATGAGAAACATGCTTCAGATAAGACATTATTTTTTAGAGTACTTAAAAAAAGACAAAATATATTTTGCCTCTGCAACCAGTCATGGTGCATAGCAGGTGGCAGTAGCCAAAATACAGAGAAAATCTCTATAACCTTTTTAACTCTACTTACCTAAAACTGGAAATAAAATCAATGGGGGGTTACAATACCCAAACCCTCCTCTCTGGTTCGCCAGTAGGTATGTAATATATAATATATGTTCATAATTATATTTATTTTGTCTAAATAATAGATGGTTTAAGACTAAAAAATAATTTAATACAAAATATTATTTGATATTTAGCTTATAATATTCAACTATTTATCTTCCAGAAAGTTTCCACTGTTGAAGACATAACATTTACTATGACAACAGGGAAAAATGTGCTTTATCATGGTCGATTAGATAAAATAATAGAAATAGTAAAAGAAGTATTCCAGCTTCATGGAGGAGTTTGGTTGTGCACTCCTTTATTAATGCCAGCATTAAATGCTGTGATAAACGAAAATACAGTTACAATGATGGCTCGTTGGGGTGGATTAACATGTATACCTCATAATCTTAGAATTTCATTTGCTAGATTCTTAGCTCATAATCCCACCATTTCCAATTTGAAACGGTACTCAATTGATAGAGTTTACAGACAAAGAAGAGTCTATGGAGTACATCCTCGTGAACTTTATGAGGCAGCATTTGATATTGTTAGTTCTTCTAAAGGTTAGAAATAAAAAGGAGATCAACATTTATGAGGTGTTATTATTGTATGTATATATTTATATATACATTTTTTTTTAGGAAATCTGATAGCAGAAGCAGAATTATTGTCAATTGCATCAGAAATTTTTCAAAAACTTAAAAATTTCAATCAAAACAACTGCATAATTCGTTTAAACCATATGTCATTAGTTCAAGGAATATTAATGTATTCTGGAATAGAAAGGGCACGTCATTTAGAAATTTGTAGATATTTTGCAAGATTTAAAGTAAATATATTCATATTTATTAATTTCATAATACATTTATGATTTTGATTTATGATTTGTAGCAAAAGGAGTTAACGCAAGAACAAATAGCAGAATTGGAACTTTTAGGATTTGCAAATCATCAAATAAATATAGCCATGAACTTTTTTTCAATGGAACACTCATTTGCTGATATGGTTGAAATATGTCGTAAAATAACAGTACGTAAATCAAAATGTGGTATTTTCTCTCGAGAAGGTTTACATCATATGGAAACTGTCATAAAACACATAGATTCATTAAACGTGAAAGTAAATTAAAATATTTTTTGAAAATATAATGATATGATATTCCAATTAAACCATGTTTTTAGCTTACAGTCGTTATCGCTCCTGGATTAATGAATATTATGCAATTTTATTCAGGATTTTTATTCGAAATAGTTTATTATAACAAAAGCAAGAAGAATGCCGCAGAATATGATGTATTAGCAGCTGGTGGTTGTTATGATAACCTAATTTCTTCATTTAGGTAACTTTTTAGTTATTTTTTTCCTATAGACTTAAATAAATACATTCGGATATTATCTCAGAAGAAATTTAGATGTCAATAATGATACAAAGCAATCAGCACTTGGTATAAGTTTCTCACTGGATAAACTTGCTGCATTATTTCCTACTGAATCATCAGAAATAGATGTAATATTATGTTCATCATGTAGTAATAGTATAATGACTGAAGAAAAATTAAATATTGCTAGAGACTTATGGAAAATGGGAATTAAAACACTGGTTTTAGATGTAGAACAAGTATAGTTATTTTAATTTTCGATATTTATTTTGAAAAAGAGCATAGTACTAAACCATACCATTTTAGACATTGGAACAAATTCAAGATTACTGTCAAGAATTATACGTTACTAATATTGTTATGTTAAAAGAAACCAAATCAGTGATATTAAGACGTTTAATGGAAGATAAGTTAGTAAAATTATATTTTAAATTGTTGAAATTGGTACTGAGCTATGCATTTAGATTTCAGGATAAAATAATGAGTGTGATTGAATTTTTGGAATTTATGCGTCGTAAAAATAGACAAAATAGTCTGACAAATATATTACCTCAAATTAATAGTTCTGTCAAAAATGATTCACGTTCTACTAGTGAAAATCAATATATTAATATAGTATTTATCATAGAAGAAAAATTGGTAACAACCATCAAACGGCGATATGAGAGTCAGGTACTTAATTATAAATTTTGTAATTTACTCCAAAAATAGTTTTAAAACATGTTTATATATATATATATATATATATATATAAAATTACACAATTCAAAAATATTTTTTTAATTTTTTTAGATTTCAAATGCTGTTTCAAAAACACTTCAAAAACTGTCACCAAAAGTACGCGTTGAAATACTAGCACTTAATGTTGATGCTGAACTAGTCAAAGCATTAGGAACATTGATGGATTTTTCAACTATTGAAAGTGATATTTCTATTTTAATAAAAAGGTAAAAATTAATAAAAAATTGATAAAATAACCAAATAATTTTTTAAATTTTTTTTATGTTTTCAGGTTTTCTCACCATAAAAAAGATTTAAATAAGGTATACAATTATATCATTGATACAAAACATAAAAACAGTGATACTGTTTTTGTATTTTATACATTAAGGGGAAACTTATTTAAATTAATGATTTGTTAATCATTTATAATTTTTTTTTTTAAAAAAATAAAACTTTTACAATTAATAATTTTTATAGTAGTTCTCAATTTAATTCTGAATTTAACACAAATCAAAATCATCCTTTTGGTCATAACACTACAAAGAATTATTAGAATTATAGCAAATATATTAATTTGAAATAAAAATAAATTAATAATACTATGGTTACAATAATACATAATTTAGATTGCATAAATGTATTAATTTTCATATTCTAGTAGTGCTGTTATTGAAACTTCAACAGGGTATAGAATGTGATTCAGGGATTCTTCTAGTTTTGATAAAAATGTTAAAGAATTAGTGTTATGTTTGCAAAATTATTGTTAAATACCTAATTAAAGTATTCTGAATAAATAATATGTTTCAATGAAAAATTTACAAAATTATAGAGTAACAGTAAAAAAAATTACATTTTAATAATAATTTATGTATATTTACTCTTTGTTTATTATATTTTAAAACGATAAATTATAGGAACGTTTTATACTTAAATATTTTATATTAGATAAATAAATATAACTATCTTTTAATTCCATATACCTATGATTATTACATTTGGATATATTTTTGTGTGTTTTTAAAATTGTAAATATGATTATTAAAATGAACTGATGTCATAATGTGACAAATATAACTTAGAATAATCTATAAATGTAAATGTATCTATTAAATTATCAATTGTACCCAGTGGCATAAGATGAATTGCTTGCATCCCTCGCAAACTTAGAAGAAAAATGCTTTTTAACTAATTATAAATTGATGTGAAGATATTTTTTTTTTAATTAAATTTAATTAATTTTTTTTTTAAGAATACTATTTATATTTATAAAATATTAGTTCTGTGTTAATTTTAAATTTTGAAAATTGTATTTTCTTGCTATAAGATTGGCGAATTTATCGATAATTTCTTCATATTTCTTCATATTCTCTTGTGATATTTTCATAATTTCAACATTAAATTCACACGTAGTGTGTACAGTTAGACAAAATCTACATATTTAAAAAAGTATAATGAAAAAACTTCGTTTTGAAAACATACAACTTTTACACAATTGTATGTCCCTTTGCAATTTACGAATCAATTAGTATATTATTATTTTTTTTGGAAAAATTATTAGCACATTATTAAGAATACACAACTCGTCTTAGATACAATAATATTGGATTGTTATTATTAACATAAATACTAGTGATGTTACGAACTGTTGGATTATCGAACCTAAAATTAAAAATTTTTAAACCGAACTTAACACTAAATGGTTCAGTTCAACATTTGAACCAGGAAAAACCTATGTTTATTTTCAGAAATACAAATTTTTAAATAATAACTATATTTTTAGATTTTATCATTATGTACTAGATATTGACTGTTAACTGATGTTGTTAGGTTGATGTTTACTGGTCCTTTTATATTTAATCGCTAATAAATGTATACGGGTTTGGGTTTTTTACGTAGGCATCTATTTTATACATGACCGTATCAGACTTCAACCAATGAGACCGCCAGACTATACTTTTATTCACTAAAATACATACATCTTTCTATTTTCATTAGTTTCAGGAATATTTCAAACTGCCACTTTTAATGCCAACATCAAATCAACTTGTACAGTAGGAAATAACCTCAGGTTATTTTAAAAATTTGGCGCCAGTGGCATTAAAATACTTTGGCATTTGTGCAACATCAGTTTGTAAGTAGTAGGTAGTAGGTAGGATGTTTTTTAAAGCTGTCCAAGTGGTAATATCCTGAAGACGGAGGCTGAGTCCAGAATCAGTTCAAAATTTTGTATTTTTACATGATAATATTTAAATAAAATTTAGTTAAAATCTTCTTTAAATTGATATGCTTATATTTTATTATATTTTGATTTATAATTTGTAATCATTATTATAAAATAATAGAGAAAATACTATGTATTTATACTTGTATTCAATATTATTAGATTCTAGAATTTTTCTTAGTTGTATTTAACAATTTTTCTTATTTTTATACTTAAGCTTAGTAATTTTTTTTTTTTTGCATTATTACCTAATGTTATGTACAGTATAATAATTATCTCTTTTTTTTATATATTAAATTTAGTATTAATACAAGAAATATAATGATATTTAAATAACCTTTACAATTTGAAGCTCAGTACTGAAATTGATTAAGAAAAAAAAAATTAGTTTGGTTCGGTTCAATTAAATATTTAAGAAGTTCGGTTGGGTTTGGGTTCATATCATTAATCAATAGTTCGGTTCAGGTCAGATTCTATAAATGTAGAATATGTTCGGTTCAATTCGGTTCGACCCTGATAATCAGGGTCTGTAACAACACCAATAAACACTAATAATTTAAATTAAAAATATATACATAATAGCTTTATAAATAATTACATTTTAAGCATGAACAAACGGGATAAAAAAAAGTATCATTGGAAATGATACATCTTACCATATAAGTATGTGTATAAGGAGTATATGATTCACATGTAGTAAGCCAAATAAAAAATTAAAATCTAATAATATTGTAATATATTGTAATACTATGGAGAATATTAGAATATTATGATAATACTAACATGTTTACTGTACAATAATAATTACTAATTTTTTATAATTTTATTTTCTACTTATTTCTAGTTAATTGAATTGTGTATAAATATTGTGTAGGAGGTAGTTGGGTAGTTTAATTGCATACAAATAAAAATATTTTATAGTAATTACCAAACACAACAAATTATCTAATAAAAAAAAAACTTTTGACACCTAACTTAAATATATATACACATATAGTTTTCTCATTAATACATATTACAAGAATAATATTTAGATTTTAATATACTTAAACATAGGGCTTAAAGTAAGTGGGAGGCGTAAGGAGACTCAGTCCTCTGCAACAATTTAACCTAACAATTAAAAAATGTCGTTCTCACTCTTTTGATTAAAATAACTGTCCACATTAAAAATTATTAATTATAAATTTACAATACAATTTTGAAATATAAATTATTTTATGGTTATCAATTATTTCATCTCATTGGTGCTTATATAGTTTCTGATAGTTACATTAAATAGGGTTCTATAAATAAAAAATTAACTTAGATTTAAAATTAATTACAGATTATATATATTATGACTAATCAGTAATTGTAATGAACGCTCAAAATACTACAAGGATCATGGTCCTCTTCTCTACAATTTTGTCACTGATTTTAAACCTTAACTTTACATAGATAGGTATATAAAGTAAGTTTACATAAATAAGTACCGGGTACATTTTTTTTATTCTTTTGTCAAAAGTATATATTACAGTAAAACAATTATACTAAAATTACAAATTTACGTACTCGTAAATACAGTAAAAAAAAAAAAAAAATTACAAAGTATCTAGATTAAGAAGTCAAAGGATTTGACAAAAATTATGATCGAGTGGATAACAATATTGAGGCGAGTACATATTGAGGAAGAAGGGGTAAGAATTAAGAGAGAGCTTAAATAAATATTAAGGAAAACTATTATATATTACTATATTTAATACAATTACTCAATATAACTATTAATTATCTATGATTTGTATTTACACAAGTGCGTAAATTAGTTCGTCCAATAAGTTTTAAGATTGTTTTTATAAATCTAATAATACTAGCGTTATATTAATGATATTCTGGGTATTTATTAGTACTACCTACCTATATAAAAATTGTTCGGATCATTTGCAACGGTTCAATTGCAGTTAGGAATTGTTTATATCAAAGTAACTTGCAATTGCAGTGCAACTGCAACGCAACTGTACACACCAAAATTAATGAACATGTTCTCACCGGTTACAACGCGATCGAAGTGATCCAACTGCATGAAACTTATCTGAAACCGATTAGAAGCAACTCGACATGCACGGTTTTGTCCCAGTTTCATAATAATTACCACAGAATCACCATACCAGGCCCGTGTGCAGGAATTTTCCAAAGGAGATGTTCAAAATTATATACAGGTATATTATATTATGTAAAAATTCAATAAAAAAAAAAAAAGTTGGATTATCCAAAATTAAAAATATCAATATCGAAAATCAGTAAATGCGAACAGATATCTACACAGCTTGAAGAGTCGACTTGTCAGTGAAAATACGTTCTATCGATGGCTGCATTTACAATAATATTCGACGATAGTGTGGATGAACCCAAAATCGCTTTTTGTTGTGTTTTTTTTTTTTTTAAGTATAAATATGCAATAACAACGATGAAGACATATAAAATTACTGAAAATTCCAAATACTGACTAATCGACTTGAGATGGATTGGGCAAAAGCGAAACTGAACAGCATTACCAAAAACAATTACTTCAATGAGAACACTTACCGTAATGCAATTTAAATCCGATTGTAATCCAACGAGTTGCATAATCGAGTTTTGGATGCAAGTTGCTTTGGTGAGAACAATGTTTTAGTGTTAATATTGTGCGGTGTGCGCGGGTATAAGTTTGAAATTGAAAAATATTCCGAATGATGTTTGGCGATTAAATTTTGTAACGGAAACGAGCGATTGTAAAGTCCACCGATTTTCAGGTAGTTGATTTGAGGGTCAGATTTATTATATGTAAATTCCACCTGTACCTTTTATCTCATCTATTCTCAGCTGCATCTGTTGTTTATGTTGTCCATGTTGTGCCATTTACAAACGTAGGCAACCTGGCAGTTGTGTTTAAAAATATATTACTGCAGGGGTACTAATTCAATCACTTCCAGCCACTTGTTGCCCACGGAACATATGAAATATAAGAAATCGTCCTCGGCGAGTCTGTTATGTCCCGTGCTAGTGTATTTCGTTGGTATAAACAGATTTCGTCGGGTTTTGGGGAGTAAATAAAATAAAAGAAAAAAGCCGAAAACCTTACACAACGAAAATGGACGAAAACATCGTTGGTATCGAAGCTGTGTTGAAAGAATATCGAAGTGAAAGTTGCAAATTAGTTCAGGAGCTTACCGGTATTCTTAAAATCATCGTTCAACAAATTATCAAGAATGATTTCTAAAAGAGGAAAATCTGCGAGCATTTCAACCACATGTTCTGAGTTAACTCTTTTCTCAAAATTAAAAATTGATTTGAAATTAAATTATTTTGCAACGATTATAGACATCGGAAAAGCCGTTACGAGGAGGTTGAACAATATTTCAGAAGATTTTTAAGAGCTATGGAAAATTTAAAAAACGTGCCAATAAGTATATACATTATACTGAATTATTATTTTGAATTATTTTGAAAAAAAATGTATTGAAAAAGTGTAAGCAATTTTTTTATATGTCCCGTAGCCACAAAACTTATGGAACGCACTGTGTACAGTGCTGTAAAAACCGGGTGCGAAGAGTGTGCATTGCATACAGGCCCTGGGTCTCATAGTATATTATGAGGATTCAAAAGGTCAAATGCTCAAAAATGTTAAATGATAACGGGCCAAAAGATTTTGATTTGCACCCAAGCTTCGAGTAGTTTGGTTACGGCACTGACTATAATTATATTAAGCAAAAATTATCATTTTACTGATCACATATTATCAGAATTCGTATGATGTGTATTTATTTATTTTTCATCAGTACCTATACTCAGTTATTTTGTAGAAAAATTTTACGAATGAATTATTCGCTGCAGGAAGAATGAGGTGCGATATTAAAACAAGTACGAACATTTCGGACTGCCTGTTTCTAGGTATTATTTAATATATTTTACCAACATTAAATGTTAGTCGGATAACGTTGAGTACATCCAACTCGAGTTACTTATAAATTTACAACCAAAACCAAATTATTTCCAACTCGAGTTACTTATAAATTATTGATCAAAACAAAATCGGCATGAAGGAATTTTAATTAAATTTTAGCACAAGGCATGCATATATATATATATATATATATAAATCGTTTTAGGATCTAAAGTTTCGTGTTATATTCTGTGACCAAAAACTTGGCCGGATACGTTTTTTTAAAAATTCGTGGAAGTCATTTGACTAAAAACACACGCAGTGCACTGAATTAATACGGTAGTAGATTGGATGTAACATCAAGTTGTCAAAATCAAAATAACATCGTTGTACGATCGAACTCGAATTACTTATAAATTCATAATTGAATGGAGGGATAGCATTTGTGCACAATTAAGACCATTCTATCGGAATTCGGCAACCTACTAAACTCTTATTTACTGATAAATTCAGATACAAAGAGAAAAATTTAATGTATATGTATGTATGTTGTAAAGATGCACGCAATTGTACTTCATTTCATCATATACTATAGGTCGAATGCTGGTTGAATTTTCACAATATGTCTTTAATAAGTATGTAGAGTGTTTACGATGTCTTGTCTCGGAAGAGGCTGTGTGTTTCCAATGTGAACAGTGTCACAAAACTGCAATTTCAATTCTAAAGAAATCATAATAAGTATTACATTAGATGTATAACTTTATCTATTAGCTTGGTGTGAAAATTATTAACAATTTTTCTCGTTTTATATTATTTCTACCACTTAGTGTAAGCATAAATTATCTTTATTTCATAAAAACAGTACAAATGTTAAATTTATAATTATAATTTGGTTAAATTATATTTTAGTGTTTCATCAATTAATAAAATTCTTTAAAATAAAAAGTTAAAATACACTCCTTAAAAGTTAAATAAGTTTTATCATAAATCCAATATTAATAAACAAAAATATTTTAAATCACGTATTTTAATAATTAAATAACGAACATTAAATAAATTATCCACATTTTAATTTACATTATCTTATAACTTTTGCATAAATTATTAGATATTTTAATTATGTTTATTATTATAATATTACCTAAACAAAAATATTTTTTATTTAAATTTCGTATTAAAGTATTCCTTTTTTCAATTTATTTATATATTAATTTACGAGTATCAACCATTTAATAATTTTATTTTTTATTATTTTATTATTAATTTTTATTTATTTGTTATTACTCCAATGTCATAAAAAAAAATGAAAGCTAGTATTATGGTTGTATTGTTATTGAATATTGAAATGTGAGAAAATATAAAAGAAAATTATTTTTAATAGATTAAACCTATTGTACGGGGACTCACATATTAGGATTTGTCGTATGATAGATTTTATGCACGTTCAAACTTAATTTCGTCGTACTACATGTCTTATAACAATACCACAAACGTTATAATAATAGTTGGTGAAATCGTATTAAATAAAGTAGCACAATCTATCGTACGATTGATTGTACCGTGTATGTCGCGTTTAATGTTTGGAAAAATAATTTAATTACATTAAACCAATTAGATAGGTATATTTATGTATATCTTATGTATACCATTTCACTTGATAAATAATTTAAAAACGTTATAACTATGTTTGAATTAGACTTTTATTTGCTAATTAAATTATAAACATTAGTGAAATATATTTGAATTTATATTTTTATATTTTAGGTACCTATATTGTTTATTATTAATATTATATTATACTTTAGACTTAATCTAGATACAAATAACTTTTATTTTTCATAACGATGGTGAATTTTTATATGAAAATAATGAAACAAATTATTGCGATGTTATTAACATTATATAGTTATGAAACTAGAACAATCAAATTAAATTTGTTCAATCCAACAACATACTTATTAAATAGAAATCTTTGCAGCTCAGACATTGGATCGTATCTTTTTGTTATTTCAAAATCAGAAGAAGTAACAAAGGTTTTTACTCTATATTATTTTACTCTATAACTTGCGCTTGTTAAGACCTTAATTAAAATATTATAGAATTAATGACATTTATAGTTTAAACCATTCTCATTACAAAAATCGAACATGAATTTATGGAAGTGGTAATTTCATGATGGGGGTAGATTTAATGCACAGTATCACAGGGAAAACAAAAAGCATGTTCCAGTATTCACCATACCAGATGGGGGTCACTGTCTTTAAATAACAACATCCAAAAGAAATAGGAATGAAAACAAGAGTTCTTATGAAGTTACTGAATTAGGTTTTCATGTTTTGTGAATTCGCAGTTATTGGCATATTAACATATTAGTATTGTTAAAATATAAAAACAAATGTATAAATAATGAAAAATAGAATTGGTTTAAAGAAAACAACATTGAGATTATAAAAGATGATCTATTTATTGTTGGTTATAAATAATTATTTTAGTGAGTACGAATATAACTATGCTAAAAAAGGGGCAATAGAAAGAATAAAAGTGGAGGAAATATTTCTGTAGATAACATTGGTTTAAAACAACTTTTTTCTAAACATATACCAATTGGTGCCAAAATAATTTACTATTTAATACATAATTTAGTACAAAGGGCTTAGCCCATATATTCTAATAAATAAATAAAAAGAAAAATATCTGAATATAAGATCATAAAAATTTCATACCATAACATTTTTAGATTCTTAACGGAGTGATGGAATCTATTAGTTTTACAATGATGTGTGTTTTTTTTTTATTTTTTTATTTTTTTTTTATTTATTTTTTTTAATTTAATTTTTTTTTTTGTGTCTGACGACACCTTTTTTGGCAGTAAAAATGCTTCGATTTGCTTAAGCAGCAACTTTTCTGAAAGGAAAGTGAATGTAGATGGTACTTTGGCTAGTCTAAAATCCAACTTTTCAATACTTTTTAAAAAAATCGAAAAAAACGATAAAAAAATTACGAAAAAAATGGGAAATTTTACGTAAAATCACGTTTTTACAAATTACATTTTTTTAAAATACTCTAACTCAAAAACCAAAAATCGCAACAACTTGAAATATTCACCAAATCTTTATATTAGCGTTCTCTATACATGGTTAAGTTTTCAAAATATTTTGACATATTTTGACTTATTTATAGACTTATTTAAATTTTCGATTTTTGTAAAATTTTTGTTTTTAAACATCTATAAAATTTAATTGGTTGACCGAAAAGTCTTGAAAATTTAATACAAGGTTTATAATAAGTTTAACTTATCGTAACTAAAAAATTTTGGAGATCGTTTCACTCAAATTGTCGCTGTATGCAACTGCCAACCCATTCTAATTGAAAAACATATTTATCGTTTCAAAATAAAATATACATTTTACAATATTTATAAATAACAATGTATTATATCCTAGACAAACATATTAACTCCGTTCAGAATCGTTATTCGTATACAATGATATCTATCATTGCATTCAAATTTAACAAATCCATTGTAATAATGACCTATCCTATAAATGACGTGCACTCTACCCCCAACTGTACAGCAGAGGGAGGCCCATCCGGTTTTTACTTGCTTAGTTTGCATTAAATTTTTCTATCGAAGTAAAAAATTGTTTTTTCTTATTAATTACATTTTAAACATTAAAATAATATAAAATAAAATTTAAAATTTTTTAAATGGTTAATATTTGTAAATAATATATAAATAAATAAACAAATAGTTTATATATTACATTTTTAGTTTTATTTGTATTATTTTATGGAAAGATTCCCACAAATTATCATGAATTTTGTTATCTTGTAACATTTTAATAAATAGTTAATGTGATTTAGTTTACTTAATAGCTCATAGTTTTAAATATTTGCATTCTATCAAATACTTTTTGAGTATAAACAATTATTATTGACAATTTACTAACTTTTGTTGTATTTTATTATTAATTATTTTTGTAATTCAATATAATAATCGATCCAAATTTAATTCAATATTATTGTTAATTAATAAAAATGATATATTTTTAGTATTCAAAAATAGATATAAGTGATTGTTTCTAATAAATTAAAAATCGAATAAATTGTTCAATGATAAAACTAACGATCATTTTTGTGTATCTGATTTTCGTGGGTTTGATATATGTTATAAAATATTTTATTTAATCTACAACAGTAAAATAATATATAGAAGTAGGTTAAAAAAAAATTTAATTAATTTTTCAGATCAACGAAAACTTATAGATCCACTCCTATTTTCAGTTATTATATCAATATAAAACTAAAAATAATTATTTTTTATAAAATCTTTAGATAGTATAACAATAATTTTATTCAGATAATTTTACATAACAACTAAGAACTTATACAACGCGTTAATGTTAAGTTAAATAAATATTTTACCTCAGGCCAGCAGAATTATATTGTTTTTATTTCTTCTGTTATCGTCTAAAATCGATTTTCGCCAAACGTTTCCTGCAAGCAAAACATTAGATACATAATAATATTGTAGACAGGAGACAAGTTTACATATTTGCACAAAGTAATATTAATTTAATTAAATTACTAGAAATGTTTATTGTTTTTATTGCTATAATTATGCTTCCCTAGAATTACCTATTTTTTTTCAATACCCGGCATTGAATATTCATAAAACAAAACAAAATGGACTGTTAGCAATCTGGCTGTTCGATAATCCGGTACGTCCAGTAATCTAGCCATTTTATACTAATTGAATCCCTATACCTGAACGGGAAAAAAGTAATATACTAATTGAGTCCGGGGTTAGAAAATTAATAGTATACTAATTGAGTCCTATGACTATTTTGAGTAAAATATAAAATCAAATGTCCTTAGTCCAGACGCAACGGAGATTATGACGCACGACATTAAAATATGTTATTTTCATTCTTATGTCTTATTAATGTGTGCCTCATTTACGCTACATAACATAATTAATTAAACGATATACGTACATAGGTACAAATAGGTTAGTATATATAATTTAGGTACTATTTAGTATATAATACGGTAGGTACATAAAATATAAAATAAATTACCGCAGCTTGTATAATGTATCTTATCGGTTTTGTCGTAGATTGAATAATGTTAAATTTTTTCTTGTCGCAGTTTACACATTGACTTATAGAAAAAAGTTAATTTTGTCACAGTTTACCATCTCCCTTAAAAGAAATCGAGGATCATATGCAGCTATTGCAACCAAAACAATAACTAGTTTTGATGATTATCCTATACATTTTTACCAATATAAAAAAATTGTATTTTATCATTACCTATATATATATATATATATATTTAATTATACATAGATTATTCATATTATATTATATCTTTACATTATTAGATTATAAAATATTAAAAAAAATTAAAATATTAATCATAATCGTAGAATTGTTTGTTAGACTGTAAAAATCGGAAGGAAAATATTTATTTTTTTTAAATTTAACGGGACTTAGTGTTAAAACATGGGTTTAATTAGTATTATACCTATAATTTCACGATACTTAATTGGTATACACCTTAAAAAAACCCAGGACTTCATTCGTCATAAAAGTGTATATTAGGTCTCAGTTCATATATAGCCAATTGAGCAGTATTTTATCTTAAAATACAACAACAAAAAAAAACAAATTGATAGGTAATATTTTTTTAAGCCTGTACCCTTAAAAGATTAATTTACAGTATGTCATAAATTGTAATGTAATTATGTATTATTTATAAGTTTTAAATTTAAGTTTTTCAATAAATAAAAATGCGTTCTTTTGTAAAATTCCATTAATCCAGCGTTTTTGTTAATCCAACAGTCTTCTGGTTTGATACTACGGATTATCAATAATCTACTGTGTTTGATACATTGTCGATCATATAAGATCATTATGCTTTTCATAATATGTACCTATACAGATTTGAGTTAAATTTTAACCGGTTTTTTCAGACATCGATAATTTTATAAAAAATATTTAGTTTATCTTAGGTACTTATACTATGCTATAATTACCATACAGCATACCTTGATAACTATTTTAGTTCACACGAAAAACTGATTTTCTTTACGTATAGCATTGGTGTCACGGAAAAAAAATTTTTTTCAAAAACGTGGTGACGATCCACCATGACTGTCGTTTACCGACAATTTTACAACAATGATCCGATAGAAAAAGTCCATTATCACATAAATCCACATTAAATCCTAATTACTACATATTTTATTATATCATAATAAAATAATTCATATATAACCGGTTCTGTTTAGAACTCGCGTGCCACCCTGGTATATTTATACTGCTATCGTTTTTGACTTAGAAGTCCGCAGTCGGGACGCACATGCGTGACTGCATGTAATTACTCCTCGTAATTAGAGCCCTCACCGTCCGCAGGTATTTCGTAAGTATATTAAACCTGTATTATAAGAAGTGACAGAGGTATAATCGCACACGTGTCTCGTTGACAATTTGTATTGGTTAGAATTGATTTAAAACGTGTATATATCACACGGCAATTTGGTATGTACTAAAAACTACCCATGAATTATATAATTTATATGACCCCGATTGATAAGATATAATTATATTAAAGGTACTTTATAAAACGTGCAGTTATAGTTAATTTATCTCATATCTCGTTTATTTTTTTATTTTTTCGTTTGAAAATATATTAAAATTGAAGGTGATTCGAAATTATAATTTGCTCTATACTATGACCTATTTGTATAATAATATAATACTGTAGCTACAGTTTCGATCATATTAGATTTTCAGGGCCCCGAGCTGGACAATTCTAACATTTAAAACCATTTCAGAATGAAAACCATACACTAGTATACATTTATATAATTTAGTTTGTTAAATAATGGCTAGCTTAAATAATTTATTTAATAAAATTGACCTATTCATTACGTATAGTTATATCTAGGGCAGAGGACTTGTAGCTCTAAAAAATCACTAAATATGCACTTAAATATACAAAATATGCATTCAAAATATGTACTTCAAAATACAAAATATGCATTTTAAAATGAATATTTTTGAACAAAAAATAATAATTTTTCTTTACAATTAATTATTTGAATTACAACAACAGCCGACATGTGTCCCCGTGGCCCGTATAGATATTTTGTGCTTATCTGTCTATAGAAATAATTAATAACACGACAATCAATCTAATCGGCCACTCTCGAGAGTCGAGACGAGTTTCTAGGAAAACATGCGTCTGGGAAAAGTCAATAACCATATTAATATTATGATCAAAATTTAAAATTATAAATTCAACGTTAATTTGGTTGTATAAATAAATAAAAACGTCGATGAAAAAATATTGGTAAAATGATAAATTATTTTAAATATGCATCTAAAAGTATAAAATGGAAGAAATATGTGTTAAAAACCAAAAAAACGCAAAATATGCATTTAAATGCACAATCAAATTTCAAAACTAGCTTTGTGAAAGCATGAAATGTATTTATTTCTTACTCTGCTATTTTTGTGACTGTGCAAACAAATATGACATGCTATAAGTCCACTGCCCTAGTTATTACTTTCATTACATTCATTCGGTGAACATTTTCACTATTCATTCAATAAATCATATGTATAAATAACTTAAGCTCATTGGCGCAACTAGGGGGTGCACAGGGGAATTGTGCACCCCCAAGTTTAAAATGTACACCCCCAAAAAGTATAAGCCTTTTTCCAAAAAATGTGTAGGTACCATAATGTATATTGAGAAAAAATAGTTCTTCACTATTTGTGCACCCCAAAATTATTGGTCTAGTTGCGCCTATGCTTAAGCTCATTGTAGGTATACAGATTGTTATATGCTTAGACTATATTTCAGTGATAGTTTGCACATCATGCACAACCCATGACATAATATCAAAATATGTATAAGTATATTAATAAACTTACCTACTAAATTGAAAATTTACTTCTATATATTAATCAATTGGTTTTGAAATAAATATTAAATTAACCAAATTCTGTTATGAAAAATAAGCTATAATTTATAGTTGAAACATTACTGAGAAAGAATAAATAGTAATAATTCAGTTTAAAAGTGTGAATGTTCTAAAAAATATATAAGACAAAATAAAATAATTTAAATGAAATAAATTTACATTTTAAAGAACATGATGCAAATTATAATAGGGGCTTTTAGTATTTGATACTTTTCAGCTTGTATAATTTTATAAGTAGGGTTCAGATTAGAAATTATTATAATTAATAAAAAAATTTCAGTTGATTTAACTAATTTGTAAAAAAAAAAAAAAATCACTACCATGTACTTAAATAAACTGTTATATACTATTTTCAGAAAAAAGTAGACGCTTTGGATTTAATATATATTTGTGCATGGAGAATATTCTTTCTACGTTAATGGGGCGTATTTCATACATAAAAAATTATCATTATTAAGATTATTACTTAATAAATCGTCATCGTTTGTTTCTCCAAAAAATATTTATTTTTTTTATGTTTTTCCATAAAATAATTTTTCATAACAAATACTTTATCAATATCACCAATTATAAATTCCATTAAGACTAATTTTAAATATAACATCGACAATGCGTCATATTTATCAGTTCTTATCGATTTGTTTCGTTGATATGTATAAAAAACCAACAGATAAATTGATAATTAAACACATACAAATTAAAAAAAGAAATAAGTACCTATAAAAATAATATAAAATATAAAAGGTAAAAAAATCAAAAAAAAAATTTGTTCAGCCAATATCTTAGAAATTAAATATAACACTTTAATTAAATTTATTTTAAAATTATTATAAAAAAAATTTTTTTTTCAAGTCCGAACTTTAGTTATAAGGAAGAGGACTTTTATAATTTCAATATATAACTAATGAGGACTGTCAACGAGAGTGCCAGTGTAGTACATACCCTTAACATCCCTTTCCACCTTTCAAAAAACACTGAATTCATCATCTTGTCTTACTACAATTTTGAGATAAATAAAATTATAAATGTTTGTAATTATTCATTGTTTTTTTTCACTCTATATAAATGTTGATTATTTTACGACACTGTCAAACGTTGTTTTTTTACATAATGTAATATTTATACATTATGCATACCTGTGAATTTTTAAGCTTTATCTACTATTTTAATATCACTTTCATCGTTCACAATTTTTTTGTAAATTTATATAATTTATTTTAAAATTATTTTTGTATTCTGTAAAATAACTTTCACTATATAACACATAAATAAATATTGAATTATGACACTAAATTAATATTTTTTTATAAATTTAAGAAAAAATACATTTTACTTACTCTTAATAACAAAAATGTACGTACATTTATAAAATCAGCAATTCAGTTCCATCGTTCAAATTTTGAATATTGAATAACAAAAATGAACTATGATATTATGTTTCAAGTAATTTCAATTGAACAAAAAAATTGTACTTCATATGTATTGATGCACTGAGCGCACGATTACTATTAAACTACCAATATTATATACTCGTAATGATTGTAATTCAGATATCATTCGATTTCAAGTTCCAATCATTTTGTTTCATATTTACAAGATTTTGGAAATAACGTTTAAAATTAAGTACGGCGCATTTTCAAACACTACAATATCTGTTGTTATCGGTGCTGACAGAGATTACCAAAATTGATTTTTAGGTGTATATTATGTCTTCATAATGCGTTCAATTTTCCAATCGCAGGTCATTTTTGATACAAATTACTTAAGTCCAAAAATGGACCTTCCTTCACTGTTACGAATTTCTTATTCGTGCAAACTAATAAGTATATTTGGATTGTAGGACACGTGCGATGGCAGTAGTTTTTGAAAATTTAAATAGAATACATTTCGGCTAGGTTGTAACCTCGATTAATGTAATTGGGATTTTTAAAAAATGTATAAATAAAATAAAATAAGAAAAATAATAAGACCAATTTTTAAAGTAGGTAAGATTCAAGTATTTTTTTGACATTTTATGTCTTTTCTTTGACACATAGAATCGAAAAGCGTTACCGAAAAACCGTTACATATCATTCCTTAGAAACACCCCTTAGCAACCATCTCCCAGTAACATTCTAATATTTATATATTTAAATAATAAAAAAGAGAAAATAATTTATTACAGTGGCGGCTATCTTATGACTTGTAAGTAATCAAAAAGCGTTATATATCATTCCTTAGCAACACCCCTTAGCAACCGTCTCCTAGCAACATTCTAATATTTATATATTTTTATAATGTTTATAATATAATATAATATTATATATATATATATATATATATATATATATATATATATATATATATATATATATATATATATATATAGTTATAAAATAAAAATAAATGTATACTTACTCATATTACTAATAGCAATCGTGTCTTTATTTTTTATTAATTACCCTATAAATATAATCTATATATATATAGTTATGTGCTACATATGATGACAAGGACGGCAAAGACATAAAATGTGGTACTTCATTGCAGACTCGTATGCAATATGGATTTTATAATATTATTGTTTTGTTTATTAATTACATTCAGTAATAGTAAAATACAATTTTTCACAGTGTTTTTACATTGTTACCTCTACTAATATAAAAGTGTTTTTATCAAAGTCACAGTAATTGACTAAATAAAAGAGGGCTTAATATCAAACAAAATCACTTTATATAATATAATATTCAAAAAAGAATCATTTAATTTTGTATCAATAAAAATATCCCTTTATAATATGTACCCATTACCTATTCGTTTTTACTTCTTAAGTAAATTTTGAAATATTTATAGAAATTGGAAATCAAGATTTGATCATTTATATTCTTATATGCCCTTCCAATAATCAAATTAACCAAAGTAAAAATACGATTATAATCATTAATGATAGGGATAGTTGGACATAAAAGGTATATAATACAGTAAATAATAATTAATGATCTATACAATTTGTGTGCATGATATTTTATAATCATAAGACTATATTATATTTGAGAAGAGATGCAGTTTTGACGAGTACTAATCAAAATTACGAAAATAAAAATTATGTGTTGTTAAAATACTTAAACAGTGAAAAGTAGAAAATATACTTTTGGTTTTCGGATCGAATAATGGATAAATTGATAAGTGGTGTGAAGTCGTTATCGAGTCGTATCCTGGTGATTCTGTGTAGTCGCCATGTAACATGTATCAGATATAATGAAACTAAAATTATCGTGACATCAAAATGAATACCTACTGTACTAAATAGTATCATATATTTGTTTCAATTCTCGTTTGAATAAAAAATATACATAAAAATGTATAATCCTAATCGTTTTGTTAAAATTTTGATTCAACATCTTAATGAGATTATAAGGAATTCCAGTTGTGAACTTAATAATAATTTGTCTTATAAAATGATTTAGTGATTGGTGGCATTTTTAAACCGGGTCAACTTTCTTTCATCAATTATCTATTTATATATAAATTTTAAAATGTTTTAATTAATATCGTTAGATATATATATCTAACGATATTAATTAAAGAGTATGATATTAAATTTAATGATATAAATGTACATCAACATTGTAAATAATGAAAGTGATACTTTATGTTCACCATTACTTCATATTTCTTCACAAACAAAATGTATACGAAAAATCATTTTAAGTTTCCAAAACAAAAAACTGAATACAAATAATTAAATTTACCATTGAATATCAATTACGTTAACTTTAATATTTATGTAAAATATGTTTGTATACTGTGATTTACTGATTCGCCCTAATTAAAGTATAAAGCAGTGAATCATATTCGTAACATAATTTTATAACATAAAATTCAAAATGATACATAAAAATAAAAATTTAACATTGGGCAAGTTTCATTTGTACATAATTAATATAATTATTTAACACCACAAAGGCAAACATAAAATTATGCTAATTTAAATTAGTAAATAATACCATTTTCATCATTCTTAATGCCAAATTCAATAACATATTACTTTGCTTTAAATAATATTTATAATACATGATGATATCAAATGTGAAACATGTGTATCATTATTACGACTTACAAAATTATATTTCTTAGCCTTGTCATTATTAAACTGATAAAATGCAATATAAGAAAAACAATGACGATTAAAAGACAAATAACTGCGAGATTATACGATAATAAATTTATCGAAATTGAACGTCTAATCCATCCCGATAACATTTGATTAGGTACATGTACACATACATGGATTATATCTTAATCAGAGTTAGAAATATATTTTTAAAATGGTTTGATTTGATTCTATTGAAATGCATCCAAAATTGAACTAAATTTTAAATTAAACTACGCAATTTCGGTATCCTGTTCATTCGACTGAAAATAATTTCTTAAACGCTCTTCGTTTAGCCCTACCAAAAATTCAATAATCGTTGTCAGTTCAACTGAATAGTTATATTGTAACAAAATCCGTCTCGTATCGGTGCAATCATCACAAATCATGACAAATAATATTATGATCAGACCATGGAGAGTTTTTCTATATAAGGGACATGCTAAAAAGTTGATAATGTTATATATACTCTTATATGGTATAGTTACCGAACTATGAAATAGTTAATTAGGCTTACGACTGGTTAGAAACCAAATTTATTGGATTTACTGTGTAATTTGTGGTAGGTACAAAGCAAACGACATAATGCATGAACCTATACAACATGTTCCAAAACTGCACAATTCCAACGGAAACGTGAAGTATTGTCACGTGATATTATGTAAACGTATACACCGTAAAAACAGGGAAACAGGGAATCGAACTATGTTATTAACAATGTAAACTATCAGTCTCGGTGGAATAAAATCGACTTACATAAAAAACATTTATTACCACTGTTACTAAATATTAAAAAATTGTATCATTGTTTGTGCATATGTCTTAATATACGCCTATAAAATTTCTAATTTATATTGTTACTATATAATTTTGGTTCTTATCATATGAGTATATTTTATAATAAGTATGCATTTATGCTACAAAAATTTAAAACAACTAAACTTAATTTGAGGGAAAAAGAAAAAAAAATGACGACAAATACATAACCAAACACATATTATCAAAATTACATTTTGGTTCTAGATTTCTGATTACTGTGTTACACTAACATATAAGTAAATAAAATGGAAGATACACCATGCGTGAATCAGCTTACCCCCCCCCTCCAAAATCCCTAAAATAGATTTTTAATATATTGGGTTTTCGATTATTTTTGTGGTTCATTACAACTGTTAATTAGAGTATTATAAAATTACGAAAAATAAAATAATATTATTTCACATTTATTATATAGTGACTGCAATTGAGAAAGTGTCAATACAGCAGCTTATTCTCCTTATATTATATCAACAAAGATTGAGGGAGAATTTAAACTCATAGAAAGTTCTTTATTGTTAAATCCTAAGTTTAAAAATATAAATTCTGCTCATGAAACGTTAAACAATATTGATTCAGATTACTATTCAATATTTACATAATTTATTAAAATATTAGTTACACTGCCTATTTCTGTTGCAACAGCAGAAAGAAGCTTTTCCTCATTACGGTTACTTAAAACTTGGTTAAGGGCTAGAATGACAGAAGAACGATTTACTGGATTTGCACTTATGAATATATTACATAAAGATATTAGTATCGACAATGAAAATATTATAAATAGATTTTCTAAAGAAAACTCGATTTTGTATTGTAAAAATTTAGGTATTTTTTATTTATAGGTACTACCTACCAATTATGCAAAAAATTTTAATTTCTACTAATATTTTGTTATTAATAACAAAAAATTGTTTTGTAAACTATTGTTGTTTATTTTTCTTAGTATACTTTATATTTCAAGTACTTAAAAATAATTACTTGAGAATGTTTTTTTTATTCAATTTTTTATTTTATATATTCTTGAAGGCTATGGCTAATCTTTGTTGCTTTTACGTATTATTTTACAATTTAGGCAGCTTAGTCGTAAGTATAAGAACAATTTATTTTGCGTAAAAAAATGCTGGATCCACCCCAGAGATATAAGAATTTTTTTAACTAAGTTATAAAACGATTTCAGTACGCTTACATTTCCTTATTTTTTCTGTATTATTTAAAAAAAATGTATAACTTATTCCTGTATTCTAATATTCTATAATCTTGATTTAAATATTTTTGTCTCATAGAAAGTATATCATTTATAATTGGTATATGTTTATTTTTTGTTTGCATTCTTGCATGAAATTATTAATTTAAAATAATTAATAAAAACATTACAATTTATGAAGAATTACAATGATTCATGATGCTGACGCATAATACAATTAGGTGCTGTATCAATTTATAATTATTATATTTCATTATTATAGTGGATCATTACGATGTACGGTATACTTAAAATGTAACTTAATACGTTCCGTTTTGAACGGGACAGTCCCGTTTATCGTATCTTTACCCCGTTGTCCCCTGAGGAATATTCGGGATACTAAAATGTTCCTTTTTCAGAAAATAGTAAAAAATAATGATAGTAAATTTTAATGTATTGATGAATTATTTTTTTTATTATTTTTAACTAGTATGTGCATACAACGTTCATGCACTATATTTATACACTGTATACCTGCATGGTTGACGGTGTCGAATTACGATGGCCAATGGCAGAATAGAATATGTATGGTGTATTAGGATAGATAACTACACTAATAAAATATATAATATAATATATAAATACCGTAATATCAGCTCAAACAGAAAATTATTTTTCGTAGATCATTATTTCAGTGTTACAGTAATCGTTGACCGTTTCTTTACGTAGACGCTTTTTATATCTTTTCATATAAAAAAAAAAAGTTGTTTAAAATAAAAATGAGTTACTTATTAATAAGTGTAATCAATTAATTAAATTTTCTTGTTTCTTAAAAGTATAATAATACTTAATTTTGTTAATAATTATTAAATAAAAAAAATTGTTTTTTTATATTTATTTAATTCAAATTATGAAGATATTTTTATTCTGTTTGTCCATTTTTACTAGAAAAATATATGGTCACCTTAAGCTGCACCCATTCTAAAGCAACATTCTAAGCAACACAATTTCTACAAAGTTGGCAAAAAAATTTTATTTCCACATCGGATGCAATAAATATCAAATAATGTTGAGAAATATTGTTGATAACGATATTTTTAAATTTTTGTTTGCTGGTTTTATTGACAACATTTATAGTGTTATCAATTATTAGCATGTAACTAATTAGTTACCTTAGCTCACCAGATAATGGATCCATATCATTATTGTTAAGATTATTCAGTATATTTGTTCCATTAATAGTTTATCTACGCTGGAGAATAGGATGAACCTAAAATCTCTTCTAAAAGAACTTAAAAAAATTGTGCAAGCTACTGCAACTACTATGTCCGTTTGGTTGAACATCTCGCTGAATACTAAAATGTGGTCAATAATGTTTTTTTGATCTGGACGTTTAAGTTTTTTCTTATTATAAACAACTTTGTTTGAAAAAATTATCAAAAATAGTTAACAACTAAGTTGTCGTATTAGGAAAAACGGTAATGGTTTAGTTGACACCCGCCAACCCACGCATTCTCCCGCCACTCAGGTTTAGTTGACGCCCGCCACTAGGTATTTAAAAATAATAATAATAACACAAAAAATAAAAAAATATTTAATATAATTTTATTATAAAATAATTGTTAAAATTATAATTAAATAAACTTATGCAGGTAGACAAAATTCGAATACATATTTTAATTTTCCTTAAACGGATCACGTCCATTTAATTTAGTGCGCTACATAAACTCTATCAAATATGAATCGAGAGAGTTTATCTTAGTCCCTCATTCTTCTTGTTTTCCAATTTAGCACTTCCCCATATCCTATCAAGATTCTGGGTATGAACTCTACTTATAGGATCCACAAAATTATATTTGCGATTTTCTGTTAAGTGATTATAATCTCCGATTTTTTGGACATATTTCTCAAATATAATTGTTTCAATATATTACAGTAGCTTTGCTCAGTTCAAATTCACGTTTACAAAAGTCCACCGATGTAAGTTCATGAGCCCAACCATAAATAAAGTGAACAATAGTTGGTAATTTTACCTTTGTACTTTGTAACCAATTATTGGTCTTAACACCTTTGTCTTTTCGACATGATCTAAATGACATTGTCACCGACACTTTTTTATATCTAAAACTATTTTATGTCCATTGTCACAAACTTCAGTCGTATGAATAATATTTACATTTTGCAAAAAAAAATATTTCCCATAAATTATCATGTACGTCACTATAAATTTGTCAAAAATTCATGTCTAGTTTTAGTAGGTACTGCGATATTATGTATATCAACGGTTTTTAACCTTTTGTAGAACACGGACCCCCGATGAAAGATTTTTAGAAGTCGCGGACCCCCTACCAATTTTTCGTCGAATACCTTTTTTTTTTTTTTTACAAAACATCTCATTTTATCATAACCAAAATTATAATAACTATTTTATTATAAATATATTATTATATTATATAATATATATATATATTAATAATACAATTATTAGATTTAGATACTTAATTGTATCCAATTCCACATTACCATCGGTGTAATAAAGATAATATAGGTTTATCTCTAACATTATAAGATATATTTTATAATTTTATATGAAAAAAATTAATAATAATCCAAAAATATTGTAATAATGCACTCATGTCACATATTGACTTATGTTAGGTGTAAAAACTGCCGCGGACCCCCGACATGAGTATTGCGGACCCCCAGGGGGCCGCGGACCACAGGTTAAGAACCGCTGATGTATATGATATAGGCACTACAGAATATTTCAGTGATGACTACGAATGCATAACTAAAGTAATAACTCTATAATATTATATTTAATACCACTGTTATTGTGCATATCTTATTCATTTTACTTGAAGGATTTTACTAAATATTATTCTTAAAATATTCAATAAGTGAATTTCTAACGTACATATATACCGCGATATATACAGATAATACCGTCATTTTTCGTACCTTTTTTATCTGTAGTATAATAGAAAATACAAGAAATATAAATGGCGGGCTACAACTAAACCTAAGTGGTGGGAGAATACGTGGGTTGGCGGGCGTCAATTAAACCAGTAGGTACCGGAAAAACTTATACGTTCTTACCAAAGAAGCATTATTGACCAAATTTTAATGTTTAGTGAGATGTAGTTGAACATTGTGCGTCATTTACGCTAATATTTTAAAGTAATGATTTGAGAATATATATACACAGTTTAGCCTTTAAACTCATATTCTCTACATTGGGTATGTTTATTATATACATGAATAATAGTGTTGGCCAACAATATCGATATTTTGATACGATATCGATATCGAATTAAATGTTACCGTTAAAGTCCAATCTTTTCACTGTATATTATAATTCTATTATTAGGCTTATTCAATTTAAAGAAAATTACACGGTATACATACAGAAATTAATACTTATTATTTGACATTATATTTAAATGATTGTCTCTGTAAACTAAGTTTGTTGTGGTGACAAAGAGGGTCAGTGGCGCACAGCCATGTTTTAAAAACCCTTCTACATTTACCCACCCACCCAAAATATTAAAGCATAAAAGTATAAAGTAAAATATAAAATGGTATGGCAATTAAAATACCAATTAAAATTGGGAAAACGATGAAAATGAATCCAATGGAACAGTCGAAGAATCTAAACGAGTTTCATCCAATTTCTTTTTAGAAAGGAGAGAAAAACTTTTAAAAGACCAATTGTTTGGCCTTTAACATTATTATTGTCTCCCATAAATCGTTTTTTAATTTGTATAATTATGCAGTCCAAGGCACCATAAAATGTTTCAACTCATAATTTTTGTAAAGCATTTTATATTGGACTGTCATCAACTCTCTCTCCTAGCATCCTTTTACGTTTTTTAATACGTTTTTCATGAAGTGGAACAAATTCAATGTTACAATTTTTAGCAGTATATTCATGAGATTTAGAAATAAAACTATTAAATGCCTCTTCCCTACGAAGTTTTAAAGATGACTTAGTTTTTCAGTTATCATTGATAGTAGATCAAAGTAAATCAATGCAAGTAAATGTAAGTAAATCAAAATCAGGACTTTGTAAAAAATTTGATAAAAGTTCAATAATTTCTAGAATTTTTTTTATAAATAAATGCTGAATAAATAAATCAATTTGAAGTAAAGTAGGCAAATAAACCACTTGCTTCTGATCCAGCTCTCCTATCAGATGGTCCTTCGCTCAATTGTATAGCATTCAATGTTTCAAGCAAAGCATTGAATGTGTCAAGAACTGTATCTAATGCATACTTATGTGACATCCATCGAGTTTTCCCAACTTTTTAACTGGTTTTTTAGGATAGAATTAATTTTGTTTTTCCGCAAATATTGCTGCTTGCTTTTTACTAGATGAAATAAAGTCATATAATTTTTCCAGATTTCCAAATAAATCCATTGAATTTATATCAATACTAACAATATCTGTAACAACTAAGTTAAGTCTGTGACTCCAACACCAGACAATTGTTGCACGAGGATTTTCTGATTGAATAAGAGTTTGTAATCCGTTATATTAGCCACTCATGATAGCTGCACCATCATATGATTGGCCAACCAACCATGCCTTCCAGTCCAAGTTATTTTTAACACATATTTTTTTAAATAATTCACATAAATCAAAGGCTGTTGTTTTTGGAGATTCTTTTAAAGCAACAAGTTTTTCGAGAACTTTAAAGTTGACTTGCGATTCTTTTTCATCAATACAGCTAATTACAATAGATACTTGTTCTTTATGTGAAATGTCAAAAGATGTGTCTATAGATATACAAAAAAATTTTGCATCTCTCACAGTGTTGAAAATTTGGAGAGATATTTAATTACTGAGAGAGTCAATAAGCATATTTTGTTTACGTTATGATATAAATGATTGTTTTGGACGTTTTCCCATATTGGATAATTGAGTAATATATGAAGCCATTGGAGGACTATATTTTGACAAGAGTAAACACAAATCTCTAAAATCACCTTGTATTCGCTGTGAATTAGATTCCCAATGCCCTCTAAAAGCTAAGGAATGTCTGCCGAGGTAGAAAGTTATATCTATTAATTCCTTCACAATTTCTCTGTTCATAATTACATCTTATCTATGTAATTTATTCAATGCTGATAATATTTTTAAACTTGACTGTCTAATCTTACGTTGAAATGAAGAATGCACATGTACAGAACTAGATTCATGGGATATTATACTAAAATGCTCAGTAGACCAAGTATTAAAACCAATTGATGAGCGATTTCAGTGCAAGGGCCACAGCGTGGATGGACACGAGAACAGATCCAAGAGGAGAGGAACTCATGTCTCTGATAGACACCCTCTTAGAAGTAGCAAACACGGGAAGTAAACCTACTTTCGTTGGTATAGGAAAAAGTTCCATCGTTGATGTTACCCTGGAATCGGGAACGCTAATACAGAAGATACAGAGTTGAGAAGTCCTACACGACGAAAATATGAGCGACCATCGCTATATAATTTTTCGACTCGAAAACCAGACAGCACAACATGATGCACCAAAGCCGACAAGCCATAGGGGTTGGACTATAACTCATATTGATCCAGACCTAATAATGGCCGAGTTACTTCTTACAGAATGGACGAGAAAATGTAATCCAACAAGTCAAGGACCAGAGGAAATTACAATGGAACTTGAAAGAGGTATGACGCTGACATACGATTTTGCCCTTAAACCAAAGAAAGCTCCACCAACGGGGAGAAAGCCAGTTCCTTGATGGAATGAAGAAATTGCCACAGCCAGAAGGGAATGCAACAAAGCTAGAAGAAAATTCACCAGAGCACGGAGAATCCAACAAGGGGAAGTCGTTGCAGAAGCCAACATTTACAGAGAAGCACGAAAGCGACTAAAAATATCCATAGAAAAAAGCAAAGACAAATGCTGGAGCAACCTAATAAAGGTGGTAGATGATGACTAGGGCTAGGGACTTCTAGGAGTTTGCATGTTTTTCAATAATCATTTAAAACATAGCTAAGTAATATAGAAATTGAAGGCGTCAGTGCAATAACAAGACATCTCCATTTTCTGAAACTTTTCAGGAGACACATAAAACTTAATTTTAAAATTCACAGTGACCATTTTTTTTTTAAAAATATTTTAAGTTGTATATCACATTGAAATCGAAAAATTGGTAAGAAAGAATTAAATTTTAAAGTTGTACTTTATTGTGTTTTAAAGTCTCAAAATATGGAGCTGTCTGGTTTTTTGCCCTGAAATATTGAACATTTTTTTTTTATTATTATTTAAATATATTAATTGCACATATTATATTCCAAAAACATGAAAAAATGAGTATATTGTGTAGTGTAGATGTTAATGAGTTGAAAAAATAGTTTTTCAACAAAATTGTCCTAATAAAAAATAAATAAAAATATTTTTGAGTAAACATTTTTATATTAAGACCTTTTATAAAAATATTTCTGTATAACATGGCTATAATTTTTTATGAAAATAACATAATAAATTTAAACTATATGTTTAGTTTTAATTTTAACTAGAAAATGTATAATAATATTTAATAACAAAAGATATAACAGTATTATAATGTTGAAATCACATAATAATAATAATAATAATAAGTAAACGTAATAAATAATGATAAATCATTTTTAAAATAACATATTATCGATTACGATTTACGCTCGTGTAAAACGTTAGCTTAGTTATTAGTGTTGATAAGAAATAATATTGCGCGGCGGTAATCATGAGATGTTCAGTGCAACCAACGTTCAGGGGCAAAAACAAGACAGCTTCGGAGTTGTCTGGTTTTTGAACGGAATATAAATAACCAGACAGCTCCTTTTGCATTGTATTGGATACAATAATGATCGGAGCAATCTGGTTCTTACACAGAAATGTCGGCCTAATTTTTCTTTATCAAAAAATATACTTAAGTCGTTTTTGAAAAAAAGTGGAGCTGTCTTGTTATTGCACTAACGCCTTCAATTTGTTTCATGGTAATAGGAGTTTATATTTAAAATTTATAGTTGCATATTTTGCATATTTGGCCATTTTTTTTTTTTTATTAATTAAAACAATTTACAAATATATTCAATTTAAAAGATTTTTTTTTAAAAAAGAATTATTTTTTTTAGTTTAGACTAAAACTTGGATGTTAGAAAAAAACCAATTATTTATTATGATAAGTTTTTTTACTCTAAATTAAAATTTTTTAAATTATTTCTACATATTAAAATAAAAAAGTTTTTATTAAATACTGTTATTTATTTTTTTGTTTTCAGTGCATATTTTAATAGCATATTTGGTAATTTTTTAAGGCATAAATGCACACATATTTAAAGGTTTTTTAGGGAATGAAGTCCCTAGCTCTAATGATGACCCATGAGGCAAACCATATAAAATTGTAATGAGGAAGTTACAAGGTCCCTCAGTGATAAATTGGTTAAAGCCTAGAGTACTTAACAAAAATAAAGAAGGACTATTCCCTTTCCACCAATTGACGAATACAACTGAAGAAAAAAACGTTACAGAATTTGAAAACTTCAATCAGGAAGAAGTGAGTACAGTAGTGAACAAATTCAAAGTGAGAAAAATATAAGACTATATAAGTAAATTATTATTGTTTTATATTGAATTAATTTCATAAGGAATTCCTGGCTTTTGTCATTTCATTTTTCACAAAATATACGAGTACATCACAGAAATATTTTAAATTGAAAAGTAATTGAAAAACAATTGGTGTTTATCAATTTACTAAACGTTAAAATATCACAAGTGGAAATTATTAATAATTGTTTACACAAAAATAAATTAAAATAACTGATAACTCAGATACAATTATGTATATTTCACTGTATCATTTAAAAGTTATTAATATCTATTCCCTTCATTAGCCACATTTTATTTTTAGAATTACTAGAAAAATCATATACTAATATAATAATATTTTATTACAAATATGAAGAAAATAAATAAAATGTATATTTAAAGATTTTATTTTTAATGTTATATTTTATTTTGTATGACTTATATCAGTTTCTTTTTATTTTGTAATATTTCCAATCATCTTATGAACATTTTTCCATACTTGCTGATAAATTTTAAAAAAACAATTATTTTCGATAATTAATTTGCTATTATTACTAAGTAAATACTCGTATTTTTAAATAAAAAGCATATTTTATATAAATAAATAAAGAGAACACAATCATGTAAAAACTAAGGTCTTGATTATTTCATTAAGATTTTTAAAGAATTAATATAATTATATTATAAATATATTTTATTCGAAGAACAAATTTATGTTTATGACGCTCGCGCAGCAAGCATTAATTTAAAAACAACCCTAATAGAACACGAAAATCAAACAATAAAAAAATACGAACTAAAACTAAAAGATATTATTCAGATTGAACATTATAATACTCCTGCGTGGATCCCTGGCATAAACATTAATACTGATTTAAGTTCATTAAAAAAAAAAAAAAAAAAAGAACCGGATGGGCCTCGCTCTGCTGTACAGTTAGGGGTGGAGTGCACCTCGCTTATAGGATAGGTCATTATTATAATGGATTTGTTAAATTTGAATGCAATGATAGATATCATTGTATACGAATAACGATTCTGAACGGAGTTCATATGTTAGTCTAGAATATAATACAATGTTATTTATAAATATTATATAAGTATATTTTATTTTTAAACGAAAAATTTAGAAAAACCGAAAATTTAAATTGTCTATAAATAAGTCAAAATATGTCAAAATACTTTGAAATTTTAACCATGTATAGAAAACGTCAATATAAAGATTTAATGATAATTTCAAGTTGTTGCGGTTTTTCGTTTTTGAGTTAGGGCATTTTAAAAAAACCGATATCATTTGTCAGTCTAGAACATTCTACATTATATTATATTTTACATGTAATTTTATGTCAATATTCGATGTTCAAACGCTTATAAAAAAAAATTGTGCCTATGGATTTTAATAATTTTTGAATGACATTTAGAACTACTTCTGTGGAATCTTCGATTAAATTTTCAAGTATTTTGTAGAAGCCAAATTTTTTTTATCACCGATTATAAAAATAAAATGTAAAAAAATCGAATATTTTAAATGACTATAAGTGGCTTAAAAATCAATATAATATTTTGAAAAAAATATTGCATAAAAGAAATACCAATCTTAACAGCTGATAGAAATTTCAAAAATCTGCGACTTATACTTTTTGAATTATAACAAATATTTAAAATCGTCTGAGAATAAATCGCTATTTTATGCAGTTTCGTAAATATTTAAATTTCAAACAGTCATACAATTTTTTCCTCTTAGTCCGGTAGAAATTTTTTTAAAGATTTTTGAAGAGTAGCTCATAGATAACCTAGTGTTAAAATTTTGAAACTTAAGTATGAACAGAAAAAATTTTATGAATTTTTATCTACAAAATAACTTGCAAATTATCGTGATTTTTACACATTTTATACAAATTTGAGAATTAAGGGCTTATAAAAAAAAATTGAGTTAACCGATCACCGATATTTTTTAGTTACGATAAGTTTAACTTATTATAAACCTAGTATAAAATTTTCAAGAGTTTTCGCTCAATCAATTAAATTTTATAGATGTTTAAAAACAAAAATTTAACAAAAATCGAAAATATAAATTGTCTATAAATAAGTCAAAATTTGGAACTTTGAGCACTTATAAAAAAAAATTGTGACTTACGATTTTAGATTTTTTTTTATCAGTTAAGGAACAACTTATTAGAAACCTTGTATTAAATTTTCAAGATTTTCTAGGCAGCCAAAAAAATTTTATCGTTATTTAAAAAAAAAATACTTAAAAAAATTGAAAATTTCAATTGTCTATAAATAGCTTAATAAAAGTCAAAATACTTTGAAAATTTAATGGTGTATAGAGAACGCTAATCTTAACATTTGGTGAAAATTTCAAGTATTTACATCGATTAGTTTTTGAGTTATAGCAAAATAAAAAATTTGATTATGTCGAAAACTGGTTTTGCGTAAAAACTCCCGTTTTTCCCAAATTTTTTTATGGTTTTTCCCGTCGCATTTAAAAAATATTGGAAATATTTAACTTTTGACCCCCCAAAGTACCAAATAGATTCACTTTCCTTTCAGAAAAGTTGCTACATAAGGCAATCGAAGCATTTTTACTGCCCCAAAACGTGTCGACAGACACAAAAAAAAAAAAAAAAAAAAAAAAAAAAAAACACACATCATTGTAAAATCAATACATTCTTCACTCCGTTCAGAATCTAAAAAATGAAAATACATACAAAAATTATTTATATGAAAATAAAGAAAAATACTTAAACTGCAAAGAAATCTACACAGATGTATCGAAATCTGAAAAAGTAGTTGACATAGAAGTCACAACCAAAACCTCCCCACTTTTTACAAAAAAAATGTACAACCAGTGCTCTATTTTTACTGCCGAAGCTACCACCATTTTAAAAGCGGTACAATACATATCAAAACTAGAGGACCAACACTATTTAATTCTTAGTGACTCTGACTACATTAGCTAGTCTACAAAACCGCTTAAACCCTAATGATATATCCATTAAAATAATAAACGCAATAAATACTCAATACAAATCAATCGCACTATTATGGATCCCTGACCACACTAATATACAAGGAAATGAAACAGCTGACAAGACCTCAAAAGAAATCATAAATTCAAACTCAAAAAAAATAAAAATACTAACATATACTGACATCAAAAACCACATAAATAATATCTGCCTTCATGAATGGGACAAAATATAGAAAAAACAAAACCAAAAACTAAGTGAAATTAAACGAACCATTTGCAAGTGGCCAATAAATTACAATAATATAAAATACGAAACAGTAATAAACAGACTTAGAATCGGCCACACAAGTTAACCCATGGTTACCTGATGGCAAAAGATAATCTTCCATCGTGTACAACATGTGGTACACAACTTACCATAAAACATATCTTAACAGAATGCCGTCAATATTAATCACAAAGAAGCGAAAATAACATATCAGACCAACTGCAGGAAAGCCTTGGACCAAAAAAAGAAGATACAGACAAAATGTTAAAATTCTTAAAACAAACAGATTTTTATAAATTAATTTAACACTAGATATAAAGTAAAAATCAAATGTAAAAAATATACAAACAAAATATTACAATTGTAAAACACTAACACCATCTTAATCATAAGCTAATAACCCTTGTCGTTGAAGCTTAATAATGATCAATAAAAAAAAAATATATATATATATTTTTTCTCAAATAAATATTTTGGTTGATAATAAATTTTAAATAAATTTTTAATACAAAATAAAATTAAAAATAGATTTATTAGTGTTAATCAGTGATTCAACACTATTAATATTTGTTTATAAACAATTAATATAATAATTAATTCAACATTTATTAATAAAACTATGATAAAAAATTTCAGAAAATTTGAATTATTGTCAACACAGGTTAATCAACTTTAAATTGTTCATAAATATAAACTTTAAAAATAATGTCAGGTTCAATGAAAAAAAAAGCACAAACGTTATTTCGAATAACATTATTTACAATTTTTTTCGTTTTTAGGTTATATTTAAAACTAACAAATACAACTTGTAAACTATAAATACTCAAGCTAATTTAATTTTTTTCTGCTACAAAAAAAATATGAATTACGTAAAATCATTGATTATATGATATACTATAATAATTTACAATATAGTAAAAAGTTAATGTGAATTGTCTATTCTTGTCATTAAAATGTAAATCGCCTCTGTAGTTGTAAGTTCACTGCACCACTACGTATTTATAAAATATGTCGAAAAATAATTGTTATTTTAAAATTAATTTATACAATACCTCTATTGTTGGATTATAATTATTATAATTATTTAAATAAGGTTTCTATTATTTAATCGTTACTTAGTAGTAAAGGAAATTTGATTTAGTAGGTTAAGTTATGACGGTAACAGTAATATTTCAATCATAATTTTAGTTGTGCCAATTGTTTTAAAAGCAAATAAATATAATTTATTAAAGTAAAACGTTCATTAACGTAAGAAAATAAACTTAAAACATTTAACTTTTTTTTGACTCTCTTTCCAGGTTAAAATTATTTATGAAAAACAACCATAATCTGTAATCTTTATATTTATATTTATTACTTAATTTAAATTCACTCAGAATCTAAAATTTGAATTTGGAATAAATTTAGTTAATCAATTAAACATTAATTTATTCTATACTTATTCCTTTCAAATTAAATATTTTACTTAGATATGTTGGTTTATTTTGTTTAATATTTTTTAAATTTAAAATCAATAATTGACTGATTCAGCAGTTATAAATCTCCTACTTTAAATCAATACATTCATTATGGCAAAAATATCTTTTGAAGAAGTCATAATTCATAAGAGGTTAGCAGAGATGTATTTTCAAATTTTGTGTATGAGGGGAAGGGATATAATTTTTCTAAAAAATAAGTGATTTTTATAATATAAAAAATTCATTAAGTTATGAACTAATAATTTTATTATTACACAAATATTTGTATACAAACATTACAACCACATAATATAAATAAATATTTTTTTACTCTGAATCTTCGTAGCAAATCATTTATGATTTTTGAACTTTCTTTTTTTTTGGAGGTCTGGAGATTCTTCGATATGATTTAGGTTCTAATACGGTCATAAATACTTATCAACACGAAGCGTTTTAATGCAAATTCTTAGAATGTATCTGCAAACTCAAAGTTTTTGTAGTTTCCTTATAAAATTGGAAATCATTAACATTGTTTTAACGTATTATATTAACTCTAAAATATATTTTCAGATAGTTTTGATAAATTTAATGAAAAAATGTCAAAATAGTTGTGCGTTTGTAGTTAAAATAATAATTATTAATTATTTTGAGTTACATAAATTAATGTCAAAATATCATAACAAAGTAATATTTAAGGTAAATTAAATTGTAATAGCACTAATTAGTAGCAATTATAATTAAATATAATCACTCTAGTAGCTAAACTTGCATCAAAATATAAAAAAAAAAAATGTTGTTTTGAAAATATTCATTGAAATTAGTTAATAAAACTTATTAATATAAAATGTAAAAAACATATTAATATCATTGTTATAAGACTTTCTGATATACATAATTTACTGTATATTTATGTAACGTAAATTTGTGTTTAATTCTTATATTATATTTTATAATTATGTCTTCGATTATTTTTGTACTATACATTTGTAAAGTAATTTTATTGGCAAACCAAAAGTAGATTCGATTTATAAAAGTTTTATAAATATTTGTTTTATCAATGTTATTATAATAAATACTTTTGTGATGGTAGATTAATTAGTATATTTAGCTTAGCCGATCCCAAATAGTTGGGAGAAAGGCAAAAGAGATTAAGAACAAATTCTGTACTTGATATTGTAGGAGATGAAAGGTTAAGGTACTTTATATAAAATCTTTGTTTTTAAAAATCAATCGATTATTTTAAGTGTTTTAGGAGAATTTTTATTTTTAAATGGTCAAAATATAACTTCAAAAATAATAATATATATGTATTAAAAATCTTCTAAATTGCCTACTTAAAATTACATGTAAACATAAAAAAACAAGAAAATATCTTAAATATGTTAAGATTCCTAGATCTGATGAGCTATAAAGACGGGGGAATAATATTGTTGCACTTGTATTTTAAACTTAAAATCAATATACCATTTCTCTAAAAAAAAAAACGATTTGAAGTGTAAGAGATCGGGTAGATTAGGTAGTTCATGTTTCTAATGATAGTTTATAAATTTGTTACACTAAATTTCTCAATAAAATAGAATGAACTTTTATATTATAACTTTTACGAAAGAAGTAATTTATGTAGGTAAGTAAATTACATTAATGTGTTATTTTATATATATTATTATCAGAAAATGTTATATCTAATTTTCAAGTCTCGAGTGTTAAATTTGAAAGTTATATGCATTTTTAATTACAAAAATATTGCGGATTTTCACGATTTTTTTCGAGTTTTATCAAAATTTAAAATCAAATATTCATAATTTTTTTTTTAAATCAGCTCATTTTTTTTCATTAATCAGTAAGAAATACTGTATTTAAATATGTATACAAGTATGATGATTTGTTATTAAATCTTAATATGATATTGAAAGATAATAACAGTGAAGAAAAAAATACTTGTAATGAAGATTTTTTTAATATAATAAAAATGTTATAAATATGCGTGACTCTGAATAATGTAAGGATATACATTTTTTACGATTTTGTTTATGATGACTATCAATTACGCTGGTAATTTTTGACTAGTCCTTTGAATGTTATTATAAATAGTTTCTACTGTAATAATATTAAGAGTTTTTGTAATACCGATCAAGTAACATACAAATTACACCTTATCGATTTTATGATTGAATAAGGTAATTAATTTGGCAATAATTACGAAAGACGTTAAACAAAAATTATTTCATTTTAATTATAACGTCAGTACATGAGTATCGGCCGATAATATATGTCTCTACATTTTATTGTTTTGCGTGTCGATGATGTATTTTCACGAACGGGTTTGAGCTGTATTTTCTTATTGATATAAATCAAATTGAATGCACATCATCTATAAAATAATAGAAACAACGAAATACAGTGTGATTAAATCGTTTAAATGGACACGTTTTATGTTTGGGCATCATAAATGAAACCCTGTCGGATGTAAAGACTTATATAATATGTACGAGCCATGAATACTAAACGGACAGAAGAAATAACGATTAAATAGTTAACGATAGACCGGTGTATATAATAATATGTTAATCACGTGTGCGCATATATTATTACATCGCAGATATTATAATCATAGTTTAGCAAAAACGCGTAGTTGTTAAACAACAAGGTTGACGGCGTTGACGCATTGTAATAATATTATAATGGCAGGTACCTAGATTGATACCTAGTAGCTACTTCGTTTAACGCTCTTATAAAAAAAGAAACGGAGAAAAAAGTAATAGTGAATAACGATCGCGTCATTCGTCCTTGAAAACATAAACAAAAAGTCTCTATCGATTAAATGAACGTTTCCGAACAGAAAGCCACACGTTTAATATATTATTATATTACAGAATTATTAGTATTATCGAAATAAAATAAAATACTACGATATCGACGCAAATTTTAATATTATTATGATTGTAATTAAGTATTTGAATCATTATTAATCTCATTTACATTTGTACTATTATTATTAGTATTGTTGCTTTAACATTGCGTTGGCTGGTTCAGACGGGGAAATATAAATCGAAACGCGTACAAAGAGTTATAAATAATCGTCGTTGTCGTAGGTTACACGAGGTGTGGTTTGGTCGAAAGAGGGTATTTCGTAATGTGCAAAATGGCCGGCCGGCACGCGTTTTATTGCATAACACTGGCGAGCGAAATAAAACGAGAATACCGAAGGCTGTCGTGGCGATGGCGGCGCTGCCCGCTGCGACCGAGTACAACGACCTTTCAACACTTTTTGACGGTCGATTCCCACTCGCGTCGTCGCACACTACCACTACTCTGCGTATTAAAAACACACTGAACGCTCGATTAACAATAATTATTCAATAACCCGCCAAACACGATAAATGCGAATAATCCGCATGATGTATTGTGTATCGATGGTTAATGATTTTATGGACATTGCGCAACGCATATTCGAGTGTATAGCGACTAAACATCTCACAATAGGTTTACGGATCTAAAATAATATTAATATATATATCGTGAGATGTGCTCATGCGCAACATGTGTATAGCATGCAAATTGTACGTATCATTGAGTATTGATGGAAAATCATGGGTATTTCACGGTTTATAGATGATACGAAAAATCATGATACCGAAGTTGATCGGACGGAGTTCTTCGTTCGTATGAGCGTATACTTACGCAGTTCATGAAAGCGGGAGGGACCACTGCTCTGTACATTATTATAATACGTTAGTGTATAATATTAGTATCGTACACTATGTTCAAATATTTTTGTTATTATAATAACATTAAATATATGTATAATCATATATATATATATACATTCAATACATATACGTATACATGGTCCACAAACACATAATACCAATGCACCAAAGATATAATTATATTAAATATGTACATACGCGTATGCACGTTTGTTATAGGTTATTATTTTTATTTACGTATATATATATAATTTAGTGCACGAATTATGCCGCATTCTCTATTATGGTACATGCACAAATTGCACGTATGGCGTGTTAACGTAAAGTTACACCAGTCTGCGGCGGTTGCCGCTAGACGACCAGACTGTAATAATATTGTTGCGCGGTGTTGTACAATGGGGGGAGCGCATGCGCGAATAACGCATTCTACCGTCTGGCCTTAACTCGGTCCCGATTGAGGCAGGTCAGTGTCAATGCACTTTAATGACGCTCGCTACTCATCCTCCGCCGTGCCAACTAGCAAGCAGCAACGGCTCCGCAAAATATTATTTCGCTCCGGCCGAGCGGGATTATATTGTACACAATTGTTTTCAACTTCAATGCTTATCGTCTGTACACATACACTATGTGTAAACTATAAGTTTTCTTTTGTATTTTTAATTTAAATTGTGGGAAACAAATAGCCATGGAACGCGTCGAACAGAACACACGAGATGAGAAAAATGTTTTCAATGACTAACGGTAAGTTCGATTTTTAATTGTATAACTGTAGTGGTTAATGTACCGAATTGATGCCGGGACAAATGTCATGAGGTAAATTTTAATTACAATTTTCGCGATCGTCGCAGCTAATGTCGCCGCTGCCGCCGTTTCACCGATACCGCCGCTGCCGCCGACGCCGACGCTGACGCCGACGCCGTTGCCGTCACCGTTGTCTAGGTTATGGCTGGAGCGCGTATAGGGTGTGAGTTCATTAGCCCCGGATCGTCTACACCGAGCGCCCTTCAGCCTAAAATTTAAGGGGTGAACGACTCAATATCCAGAATAGGATACAATTTTTTTTATACTATACTTTTCGTTCAGGTTGAGGTGGGTCAAGCTGTGAATTTGCATGCACTGTTTCATCTGCAACGATGCTAACGTTCTTGGGTTATAATCTACCAATCGTTTTTTGTCTTACGTACCGGATTCTTTCAATAACTGGGAACAGCATCGATGATTATAACTCGTCCGAAGATTCGGTTAGAGTTGGTAAGTTATTTTTAGAACTTTAACGTTTTAAATTTTATTTGTATAAATGTGTGTGTGTGTGTGTGCGTGTGTGTGTGCGTGTGTGTGTTTGCACACATATATGTTACTACGTGAGCGTATGAGTGTGGGTGCGTTTATGATCGCTGTGTGTGTGAACGTGCGCATGTGCGTGCGTTAGTATATGAAGTATACAATGTAGACGTAGGTCAGTACACTTTCAAGACAGACTTCTATAGTGTGTACTTAAATACATTGTCATTGGACGATGCAACCTTGTCGAGACAACATCGTATATTATCTGAAATGCATTCAAGGTTAACAACCTATCTTTTGTGCATTAGACCGAAGCTCCCTACCACTATCAGGTAAAAAATAGAAACAATGATAAAAGTTGATTTTTGCTATGTCCGCTTTTTATATTGGCGACGATGAACTTTCAACAGCTCTAATTTTGATATACTTTATTAATCGTACATAATAAGATAAAGTAAAAAATAAAAAACAATAACAGTCCTTCAATCAATTAATAGCTAATTAATTAATATATAAGTTAACTGGTGGAGATAGTACACTGTTACGATTGTAGGTTAGGTACATTATCGATTAATTTATTATAATATCATATTAGTTGTTCATTATAATATATACACATCGTAGTCGAGACTGAAGATCGATTCTTTTATTTTATCATGTCTGAATATATTTGTATGTGGAATAAAGTACACTAAATAAAATAGAGACCTAGGTCAGTAACATCATGCCATTGAAGAGCACGAACCACGTAAACCGGATATGAGTGTTTAACGTAGGTATTGCGTTTCCTTTTTGATAAATTACAATTAATTTCATAGTTTTATGCTGTATGTTGTATAACATATAGTACATAATATATTTCAATATAATTCAATGCTATAAAATTCATAAACAAAGGACGTAAAACAATAATTAATTTAATATAAAAAATTATTCGCACGCAAAAATATTGTAAAATGGGGGCGAGCACAAAATGTTGGATTTTATTGTTTGTTCTTTTATATTTTATTTCTTTGAATTTTAGAAAAAAATTGAATCCCTTGTACTTTTCAATATACAAATAAATTTCATTGTTTACTCTGCTTTTGACGATGTTCAAAATAAATTTATCGTAGAAGTACAATCGACAGTATTTAATATCGTAATAATTTGTGTAAATACATTTATTAATAATCTATAAATTATTTTTATTTTTACTCGCATGCATAAATTACTTATCCACTTAAGGTTATTTTAGAATAACTTTTGAGATATAAATTTAAAACATTTGGACATTTTTGTTATAAGTATAACAATTAGTAAGATATTCAAATACCTAGTTTTAATTATTTTTACATAGTATTTTAGTTTTAGTAAAATGTAATTCTATTTACATTTTTACGTAAAACTTAATATATTTTGTATTATGCTATTTTATTATACATGTTAATTTAACGATGAAAAATGTAGTATTTAAAAATTAAAAGTACATCACTTTTAATTTAAACTTAATTTAATACTTTAAAATTTTAATAATATATCAATGACATATTAAAATTATAAATCGAATACAAGATTAATTATACAATCGCATATTAATACAATTTCAGTATACTAAATTTTAAGATATTTTCAACGAAATAGGTTTTAAAATTAAATAATTTTGATACTTTAGGTAAAGTGTAAAATGATTCAGTTATTAACAGGAAGTCAAAAAATGTGTATAAAGTACCATGTATATCAATAAATTTATTAAATTAAATTTATACAACAAATATATTCCTTATATTAGTTTAAGTTTTAAGTATAAATAATTTGATTCAAATCAAGGGTTTGTGTTGTACTATACTACGAGTATATTATAATGAATTAATAATTATAATAATTAATGGAGAACATCCTATATTTGACCATTGAAATCCACCCTTCTTAATAGGCATTATAAATATTTTATAAAAATAGAATGTTACGATTCCGATGCCAGATGATGTTTTTAGATTCATTGCGAGTTTCAGTTATAATGGCTCAATGGCATAGAACGCATGTATTTCATTGCCCTTTCAAATAATTTAAAAGGGCAATGAAATACATTAACGTTAATTATTAACGTTTGTAGTGAGTTAATGATAACATTCCATACCAACATTTTAGAGAGTTTTTTCTTGAATTAAAAAACAGAAATATAATTAAATTAGTATAATCAACTATCATTTCAATAAATACAATTACAACAACATTTTCTTCCATTTTTCTTTATTAATAAAATATATTTGTATATTGTTCGTTGTTTTTATAAGGACGCTTCACACATTACTTTTTTAAATATGAGCAAATATAATGTATCAATTAAATTATTAAATCCCAAAATACGAAGGTACAGTCATAACGGATAATTTAGATTCTGAAAGGCCTTTTGTCGGAGTTTTATTTACTCTACATATACGATGACTAAATAGCTTAAGCACACTAAATGTGCAAAACTCAGATATAAAATTACAAAGGAATAAATTTATTGTGATTTTATTTGCATATAATTTGTGAACAAAATTACTATAACTCACATTTTTTTATTCATTAACATATACATTAGCCTTGAATAATCCTTGAGTATTTGCCAAATACCTCTTTGTTACAATTCAAGTCAAACCACCTATAATAAATACTAGTCATTTTAACTTATCTGTCTTATTAATGCAATTTTTACAATTTTTAAAATTATAATGTTCCTAATATTGTTTATTTTTGGATTAAAAAGAAAAACTGAGTTACTACGACCCGTAGATCCGAACTTGTGTCGCAAAATTTAGTATCACAAGCTCGTTTCTAGAGGATATAGTCATTCAGTTTACTCATTCATTATAAAAAATCATAAATAACTCAAATATAGAAATTAATAAAAGTTTTCTGAAATCTAGTTAGCTGAATAAACACAGGATAAAGCAATAACTTACTTTCAAAAATATATTATAAAATAATACCAATATACAATAAATTATTTATGTGGGCACATTATAATAATTATAATAATAATAACAATAATAATAATAGTATAAAAATAATAATAAGATAAATAAATGTAATCATAAGCACACTATTATATACCTATAATGGGTTTTTATTATACATCATTGTCTAAATTTAATTTACAAAAAAATCTAGAAATTTAGCTTTCCGGACAAAACAATTATTTAACTATACACAGTGCCGTAGAGCTTTTTTCTCTATTAATAATTTTGATCACGTTTTATATCATACACAGTTAATAATTTAATAATTTAATTATAGAAATGTAAATTAATATTCAGTTGAATATTGATTTTGTTATTTTTATTTTATTTTCAAAGATTTTATTTTTTAGATAGTTGAAAAATGTTAGAATTTTAATAATAATATATTATCTAAAATATTAATTATAATTAAAAGTTAAAATAATATTTATTTTTACAGCACTTCGAACTTATCTATAATTGTTAAGCTACTTAAGTATGTTTAAATATTATTTTTTGGCATAAAAGGTAACTAGAAATTAGAAAATGTTTATTTTATTATGATATCTCTTTAGTTTATTTTAGTTAAAAAAATTATTTCATTAAATTAAAAAAAAAAAAATCATTTGCATATTATTTTGTTTGTCTTATCATGTAACAGTGATAAAACATTTTTGCATCATATTTGTATCGTCGTATCAAGTATCAAAGTATAAAAATTGCAAATCATTTTTTCGTAAATTTAAATAAAGTGATAAGAAATGAAAACTTGTTAAATCAATATTATTTTTTACAGCTTTTCATTAAAATTAATGAAAAAAAATTAATTTACACATTCAATAATTTAGTATCTTAATTTATATTATATTTAATTTTTAATCAACCTAATATAATTGATAAAAACTAAAATTTTCAACCTTGAAATTGATTGCTTTTTGTAGGTTCTTTATTCTTTCTTGTGTGCAATTCAGGTACTAACTACAATTGAGATATAACATTTTTAATATTATATGTTTTATATGTTCGATAAATAGAGTATAGTAAGTGTACTTTTTATAAAAAATAATAATATCTATAATAATTTATAAGACCTATAATTAGTGTAAACAAGTGGATTGTATAGATACATTAATACGTGATGTAACTATTGTAATGTTTAATAAAGAAACTTTATTTAGTATCATTGAAAACAAAACTGTAAGTACTTACATAAGATTAGAAAAATTAAATAATTTTTAAAACCATATATATAGTTTTATGGAATTTCATTGCTAATTTCATACACGAGTACTTAATTTACTAAGGGTTTCAAACTTTATTTTTTCCATACCAATTAGTTTTAGAACTGTATTACTTTAATATTAACAACAAAAAATTATAAGATTGTTGGTTTGATATTAATTAATACGACATTAACTTATAGTCTTCTAAGATTGATATTGGTTTAGCAGTTAGCATCTTGATCGTTATCATAGTTTTAATAATTCATTCAAATTTGTAAGTATGATTTTTCTCTTGAATGATTTATTCAAATAAAAAATTTTTTACGAGTAATTTTGAATTATATTATTTTCAGGTTCAATTTTGGATATTTGATTAAACCACGCTGACAAGAGTGAGGTAGTTGGTTGTATAGTAGTAAATTTAATATATGCTATACAATCGGCTAACTTTTCTTCTGTCATGCTAAAGTGTCTTCATACAGAACTTAACTACATGGAATAGAGAAAACGTTTCAACATAAAATGACGTATACAACTATATTTTATATGTATATAATATAATAGTATAAATATATTATAAAATTATTGAAAATAAAATTATTGCTAACACTCAACCTTATTTTTTTGGTAACATTGATTTAGGAAGGTTGTGCAGACGGGATATACCTATTGAACTAAATGATAAATTTTATTTGTGGTGAATTATATTATATTATTATTATATTTATTTAATACTTGTGTTATACATTTTTAATGATTATGCTTTGTTCTTTAACTTTATAATTCCAAATTATGTACTTACTATTAATTGAATAAGTCTCATTTTAAAACTTGGGAAAATTATTGTTAATTATATTTGAACCGCAGTTTTCTAGAACATATGACTTATGAAAAAAAAATGAGTTCATATATTTGGTATTTAAATTAACAGTGTAATTGTGAAGCGTATAAATTATTCTTATCTGACTACAGACCAATGTAGGGGCTTAATTAAAATATGTAGGTAATTCAGAATGTCTCAAAGTTATGTTTGTATATTTTTTACTAATATTAATAGTTAATAGATAATAGATAATAGATAATAGATTTGTATAAAATTACATATATTTTATGATTACGGTAGTCGTATAATTCATATTTCATTACAATTTAACTGTAGACAGGTATAAAGTAGTGGCCATTTATAGGTAAGAACTGTTAGTACAGTCAAATGTTACGTATTATTATAATAGCTATACATTCATACATAATAAAGTGTAGGTAATAGTAACGGTTTTAAATAGTTTAACAAAAACAAAACAATGACATTTCTGTGGTTTTAGTAGGTACCTTTTTTATTTTATATAATTTGTTCTATGTATAAATATTATTATTTGTAAATATTTCATATACGTATAATTACTAAGCAAAAAACCAAAAACTCTAAATGAGCAAGACATATTTCATTACATCGTATTTAATCATATTCATTAATATTTCCTATAACTAAATAATTTTAAGTGATTTTTGATAATTATATTTCATGTACAATTTCATAATAATATATAAAATATATACCTTTTTTAAAAAAAATGGTACAAATATTATACGTAGGTATTAATATTAGTATTGTCAAAGTGACACTTAAGTTAAAATTCCTTTGAAGTTCATGATCCACGATTTGTTATGATTGCACAGAGTACATTTTCGCAGGTAATTAAGTATAATTTCATTATTATTTTATAATGTTTTAATAAGAATTTAATTTTCAGAATAAGATTTTTTCAATTTAATATAACCTAATTTATTTATTGTATTATAAATGATCTCAATTATTCATTAGTTATTACTAATGATATAAAAAATATGCATTGCTTAATCAAAAAAATAATAGTGTTAAACAAAATAATTTTGTAATGTCAATAAATTTATGAGTACATGTGATTTTATAAAATACTTTATTGTTAAAATAATTATTTCGAATCTAATCGAGCATTTTTTTTAAGGTTTAAACATAACACGAAACACTTTAGAGATTAATTATTAGTTTATATATAGATAGTTAATAAATACCTGTTGCATTTTCGAACTTTTGAGAAACACTAATGTATATATTTTTAAATAATCACATATTATATGTATAATATATGCGAATCCTCTATTCTTATTCATTATAATAATATCTATATCTTACTAGTTACCTACTAAGCTTAAAAATTAACATTAAATTAATATTTAAATTATATTATATACAATGTAAACAAGTATTATAATTAATAAAATAAAAATTATTTTAAGATTCCAGTTTGGGTATATTATATATTATATTAATTTATATGTAGAAAATACCTTTGATTATTTTATTTATATAAAGTATAAAGTACATATATTATTTTCATTTAACAATTATATTAGCAGAGATAACATAAAGATAAGCCTATAGGCTTATAGCTATAGCATAGACTTAAATGTAAATATTTAACTTTCACTTAATATTAATACTAGAAGTACTAAATTGGTCTATTATTGAGACCAATTTAGTACTTTTTGTTTTATTATATGAAACAAAAAAAAAACTTTATTATAACTATATTCCTAACTAGTTTAAACAAATTTTATAAAATATGAAATTAGAGTTGGTTATTTGAATTTTATGGAATAAATTTAAAAAGAAATTGTGAATATCATGATGTGGCCACGATTTTGAAAAAAGAAATAGTTAAATTTAAAATGATTATGTAAATAGTAATAAATTATAATAATTTTAATTTTAAAAACAATAAATACGTTGTAATTTATACATTTATATAAAAAATATTAAGAAGAACTATCAGAAAATAAAACGGCTCACTATGAAGTAAGGACAAAATTATATTTAATTATATTAGAATATTGACATTAAATTATTAATGCGAAATAAAATGTATAAATAAGGTTTTAAAATTATGAATACTTACTTCAAAAAAAAAACTGTGTATAAGAAAAAATGATCCAAATGTATTAAATTAATTACTATAATGAACCTACTGATAGATATACTATGACCGTATTAAATATGAAAATATAATGCCTTATGTAGCAACTTTTCTGAAAGGAAAGTGAATCTAGTTCGTACTTTGGGGGGGTCAAAAGTAAAAAATTTTCAATATTTTTTAAATGCGACGGGAAAGATCCTAAAAAAATAAGGGAAAAACGGGAGTTTTTACGCAAAACCAGTTTTCGACAAAATCAAATTTTTTATTTTGCTATAACTCAAAAACTAATCGATGTAAATACTTGAAATTTTCACCAAATGTTAAGATTAGCGTTCTCTATACACCGTTAAATTTTCAAAGTATTTTGACTTTTATTGAGCTATTTATAGACAATTGAAATTTTCAATTTTTTTAATTTTTGGCCGGCCAGAAAATCTTGAAAATTTAATACAAGATTTTTTATAAGTTGTTCCTTAACTGATAAAAAAATCTAAAATCGTAAGTCACAATTTCTTTTTATAAGTGCTCAAAGTTCCAATTTATACGAAATATGTAAAAATCACGATAATTTGCAAGTTATTTTGTAGATAAAAATTCATAGAATTTTTTCTGTTCATACTTAAGGTTCAAAATTTCAAAACTGGTTTTGCGTAAAAACTCCCGTTTTTCCCTTATTTTTTTAGGGTCTTTCCCGTCGCATTTAAAAAATATTGAAAATTTTTTATTTTTGACCCCCCCAAAGTACGAACTAGATTCACTTTCCTTTCAGAAAAGTTGCTACATAAGCAAATTTAAGCATTTTTACTGCCAAAAAAGGTGTCGTCAGACACAAAAAAAAAACACACATCATTGTAAAACCAATAAATTCCATCACTCCGCCAGAATCTAAAAAAAAACTGTAATACATTTATTTACTCTGTTGTAGATTTATTATAGATTTTTTGATTCAGTTATCAAAACTGATGCTGCTGCTCATTATCCTTTAGGTTTTTTTACTACTCTGAATTTTTCTGGACTTCCATCGCATAAACTTATCCTTGAAATCAGAGTACCTATAATATTACTAAGAAATCTTAACCCACCTAAATTGTGTAATAGAACTAGATTGCAAATTAAAGCTCCACACAAAAATATTATAGAAGCCATTGTTATCACTGGGTGTGCCCAAGAAGATATAGTTTTCATTCTAAGAATAACGTTAATCTTAACTTATTATCCTCTTTTGAGTTTAAAAGAATCAGTTTCCTTTCAAAGTTTTCTTTGACATAACTATAAATAAGTTTAAAAGACAATTATTGAGCATGACTAGCATTGACTTGGGAGAAGAATATTCTCCACATGAACTGTTTTACGTCGCATTTTCTAGAATTAGCTCTGCTAGTGGTTATTTTAGCCTCAAAAGTCAGTATGAAAAATATAGTTTATAAAGAGGTATTAAGATGAATAAAAGATATCAATATAAATATTGGAGAATTTTTATAACACCATAATGTACCTATATAATAATGTTACACCGACGTTTTAAAACTCAATTAATATTAAAAGAGTTCCTAGAAACAACTCTAGAAAGAGAATAAGAATTAATATTAATAAAAGTGATTTAATAAAGAATAATAATAATAATAATAATAATAATAATAATTAGAAAAAAAAAATTAAAGCCATACGTAAAATGATCCAAAAAATTATTTTAACTAAAAATCTATACAGTATGTTATAATTTAATAGGCTATATTTTATTTCAAAATTTTTTCGATTAGAATTGTATCTTACAATGTGTCTTCGAAATGATAAAATAAACTAATATTTTGCCAATTTTTAGTTGTTAAAATACATAGACAACCCCAGGTCAAGACATTTAAAAGCAACCTGTAATATAAAAACTGATAAAAAAATTATATGTGACACAAAAACCTGCACACTGACCAATACGACGGTTTTGTTTGCTGCTTTAATTACTTCTCCGACTTCAACATCGACTTCACAATAAATATTTAGAGTAGCTAAACTATTAAGCCTTAACTTGAAAACAGAATTTCAAAGAAAAATCTTAATTTTTTTTTAATGTGAAAAATGTCTTCGTGGTTGTTACATAGTTCATAAATGCCAGTGTTACATCACCTAACAATGTTATTACACGGTCACTCAAATTACGTGACAGGAGCGGTTTTAGTTATTTGCCTGGGGGGAGGGGGCAATATTTTTTGTTAGGTAAACATTTAAACTATAGTAAAATTAATCAGCAAGTTTATAATATAGCAAAAACTGGTGTATTGAATTTAAAAATTGAGTTATTATTTAGGTAGTGTAAAAATGAACAGTGTATTTATCCTTGTATTTTATGTAAAACTGAGGTTCTGACTACACTTTCTTATTATGTTATCAATTTTTATAATTTCGTTATCAGATAATAACTAATTTAGATCAAAATATTACCATATAAATAAATAATAATATTATATATTTATATAAATTAAGCATATGCATAATTACATCAATAAAAATATTTGACGAAATAAAGAATAAGATGTCTCGTCTTGGAGAAGGAGGGCATGGCCCCTATGCCCCCTAAAAGCCGCCCCTATTACGCGAGGCAAACATGTTTTTGTCATATTACTTTTCTTAAATATAATTAACACGTACATGTTTTTCTATTCAAAAACTCATTTTACATTTATCTTTTCGGCTACTCAAAAACATTATACTGGTTCACAGTGGCGGATCCAGGGATTAGTTGTGCAGGGGGCAAAAGTCCCACACCATTTACAACATATACACAATTTCTTATAAATTTATATTTTGTAGTACATTTTATAAAACAAAGTCTAAACGTCGCTGTTTTTATTGGCAAAACGGTCAAAGTACCTAACTGTAACTGTAACTCAAGAAATATGAATATCTATGATGACATAAAATATAAGACAATTTGGGCATTTGGAGGGGGGGGGGAAATGCCCCCATTGCCCCCCCCCTTGGATCCGCCACTGCTGGTTCACACAATGTAATAGGTAGTGTTACAACAGTTTGAATATATTAAGAATAAAGAGGTCTTTATTGGACTTATCAAGAGGATTTAGAAGATCATGTACACTTCATTTTTGCAAATGTATACGCCAAAAATTTACTTAGAATGCAAAAACTTTTTTATCGATATCATTTGAATAAAATTTATTAAAATCTTTGAACACTTAGGTAGTCATCATAATTTTCATTAGAAATTAGAAAACAAAAACCAGCTATAACATTTTTATGGTTTAGAAATTGGTATTTTGATTGTTGAACTAAGTTGTCCGCAAATCTTCTTATCGTGTCCGGTGCTGTAGCTATATACTATTAATAAAATAATAGAATAATCTAACAATAAGTTAATAAGTAGGTTAAAATATAAAATAAATACAAAATATAAAATGAATCAATAGATAAGTGTTTATATATTTTGTTTTAGCCAGTGAGTGGCAATTGATATTGCTTTTTCGTTGGCTAAAGCCAAGTCGTCAGTCGTGCATCCTGATGGTGCTAAGGTGCATTGTAGTAAGTGGTCGTCTGATTGGTCTTCACCGCATTCGCATAATATGTTCGATTCTTTCTGGTATCCCCATTTCCTCATGTTTACTTTTGTTTTTGCTACTCCAGTTCTTAACCTATTTAATGTCTTCCATATAATCCAGGGTTGGTTTCCTCCACATGGTAAATGCTCGGCCGGTGGGACAGGTTTTTCGCATTGTAACTCTTCTCTCATTTTTTGAATTCTGTATTGTTCCGGTGTAACATGGATCGTGGTTGAATTAGCAATAAAGCTTCTTCGAGATTTAAGTCTCCTTTGGGGGCCCAAGTAACCATACATGGGGTGTCTTTGGTTCATTGATTGTTTGGTTCTCTCTATGCATGTGACCGCGTGTCTTCGTATTCCTGGTGGGACTATTCCTGCTAATGGATATATATATATATATATATATATATATATTTAAGTGGCGTTGGTTTAAGGCAACCAGTTATTATCCTACATGTCTCATTAAGGGCTGTGTCGACATGTTTTGTGTGTTTAGATTGGTTCCATACTGGGCAAGCATATTCACCAGCTGAGAAGCAAAGTGCTAGTCCAGTAATACGGATCGTGTTTGGAGTTGCACCCCACTTGCTACCTGCTAGTTTTCGTATTAGGTTGTTCCTTGCTTCAACTTTCATTTTAGTCTTCTTACACTGCTCTTTGAATGTAAGGGTTCTGTCCAGTGTGACCCCTAGGTAGACTGAATGTTCTGTATTTCCCAGTGGTTTTCTAAGCCATTCAACTTTTAGTTCTCTTTTTGCCTCGCAGTTTCTAAGGTGGAAGCTGCATACCTGTGTTTTATCTGGGTTGGGTCTTAGTTGGTTTTTTTGGTAATAATTTGTTAATTCATGAAGTGATCTGGTGAGTTTACGTTCGACAATTTCAAATGTTGTGTCTTGCGCTGCTAGGGCCAGGTCGTCTGCGTATAGGAAATGTTTTGTTTCTTTGATGATGGGTTGATCGTTGGTGTATATGTTAAATAACATAGGCGCTAATACACTGCCTTGGGGTAAGCCATTTCGTTGGTTTCTCCATCTGCTCCATTTGTTATTTAGTGTGACTGTAAAACGCCGGTTGTGTAGCATAGAGGATATAATTTGGACAAGGCGCCAGTCACTTGTGCATTCATATATTTTTTTAAGTAGCAGATTATGATTTACCGTATCATATGCTGCAGATAGGTCTACAAAAACCACCCCAGTTACTTTTTTGTTCTCGTATCCATCCTCTATGTGTTGGCATAGGTTTAGTACCTGTCCTGTACAGTTTTTGCCTGGCCTAAAACCAGCTTGCTCAGGTATAAGTTTCCTTTCGATTTGACTCTTGATACGATTCATAATCATACGTTAATACAGTTTGAAAGTATGACATAGCAGAGATATCGGCCTGTAATTTTTTGGGTTTTTGTAATCTTTGCCTGGTTTGGGCAGAGCCACTACTTTTGCCTTTCTCCACATTTTGGGTACTAAGGCCTTGTCACGGCATGAGTTTAGAAAAGTTAGTAGCCATTGTTTAGATTTTTTGCTGAATTCTTTTATTTGTTCTGTCATTACTTCGTCTACCCCAGGTGCCTTTCCGTTTTTCATCTCCTTCAGGCTCTCATTTAGTTCATCAAGAGTAAAGTCAAGCTGGAAATTATTTTGCTCAGAGTCCGCAAATGGAAATAATATAATAATTTAAAAAACAAAAAATGTAGGGTCATCTGTAGCATAATTTTATCTACGTTATTTTTGTTTAGCAATTTTAGCTAAAACAATTAGTTATCAAACTATAAAATCAACAAACAATACATAAAAACAATGTAAGCTGTGAAATATAACAATACAAGGAGCCTAAAGTACATCCCATGGTTTTGGGTTGGGTATGTGATAATTACACAAACATATTATTTTAACAGGTAATTTGTGATATGTGATGCCAAACAAACTTAAAATAAAACAGTAAAATAATTAAATATATTTAGACATATTGCAGTGGTACAAATAATACATAATTTACGTATAAATACACAGGTATTCGTAAAAGTTTCGATTTTTTTTTTCGGGTACCCCAGGTATTCCCGTCGAGTGGACCATGCACCTGGTTGACCAAGGGTCGACACCCGAAACGACCAACTACAACGTGTCTCTACGAACGCTCTCGGCCCCCGAAAGGGCTTCGCGAACGTGGTTTGATGGGGAACTATTCCGGTGGAGGTTTGTACACGGACTACTCGTACCACCCTATCTGCACCATGAAAAACCTACACGCCACTGTAGGGGGAAGGTATGCAGGTGTTTGAGGACGAGCATGTCGCCAACCAGTATATTGTGCGCGTCGGTATGCCACCGATTACGCATTTGCAGTGTGTTCAAATACTCGTCGCAACAGCGGCGCCAAAATGCTTGCACCGACTGATTTAATAATTTTCACCATTGTACAGGGTTATTACAGGAATATCCTTTTCCGGAATCGAAACTAGCGGGTGACCTATCAAAAAATGGCCGGGTGTCAAACAATCATACTCGGTCGGGTCGGTTGAAAGCGGTACTAACGGGCGCGAATTTAAAATTGCCTCCACACGACATTACATGGTACAAAATTCTTCTAATGTAAACTTATGATTCCCCATAATTCTGACCATAACCCTTTTTGCCGATCGCACCGCAGCCTCCCATAAACCACCAAAGTGGGGAGTAACAGGAAGGTTAAAGTGCCAAGAAGAGGTGACGTTAGCGATTAGACGTTCCTTGCAATCAAGATCGTTTACGAGTGCTCGCAGTTGGTTAGACACCCCTACAAAGTTTGTGCCACAGTCCGTGTATATGTCAGTTGGGCAACCTCGCCGAGCGACAAAACGGTGTAGGGCGGCAAGGAAGGCGTCAGTGGACAGATCGGAAACTTATTCCAAGTGTACCGCCTTGACAGTGAAGAACAAGAAAACGGCAATATATACCTAGTACTGTCGCGATTTTCGTAGACGTTGCTCAGTCATTGGAAGTGGGCCGCAAAATCTATACCAAAGCGGGAAAACGGGTAACATTCAGTTACGCGTGGCGCAGGGAGGTCGGCCATTAGTGATTGCAGGTTTACCAACGCGAGACGTACACATCGTGTACATTTACTAATTACGGTCCTAATAAGAGTGTTGATGGACAATATCCAATACGTTCGACGAATGATTGACTACAAAATACGTGGACCACCATGGCCAGTCAAATCATGCCAATGGCGAAGCAATAAAACAGACAAATGTGACGACTTAGATAGCAAAATGGGGTGTTTCTGTTCGTCCGGCAATTTTGCGTTACCAAGACGCCTGCCTACGCAAATTATTTCGTGTGCGTTTATAAACGGACGAAGACATGCAATAGGTTTGGCATTTATTGGGCAGTGGTGTAACAATGCATTAAATAAACATTTTTAAACATAATCCTCTGTGAACATTAAATAAACATTTTTAAACATAATCCTCTGTGAAAATTTTACTATAACTAGAGTAGCATGATCTAGATCATCACGGGATAGAAATGTATTTATGACAGATCGACGTCGACACTTATTGATAAAACGATACATACGCGCAACTATACGAATCATTTGAATGAAAGACGAAAACCGCGTACACAACTCGTGTTCGAGTGGGTCTGTTAACTCGGTCAGTAATACGGACGGTGTTACGGCTTTACATTCAGGTAATTGGTCAACGGGTATACCAGGTACCTCGGTCTGCCATACTTCCAACGGGAGACGGAGAATATCTAGCCCGTGCTAGTATAATTTGTGATTAACCAGTTTCGTAGGAAGAAGCCCACAAGACGTTCATTATCCTAGCCCCTCCCATTTAGAAATGTATGATTTTTTTCGTGTATATAATTAGTACGTAATTTGTATAAATTTGTACGACCATTTTCAGAATTTGTACAAAACTCGTTCACCGGGAAAATTTCGTTTTTCGCGGGAGGGGCTGTAATAACGTTATTCCAGCCCCTCCTACCAGTAAAAATACACGTCTTACAAAAATTTATTTTGCAAATAATTAGTACGTAATTTGTTTGAATTTGTACGACCATTTTCAGAATTTGTACGATCTTAGTTTTTCCGTTATCGAACAAAAACCATAGGTCGGGCTGGAGTGACGTCACCTAAGTTCGGGGGGGGGGGGATCATTCGTGGAGGGAAGTCGGTGAATAAAGCATAGGAATTCTATAGGAATTCTAGGAAGTCTGTGGATGTCTATGATTTCTAAAGGAAATCTAGGAGTTCCTAATGAAGTCTTGGAATTCTTAAGAATCTTCAACACCCGACCAAACATTATTTACTCAATATCCTATACATATACCTACAAAATTAAGAACATGTTTATTAAACAAAAAAATTCAACTAATAATTGGAAAACATACTGCCACAGGTAAATGCCACTAAAAATGGTCGTACAAATTCATACAAATTACGTACTAATTATATACACGAAAAAAATCATACATTTATAGATGGGAGGGGCTAGGGTAATGAACGTGCCCACGAAATACTCAGATAGCTGGATTTTTTTAAGACGCAATATAACTCCAAAAATTTGGTAATAATGTTTTGATTTTGTGGATTCGGTTAGAAACAAATACCTTGAAATTCTCATGTGGTACCTTGAGCCAATTAAGAACAGTAGTCGAATCTGACCATGCGAAAGTATCGATAACCTGCACTTTAAGGCTTAACGTTTTCTTTAAGCGTGCCATCCAACGGGCTAACAAAACGGCAGTACACAGTTCCAAGCGAGGAACGATCGATGCCTAAGTTGGTGCCGTTTTGGTTTTGGCCCCCAATAACGACACGTTCAGCAGCCCAATATTATCGATCGTCCTTAAGTATACAACAGCGGCGTAGCCCCTTTCGGAGGCATCGCAAAACCCAAATAAATAGCATTTTATTCCTACACGAGTGCGTATGAAACGAGAAATATTTATGGTTTGTAAAACAGAGAGGTCAGTGATAAACCGATGCCATAAATTAACAAGTTCGGGAGGTAATTGTTCGTCCCACGAAATACCAAGAATCCAGACGGGTTGCATTAAGTGCTTGGCGTAAAATATGACCGACCCCAAAAAACCTAACGGGTCGAATATTCTTGCTATGAGTGAAAGTATACCACGTTTTGTCATAATAATTTAATTTAATTTAATATGTTTATTTTTATTTTCAAAATAGTTACAGTTTGAATATAATATAATAGATATAAAGATGCGAAAAAAATTTGTCTCCAAAAGCCTGAGCTTGTGGAGAGATAAGAGTTCAAACTATTTCTTAATTAACAACAAAGTTATTTTTATAACATATAAGACTTATATACTGTTTACAATTTTAAATACAGATAAAAAAAAATAAAAAAAACAAAAACAAAAAATAGATGTTAATATTGTAGTAGGTATTCAACTATAAGATATATAAAGACTAATTATATTATTTTCTATTAAATTTGTGATATTGTTATTTTATAAAGAATATACTTTATACAAGTTGAAGTTATTAAAGTTTTTAATATTTATATAAAAGTAATTACAATAATATAAACTTATATAATCGGGGTTTCTTCTACCGAATTCAGTATTACATTTAAACATTCGAAAAGTATTATTTACCATTTGGCGAGTACAATAATTATGGTTAAAATTAAATTTTTTTGCCATTTGCTTTTTTTTTTAATAATAATACCCCACACATTAATGATTTTTCCTATGATTGTTCATTTTTAAACGATGTTGATGGTACTGATGCAAATACACGAATGACAACAACAATTTGGTTGCGTTTCACGTATTATAAGAGTATAATACGCGTACATGTGAACACAAAAAAGAGGCGCGCGTCGTTTGCGCGTATGATACGCGTCCATGTGAAAGGGGCCATAGCTGGTGACATATGACCCATTGACAAATATTCAGCCATAAAATCATTATACATATTGCGAAGACGACTGTTTACCGAAAATTTCTTTTCGAGTGCATCAAACCGTTTTAAAGCTATTGCGCGAGAACTGTCGAACGTGTGCTCGTCTACTAACTGGGAAAATAATAAAGGGACAATAAAGCGACCAGATTCATCCCGGGTACATTGATTACGAAACATTTTTTCACATCGACCGGCATATGTAAACTCTTCGGGGGCCGGCTCCGGTTCCTCAACACGCCAAAATCGGGTCGAGAAAACGCCATTAAGCATATTTGCATTAAGCAACACTGTATATTATTGTAAGACCATTCGATATACCTACGAGACACCTCTAGGCAACTAGGGCGTACTGGTTGGGATATCAATTGTCAACTGAAATATGTAACATTTGATTTTATTAATAAACGATGGGAACCGAGTGAGCGTAATGTGATAAACGGCTCCCCCTCGGTCCTCGGTTACAAAAAAAAAAAAAAAATAATCACAAATGAACCCGAGAAATAACGGCAATAATCAAAGCGTAAAACCAAATGATACGAACATTTACGGCTCAACTAATAAAATAAATTAATACTACATTACTACAATATAATATATCGACTATGATACACTTCCCAACAGTATTTCCAATCAGAATACACAATAACTTTATAATTGTACCGATTCAACTTCAATCATTGAAATTAAGAATAGACGTCACGAAAATTTTATAAACGCACCCACTGCAATATGTCAAAACGCACAAAATACAAAATCTAGTAACTCGAATAATATTTTTAAGTTACCAACTCTACTATTAACCGCTGCAACCACGCTTCTACTAGGAATAGTGTTGACGCATGATATTATATTATATTATTTTATTACTATTTTGTATTTATAAAAGTCGTAATTGGTGTTGTTTTCGCTCAGTCTTGATAAAGACGCAATGCGGGCCGATCCCGATAGCACATTATTATTATTATATTACTTATATTATATTGTATGACTTTTGTGTCAGTCGCGTACGATCGATGTAATCAGCACCGTCTCGCAGAATCGTAATAAAGAAAAGTATATTTTGCGAGTAAAATAAAGTGCGTTACCTTTAATATAAATCTAATTGCTCCTATTCGAGAACCAAAACCCAAAACAAACGTTACAGTCCACAACATGGTCCTTCGGCGAAGGATAGTGAGTAATTTAGAATAATTTAAAGTTAAAAGGCTTAATAGTGCGAAGCCACGTGTACGCGAACTCAAATCGTGAAAAACGATTTAATAACGAAGCGAGTTGTTAGAACAGTGGAGTTGGATGTTGGCTGATTGGAGTAAAGAGCGTGCACCGTCGTCAAGTCAAAAAGAAAAATAATAAACGAGGTAAGAGATTTCCAATTTCCTAAATACTTGCATTTTTACACTTTCTGGTGGTTGAAATTCCTTATATTTGGGCTTTACCCGGGGAAATAGTATAGGCGACAATATAATCGATTAGCACAGCACTATCTGTATTTTATTTGCGACAGAAAATAGTGAACGTATATTCTCTACATCGTAAACCAATTAGTGCGGGTTCTGAAAGGTAGATATAAGATAAGTAATAATCGACAATGAAAATTATAATTGGTAATGGCATTGAGTGGATATTATAAAAATTATTATTATTATCGTATAAAATAAGAAATATTATACGAATAGAATAGGTATAATAGTAATAATGGGCGGAGTATCAAATGTAATTAAGTGCCGCGGAAAGCTGAAGGCGTCCGTAACGAGATTTTAAAATTTTGTAACGAAAGAAGATGTAGACGTAAATGAGATACATGTAAGAAGAGAGAAAATCTGGAGCGAATATGAGCGAATCCAAGCTGCAATAGAAGAGACGGATGACGTAGAGATGAACGAACAAGATAAATATCGAGAAGAGTTCGAAGAAATATTTTTTAAGGCAGTAGGGATAGCCAAAAAATTGACGGAACCAGTGGTCGTAGAAAAAGAGGTGCAGCCATCCCGTGGTATTGATGAAGGCGTTACGGGTGAAGGGAATTACCGGTCAATAGAAACGACGAACGAGATTAAAAACAATAGTCAAAAAATCTCGCGTCCGCCGATTAGACTATCGGCGTTAAATGTGCCGACGTTTTCTGGCGAATATAACGAGTGGGCAACATTCCACGATATATTTACGTCATTAATTCATAACAACGCGGATTTATCTCTAGTTGAAAAGTTTTTTTATTTACGTTCCGCGGTCACAGGTGACGCGCAGAATTGTATTCGATGTGTAGAGACTACATCAAATAATTATGAAATAGCATGGAATAAATTAAATAAAAGATATAGTAATAAAAAGGTGTTGGTACAAACACATGTAAAGTCAATGTTTGAATTAGAACCGGTCACATGCGAATCGTCGGCAAAATTGCGACAGTTTACGGATGCATTAACCGGTCATATGAGCGTACTAGAAACGCTAGGTCACAAACCTAATAATTGGGGACCCTTATTAGTGCATTTAATAGTAACAAAATTGAATAAAAATAGTAGACATGAGTGGGAGACAAATGCACCTAAAGAAGAAGTAGCACCGGTCGAAATAATAATTGAATTTTTAGAAGCGCGATTTAAAATATTAGAAGCAATCGAGGCGTGCAAAAATATAAACATTCGACAGGGTGCATATAAATTTAATAACCATAATAAACAATTGAATGAAAGGTCGTCGTCACTAGTTATAGGAAATAATAAAGGTTGTTATATTTGTCAAGCGCCACATACCATTTACAAATGTCCTATATTTATCGCGTTACCAGTTACAGAAAGAATAAAAAGAGTTGCCGAAATGAAATTATGTAAATTGTGTTTACGACAACACGTACCGAAAAAATGTAACGGTAAAAATTGTTTTACTTGTTCAAAACCTCATAACACCATGCTACATTTAAGTAATAGTTCAGAGTCAAGAAAGTCGGAAGCCGAAAAAACGTCTGAAGATCAAGAAGCGACAGCAGCGGTTAGTGTACACGTAGCGGCTAACTCGGCGACCAGGTATTATTGTCAACAGCGGAGGTGCGAGTTCAAAATGAGAGTGGCGAATCGCAAATCGGACGGGTATTGTTAGACTCAGGTTCGCAGTGCAATTTTATAACCGAAAGCATGGTACAAATATTAAAATTAAAAAAGACGCGCGTAAAACATACCGTATTAGGTATTGGAGGCAAAAGTCAAAACGTGAAGGCGGCTGTTGTAGTGACGATTCGGTCGCGTATTAATAATTATAGTTTAACGTGTTCCTGTTTAGTGGTGCCTAAAATTACAAATATATTACCATCAGAAAATATCGGAGGTGAATGCATAGTACCCTCGAATATAGAACTAGCGGATACGTCATTTAAAGTTCCAAAAAAAATTGATTTATTGTTAGGCGCGTGTCATTTTTTCGAAATATTGTGTATAAAAAAAATTAAACCGACAATAAATGGACCAATATTTCAAGAAACTAAATTGGGCTGGATTGTTTCCGGTTTAGTGACATCAAAACATACGAATAACAAACCTAATAATATAAAATGTCATACCGCGTTAGTAGACGAAAACAGAAGTACTAATTTGGAAATTATGGTATCAAAATTTTGGCGTACAGAAGAGTTTGAAGCTGCAGTGCCCTATGCTACGGAAGAAAAAAAATGTGTCGATCACTTCGAAAGTACGGTAAATCGAAATGAAAACGGTAGGTTTATTGTACATTTACCGTTAAAAAACGACGCGAATATAAAAATTGGACCGTCATACGAAATCGCGAAACGTCGATTTTTAGTGTTAGAACGTCGATTGCAAAATGACGTAAAATTAAAAAAAGATTATACTACGTTTATGAGTGAATATGAAACATTAGGTCATATGGAGCGCGTAAAAAATCAAGAAAAGTTAGGGGAAACGTGTTATTTGCCGCACTATGCGGTAAAAAATGAGAACAGTAAAACAACAAAGTTAAGAGTTGTATTTGACGCGTCCTGTAAAACGGAATCCGGATATAGTTTAAACGATACACTATTGAAAGGTCCAGTTATACAGGACGAACTGTTATATATAATATCAAGATTTAGGACGCATAAATTTGTATTAACGGCCGATATACAAAAAATGTACCGCCAAGTATTAGTGACGAAGCAAGATAGCGAAAAACAACGAATTTTATGACGCGCGGACCCCGTACTGCTAATACAAATTTATCGTTTAACAACACTTACTTATAGAACAGCACCGGCATCATTTTTGGCAACAGCATGTTTAAAAAAAATATCTGAACAAGAAGCGTCATATGTAAAAGCTTGTGAAGCAATTAGAAACGATTTTTATATGGACGATTTCCTAAGTGGCGCGGAAACAATAGAAGATACGATCAAGTTACGCGACGAAGTAATTTTAATAATGAAAAAGGCGGGTATGACGTTAAGAAAGTGGTCATCAAATGAACCAAGTATAGTTAGTTGTATGTCGGAAAAAGAAAATGCGAATGGATGTGTGTTTGAAGAAGAATCAATAACGAAGATACTCGGACTGTATTGGAATGCGAATGGTGACGTATTACAATACAAGGTAAAAGAATATGACGAAAATACTACAATAAGTAAAAGACACATTTTAGCGGAGACCGCCGCGATATTCGACCCAATGGGACTAGTTGGTCCGATTATAGTACAAGCAAAATTAATAATACAGAGCTTATGGCAAATTCGTATTAGTTGGGACGATCCGTTACCAGATAACATACGTATAGAATGGGTGAAATATAGAAAAGGTTTATCGATGTTAAACAAGCTGACTATACCACGTAACATCGGAAATAATCAAAAATTGGCAATTATACAAATACACGGATTCGCAGACGCAAGTATCAAATGTTACGGAGCGTGTATATAGTACCAATGAACAAGGAGAACACACGGCCAAATTAATATGTGCAAAATCAAAAGTTGCCCCACTTAAAGTTATATCATTGCCGAGGTTAGAACTATGTGCAGCACTTCTATTAGCGCGTTTAGTTAGCCGTATTGTTCCGAAATTAAAATTAAATATCGCGAAAAAATATTTTTGGTCAGATTCGAAAATAGTACCATCATGGATAGCGTCTCCGTCGACAAAATGGAAGACATTTGTGGCACACCGTATCGGGGAGATCCAGGACCTGCCCAACATAACAGATTGGGCATATGTTAAGTCATCGGAGAACCCAGCCGATATAATATCGCGCGGATGCGACGCGGAGCAAATATCAGGTATGAATTTATGGTGGAACGGACCGGAATGGCTAAAAAACAACATCGAAGACTGGCCGGTAACAGAAAAAGCCAGCCAAAATGATAACATAGAAAAACTACCAGAAGCAAAAACAATACGAAATATAGCTCTTGTGGTGACTGACGAATTTATATTATTCGAACGATATTCGTCATTAAATAAAATATTATGTATTGCGGCATATTGGTTACGATTCAGAGATTTTTTAGTGAAAAAATCTAGTGCATCAGTCGGACCACTGAGAGCGAAAGATTTAGAACGCGCAAATATTGGTCTAATTAAAAATGTGCAATATAAATTTTTTAAATTGGAAATAGAAAATTTAAAAAATAAAAAGACGATAACAAAAAGTAAAATAATTCTGTTGCGGCCGTTTATAGACGATAAAGGCATATTGAGAGTTGGAGGTCGATTAAAAAATGCAGGTATGATAGAAGTATTCCAACGACAGCCTATTATTATACCAGGTGACAGTATTTACACGAAATTGTTATTTCAGCGTGAACACATAAGGTGTATGTACGGAGGCCCATTGGCGATACTAGCATTAGTGCGATTGTACTATTGGCCTACTAAAGCACGAAATATTGCCCGAGCGACGGTTCATAAATGTATTACATGTTTCAAGCAAAAGCCGGCGTTCGTTGAACCCATAATGGGCGATTTACCGCGTGAACGTATAGAACCATCACGTCCTTTTAAAATAAGTGGTATCGATTTCGCGGGACCGTTACTAATTAAAGGCAGTTTAAAAAAGCGAGCATCATTGACAAAAGGTTACGTGTGTATTTTCGTGTGTTTTGCGACCAAAGCTGTTCACATAGAGTTAGTTATTGGCCTGAGCACAAAAGCATTTTTAAACGCTTTAAATAGATTTTTTGATAGAAGAGGTAAAAGCTCGGTAATCTACTCAGATAACGCTACGAACTTCGTTGGCGCGAATCGATATTTAAAAGAAATTTATAAGTTATTTCAATCTACAGAACAGAATAGTGAAATACAAAAACAAACGGCTAATGATGGTGTGGAGTGGCGATTCATTCCCCCGCGGTCACCGCACTTTGGGGGTCTATGGGAGGCCTCAGTGAAGTCGATGAAAAATCTTATAGGTAGAGTGCTAAGCGAGTCGCATTTAACGTATGAAGAATTAAATACTATACTAACCCGGGTAGAAGCATGCCTTAATTCCCATCCCTTAACCGAAATGTCGTCCGATCCTTCCGACCTAACATATCTTACTCCTGCCCATTTCCTAATTGGAGAATCTCTGATGGCCGTACCGGAAAGGGATGAAAGTGCAATGCCGGCGAATCGGTTAGACCGGTGGCGTCGTGTTCGGCAATACGCGCAAATTCTGTGGAAACGATGGAGCCACGAATATTTAAATCAATTGCAAGTAAGAAAAAAATGGTCAGTGGAGAGGGGTCCTATCCTGGGTATCGGGACAATCGTCTTGATGCGCGATGAGAATCTTAAGCCATTAAATTGGAAGATAGGACGGGTACTGTCGGTCCGTCCTGGAGAGGACGGAGTAATTCGCACGGCGTTGGTGAAAACGATGACGGGCGAGTATAACCGGGCGGTACGAAATTTGTGTCCACTTCCGTTTGATGATAACATTAGGTTAAGTTAATATCGTAAAAATATAACATAAATATTAAATATATAATAATTTTTTTACACTTTAATTATAGCGAGGAGTTAAATATAATTCATAGTCATGTATTTTTTCTTTTTTTTTGGATATTGGATTTATTGTATAATAATAAAAAATATGTATATATATAGCTCGCTCATGCATTGTAATGACTAATGAGTCAATTTCAGATATATATTTATACGATTTGTTAATATTAATTTTTTTTCTTTATCTACATTTATATTATGAATATTTTCTTGGGTGAATTATATATTATTTAAATATTAAAATATTTCAAGGCGGGCGGTGTTGACGCATGATATTATATTATATTATTTTATTACTATTTTGTATTTATAAAAGTCGTAATTGGTGTTGTTTTCGCTCAGTCTTGATAAAGACGCAATGCGGGCCGATCCCGATAGCACATTATTATTATTATATTACTTATATTATATTGTATGACTTTTGTGTCAGTCGCGTACGATCGATGTAATCAGCACCGTCTCGCAGAATCGTAATAAAGAAAAGTATATTTTGCGAGTAAAATGAAGTGCGTTACCTTTAATATAAATCTAATTGCTCCTATTCGAGAACCAAAACCCAAAACAAACGTTACAGTCCACAACAAATAGAGATGTGGAATTCAATCGTAAAAAGTTTTCGGTAAATTTACCAGTAAAATTTACGTAAAATTCAGTAAATTGGTAAATTTTGAAAACAAAATTTTAGGTGTAATTTTTTTTCAATTTTCAAATAATGCTTAAATACAAAATTTCTTACCTTACCTTCTTCAAGTGTTTATGAACTATTCAAATATTGGAAGAATGTTTATTTAAGAAAAGTTGTCTAATGTAGGTATACTTCGGTACTTTTGTACATTCTTTTAAATTCTGAACGGAGTGATGGAATCTATTGGTTTTACAATGATGTGTGTTTTTTTTTTATTTATTTTTTTTTTTGTGTCCGACGACAAAAAGTTATATTTGGGTTACATTGTAAATATAGTTGAAACGTCATATTCAAACAATGAAACCTTTGTACAAATAATTGGAAAACAATAATTGTTATAATTATATAAATATTGTTATAATTATTATAATAAAATATTACATCCGTATGCGGGTATCGAATTCCGGTCAGCGACGTACATATATGTAGCATGTCAACATTTAATCAAAGTTATATAAAGATACATTTCTTAATGTTGATCATTATTTAAATGTTAATTTTAGATGAATTAGATGTGTATTAATCTTTACCGAATGTTGTATAAAGGTGAAATGAAATGGAATCGTATATTCAAGGAACGTTTAACATTAAATGTTGATTTAGTATTAAAAATATAATGCTTACTAAATCTTTAAATAAACAATAAAATGTATTAATTAATTATTACATAAATCTTCATCAAAATAAATCAAACCTTAATATGATCTAAAACAAATAATTAAACATTCAGGTACATTTACTAGAATGGTGTGTATATATATATATATATATATATATATATATAACTCATATATTGGGAGATAATTCATTCCTTTTAGACATTTATTTTTTAATTTTTTTACTTTAAATTTTATAATATTCTTACCCAAAATCCATTATACTACCTGAAACACATAGCTAATAAATGTTGAGACAAAACTGGAATGAATTGCATAATATAACTAACAAATTACCTGCAATTTTAGTTACATACAATTGGAAATAATCCCAGATTGGTTTATATTTAATAAAAAATTCTAGGGATTGTAGGGAGTAAAAATAACAAATAAATAAACTCATTAATATCTTTTATATATTATTAAAAATTTCTTTGGATCTATTAAATACAGTATACATATTTAATTAATCATCTTTTGTAGTTGGACATTTGGACAATTTTTTTTTAATGTTGAATGGAGCCTGAATGAGAGCATTTTTAATATACTTTTCAGCATCGTCAGTAGCATTATCATAGTTGAATTTGTTTAACATTTTTACAGAACCTAGGAATAAAAGGAAAAAAAATGAACAAAATATTATTTAATATTTTTATAATAATAATATATGAACAAAATAAATGTTAATTAATTTTCAATAAGGTTTTTACAATAATTTTATTAAAGGTGTTTAAATATAGGCGCAATTAAGTAATGGCTAGGGGGGCTTAGCTAAATATTTGTCGAACTAATTAATTACGAATTATTACAATTACCAAATATTAGTTTTGATATCATAAGGTTAGAAAAACATTTTTTTTTGTTCCCTCGACCATTGAACGAATATAACTTTAAAAGTTCATCAGAGAACAACAACTGCATCACTCTTCTAATGTATATTTGTACTGTTTTCCCACCAAGTCCAATTAGTTTTTTTGTCTAAAACAATATATTTAAAAATATATTATAAAAATTACTATGAAAATCATAAAATAAAAAAAACTTACCAACAATTTGTAATATTCTTTATTCGATACCAATTGTTCCTCGATATCATTTAGAGTACTTAGATCTTGAATTGGGAAAAGACAATTTAGGTTAGTGTAATCTATAATATCATCATCATTTGTATTTGTATTTGAATTTTCTGTACTTCTTGAACTTTTTTCAATTAACAAATCCATTTTTTCATCCAAATTTCTAATGCAGTGTTTTAAAATAATTAAGCTATGTAAAACTGTATCTTTAAACTGATCATCTGTAACAATCAAAATTTTAATAAAATTTACAATGGATAAATTTGGTATATAAATAGAACCAATGTATTTTAAGTACATTTATTGATTAACAATAATGATTTGATAAAAAAAAATTAAAAAAGTAATAGGTGAATAAACTATATTATGTTTAACTGTTTAAGATGGTTGATATCTATATAATATCTATATAATTAATAAAAATTAATTCCAATATATTAAAGATTAAACAAATAATACATTTAATTATTTTTATATGATTCTATAAAAAATATATAATTTAAATATAGCTTAAATATATGAGATTCTTTTAAATAATTTGCATTGGTTTTGCATGCATACATTAAAAAGAAAAACTAAAACAACATTTTGTAATAGTAGGTATAATAAAATACTTAATATCAAAATATTTATAAACACATAAATTACAATTACCTTTTTTTGACATTTTTGAATTTGAATTATTTGTAGATCTTTTGTCCAATTTTTTTATTACTGTTAACAGAAATGAAAAATATTAAAATTGAAAGAAATTATTTATAAATAATTAAAATTATTAACTGACCAGAAGTTGCTTCTGTAGTGCTTTTGATATCAGAAAATAAACATCTTTTTATACCTTGAAAATTAAATTGAGATATTAGGTTTATGATAAAATAGTAGAAAATCATGAATGATATACATACTTATTGCAGATGGAGACGATCCAAGCAGATTTACATTTTGGTTATTTGGAGACATTTTTTCTAATATGAAACAAAACATAACTTTATTATAATAACTATATAAAAATATCATAACTAATTGAAAACATATCTAAAATTACCAGAAAATAATGATGATCTCTTATCGGAAAGTTTTAAAGGAGAAATCGAGGGAGAAATTATAGTCCTTGCATCGCACATAATGATCGATTTTGTTTCTGAAAATATATTAGACTAAGACATCTTTACTACTGTTAAATATAATAGTTTTTAAAATCTTTTAAGTAAATAGGTAATAGATATTACAGATATAAAAAAAAAAAAATGTAATATTTTATAAGTTGATACTTAATATTAAATTCTTACCAGGTGAACCAATGATGGAGGTCTTTAATGGAGACCATCCATTAGATCGACACTGAATACCACCTACTGTTGTTTGACTTAACGATTTGTTTTGGTGAATTTTTTTAAATCGAGGTTTTGAGTCTAACAAATAAATCAAATTGTATTTATTATTATTTACACAAAAATGGGTACATAAATTAAAACATTATTTTGCTTAATTACAACTTACTAAAAACAAATAAATCATTTACCTGAATCATAACACGGAATGGCATTTTTGCTCAACATGGGTGTATCAGATTGTTCACTGTCTACAAACAAAATAGGTACTTGATAAAACTATGTTAACATAAATTAATATCTAGGTAAAACATTATATTATAGGTAAATTAATTTAATTGTTATAGCATTTATAATTAAAAAAATATGATCTACCCTATACAGGTATGAACAACTCAGTCACTAGAGAGTAGAAGGCCAATTTATAGAACTTTAAAATATGGTAAGCTAGAGTAAAGAAAGCAAAAAAATAAGGTCTTTCAAATTTATAATGCAGATTTAGCAATGTCGATATAGTCTATAGATAGGTAAATATATATTTAGACATTTAATAATTTAGCTGCAGTTCAATACTACATAAGTGTATATCTTAATTTTACAATCAAAGTAAAAATATAAAGTACAGATAAATGCTGAAATTGTATGAAATAAATTGAAAATGTAGACCAAAAAGTTATGCGGGCCCAAGGGCTGCTAGTTGCCCATTCCTGCCCTCTAGGTATTATTATTTAGTTTAAACATTATATGTTAAAACTTACCAGATTCTGAGAGTAAATTATTTTTAATTTTTCTTTTCTTATTTAACTTATCATCTTCCATTGAAGACAGGTCGGATTTACATTTTGCGATATTACACTTTTTTTGAGCCTTTGAAATTTTGTCTAGAAGCATTCAAAATTATATTATACAAATATAAAATATATTACTAAGTAAATAGGAAAGTATAAGTTGTCATAAGTATATATACGCCATATGACTTGAGCTTATCCCCTTTGTGAGGGTGAATAAGCACTACCTATAAATGTACAACACATATTAAGTATGTAGTATAAAAAAAATAGTATGCAAAAATAATGCTTACCGATATTACTAGCCAAACATCGGGCTTCATAAAAAGAGAAATCATGTTTATTCGGTCGTGTTTTATTAATAACAGCCATTTTAATATCTTTGATATTTGAAGTTTTCGGCCAAGCACAATTTCCCTCTTTTCGATACCATTGTGCAGGAACGACTTCCACAGTATCGTCCAACGTGAAATGTACCACACACCACACCATTTTATATATCTCCAGTCTAGACAACAATAGGTGGGTACACAAAATTGAAAATATATTTTAAAAAAATTGCATAATACTCATTACTCACAAGTCACAATAATAAATAGAAAAACGTGTTAACGTGAAGACTTCAAGACGGACATGTACGATGAAGTGTCATGATTGCCACAATTCGACGAGAAAAAAATAAACCACGGCCACAGCGCGCGAAATTTGTTGGTGTGTACGTGAATATCAGGAATTAGAAATAATAATAATACCCAAATTATTATTGACATATGTTATCACTATCTATATAATAATATATTATAACCGTCGACCGTCTGTTTGGGGAAAAACGTTATGCGAGTACCTGGTATATACAGTATTAATATTATTAATATTTTACTAATAGATAATTATAGCCGGTTTATGGCTGGCGGAAGACGGGGGCTACCGCGCACGGACCAGTGTCACTCATGTTAATGCCTATGAACGTAATTGAACGTACCATAGATTAAAATGTATATTATGCTTTATGACATAACTTATAAGTATTAATTATTTACCCAAGTTATATTTGTTATTAAATAATTTTATAATTTATATTCCTGATATAAATATTATAAACGATTTTTCCCTCGATTATATGCACTTGGTGTGTTTAGGTGTAGTAAAAAAACTGATAAATTTATGGCTTAAAGGACCATTGAATAACCGGTTAAATAGCTTCAAAAGTAAAATGCTCAGTAATTATTTATTGTCACTTAAAAGTAATGTAACTAACGATTTTCAACGAAAACCACGAGGTATTGATCAAGTTTGTAGGTGGAAGGCAACAGAATTCCGAACTTTTTTGCTTTATTTAGGTCCTGTAGTGCTAAAAAGTATTATCAATGAAAAATGTTATTTACATTTTTTGTGTCTACACGCTGCCATGTCCATCCTACTTAGACCTAACTACAAACCTCGTCTTGTAGATTTCAGTAAACAGTTATTGCATTTTTTTGTTAAAGATTTTGCAACTATTTATGGAAACGAATGGATTTCTCATAACGTGCACGCATTACAACACATTAGTGATGACTATATTCGTTTCGGTCCTTTAGACAATTGTAGCACATTCCCCTTTGAAACCCATATGATGGTCCTCAAAAAATATATAAGAAAAAGCCATCAACCATTACAACAAGCGGTAAAACGGTACAATGAACGCACTGCTTATAGATTGAAATCTGACGTAAATAGAAATAATTGCAATAATTCGTTCACATTTAAAAATAATCACACCGATGGACCTTTAATTGAAGAACTCATTCCGTTTTCAGGTATTCAATATAAAACAATGATTTTTAATCATTTTGAAATTAAAATAAATCATGAAAGTGATTCATTTGTACAAACAATTGACGGTAGTATTGTTAAAATAATTAATATATATAAAACCAAGGACAAAGTATTTATCTTGGGGTATAGTTTTTTAACTAAGTTACCTTTTTATAAAAAACCTATTGATAGCATAAAACTAGGTATCTCATTAGTTGATAATTTGAGCAATGTTTTAAATAGCTGGCCAGTTGAAAATATTAATAATAAATGTATGGTTTTAAAATTAAATAATAAAACAATAGCATTTTCACTAATTCACACATTAAAATAAATTGTAAAGTTTCTGAACATCATTACTTTAAGTTTACTTGATAGTATTATAATTTATAAATTAATATTTATTCTAAATTCTATTATGAAATATGTGATCTTATACTCATCATAATTAAGTTAAATGACTAGAATAAGTTATTCCATAAATGTTTTAATTTAAGTTTTTATTTTAACTGTATTCATAGTGTACAACTAAAATATTGTATTTTTTTTTTTATAATATTTTTTACTGTCTATATATATTAGGAAGATTTTATTTTATATGTGTAATTTAAGATTTCTTACTAATTTTTATTATTTTTTATTATATTTTAATAAAATATTACACAGAACAATAAAATTATAATTAATTTGTAATTATGTGTACATTTTATGAAATTTCTATTTTTATTAAACATTTTAATTAATTTAAATACTTCGTAATAATGATATGGGGTCTTTATATAAATTGAAGGTAATATAAAATAAATAAATAAATGTATTTATTAGATGCATTTAAAGCACAATTTTTGTTTGATGTATATACAGTCTTAACTTGGTAACCTACTATAAATATTTATAGAGTTAGGCTTAATAATCATTATTTATTATATTCTATTTTAATGTTAGTCATTGTACGTTTATTGAGCATTTAATAAAAATTAACTTTTCAATATTTATAATTTATACTAAATTAAATGTTTATGTAACATTGAAAAATATTCCATTTTAAATGTTTAAAATCAAATATTCCACCTAGTTTTATTAAATCTTATTTTTAGAACCTTTAAAATTCAATTCAATCTCAATGTTTATACAAATTTAAACATTAGAAAATGCTATGTGGGTACCTAAACGGGGCACAATGGTCCGAAACGTCATTTTACGCGGCCAAAACTCAATATTTTAGACTTCTATTTTAATGTATTTTTTTAATTAAATAATTATCTACACATTGAAGGGAATACTATTACAAAGTTACAACCGTCCAAGTATAAATTTAAGTGTACTGTATAGATTTTTAGTAAATATTTTTAGTACTTTAATACAAATCTCATCGAATATAGCATATACTTAAAAGCCATTTTGATATAGTATTCGTTTTTTTTTTTTTTAATTCCAATATTTTTAGTATAAAATTAATCTACTCGTGACTCATATAAAAGTTTAAAAATTTATTTATTTTTTATTTTTATAATTTTAGATTCTGAACGGAGTGATGGAATCTATTGGTTTTACAATGATGTGTGTTTTTTTTTTTATTTTTATTTTTTTATTTTTGTGTCTGACGACACCTTTTTTGGCAGTAAAAATGCTTAAATTTGCTTATGTAGCAACTTTTCTGAAAGGAAAGTGAATCTAGTTCGTACTTTGGGGGGGTCAAAAGTAAAAAATTTTCAATATTTTTTAAATGCGACGGGAAAGACCCTAAAAAAATAAGGGAAAAACGGGAGTTTTTACGCAAAACCAGTTTTCGACAAAATCAAATTTTTTATTTTGCTATAACTCAAAAACTAATCGATGTAAATACTTGAAATTTTCACCAAATGTTAAGATTAGCGTTCTCTATACACCGTTAAATTTTCAAAGTATTTTGACTTTTATTGAGCTATTTATAGACAATTGAAATTTTCAATTTTTTTAATTTTTGGCCGGCCAGAAAATCTTGAAAATTTAATACAAGATTTTTTATAAGTTGTTCCTTAACTGATAAAAAAATCTAAAATCGTAAGTCACAATTTCTTTTTATAAGTGCTCAAAGTTCCAATTTATACGAAATATGTAAAAATTGCGAAAATTTGCAAGTTATTTTGTAGATAAAAATTCATAAAATTTTTTCTGTTCATACTTAAGGTTCAAAATTTTAACACTAGGTTATCTATAAGCTACTCTTCAAAAATCTTTAAAAAAATGTATATCATACTTAGAGAAAAAAAATTATATGACTGTTTTAAATTTAAATATTTACGAAATTGCATAAAAATTATTCTCAAACGTTTTTTAATATTTGTTATAATTCAAAAAGTATAAGTCGCAGATTTTTGAAATTTCTACCAGCTGTTAAGATTGGTATTTCCTTTAAGTCATATGTTTTTCAAAATATAATATTGATTTTTAAGCCACTTATAGGCATTTAAAATATTCGATTTTTTTACATTTTATTTTTATAATCGGTAATAAAAAATTTGAAAACATAATAGAAGATTCCACAGAAGTATTTCTTAATGTCATTCAAAAATTATTAAAATCCATAGGCACAATTTTTTTTTATTAGCGTTTGAACAGCGAATATTGACATAAAATTACATGTAAAATATAATATAATGTAGAATGTTCTAGACTGACAAATGATATCGGTTTTTTTAAAATGCCCTAACTCAAAAACGAAAAACCGCAACAACTTGAAATTATCATTAAATCTTTATATTGACGTTTTCTATACATGGTTAAAATTTCAAAGTATTTTGACATATTTTGACTTATTTATAGACAATTTAAATTTTCGGTTTTTCTAAATTTTTCGTTTAAAAATAAAATATACTTATACAATATTTATAAATAACATTGTATTATATTCTAGACAAACATATCATCTCCGTTCAGAATCGTTTTTCGTATACAGTGATACCTATCATTGAATTCAAATTTAACAAATCCATTATAATGACTTATCCCATGAAGGGTCGCACTTCACCCCCAAGTGTACAGCAGAGCGAGGCACATCCGGTTCTTTTTTTATATGTATTGCTATTCTGGTGATATTTTCCTTGTATGGTTTGTTACAATATTTACATAAATACTTGTCACCATGTTTTATGTAGCATTTATTTTTATTACTTTTGGTTTCATCTTTGTTATATTGACTTGTGTTATTATAAAATAATTTTCAAAAAATATTTTTATAGAAATAATATAATTCACATTAATTGCAATAAGACGTAATAACACTAATAAGTGATAACCGTCAATTAATTTTAAAACTAGGGAATAAACAACGACAATATTAATCATGCATGTTTATTATTCTTGCATGTTTAATACAGTGCAAGCGTAAACGTATAACTGTGTAAATGTGTTGTGTGAAACAACTAACAGTTACATAGAACAAGTAACGACAGAACGAGAATATGGTCAGTGTTTACTTTTAAATTAATGTATAAATAGATAATAAACTAAAATATAGTGTTTGCATTTTATTGACGTATTCACGTATTGGATAAACTGGCTTTGGGTAAAACCGTTGATTATAAACACTAGTATTTATAATAATCTATGATAAATGGTATCCCGCTTGTAAAAACATTGGAAATGAGGGGTCACGCAATTTTTTTCAACGGTAAAAAAAATGTACCGAGTAAAAGAATACTCGGTAAAATTTACGAAAATTTACTTTTACCCGTAAATTTTATTGGGTAAATTTACCGAGCTCACATCTCTAACCAGGAAATGTACCAAAGAGCTCATTCTATGAAGTTGGCCACGTTGGCGAAAGATACACCTAAATACCCAGAGGAAACCTTTTACAATAATAAATAATAATACAGCGTTATGACAAGAGCTGGTGACCAAAATTACAAGTGCGCTGTGGCACAAATAAATATATGTTAAACGCACAATGTGCAATCTACAATAAATAATAAAGGGGCGCCCAAGAGATAAAATAATACATTCCTAATATTATATGCTTAAAACTAAAATTAGACTTGGGTAAAATACTTTTTAAAAGTATTTAGAATAAATACTCGAGTGCTTACAAAAAATAGTATTCCGAATATATTATTTAGAATTTTTCAAAAATATTCCGAATATTTTAAAATACTTCTAGTTTTTCATACTATAAAAATTATAGATATTATGAGAATTATTTGAAATTTTAGACTAAATATATGTTAATTTATTGCATTTTTATGTTATATAATTGTTATAGATTATGATTTACAACAATAATAAAAATCTGATAAGAGCCTATATCTACAAGATATGACGAAGAAGTAATAAAATCGTTTAAAAAAAAGAGATGATTTAATGTTTAAAAGGTATTTGAAATAATGTATTCAGAATACTCGTTATAAGTATTCAAAATACTTTATTGAATACTTTCAAAAAAAGTATTTGAAATACTTAAAAAATACAGTATTCCGAATATTGTAATCGGAATACTACCCAAGTTTGACTAAAATACAGAATAGCGCATTTGTATAATGAAAACCTGACCCAGTACTGTATGTCCATTGGAACCACCTCGGATTGCGGAATCTCATGCTCACAATCCGATACGTCCTTCCTTGTCGCTGATCAGTAGTTGGTCCGTCCGGAATGGTCCAAATATTATACGCGGCTAAACAGCCACACACGCGTACAGATATAATATATAAGACATACACGACTAAATAGCCGCACACGCGTACACCGCGATAAAATATAAAAACGAAAATTAACGGCCGACGCGATTACAAGTAGTCAAAACCTCCAATGTTCGTACGCGCGTGGACACACGTCGATCGACGAGTTAAGTTTTTACTGGTGAACGCAGGTAAAAGACGTATATCCGATCAGGCACGCGCACACACACACGGCACGTTCAATCCCGATATAGCTGGACGACGTCGAGGAATCGTTATCATCGGGATTTCCAGTACATATTGAACATTACAAATGATTGATATCCACAATGCGGGTTTAAGAATTTCCTTATGCGCCTTTAAATCAAGTCCATGTAGTAGCATCCAGAACATTGCTGGAATGCCATCTCTTCAAATTCGTAAACCGTAGACGTAATGACAACAGCATTCAAAAGAGCACTGAACAATCTAAAAATCATAGAAAACGATAAAGACATACTAAAAAAAAAAAAATAGATTTCTCTCAAGCTGGAATAATTACTAGGGAAAATGCTTCAGTTCCTCCTTGGAAAGTCCAAAAAATAAAATATAAATTCAGAAATAAATATATTTCAAAAAACTACGTTACTACACAATAATAACACATTTAATAGGAAAGAAGAAGTGACCATAAATAAGCTTAGAATAGGCTATACCAGACTAACTCACGTTTTTCTAATGAAGGAAGAACATTTATCCTATAACAATTAAACATATTCTTACCAATTGCAGACAGAACTATAATGTCGGAAGCACAATACAACCATTTCGCTGAAAAACATTGGTACAATTAATGTTCTCAAATTCCTCAGGAATACAGAACTTCATAAACAAGTTTAAAAATGTGTTCACTATAAATTTATAATATACCTACTCACTTGTAATTATCATTATTCTTCCATACTGTCTTTACTCATATTACTTTAGTTATAATTTATAAGCTGAAATTAATGTAATAAACGTAAAAATTATGTCCTATTTCTTTTAGCCAATGGCCTCTGTCGCCCAGGCAATTACTATCAATAAAAAAAAAATAATAATGGAAATATAATGAAACATATTAGGTACATTAATCATAGATAGGTAATCAAAAGAAGTAATCAAACTTAATAGTTATGTGTAATTGTCAATTGAAAATAATTAGTATGTTTTTCGTAGATGAATAAATGTTTTGATTACCAATACATTGATTGTATTTTAATCCGACAAAATATGCATGGAACATAGATATTACAAAAAATATAACATTATATGTATAGTAGAAAAAACTTATTTGGAATACCACTTTTTGGGGACAAATTGACATAGTTCCTAATGAATGTATAAGTTTAATGGAGTTTAACTTCGTTTATCGGGGACAAAAGTAAAAGCGTTTACTTAGATATTCTGGCCTAAATTATCTACTTTCTTATCGAAACTGTAATTATCTAATCTTTATGGCTCTATTCTATTTTATGTACGTATATTTATGACAACGTTCATCCCGACAAAATTACAGCAAAAGAAGCAGAAAAATGCATTGATCAACTGAGACTATATTTTATGCAAAATGAAAACGGAAATGTCTCAACAACTAGACGTTTGTGCAGATTTTATCAATAAGCAGTCTTAATATATTACAGCAAAGAATAATGGACAATTTTCTGCAGCCTAACAAAATATAAATTAAGTATGTTAATCAATTAATGTATAATAAAAAAGTATAATAAAATAATCATCTAATTCATTTTTTAATTACTAAATAGTAAATATAATGTACTACTGCTAATAATAATATTAATAAAAATATTTAATTTTTAAATAAAGTATGAATTAAGTATGTATGTATGTATTTTTAAATAAAGTTATTATATATGTACATATATAGACTTTAACAGTATCGGTTTATTAGTTAATCGGTTAATCAGGAGAGTCAGATAATGGGGACAATTAGGTCACTGTCCAATGTGTCCCACATAATGCGGATTCTACGGTATAAAATTTTTTTTATCAAAATAAATTGTTGTTCGTAAAAAAGCCATACTACATAATAAAAGCATTTATAGTTTTGATAATTATAACTTAAACGCTATTAATAATAATTAATCAATTAATTTTTTTCATCAAAATAACGATATACGAACAGATAAATTGTTTTAATTTTATAAAGCAAATGAATAATATTTTTAATTCAGATTATTCAATAAGACTCAAAATAAATATATTGTTATAAACAAAAATAAAAATTTTAATAATAATTTGCTTTGTACTTGTGCATTTGTACATTTTCATTAATAAATGCCAATGATTATAACAATAATAATTTGATAATTTATTTATTATAACTGAATAATAAATACATAGTTTATAATGTTTATGTGAACTTGTTTTTAGGCAAATAACTTCTAAAAACTAGATCTTAATATTCTAACAATATATTTATAATATCCATTACAACTTTATTTATAACAAAAATAATGTATTTCATTAACTGATTATAAATAACATTATTGTAATAATTGTAATAATTATAAATCAATTAACTTATTGTCAAATTGTTCCAACAATGCTTATAGGAACAAGTTTTTAAAAATATTGAAAACTATTAAACTATTGAAAAATTATTTCATTTACATGTAACAGATATCTAACTTTTTTATCAAAATAAATAAATCCAAAGAAAAATACAATTACATAAATAAATAATAAATAAACTATAATTAAATAATTATGCTAAATAACAGATATTCTAAAATGTAATTAGTAGCTTTATTGTTTAACTTTCCCTAATAATATGTGAATAACATTAAAAAGGTATGTGTATATTTTAATAAATTATGTATTGGATGTTTAATTAAGGTAAAAATAACTACTGAGTTTCTAGTCGTTTCAACAAATTGATCATTTCAGAATCTTCAATACATTCATAATACTTTAATCCTTGTGGAGTTAATAATGTAGTAGTTGCACCCTGTAAATATCAAATTATACAAAAAAAAAGAAGTATGTTTGACAAAATATATTTATGGCACAATAACTTACTTTATCAATTAAATATTTGGCTACTCTGAAATGGTTTTCCCACAGGGCACATAGTAATGGAGTAATACCAAAATTATCTTTTTTCTAAAAATATTATAGATATTAAATTATAATTTTAATTTAGATAAACAAATAAAAAATCATAGTAATAAATTGATTATTAATGCCATAAATTCCATGGTCATAACACAATAATGTTGCAATTATTAATACATTTTAAAATTGAATTATAAATTATAAATAGTTGACAATAATATAATGAAAATAAATAATTAAATACATTTGCTAAATATTTCATCAAAATAAAGGTTAAAAAATCAATTTGTATAATTTAAATTTGAAAATTTTTTAAATATACACGTTCTACAAAAAATCATAAATATATTCATAATATAAATTGTATTAAGGATATATTAATATTTAATCTACAATATTATCTTTATGTAGCTTAATAATTATAGAAATTATTAATTTACATTAAATGAAAGGATTAAAAATAAAGTATTATTATGATTTATTTAAATATACATATAATCAACTAATTAGAAAAAAAATTATTAGTTAGATAATGGATTAAATTAACTGTTGTTTGTATTAAAAAAAAATTGAGTGATCTAATGAAAAAATTGTTTTAAACAAATAGGGATTTTTTTTATACATTTATAGTGATAATATGACTAATAAATATAAATAATAATAATAAAATGACTATGCGATAGATACCATACAGCAAGTAGTTATTTGATAAACATTTTTATTTTGTTTACACAAGAAATTATATATTATTACATAGTATTATTAATATTGATTTATTAGTAAATACTTACATTTATATCAGCACCATTTTGAATTAAATATTCAACAATATCTAAATGACCATAATCGCATGCTTTATGTAACATTGTTCTTCCATTTGAAACATTATTTATATCCCAACCCTAAAACAAACACTTATAATTACAAACGATATAATTTTAAATATTAGTGATTACATTTTATTCAATGTGTAATATAGAGTAAGTAAACACTTGATCATATCATGATTTTAACATTTTATTACACTTATTATTAAATTTATATTGTCCAGGTAATTATATAATTCTGAAAATTACTAAATAACTTAATTGGATTTACTATTTTGTAGACATTATTTAATGATCTTGGAAAAACTGTTAATGTAAATCCTAATATTATATAACTAGTTAAATTTGAATATTTTATTTTTGTTATTAACAATTAAACATTCTTAAAAAAAAAAAAAAAAATTACCCCGTTTTTTCTGGCAAGTCTTTGTAATTGTTCTTTAACCGTGTCAAGATCGCCAATTTGTAAAGCCCATGATAAATCTTCACTGGCAACCGTACTGCTTGCATTTTCGTTGGGGCAGACTTCCATTTTTCCAGGACCTATTAACTTTGTATTCTTAACGACGATTAGATATATATGGATTAGGTGTACAGTAGTACAATAATAATAACGATGATAAAAGCAATGAAATGAAAGTGAAAACGTTTAGAGGGACTGTAGTTAACTTATATACAATGCGACAACCGATTTAATATGATTTATTTGAAATAGCGAAGACGGGTTCGGCTATACACTATTGAGCGGAATACTATGAATGTTTAATAGACTTTACCGTCTATAGACAGTTGTAGGTGAGAAGCACCGTAAATCCTTATTACTTTCTGACATAGGTAGGCCACCGACATATTATCATTTTGGTACCTTATCAAGTTGAATCGTTCATTATTATCAAACGAAAACTTGCTAATCATTTATGACTTTGGATCCGAAGGATTATTCACCTGCTGTTTGACCGCCAAAGAACTTCTATACAATATTGAGCGAACTCAGTGGAGGTATTATGCACATCACGATATAGGTAAAATGTAGCTATCTATATCGTAGGTATCAATCTTTTTATTATGCAAATCGTTACCATTTATAATATTTTCTTCAAATTTATTTATTTCTAATAATTGAAACGTTTATTAAAACTCGATATTTTCGGTGGACGATTATATATGTTACCTATATGTATAGGTGTATAATATTTTGATGTAAGTACATTGTTTAAATATGGAATAGTAGTACCAAAAACACATCATTACCTACTTATTCATTATTACAAAAAAGTTTTGAGCAATGGTTATAGTACTTATCAAATATTTTAAATACTTAAACTATTGAGTATTAAATATAAAATATTTGATAATTAATTCTAATATTATGTAATTTTCTTATGACGATTTGACTCTGATGTTATACCAGATAATTTACTTAGTTGAACCGAGCCTCCAAGATGATTAATAAACAACTACTATGTAAAGATATAAGATATAAGTATAAACTAATAAGTACACTTTTAGATGCTTCGTATGGTTTGTTAGTCAATTACAATTTTTATTTTAATTCAATTCATTTATCAACTATAAAATGTTTTAGGCTTAAGTATTTGCATCAATGTTATATACTTTAACAGTTATTGTTTTTTTTATGATACTTGTGTTGGAATCTCCTTCTAGGATACTTGCTGATATCTTATAAAGGTTACTTATCTGTTCATTGAAAATCTAAAATTAAAACATATTTATATATTTACTCGTATATTTAAATATTTGTATTAAATGCTAATAATAATGATTACAAAAACAATACAAGTAAATAAAACCGTAGATACATCAAAGATCATAATCTTGAGATATCAAGTACGAGTTAAAATGCGGATGTATACAGTTAATTTATTTTTATAAACACTAAGTTATAATATCCAGATGTGATACTGGTCTGAATACTATTGAGATATATAAGGCTTTATTGGAAGGTGCAGTAGGACATTAATTATGGATTAGGAAAAATAAAATGTGCGATTGATTTAACGAATATATGCACTTGAGTACTCGAATGCGGACTTGAGAAATTTACTTTACCAAAGGTGTTTTAGATTATGCATGTATATTATTACGTAAAATCATTGAATTATAGTTAGAAATCAACTAACGACTACGCGTGTTGTCATCGGGGGAGGTCTCGAGTGCGTCCCGAGAAAAAAAGGTCACATTTTGTCATAGCCCAAGTGCTTCACAGTTCATTTAGAGTTAACCATGGTGTACCACTAGAAGGTGAACAGGCTGACATCCTAAAAACATTTACTAAATATTTATTTATTTTGTTTTTAAAATACTGGATAAGTGTACATATTTTTACTAAAAATTAATATTTTTTTATTATTTACTATTTTATTTTTGATTGAAATTTAAATGCAGCGATTTTCACATAATCGAATCTAGAAACTCTTTCAGTTAAAAATGTTTATATATTGTCTTCAACGAATTAAAATTGTTTTTCATTCATTGACATATAACTTTTTTAGTCTAAAAATTTTAGATATAATACAAGAGATTTGTATCAAAATTGTCTACTTGAATTTTTTAAAAAAATGTCTAAGAAGGAATATATGTCCGGATAAGGTGTAGAACAACACGAATTAAATTTTGAATGAGAGCTCTTACACGCATTTGTTATTCATTCACTACTACTGCTCATTTCTACCCATGTGTGAGGAAGGAAACCTGACTGTAGATCTGTACAGTTTTCGATGAGATAAACCACAAATTGATTTAGTTTTTCACTATCAGATGCCACATTTTTTATTTTGCTTAAGGGCCTCAAAGTGTCTAAATCTAAACTTGCATGCCTTGCATACCATTTTATTTTTTCCATTTATATGCGATAAAACAACAAGTGAACAAGAAGACATTTATTTTGTATTATTCACGGGCTTATTATTGTCGTCAAGATGAAATTATTAATTAATACTAATAATTATTCTTATATGTTACATAATAGTGATTTTTTTTTACTTTATGACGGTTCATGTACAAATGACTGTACGTGAATGGTGCATTACAGTGGCTATTTTAATTGTTGAAATTATTAATGTTAATGAAATAAAAATAAAAATAGATAAATTATAAATATGATATCAATTTTTTTTGAATAATTGGTTAGTGAAACCAATGTTGGTTATTTCTGTGTCTTTAAATTTATTATCTGCTCAGATCATTGATAGGAATCAATAAAATCAGTGCAGTCAGTGTGAAGTGAACTACCCTCCTTCTTGAAACACAATTTTATTTGTGCAGTTGGAAAAATCCTTACAATAGAGCCTGAGATGTATATGTACAATTAAAATAATAATAAAGCTGATATGATAGCTGTTATTGATTAGAATTCGTAGAATGCAGAGCAAGATTATTAAAAATCAATTAACAAATAAAATGGTAACAATTTCATTGTAAATCATGCATATTGCAAAAGGTAATTAAATATAGGTGTAAAATTACAAAAACAATATTTATTTAACACTTCAAAAAGCACGACTATAAATTTTAGTACCTATTTAAATTATAACTTTAATTGAAAATAAATAAAATACAAATTACCTATCGTACAATATTTAAATGCATGCTTTCATACATATATGAAATATAATGCTTAATTTGTTATTTTCTATTTTTACTATATTGTATATTTTTCCTCTGTTTGTTTTTGATATCTTAAAAGAATTTGTATTATTATTATTTTATTTCATTGTTCATTACTCATAGATATTTTGTTATACTTATTACTCTCATTGTTTTGTTAAAGGGCTTACGCCCGTTGAATATTCAAATTAATAAATATAAATATGAACGTATAGGTACATGATACATACGTTTAATGTTTTTGTTTTCCAATGAAAACGATCAATTTTTTCTTCGATCACTTTCAAAAGTTCGAGGGATATTAAACCTTTTAAACAAAAATATACGATTATAATTTAATGAAGTAAATGTCGTATTTTTCATTTACACTTTGATATATATATTAACGTATTAAATCATTTGCATTTTATATTTACCCAACAGACGGCATTGACCTAATCCAAGTTTTTGTACGATATTTAATATTTCAATACATGATTTTTCCTTGTAGAGTAATTCTTCGAGACTAAGATCTATTTACACAAATGTTTGGTATATTATAATGATAAAATATGTACCTTAAATTTACAAACAACCAAATCTTACTATTGTTTTTTGATTTCCATATAAATTTCAATCTTAAATCGACAACAAATGTATTATTCTTATAAATATTAAATGTTTTTAAAATAGTTTCTAAACGTTTCGGACACTGCTGTATACTGTTCATTAAGGAACATATTCTCTTAAAAAAAGACATTATTTCGACACTGGTAACTAATTTGCAGCACTCTTTGCATTGCCAGACCGACAATTTGTTCAACGGATTTACAGGCAAAACGCGACCACTACAATTTTTAATTGTACAGTTTAAAGCCGCTAATTCTGTTCCAAATTCCTTAAACAATAGAATAATGTACGAATAATAATATAAACCAAAAAGAATACCTACACTACTAAGGCTTATTTTATTATAGGTGAATAATTTTACTATATTATATACTAACTTTTGCATCGCAACATCTATAACAGGTGCAAACAAATTGTTTCGACGTCAATAAGTGATTTTGTCTTAATGAAGTAGACCAAAGTGAATTAGTGTAAGTAGTAGTGATTTCTTGTCCTCTGTAAATTGGTAAGGAAGCTTTCACAATCATTTGAAGATTTTCGTTGAAATTGTGCATCGTGTTTGGAACACAACAGTGATTCAAAAATGAGGCCACGGGATAGAGGCCTTTTAAACTTATTAATTTATTGTTACGAGTTGTAATTGTTTCAAAACAGTTAGCGTCCATAATTTTACAAGTAATCGTCATTATTTGTATATCTTCCTCCTTTAGTTTCATACAGATGTTTTTTTTAAACTCTTCTACCTTTGTAAATAAAAAACAAAAAAGGCAATGTTACATAATATTATACTTATTTTTTATTTGCTGAATGATTCAGAAAAATGCAAGACTTTCATATGGCTGTAGTATGGCCACAAATTTTTTAGACATGTTTTAGTAGTAAATACCTGCAGTAAATACTGAATAGGTATTTCGTACCAATACATGTTACAGCCTACAGTCTATATGTATATTGTAATATTTGTAATTGTTAAATTTATATAATTTTAATATACTATTTAATTATACGGTTTTATGATCTGGCAATCTGCCTTCGAAATTAAAGCAGGAAATGTAAATTTTTCGTGAAATTTTACATGGTTTCATTGTTCAAGGAAACTATGCGTTAAATGCTAGATTAATTTGGTACATTTTACAAGTAGTTATACATATGAAAAACCATAACCAGCTTGTCTGTCTTTCGAAGAACACGGAATGAAGCTAATACATTCAAACGTACCGTATAAAAATACTTTCATAATCGTTGGTGTTTTTATATTTATCGACTGCATATTTATACAATATTTCTTTTATACAGCGTATAAAATAGTTAGTATATAACACATTTATATTTTTAATGAGTATAAATAGTCAAGAGCAGTGGCGTATTTAAATTTTTTTTCTGGTTGGGGGAGGGAGGGGTTTGTAATCTTAATCACATAAACTTACACCAAGTTTTACCACTAAAATATGTTATTTTTTTTATAAATTTTAGTCTATATAATTCACAGTTATGAGTTTAGGTGAATTAATTGACTAATATGTATGTATGATTTTGCGGCGCTAGAGAAAAAGAAAGAAATATAAGCTGATACCATGGTTAAGTGCACTTTACATTTATTTATTTTATGTACTAGTATATTTATAACATGTATTTACACTATTAATTTATATATATATAATAGATTATTGTGCCGACCAATTGGTAAAAATTAGGGAAATTACAATAATTTCTAAATATTGTAAGGCGTTAAAATACAGTGGTGAATCTATTGGATTATGTTGTGCAAGATGAAACTGCAAATTTGTTTGCGAAGCAATTGTTAAACATTGGAAATAATAAAGTTGCAGTGGACACCTCGACCGTATTCATCAGAATATCCACAGATTTCTGTCACATTACAGACTCAAAATAGAAGCTTATTCGGCTTGTTTTCCCAGATATAGTGCAACAGTTCAACAACCAGAATTGGCTGGGTGAACAAGCAATATTGGCGGCGAAAAATAAAGAATGTCCAGGATCTCAATGTGACCATTCAGAATTTTTTTAACGTATTTGTGCAAATTAAAGATTTATAATCAAAAAACTTATTTAATTTAAGTAGATATAATAAGTATGTAAGTAGACAAAAAGTATAGTATATTATAGAATAAAACCAAGTTTTCTATTTTTACTGGCTAAATCGTCAATCACTTCATCAGTCTCAAAAGTTAGCTCTCGATAAATTGATAACAAAGCAAGGCTATTAAACCTTTTCTAAAACAAAAAAAAAAAATTAACTATTATTAATTAGGTATTATTTTAATTTATATATTTATTTGTTTAACACATAGTGTACAAGATTAAAAAAACCTACCTCGGACATAGAATTTATTATATTAAGAAAGGCTGTTCAGCCATTGCTGTTGAAATTGGCAAAGTTGCAAGAATTTGCAATATCTAAAATATATTTGGGTAGAAGTCATTGCATAGCATAAGAGCTTCCATAGCGTTTTTAGGTTTTACGGGAAGTGCGTTTATTTTTCGGATCTAAAGTTTGAACTCCGAAAGCAATACGTTTTTATTATGATCTAAATTATCTACTTATAACGTTTAGATATCTCATAAAAATCTTTAGTATTTTAAGTAGATATTTCAAACATCAATGTTTGAAATCCAGAGAGTGTTGTTTTTTGGTTAATAAATCGAACCTTTATTTCTGATATAAAGGTATTCATAAAAAATATAAAAATATAAATTCTAAAATATTCTTCTGGAAAATTGGCCTCGTAATTCAATCGGTCTTTTTTTTTTTTGGTGTTTTGTAATTCTTCATAGATTAATTTGAATATCTATTTTTACTGCTAATCTAGATGCGTTTTAGAAAATATTATTAAAACTATTTTCATCTACCTATTATTATCAACTGTCAACATGTGTCAACACATTTACCAATATAACTCATTAAATGTTAACAAATTATTATTTTTATTATAACGATTTAAAATGAGCAAAAATAACTCTTTGCAACACCCTATTTATATATAAGGAACAAATTATTGAATTTTCAAGAATTTTTCCGTCTTATCAAAATTGTGTCTGAGATATTATACAAAATAAGCTAAAATAACATAATATTTTTAAAAATCTATAATTTTTTCAAAAAAATATCATAATATTTTGTTATAAGTATTGAAGACTATTTAAACTATACTATAATTTAGTGAACATGTCAAGTCTCTATAAATATTATTTTTTGAGTTAAAAAAAAGTTCAAATTTGTTTTTATTATAATTATTTTTATTATTCAGAAATTGCTATAAGTATTCCTTCAGAATGAATATCTAATTGGAATTGTTTGCATTAACAGAAAAATCACATATCATGGTAAAACCTTACATTCACTCAAAATCTAAAACCAATTAAAAATATTTTTGTTAATATCATACAAGCAATGTCGGATTTAGGGGGGGGGGGTTTGGGAGCTGAAGCACCCACTGTTTTGGGGATTTTTATTAGAAATTATTAATAATTTCCTGAGTGACAAATTTTTGGTTCGGGCAATGAAAACGCGCGCCGTGGCGTAGCAAAAACCGGTCGGCGACCACGCACGATTTTGAGGTACACTGGTTTTCTATAAGTTAGAACAGTTAAATGGATAAGTCAACTGCTCGGTTGTCAAAACATTACTTTTTGTATATTTGTCTATGATGTCATAGAACATGATATTTTGTACAGTGGCGCAATTATCGGGAGTGTTGGGTATGCAATTCACAGGGGCCCCCGGTCTTGAGGGGCCCCTAGATTAAAAATCTCATATACGATATTCCTACTATATTATTCCTATGATATTAAAGACATTAATTACAATAAATTATATTAATCATGACATAAAAGAAAACGATATTTTCTAAAAATATATTAAAAGGTATCAACGTATGACTGTTTTTCATTTTTACTATTAGGTAAGAGCCCGGTCCAGAAATTTTCACATGGGCCCCTGATTATCAAGTTGCGCCACTGATTATGTAATAAAGCACCCACCATAATAAAAATCCTAGATCCGCCACTGCATAAGAGTTATAATAATATTTATTATATGAATTACACATAAATGTTCTGATGAATATAAGAAAAGAAAAAAATATAGTAAACAGGATTGTTGTTAATTATACTTACCGCAAAATTAGTCAATCCGCACTTGACTATAAAAATTGCAGTCACTATACCACGACAAGTGTATAATGTACTCGTATATGTTAATGCCAATGATGCATTAGACAATTATTTTCCAAAATATTATAATATATGTATATTGATTTTAATCTAATCGTTCTGCTACGTGAGATATGACGTAAAGTTTATAAATCATTTCATTCAAAACTTTATATCGACTACGAAAGATGAGAATTAATGCTTTACATTTTATTTAGTGCAGGGTTAACTAATATGCCATTTGGTGGTCGATTTTAAATTGTAATCTAGTATAACTATTAGTACTAAGTATAAACATTCAACACTACTTAACTTTATGCGCTTTTCACTCATATTGATTGGAGAAAAACAACTGTTAAGAAATATTAATCCTGTTTGTTTTTCATTCAATATTACTTGATAGTTGACGAGACTGTGGCTATAGCACCGTATACGGTTTACGGGACTCGAAAGTCGAATAGATGATAGATTAATAAAAACAATTGCTTGGTAGTATACAAATAAATCATTTGAAACAAATATAATAATATGATGTTTATAAGTAGGGCTGTAAATTGAATGTAGTTACAATTCTTATAAAATTCATATAAAATATTATTGAATTCAATACAATATGCATTTAAGATGATAAAAAATATAATAAAAAATGCACTTAAAATTACAAACATTTTAGAATATGCACTTAAATGGTTTTTAATTTAATTTTTATAAATAATTTATATTTATTGATATAATAAGTATATTAAAAAAAATTATATAAATGTTGATCGAATTTGAATATTTATTTAGAAGTTGATTGATTCTAAAATAATTCTTTATTAATTCTGCTAGCCTAAAAATTATTTAAAATTTTATATTTATATGTATTTATTTTGTTAAAAATATATCATCAATTTAAATATATTTATTTATGAGGACCTTTTTCGTTTTTACTATTGCATTAGAAATAATTGCTCGTTTTATGTTATCAAATTAAAATATCTGTCGATTGTCTGTCAACAAATTTTTATACACCAAAAAACTTCTTTCGATATCTATAGTTGTAATGGAGCATATTTCATAAAATGTATATCATTGAAGCTAAATTCATTTTTGGACATTAAGTTTCTTCTTGAAATAGTTGAAATAGTTTTATTTCTTATTTCTTATAAGATTATTTGAAATAGTGCATATTGCAGTGTTTCTCAACCTATGGGTTGTGACCCAAAATTGGATAGCTTGTTGTTCCGTTAACAGGTCAATAATCAATTAATTATTGTTCTTTCTTGTTCTCCAAAGGAGTCTCACATATTTATAATATTATTATTGTTTTATTGTTGAGCCAACAGGGGTTTTTATTGAAATAATTAACCAAATTCAGTTACCTTTATTAATTAGTTTCCATTTTCTCATAGTTTGCTAAATACTCACCAAACTTAAACGCACTATACATCATATACCTTAGCAATCTTGCCAGGCGATCCCGATCACTTCTGTTAAGGTAAACATTACACAGTTGAACAAGTATTTTGTGTAAGCTATAGATCAAACGCTCGTGTATAATTGGGTAACAAAAACAGTCCACTGAAAATCACCACAAACATAGTGAACTGTCATAAGTTCGGCTTTAACAAAATTTGGAATGTAGTCAGTCCGAGCACAATTCGGTTTTACTAATAAAATGCCGAATGTTTATTTACCTACCAGATAATTCTGCGGTATGCGATATAATATTATATTATTGTTATTATTTGTTATATACATTTTTTTATTCTTATAAATTAAAATACATGAGATAACTTCAAAACTTTCGTTTCGTCGTTAAGGAATTGCTACCCCTAAAAAATTGCCACGAGGAGCAACTGCCCTTTGTCTAACCCCTAAGCTCTGCTCTAATCGTATTACATTCAATAACTGAAATGTTTTAAAAAACCACAAATTCTAATAAATAATATGTATATTATACATAGATAGAGATAGACAGAGAAAACATTGTTTTTTGTAGAGAGGAGGTGACATGGGATTCTTAAGTAATTAAAAAAAAAAAAATGATAGCATGCGTGACGTGCACGTCGGTCGCGCAGCACCCACCTCGAACGCAAGCTTATCCGTAAATTTCTTCTGCAATACGTCCAGGAAGAACTTGTATGGTCCTCTGTTCACTACCAAGCCCCTGATGGCTGTTACCACGTTGTAAACGGCCGTAGACCAACGCGATCCGTCAGTTTTCGGACGCAGTCGTCGCACATAGCGGCATTCGTCAGCGTGCGCGGGATCACTGGAACACTGGTCACTGCATACCGGCAGTCCGCACCCGCCGACACACAATCGAGCAGCACACATCGGGACGAGTGCAACGTAGCATACCGGGCACACCGGGATCTCGGCGCTGTCGATGCCGGTCAACGTTCTGGGCGACACGATCAATGGAGCATCGACGAATATTACGTCACCTTCGGCGTAGTCCTTGGTGGCCACGACGCCGCGACCTGCCGACACCGCAGGCCCGGTGCCGATCGTCCAACCGACCGCGTCTGTCGACACCGATGACTTGACCAAGTCGCACATGTACGCGGTCACGTAACGATTGATGCGGTCCGTGTTGCTGTTTGATCGATCTCTCGCCGTTCCCGGACGGTTCATCGTCGTCGTAGTCAGGATAACACGTGTGTGTGCTGTCTTCTCCGCAACACTTTTAGCGACAGTAACTGCATACATCGTACCGATTGGTGGCGAAATGAGTGCGCATCACCTGCTCTTTACCGGTGATGACGACGCGCAATCCGATCGCTGCCGTTGGACCGTCGCCAAGCACGCTGCTAAGTACTTTTTTTACACGATAACGCGCTGGACGTGACGAACGGAAGTCGTAAATATAACATTGGGCGCGCGCCCATTTTGAAAACAATTGAAACGTCAGTAATCCGCTCCTCCTTCTCAGCTTATTCGTATTGTAACTTCGGCTGCAGTACGTTTTTCGTGAACGACGAATCGTTACGATAATCATTTGTACCGCGATTCGACAGCTATTTGCGCTACTAAGGGCTCACGAAAGCATGGCTTAAGGCGGGTTTACACGAGACGTGAGCCACGATCGTGGCTCACGAAAGTGTGACTTACGATTTGTGTAAACAATCAATTCGTATTTCACGATAGTGGAATTATCATTCACGAACCTGTCACGACTGGCTCGTACAATATCAAACCATATTTGATATTTCAGTATTGAAAGCTCAGTCGTGGTGTACATTGTGTAAAATATATGCAATAATATGCATATTAATTGTTTGTAAAATATTAATTATTACATAATATATTATATAGAGGTAAATAATTATAGATATTTACATTAAATTAAGTATACTACATTTTAAATTGTAAAAGTACAAAAAGTTGCTAACGATATGAGTGTAAATAAGAATCTTATGATACACCGGACAAAACCCCACATGCTTCCGCTACTAACGATTCCATCTTACTGATTGAAAATTGCATTCACGTGTGAACATCTTGACGATTCGTGTGATGCTTTTTGAAACCACGCTCGTGGGTCACAACTCACAAGATCGTGGCTCACGTTTCGTGTACACCCACCTTCATCGTTTGCCTACCCGGGCAGTGGCGTACCGGTAGGGTGGCATGTAGGGCCGTATTTACAATTTTTGCGCCCTGAGTCAACCATATTTTTACTCCCCTTCAACCTCACTATATTATATCTTTCCAAAAAAAAAATTAATATTTATTGATGAAAATTGATACAATATTAGTATATTACACCGGGCCGCCCCCCTAAATAGATCAATATTTAGCCGCCCAGGGCAAATGTCCCCATTGCCCCCCTAAATACGGCCCTGGTGGCATGACGAACAATGAGCCACGGGCCCATGGCTCTAGAAGACTTGTCGAGAAATGTTGAGAATCTAAAAAATAGATCTTTTAAGTAAAATTAATTTACAATTTAAAAAAAAAAAACGACTGGTACACGCTTATAGATTAAGTTATGTATAGTATTTACAATTTAGTATATATATACCTAAATATAAATAATCATTTTAAAAGAGAAATAACATAGAAACGTACGTACAAGAGTACTCTATATTTAGAATGATATAACCTCTAGAAAACCCTATTGGTGACTGTTGATTTTTTGATTCATATACAAGATCGTTTAAGTGATCTAGTATTACTTTCAATCGAACAAAAAACAATTGAGAGGTTAACTTTGCTGAAACAAAAGCAAGAAAGAAAACATTTAAAATTTGATTTATCTGGTTTATATTATTTAAACCAAAAAAATGAGAAACTAATAATGTGTAATAAAAAGTGACTATATTCATAATTGTTTATTAAACGTGTTTTTAATTATTACCTATTAACGGGAATGGTTCATTGCAGTGGCGTGCGGTGATATTTTATGTTGGGTAAGCGCTTAAATAAAATTTCAAGTTAAAACAAAAAAAGGTATTTTATTGATAAAAAATAAAAATTACAATATAAAATTTATTTATAGATAAAATCCATTCGTCTTTCTTGTTTTAAAAATTCGTTAATAACTTTATCATAAAATTCTGGATTATTTTTTCTTTGTGCAGGAGTTCCTTTTCGATTGAAATTAATGATAATGAATTAAGTCTTTCTTGCCCTTGTATAGATCTTTGATACGATTTGATTCGTTTTAATGCCGAAAAAGAGCGTTCAACTGAAGCTGTTGTACTAGGAATAGTTAAAACTAGTTGACCGAATTTAAATACTTCTTGGAACGCCGATATTTAATCATTCATCTTAATTTTTTTGACTAAATCATATGGATTAGTATTTAAAAATTCTTCAGATGTGTACAATACAATTAATTCGTTTCGTAATCTAATAAAATCAAATATTTCTCCGAAATTTGACCCTCACAAGTTTTCTAGAGCAGAATTTGGAAATTCGTTCGTGTAGCTTGAATATTTACTTGGGTCAATTAATGATAAAAATTCAAATTTATTTAAAGATCCAAATCGCACTTGCAAATTTGTCAATATGTTATCAAATATTTCATTAAAAAGTACTTTGTAAAATGTTTTCGGGTCACGAATTTTACGCTGTAGCTCAAAATTGCCTATATCTAATAAAACTATTTCCCATAATTTTTCAAATAGATTTAATCTATAATTTTGCAGTTGACATTTAGTTTCTTCAATTTTTTTCACACAGTATAAAATATCTAAACGTTTAGTTTGTAACACTTCATATAAAATATCAGTCAAACTAAATATTTTACTAAATACTACTAGCAAAAAGTAGTTTGTCGACTATCTAAAAAATTGATGAACCCTTGAGATAATACTATCGCTTCATTATCCCAATAATTAGAATCTAAATTATTTAATACGTGTTAAAAAAACTATGAAATATGAATTGTATTCAAGGCCGGATTAAGGGGGGGTCTAGCCGGGGTGGTAGCCCCGGGGCCCTCCCGAGTACCCAAGTGAAAGTGGCCCAAGCAATTTTAAGCTTTGTAAAGTATGTTTTGTCAAAAGGGCCCATATAAAATTTCAGCCTCGGGACCCAATAGGTGCTTAATCCGACCTTGATTGTATTCGTAAACCGTATTTACTAAGCGAGAAGAAAAATTTCATCTAGTCGGCGCATTTTTTGGCATTTTTTTTTCTTGTAAAATTAGATAAAGCATGTGTACGTTTAGAAGATTTAGTAAAAAATGATCCCATACCAGTAAGTGTTTAAAAAAAAAATCTTACAGTCTTTTATATTTGATGCTGCTTGTGAAAGTATGTGATTTAATGAATGACTAAAACAATGGACAAACAATGTTTTTGGGTAGAGCTCCTTTACTTTAACTTGTAGTCCTCCAACATGACCACTCATAACGGCCGCTCCGTCATAAATTTGAGCTACTAATTTATGTTTTAATTCATACCTACCTATTAACTATACCAATTACGTGTTCAATAAACCGTCTGCTGATCTATCAGCAATAACGTCAACAAATGAGATTAAACGTTCATGTGCTTCCCCGGTTTCATGATGGACACAGATACCTTAAAGTTGTTGATAATTAAGACAGATTTGTTATGTCTGAAGTTTCATCTAATAATATTGCAACAAAATTAGTATTTTTTATTTCTGATTCAATGGACGTTGATATGATGCTGCTAATTGAGCAAATAAGATCATTTTAAATTCTATTGGATGTACCACGGAATATTTTTGATGTTTCTAAATGCACGTTTAAAATAGAATCATAAGATGATAATAAGTTTAAGCAATCGAGGAAATTTTTCTGATTGAAAGAATTAATTCTTTCTTTGTGACCACGAAATAGTAATTCGTGGATCGCCAAAAAACTAACACAATCAATAAAACGTTTTAAAACGTCTCTATTTTTTTTTACTAACTCATTATGGCGTATTACATCGGAACGTCTTTGTTCATCAAGCTGCAAATTAATTCTAGATTTTCCAAACATTTTTAATTTTAAAACAGAAGAAATATGTGTTTGAGATCGCTCATGTTTTTGAATACCATTTGTTAAATTACTTAAATTAACAAAATCACTTTGAGACCAAAAAAATTTTCAAAATATGTTCTAAATAAACATTTGAAATGTTAATATTTATATTATATAATGTGTTCCAAATCTTGTTCAATAATTTCTTGAAAAATTTTCCCGTGTGTTCAATTTGTTACGTGGTCACAGTATGTCATATATTAGATTAATTTATCTTGAAACCGTCGGATCCTAAACGGCTCCCGTCTATTGTTCACTTATTCCCAAACGGCTCCCGTCCAAAAAGATCTAACGAACAGGGAAATTCCCAAACGGCTCCGGTTTTGTACACCACAAATTCCTTCCCACTTTATACAGACTTAGGACTGTCTCAAAAGAAATTCTTCTTTCAAAATGTCTTTGTGTACGCTATGTACTAAGTGTAAAAAATGTATGAATAAAAATATTAAAAAAATCATATATCGGGTAAATTTGTTAAGCACAATTTTTTTATATAGTCTATGCGTAATATTTTATTTGATGAAAACTCGCAAATGATTTTTTCGACGAACTCTTGCTTTTTTTTCGATCATGATGCATTAAAATAACTTCGAAATATAAAATAGGTATATTGATAATATCGAAAAAACCGAAACATTAATCTATAGCTGTGACATGATAACAATTTTACTTATACAATTTAATCAGTTTTGCGATATGGCACACAATCGTATCAATTTGTGCAGTTTGTTCAGATTTCAGTCTGTTCGCGATATTCACCGTCGTTGTGTGCGTTCATTTATTTTTATTATTTTTCTAACATGTCTAGTGAAATGCGTGAAAAAAAATTGGTAGAACGTTTTTGGTTTTCTTTCCATAAAAAACTCGCTGGTGACGTAGAGCGCTGGAAATGCACAACGCGTGGTTGTAAATTTTATTTTAAGCGAAATAGTATTGGCGAAATGTTTGATGAACATCTGGAACACACCCACTTACATTTAGATGACAATGTTATAAGAAGGAGGGTAATAAGTAGTAATTTAAAGCGTGAAGCTCAAGAAAATTTGCATGAAAAGCCCGCGAAACTTCTTCGAACTCAACTTGAACCGAACGATTTAAATGTGTTGACGACACAAGATATCAACGTTATTCGCAAATCTGTATACTATGTTCGTTCAAAATCCTTACCAAAATTACCAAAATCAACAGAAGAAGCTCAAGATAAAATTAATATTACAACTTTGGCGGGTGAGAATTTTTTATTTTTTAACGATAAAGCGTCAAATATTGTTATTCTTACATGTAACACCAATTTAAACATTCTTAAGGAAAACCGATTTATATATGTTGATGGCACATTCAAATATTGTCCAAAATTTTTTTTATCAAATGTTCACCATTCATGTTTTACATAACGGACATTATCTTCCCCCCTGTTTTTTACCAGATAAACCCTCAGTAACCTACGGAAAAGCTTTTTCAGCATTATGTGATCACTTAAATCCACAAGTTGTTTTCGTAGATTTTGAGGAAGCTATTCACATTGGATTGCGAAAAACGTGGCCATCGGTTAACATAAAGGGGTGTAGATTCCATTTGGGTCAAAGTTGGTGGCGGATGATTCAATCAGTGGGACTTGCTTCAGAATTTAGAGACAAAGATTCTGGAATCGGAAGAGCGTTGAAATATTTATTTGGCCTTCCTTACTTACCACCGTCAGACGTCTTAGATTGTTATACATATGATTTAATGGCTATCAAACCCATAGATGATAAAATAGACAAAGTTTTTGACTATATTTTTGAAAATTACATAATTTCTGATAGTCGTTTCCCTCCTAAAATGTGGGCTGAGTGTTCATCTGCTCTTTCTTCGACCACAAATGGATGTGAAGCATTCCACAGTAAATTCAACAAAGAATTCAAAACTACACACCCAAATATTTTTAAGGTTATTGACATACTAATCAATATACAATCTGAAACAAATTAAAACTCGAAGTTATTTTAATATACCAAGATCGAAAAAAAAGCAAGAGTTCGTCGAAAAAATCATTTGCGAGTTTTCATCAACTAAAATATCACGCATAGACTATATAAAAAAATTGTGCTTAACAAATTTACCCTATATATGATTTTTTTAATATTTTTATTTATACATTTTTTACATTTTTTAAATATTTTTTTAACGTTAAAAATTTAATATTATACTATACGCTTTTTTTATATAATTTTAATAATTTACATAGTGTACATTTACAAGACATTTTTAACCACACCTCTTTTGAGACAGTCCTAAGTCTGTATAAAGTGGGAAGGAATTTGTGGTGTACAAAACCGGAGCCGTTTAGGAATTTACCTGTTCGTTAGACCTTTTTGGACGGGAGCCGTTTGGGAATTGATCTTTTTAAAAACGGGAGCCGATTAGAGAAACGGGAGCCGATTGGGCTACGACCATTTTATGTGCAACGCCCTATAAATAAGGTAATTTTTAAAAATGGATTGTCAAATATATTTTATTGTCATTTTATTATTATTTATTATGACAAGTTTATAAAATTATAAATAAAACAGTTATATTTTTTCTTAGGAAAATATTTGAACTTCTAATTTTATTGCATAATATAAATTATTTAAAGTTAAATATTCAAATAATCGAGATATTATTAAACTACCAACTCAATGAATCAATGATTAATTTTGCCAACTGAGCCCAATTTTAAGTCATGTGATGTAACTCCCCTACATCCTCTTTTGATATAGCCTTGTATACATATCCTAACTTGGATTATTAAATTACAGGATAAATATTAAATGATTGTACAATTTTTCATAAATGAACATAGTTTTTTTAATGAATAAATTGGTAATTCCATAATAACACTTCAAATTAAATTAAATATGAATTTAACATTCTGAATGGACATGAAGAATTAAAAAATACATTTACAATTACATATTTTTAAATTATCAACAATGAAAAAAAATATCAAAAGGATTAATGACATTTTTATAAAAGATAAGAATTATGTTTAGATTATTAATTTATTATTAGTAAAGTAGTTCAATTATTGAAATGCAAAAACATGAAATTTACTTCATGCAGTATAGATTCTTATTATTAAATTGTATTAAAGTTATCATTAATGCAATGCATAAATAACTAAACTTACTAACTTAAATACTAAATTAAAATGGTATAAAAGTAATAAAATACTTATAGAAATATATTTGTTTTATTAATTTACAATTATTTATAATCAAATTGACAAATTGGTTTGACTACGAAATTTATAGGAATATAATTTTGAATTTAAAAAGTATTCAGTCTTTAAAAATAAATTTTTTAGAGAAGTACTAAATCATATTAGAGTAACATTGTGACTTGGTTTTAGAGTTTAAAAGATGCAAACTTATTAATCTTATAAACTTATAACTTAATCTTATAACTTATAAATCTTATAAATATTACATTAAGCAATAAAAAACTAAATTATGATAGAATACAATTGTTTAAATATAAATCAATTTAGTTTTTAACCAATAATAAATCAAACTAAACTTAAAACTATAAGTTATTATAGTTTAAAATTTTCAAAAGAATATCTCTTAATTAATAGTTTTAATGTAAACAGTTATTTATTAGAATGCAATAGTATTGATGGTATTTGATTTGCTTGTGGAATGTCCAAATCCTCATTTGTTGCTAGTGTAGACATTTCAGTATTATCCTTATCTTTGGGTAATGCGCTTGAATCAAGTGGAACTTGATTTTTTTTAAAAGATTGAAATACTTTTTTAGTAAATGTTTCTGATTTATCCATTAGAGAGGGTGGTGTGCTTTCATACATCACCTCTGAGGTTTTTTGTAAGTCAAATAAATGATGCCTAAAGCTCAAACATTCATTTGTAAAACCTATAAAAATAAAATGCAACTATTAAAATATTTATACTTTTAGATACGTTATATAATTTAAATAATAAGTTTTATTTTATTATAAAATTTAAAAGGATTATTAATTATTTTGACATTTAATCTAAAATTAAAAACTAATTACTAGTTAAAGAAAATTTGATTAAATTGGTACAACATAATAACATTCAAATTATACAGTTTCATATGATAATTATATTTTTAAAATATATATATATTAGATTAATAATATAAGTTTAAATAATGTAATAAATATTAAACACATATGATTATTCATGGTAAACAGATACATATTGAAAAAGAAACTGAAATTTGGATGGGTTTATAAAATAGTGAAACAGTCGAATTTCGATACACTACCAAACTATTTTGACAGTCTTTAATATTTAAAAATTAAAAAATAATGTATAAACTAACCAGTTTTAGAAACAAAAATTATAATTATATCGGAACTATTTAATTCTTACGTTTTTTAATAAAGCTTGGCTTTTGAAATTTTGTATGTTTCAACCATCCCAAAAGATTAACATTGTTATGTTTTCTCATCCAAATGTTGTTATCATCATTTTCATCATCATCATCATCATTTATTAAACAGAATAAAGGCCATAATTTGTTACCATAGAACGTATCAAAGTATTGGATACATACTTGTTTAACACAATCTTCAGTTAAGACATTTGAACGAGTTTTTATTTGAACTTTTTTACATTCCTGCAAAAAAAATGTAAAGTCAAAAAAATTTTATAATATATCGCCAGGTAAAAAATTTTAAAGTATAATTTTGAGTAGTTTATTTTTAAATCAAAATACTAGTTTTATTATAATTTAGTACTAAATGTATAGATATAAATATAAGCAGAAAAAACAAAATTATTTAAAATATTGATTCATACCCTTAGTAAATAAAATAATTTGTAGGTAACTTCAGTTTGTACAAGTTCTAGTGCTGATTCAATTAAGTTTAAAGGTGGATCAGCTACACGTTTTCTTTTATTTATTTCATCTATACATATTTGTATAGATTGTTGTGAAATAAGTAATTTAGAAGTTCTTTCTCTTAATGGAATTGGTTTGATATCTGAACTAGCAATTACTTCTTTTCGAACTTTAGAGGCTGGAGGATTAGTTGAAGGAAATTGAGTTGGACGTGGATTCGGACGTATGGATTGAGAAGTTAGTCTAGGTGAAGAATTTTGTGGGAAAGAATATTGAGGGGATGGCAAATTTTTTAACACCTGTTAACATACAAATTTAATTTTATTAATAAAAAGTACAATAATTTATTATTTTTTACTTGTAATTGATTATTTACTGGTTTTAATATTAATCTATAATCGACTCCTTTTCGTTGGGATGACACCATAGGTCGATAGCCTGCAGGTATGATAACTGAACGAATAGTTGGATGCTGTTGTTGTCCAATACGAATATTATTTTCTATATTTGGCTGCAAGTTACCACGAGTAATTATAGTTCCAGATTTTTGAGACATTGGAATATGCATAAAATTTGTATTGAGTGGTTGAATACTTGATGTAGAAGGTCTAATATCATTTGAATTCAATACCTTTAAAATTAGAATTTTCAATTATTATACAGTAAATTAAGATAGAAAATAAAACATACTATCTAATAATTTGGATACAACCAGAGTTATAAAGAAGTTTTAATATAGTGAATAGTGATTACTCATTTTATAAATTATTGTTACTTTTTATTAATTTCTATATATACATATATATAGATTGTAACTCATTTGAACAAATATGACTGATCGTCTAAATATTTAAAGACACTTGTTTCATAATATTTTAGGTAGGATAAAAAGAAAATGATACAAGTTAGATATTATGATCAAATATACTTTTTTAAATTTGACTTACTTGTGTTGGTATATTGACAGAGTTCAGAACTAATTTACAGTCTGTACCTTGCTGTGAAGAAACAGTAGCATTTCGGAAATTGGATGGTAAAATAACCGAACGAATTGATTGATGCTGAGATTTTTGGTGTTGAATATCATCATTAGACCTTATAGTATTTGTAGAAAGCACAGCTCCAGACTTTTGAATAAAAGGTATTTGCATAAAATTTGTATTAATTTTTTGTAAACTCGATATAGGAACGCTTTTACTACGAGTCCAATCATTTGATGTTAATATGAAACTGGTACCAGGTTTTTGCTCTTTTAACTCTAAAATGGTTTATTAATTTATTCAGCTTATAGCTTAACTTATTAATTGTAAGAAAATACTTACTAGGTCTCAAGGCAATTTTTGGGGCTTCATTTCCTTTTACTTGACTATAATACGCTGAATTTAATTTAGGAATATTAATGCTAGATCTTTGTAAAATTGGAGTTGTCGACGTGGTGATCCCGACAGTTTTGGGCACTGTATTACTTGGTCCAGGTACTATAACACAATATTATTTTATTATAGTAATACATGAAATAAATTTAAAAAAATTTTATGTTCTATTATCAGCTAAACAATTATTAATAGAAAAAATGCATTTGGGTAAACTTACAATTGTTGTCTATAGCAGTTGAAACTGGATTTTTTAAAGATTGTGATCCTAAAGGTGAAATTATACTAGGATTTGCTTTATGAGCACTTGATGTAAGAACGAATTGTGTGTTTTGTTGTGATTCGCTTGCTATTGTATTAGTAGTGACATTATTCATTCTAACAATATGAGCACCAGATGGTAACATGTAAGTAACGTTTGTTGGCTGTGAACTGGACGATAAAACATGCCTTACATTGCCAGTATTTACATACTGGGGCCCAATCGTTCGAGTGGTTGATTGGACTACATATTGATGTGTGACTGGTACTTGTGGAGCAGCAACGAGGGTGTAATTGGTCACTGGTCTTAAGTTGCTAGACGTCAGTTGTACATAGTTACTGGAAGACGGTGTAACAATGGGCGACGTCGTCAGGCTCGTGAATATTTGACAGGTCACAGCAGTTGGTGTCTGAAATGTGGTAAAACTATTGGCACGAGTTTTCTGATCCATTTTGTACGACGTATTAAAAACTGAAGCAGAACGTATTGCACGAGCATACAATCAGTACGCTATTGAGGATCACAAACGATTTCGTTTTTCCGTTAACTACGAGCAAAGACAAATCACAGTAAACACGATAAAAGATAAATGTGAAAAACACTAAAGTTCCGAATAAATGTAAAATAGTATTGCGTATAATAACGAGAGGAACTATATCGACAAACTATAAGATTTAATATACCAAACAATGCACATGACTGATGGTTGTAACCGTTCAATAGTTGTGTAGATAACCGGTGCGCAAACGGAAACGGCACTATGATTATACCGCAGACCCGTGATAAAAATGATAAGATGGAGACTAGGTAATAATGAGAAAAATAAGATCATTGATTATCGCAAGCTTGTGTATTATTTTAATATACTTATTAGAATTTTTTTGTCGTAATACTTATGTTGCGATTTGTTGCATGGTGAGCGTTATAAATAAATAAATAAATATGTATTTTTTAAATTTTGTGATAAGTTGTACTTTACTTGAAACTACTCAGTTTCAAAAAATAATACAATCGATTTAATACATAGCCGAAAAAGCACGGACTCCAATTATCCCTTTCCAATGAACATTGTTGCGTAGCGGTTATGCCGAAGTTAATATTCGAACATAACCGACAAAGAGCGATTGCTATTTTTTTAAAGGTTTGAACGGCTTAATGGAAAGATCCACCGGATGTAAACTGGGCACAATCTGATATATTCTTTTTTGCGAAACGAGTGTCCATAAGTATAGGCATTGGTTATAAATACTAAACTAGTATTTATAATCAATGGTATAGGTAAGTATAGCATTTTAACACGTAGGACGAGCGCGATAATCATCACAAAAACATATAATTTCATAACCAATAGCAAACAATTTAAACCTGTAGTCAAATCAATTAAAGCATTAAGACACTGTCGTGGTGATGGTGGTGGTGACGGTTGCGGTAAAATGTAACACACGTATTTATTACTACGAACGCACACTGCACGTTAAAATCTGCGGTAAATAAAATGCTACAAAACCAATTTCACTGCCGCATTAGCCATACTTGATTTGCAATATATCAGGTTAGGTTAGATCAAATAATTCTCAACAAAATTTATTTAGCTTGTAGGCAGCAGGCGCAAATTCAAGTGGGGGCATACGCCCTCCCCCAAAAAAATCCCTAAAATAGATTTAAAATATAGGTATTGGGTTTTCGATTATTTTCGTGGTTCAATAAAATTACTAACTAGAGTAATATACGAAAAATAAAATAATATTATTTTATATTTATTGTGTATTGTCTAGTGTGTTGGTATGTCATAACCACGGTTAGTAAATTTTGTACTTATAAATAATTGCTTGAGAATGTTTTTATAATTCAATTTTGTATTTTATATATTCCTGAAGGCTATGGGCCAACATAATTTTTGTTGCTTTTATGTATTATGTTACAATTCAGGCAGGTTAGTCGTATGTAAACAATTTATTTTGCGCCCCCTCCGTAAAAAAATTCTGGATCCGCCCCTGGTAGGCAGTAGAAAATAATCCTTAAAATAAACCCTGCAATTTTGGTTGTATTGTGAGTAATGATATAAATGAGATTTGTCCAGTGTTCAGTATAATTTCTTGAATGTTTTACACATGAATATTAGATCATATAATCGTAACATAGATAATTTTTGGTGTTTAATAAACGACTCAATATAGTGTTTAGACATAACCATATTTACTGAAACTTGTAACAATACTGATTGTGTACCTCAAAAGTTATTGACCACATAATTAACTGTAGTCTAACCAGTGGTTTAGTACCGGACGAATTTAAAGTAGCTAGGATAGTACCGGTTTATAAAAAGGGAAATATTAAAGACTTTTCTAATTATAGGCTCATTTCGCTGGTTAAATTATTGGTTAAAATTTTTGAAAAGATAGTTAAAAACCAATTGTTAAAGTTTTTAGAGGCAGTATAGTTTTAGAAGAAAAATAGGTACAGAGGATGTATCATTTGATCTGACAAATTTCTTGCATAATAAAAGAAATAGTAAAAATAAGATATTAATCTCTTTCTTAGATCTAAAAAAGGCATTCGGCTCAATTAGTCGACGAATTCTAATGCAAAAGTTAAAGGAGTTGGGTTTAGATTCGATCACGTTGAGTTGGTTTGGAAGTTATTTGAGTGATAGACAACAACTGACTACAATTGTTCCACTCTATAGTAATTATTGTTATGTAGATGATTACAGAGTCACACAAAATACATCGTTAGGACCGGTACTATTTCTAATTTATATTAACTCGATACCAGCTTCTAAATTAAAAGGTAAATTATTTATGTTTGCTGATGATATTGCTTTAGTTAACGTTGAAAATAACTGGGAATATTTAAAACAAACTTTGAATTAGATCTACTTAATGATATATCTGGATGAAAGTGAACATAATATATTATCCCTTAATATTCATATATCAGTATGCATGCCAATAGTCATTAATACAACACAGCTTCCTATGAACTATAACTTTAAAGTCCATAGTTGCGATATAGATTCTGCCAGTTGTGACTGCAAATCAATGGAATTGGTACTTTCTTTTAAATATTTAGTAGTGACAATGGATCTCAAACTTAAATGGTCGGACCACTTACATATAGTTAAAAATAAAATGAGGAGATTAGCTACTCTATTTTACAAAATACGATTCTTAAAAAAAAAAAACAATAATGACTGTGTACATTGCTCTGTGTCAATCAATTCTGTTATATGATTTACCTTGTTGGGGTGGTGCAAGCAGAACAGATATAGCTACAATTCATACTACCCAAAAATATATTATATAAATAGCGTTTTCACTCCTGTTATCATATCTATCAGTGGAATTATTTAAATATATTAACACATTATCTGTTTATAAATTATATATAAGACAAATTCTAATTAAATTTATACAAAGACAAACTATAAATGATAAAGGAATTATAGAAAAAAGAATGGGAAAATGTATTAAAATTCTATTTACATCCTTAACTTTTTCAAAAAGTTCTCACGATCACATGTGTAAAACAATTTTTAATAATTTAGATAATGATGTAAAGAGTCAAATAAAATATGTTTATAAATTATATTCAAACAATACAAGTAACTTTACTAATAATTATAACATTAAAAAATATTATAATTATAATTATAACCTTTCAGGCCCACTTTTAGAAATCATTGTAATTGTATGATTTTTTTTTTAAATCATTACTATATAGTGCTCAAAACAAAATTTCTCATAAGAATTGATTACATATGGCATAATTGGGCTGTTCGTATAAATAGGAAAAATTATTTAATCATATGATGCCATATGGCATCACTGGGTCTGAAAGGGTTAAACAAAGTTGTGGTTAACCTGAGTAAATATTAGTGTGTAAATTAAATTATAAAATGTCGTTATGTGTAATACTCTTAAGTTCGTAATGTAAAATATTATGTTTTTTATTATTTATTTTTTTGCTTTGTATCTACATATGTATATAATATATATTACCTTATACTACATTTTTGATTACCTTGTTGTAAAAAGTTTGTTAAAATCAATATCGTTAAGTGTTATAGTTATATGATTTCATAGGCGTGCGCAGACTTTGTTCACAGAGTATGCGGCTGATAAAATGTATCCCCCCCACAGATATAAATGCTCCTAAAATGAATGTGCATGACATTGTATTATAAACTTATGGCTACTACTTTATATTAGAAAAAAAAATAGATTTTTCATATTTTTTTGATTAAGTTTTTTTTTTTTACAAACATGTTTATTTAAATGAAAATTTACATTGTACATAATTGTTATAATTCAATCCTTCTCTTTCTTGGTATAAGGACTTTAAATTCTTCGATCACATCCTCTAGGTCAATTTCAGTAATAATATGTTGTTCAATGAATATCAGCATTAATGCATTTAGGCGCTTTTGGGTCATCACTGATCTCAACTTTGATTTAACAACAGTCAATTTTGAAAATGCTCTTTCACAAGAGCAACTTGTAACAGGAATGGTAACAAACAATTTTAAGTATCATCTGTTTGAAGTTTTAACATTTTACCCATAGATGTAGTAAATTCAATGTTTCTTGTGAAAAAAGTTCATCAATTCCTTGAATTATTTCATTTAACGTTGGTTAAAAAGTAAAATACCTCATTTTTTCAATTTTACTATTAACTGTATAGTATGTAGAATTGTCATCAATTTTCCTGGTAAATTTTCAGTATTTAGACATCGTAAAGTTAAAGAATAGATGTAATTATTGTCATTTCTAGGAAAATATAAATAGTAAATACTTACCTACACAAAAAATAAAACCCATATTTCCTTAAATTATTGAAAACCGTCCAAAATGAATTTAAAAACAAATCCATACTCCAATTCATAACTATTGATATCGTATTACCATTTTATAAACTAGTCAAAATTATGAACTGAGACATTGTTCATGTGCCCCAAGCGTCTGGCCGCAGGGTATGCAGGCGCATACCCTGCATACCCCGTGCGCACGCCTATGTATGATTTTAAATTTATATATATATTATTACCTTATATCGTCCATTTTATTATATTATATTTCATTGTTATGTTATATTTACGTATAAATAGTAACTCCGCATTAGCTCAGTTGTAATTTATTGTAAATTATGTATGATAATTCAATATGAAACTGAATAAAGATAATAAATAATACCTCTACTACATTATAATATTATTTAGTGTTGTTTTTTGCTGTTGTAGAAGTAATAATATTTTATTTTTTATATACGTCATATAAATACATTCTTTCATTCTTTCATTTTTAAATATACAATTATACCAATAAATATAATTATAATAAGGATATGGGTACACATTGGCGTACATACGGGGAGAGGGGGTTAAGTTCAAACCCCCCCCCCAGGACCAAAACAAAAAAAAAAAGAAATTGTGATATTATTGATGACGTGTAATATATTCGTAGTTTCATTGTTACGCTTTGAACTTAAAATATACAACCATCAAAATATTTTAATAATTAAATAATTATATTGATTGAAAAGTGTTGTTAACTATGCTGGTTTTATATTCCTATAGCTACTTATTTACTATAATGTAAAAGTAAACTGTAAATTGTTAAAAGAGTTGTATACAATAATATCTATTTATAGCAGTTATTTATCTATGCACAGGGTCGTCGAGAGCTTTTGAGGGCCTCGGTGCTGATCGGTTCCAGATCCTCCTTACACTTGTTTGGCCTAGATATACATGTACATGTACGCATATACACATGTACACATATATAGGGTGATTCTTTTAAGTGGGTACACTAATTATCTCGAAAAGTATTAACTTTTTTTGATTTTTTTTTTTTTTAACTTCTTGGTTTATGTTTTTCTAAAACATTATAATATTTTAATTTTTTTCACCCTTATATTTATAGGTGAAACCACTATCAACTTTTGATTTTCAAATGGCAACATACAATAAAAATATCATAAATTAATTAAACCATTTTTATTATGAATTTACGCGTTAACATTTTTAAATTTCGTTGATTGGTTTGCGAGTTACAGCTCCTCAAAGTATTGGCGTTTGAAGGAGGTGTTATAGTTGGTAAATGTGGCGTTGTTTATACTATTTCTTCAAGTCCAGGAGCTATAACTGATAAATTCGGTACCGTACGACGATAACTGTTGTACTTTGTACCTGATTAATTGAATGTCTTATTACACCTAAATATGCTAATTTGACCATAAAAGCTACGTTTTGTTGACCTTGGCCGTTGCATCGGATCCTCTCTATTGTTTTCATTACATGACAATATTATGACTACACATATCATATCACATACCATATCATTATTACACATAATATGTTATGTATACCTATTATTACCATACAATATTACCAATATTTGGCGATACGTTTATCATTATTTATGTCTATGATATTATTGAAAATAGTGTGGGGACATGGCTCATAGCCCCACTTATATGTAATACCAACTGTTAACTCGTGATTTATATTTTATATTGTATACTTTTGTGATTTATGTTGTTAACTTGTTTTATACGCCGTTTGACGGTTACTTCGATCGTTCGATCAAGCTCGGCTCGCTCTGGCCTCCGATCCGTTGAACCAGACCCATGTCCGTACGTTTCGTGTTCTTCTTTTGCACGCCGCCATTTTTTTGCCGTCTTACGTTTTGTCGAGCGATACTATTTGTTATTTCTTTCCTTTTTATTTTTTGTCTCGTGTCGAGCAATATATATTTATACTCGTACTCGATTGCGTTTACATTTATTTATTACCCTTCTGAGAGAGTGCAAATCGCATTGGTGTTATCCGACGACGGATATCACTAAAATTGGTGACCTCGTGTTTTTTTCTTTCTTTTTCTTTTTTGGTTTGTCGCGTCGCTCGTCATTTGCATCGCGCACCTCGCCGTCGCGAAACGTTTTGTCGCGTGCACCGTCGTGCAAGTCCGTCGCGAGTGCGAAATATTGTCGCGCACCGAGTCGCGCAATCGTCGAGACAGTTTTTATCTGACCTAATCCACCGCCATGCAGTCTCTACTCGACATCATGGCGTTGGACCAAGTCACCGCGCCACCGACGACCACGTCTGTCCCGACGACGACGTCGCTCACCGCGACAACGGTGGTCTCCCCGATGTCGACACCGTTCGTTGAAATGGCCGCCATGGCGCACATGCGTCTGCCCGGCTTTTGGGCAAGTTCCCCGCGACAATGGTTCGTCCACGCGGAAGCAGTTTTTAACGCGAACCGCGTCCGTTCCGACCTATCGCGGGTGAACCACGTGGTGGCGGCGTTGAACGAAGACCAGGTTCGCGTCGTGGCAGATCTCCTCGGACCCGCCACGAGCTACGAGACCGTTCGCGCTCGGCTCATCAAGGCCCACACCACGTCGCAGTCGACACGCCTACGAATCGCTCAGGCTGGCGGTCTGGGTGATCGCACGCCTTCTCAACTCCTCCGTGATATGAGGGACCTCTATCCGGAGGACATGAGTAGCTCCACTATGGAGGCGTTTTGGCGCAACAAGCTGCCATCCAACATCCGCGCCGCCATCTCCGAGGTCAAGGAGGAATCCCTCAATGCCTTAGCCGACCGTGCCGACCAAGTTTGGGAGGATACGGTAGGTCCGGAAGTGGCCGCCGTTCGAACGACGCACGCCATCAGGACGGCCGCGGTTTTTCCGCCACAACCGCCGCCAGCGCCCACGCCTGAAGTCGCGACTGCATCCGCGCACGGGGTCGGTTTCGATATCGACGCCCGTTTCCGGGCCATCGAGGCATCCCTGCTGGCCATCAACACCAGGCTCATGACCCTGGATACGGGTCCCAGGGCCGAAGATCGAGTTTCGCGCGACAGTCGCGCTCGCACACCGTCGCGCACGTCTTCGCAGTCGCGTTTCGTCCACCCGCGAACCATCACCGCAGACAGTGGATGGTGCTACTTCCACCAGAGGTACGGGCCTAACGCGGAGAAGTGCCGAGCCCCGTGCACCTTCAAGTCAGCTCAGCAAAACTGAGTGCTGCGGCGGTGTACGCACACCTCGCCGCCCGAACTCGCGTGGCTCACCGACTCTTCGTCCTGGACACCCGCACCGGACGTCAATTTCTAATTGATTCCGGCGCGGAAATTTCGGTGATCCCGCCCGGCAACAACACGCCACGACCGTCGGACACCATATTAACGGCCGCCAACGGCACACGAATCAAAACCTATGGTCCAAAACAACTCCAAATCGATCTTGGATTCAAACGACTGTTTACATGGACTTTCGAGAAGGCCGACGTTGCACGACCAATCATAGGAGCCGACTTCTTACACTATTATGGTTTGTTGATCGACATACGCAACAATCGCCTCGTCGACCTCGCGAACCAAAGGTCAATCAAAGCCATTTTCGCAGCCAACATCACCGACAGTTCGATTTTCACAGTCTCAGACCGACCAAGTGGACCACCATCTTACTCGATTTCCCGGAAGTCACGCGGGAATCATCGATCCCAGCCAAGTTCCTACACGACGTAGTACACGAGCTTAACACTACTGGACCCGCTCTGTTCGCCAGGCCACGACGTCTGCCGCCCGACCGACTACAAATCGCACGACAGGAATTCGAGTTCATGCGACAGAAAGGCATCTGTCGACCATCGTCGAGTTCTTGGGCCAGCCCACTATGTGGTAGGCTGTGGGCTGCCTATCATCTATTTATACCTACAACATACTTAAAAATATAATGTTCTCTGTTCAGAAGTACTTTTAATTTGCATATATTCAAATTTTGTATTCTGGCATAGTAATTATTATTAAAAATTAAGATTATCCATATTTACTACAAATACATATACTTAGACAGATTGCTTGAGAGATAAATAATGAAATCACATAATTGTATAACTCCCAATAAATTTGCAAATGAGAACAATGACAAATAAAAATATTGTTTCCAATATAGAATTTTAATAATTGAAGATACTACAAAATGAATTAAGTATGTAAGAATATTTTTTACTGTTAAATTATTTAGTTGTACATATTTATCCTTTCTTAACTTATTAGATATTCAACTACTCAAGTTACTTTCAAAGAAGTTAAAAAATTAGTCTGACAAAATGCATTCCAGAAGAAAACTAATCCCAATAATATAGTAAACTAAAAATATGTTAAAGGAAGATTGTAGATGCTAATGTATTTTTTCAATTTTAACAAATATTGTATAATTAAGTTAAATTAGCTAACAACATCAAATAAATCAATCATAAATGTGTGGTAAATTGTATGTTTCTTAAAAAATTTGAAAAAAAAATCATAGATTGTTCACCTTCATTATTAGGTATACATGGTATTATAAGATATTATACTTAAATAACTACTTTGTTATAATATTAAGTAGGTATGTCTTAATCCTAATATTTAGGTATCATAAAAATATTTTTATTTTAAACTTTATTGTATTTAGTATTTTGCAACTGAATAGTTCCTTCTGTTTGATTAGTGTTGTTAGCTATTTAGGTACTACCACCTACTAAATCTAAGTTAAAATATTATTAGTCCAACTTTTAAATTTTACTGTTTTTTTTTTTAGTTAGGGGTTAAGTTGAGTTTGTTTCAATTTGTTGAATACATGTTATGATCTTAACTCATATTTTGCATTTTTGCATTACGAATATTTTGATTTGACTGTATGATTTAAATTGGAATAGATTTATCATAGTCCTGAGCTTTTAACTTATGGTAAAATTTTAAAAGGCATTTGTCTAGCAGGTGTTCTATCACATTTTTTAAATATTTGACCACAGTTACCTGTGCATTTCCTTTATAGTAGTAGTAATAAAGTCAATCAATTTCACTTCTACTCTTTTATTATTTACCTATTAATTATTATAGATATTTCTTATTACATACTTCTCAATTAAAGCCAATAACGATAATGTATTATACTAATGTTGCCATGTAGGGACGCTTAATTTCGATAATAATAGATATAGAACTTTTATATTGTTACAATAGTCAATAATGCTAAACTGTGTATTTTTAAATGAATTCTTATTTGATTTGATGATCCTAAAAAAAATATCTTAATAATTAATGGTGAAATAGATATGTTTTATACCTAATATGTACAATGTATATTTACATAATATTTAAATCCTGTTGTGGATCACTTCTAGTAAATTGGTAGATCACCCGCTATACAAATGCCTTTTATAGTGATTCATAATAATAGCAATATAAAATGAGGTGATTTAAATCATGATATATTGAAATAGGTAAGTTGTTTGCCTACATATTACCCTATTGTTTTTAACAATATTCATAATTATATTGTTAAAATAATCTTAAAATAAAATATTATATAAATTTAAATTTGAAATATTTAGCTATTCATTGTCTTTCACTTTTAAATAATTTGAAATAATTTAAGTGGTTTGTAATATTGTAAATATAATATTGGTTAGTATGTAGGATTTGCAATTTTTAATCAAGTTGTTTTTAATTAAATAACATAAGTGAAAAATCGTTGTACAATTAGTATGCATTTAAAAAATACAATATGCTAGATGTTTACTTTGTAACGTGCCTCGAGTGGTTTGAGGACGCTACGATAATGTTATGATTGAATAGTACTTCTAAGTGTTTTAATATAAGTTCAATAATTTAAACTTGAAAGAATAGAGTATAATATTTTATTTTACACTTAGAAAAATTAGCAAAGTATTAACAATGTAAATATGACTGTCGTAAGCGGAGTGTTTGTACTTGATGGCTGGATACGTCTGCCGTTGGTGGTGCAACGGTGCCTTTATATACTCTGTTTGGTGTTGTTTTCGCCACTTGGTTTCCCTTGGCCTTTGATCGTAAAATTCGACGAAATGTTTTTTCTTTTGCAGTTGTTCATGGTCACAGGATGTGAATTGCACCGTTTATGACCTGCGCGTGGCTTACATCACAATTATGAATGCGATAGCTATTTATATAATTTATAAATGTGTATTTTTATCATCGTACGACTCGAGAATATGCATATCATTATTTGTTAGTAATTACATCACAACCATATTACATATAATGGTGCATGTTACACCTCACCGCCGAAGAAAAAATTTCAGGGTGAAACAATGAAATTTTTAAATTTACCGTATACAAACTTTGAAAATAATTGCTTATTCACTAATATGTTAATACAATATTTGTTAAAGAAAAATAATAATAATATTTGAATAATAAGATATACATTTTTTTTTTTTTTTTTATATTATTATGTATACAATATTATGTTTCTTAAAACTAAATCCCACTACCAAGTATATAATATTATTGATAAATAAGTGATTGCATTATTATACATATATATATTTATATATATTTTATTTTATGAATACCCAATTCCTAATTAGTATTTATGATTCTTTTTATTATTTTTTTTTTCTTTCCCTGCTTGAACTATCACTACAATATATGAAAAGTTTTGAAGGTTTTATTTTATTTAATAAGAAATTAAATATACATCTAGTGTATATTACATCAGTTATTGGGTCGTGCGCGTGAGTGATATCCTCATGAGTTGTTCTACAGACTATGGAGTGACACTCATGTAAATTTAGAGTTCCTCCCCTTGGTTTAAAAAATTCTCCAATGTTTATTGAAAATATTACTCGATTATTTTTACACATGTCCTTGATTACAAGCTCATATGTATTATCCCATCGCTTTTCTATAGTCGTTATATCTAAATATTTCTTTATATTTTTTAATTCTAATTTATCTATCATAATTTTATCTGTGGTACCATTCCAAAATACGACATGGAAACTGATTATAAATTCATTATTTTTAATTTCAATTGGTATAGTAACTATTCCTATTGTTCGTATTAATTCGTCGCTTATTCCGCGTATTATAGTTTTCTTTGTTTCGTCTACGATTAAATCTCCTTTCAAATAATTAATTTTTATAATATTAATATCGCTACCTGTGTCTAATAATAATTCTAGTTCTTTAAATTTAGCGGCATTTGATGTGCATTTTATGTGATTATTGATTATTGCTGATTTAATGTGAAAACATCGTCGTATGATTCCTTCGCGGTTGTTATTTGGTCGATTAAAATTAATACGATTGTTAGAAGGTGGTCGATTGTTATAGTTATTATAATTAGTATCCGGTATTCTTTGATTTGAACGTTGGACTGGTTGCGATCTGCATTGACTAGCAAAGTGTCGTCCATTACATTTATAACATATTATTGGTTTTTTATTAAAATTGTTATTATAATTATTTCTATAGCGATTATTTTGTTGGGGTTGAATATTATTACTCCCGTTATTATAATTATTACGATAATTAGTGTTTAATAAGTTTCGCGTTTCTTTTTCGGCGTTAAATTCTAACTCTTCCGTATTAGCTATATTTTTAGCCTCTTCTAATGTTTTAGGATCCCTTGATTTTACTACAATTTTTATTGGTTTTATTAATCCTTTTATGTATAATCCTAATGTTTGCTCTTTTAATTGAGTTTGAATAATTTTAGCTTCATCTTTAGGTTTATTAAATGTATAAATATTGCATAGTTTATAGTATAGTTGTTCAATTCTCTCTGTGTAAGAGTTAACCGTTTCCCCAAGATTCATTTTTATGGAGTTAATTTGTAATTGCAAAGAAGATGCTGAATATTGTGATTCAAATGCTTCACTTAAATATTTTTTTATGTTTACCCATTTGGTAGTATCTTTATATTTTATTATATCTAAAGCTTTTCCCGATAATTTAGTGGTTATATATCGTATTAAAAGTGGTACATTTTCTCTATCCACTGAATTTACTGCAATATCGCATGCGTTTATAAATTGATAAACGTCTGTTTCCCCCGAACATGTGGGTATTAATTTAAATGCCTCCTCTAAACGTAGAGTGATTTCAGTTGGTGGTTGTGACATTTTAATTTTGGGTTTTGACTCGAAAGTTAACTGTGTGTGTTCAGTATTACTTTTACTTCAAGTATTTATTTGGTAACTGGGGCTGAGAAATTTTAATTCATTTAATTCTTTTTCAATATTTTCAATTCGATTTTCTCTTTTGAGACTAGTTTCTTTTTTATTTTTATCAATAGGGTTCCCTTTTTTCGCTAGAGTAGCTAATTCTAACGGAGACGTACCAGTTTGCCCATCAGTATTCATAAAATATTTTTATTTATTTTATTTTTTTTTTAAAAATAAATATTTAAATTTTAACACACAATAATATTATATACCCAATTAATATAATATCTAAAATTTATCAACAATAATAATATTCCCCTTATAATTACCTTTATATAATATTCAATAATATGTTTTCGTATAACAATAATAAATCTCAGTATAATTCTCAATATAATAATTCTCAATAATAATTCTCAATATAATAATTCTCAATAATAATTCTCAATATAATAATTCTCAATATAATAATTCTCAATAATAATTCTCAATATAATAATTCTCAATAAAATAATTCTCAATAATAATTCTCAATATAATAATTCTCAATAATAATTCTCAATATAATTCTCAATATAATAATTCTCAAAAGTCTCTAATAATTTTTTCTAACACCCACTTATTTGTTCTTAAAATTAGTCATATTTACGTAGAAATTATGCTTGGTGGTGACATATTTGCTGGTTGCTGGTTTTGATTTCTGGTGTCGTCTTCTTGGAGTTGGAGAAAAAAGTGGCCGGTTTTCTCTCACAGTGATTCGGTTGAATTGCCTCCTCGAAGTCTGTCCGCAGCGCCAAATTATGTAACGTGCCTCGAGTGGTTTGAGGACGCTACGATAATGTTATGATTGAATAGTACTTCTAAGTGTTTTAATATAAGTTCAATAATTTAAACTTGAAAGAATAGAGTATAATATTTTATTTTACACTTAGAAAAATTAGCAAAGTATTAACAATGTAAATATGACTGTCGTAAGCGGAGTGTTTGTACTTGATGGCTGGATACGTCTGCCGTTGGTGGTGCAACGGTGCCTTTATATACTCTGTTTGGTGTTGTTTTCGCCACTTGGTTTCCCTTGGCCTTTGATCGTAAAATTCGACGAAATGTTTTTTCTTTTGCAGTTGTTCATGGTCACAGGATGTGAATTGCACCGTTTATGACCTGCGCGTGGCTTACATCACAATTATGAATGCGATAGCTATTTATATAATTTATAAATGTGTATTTTTATCATCGTACGACTCGAGAATATGCATATCATTATTTGTTAGTAATTACATCACAACCATATTACATATAATGGTGCATGTTACACCTCACCGCCGAAGAAAAAATTTCAGGGTGAAACAATGAAATTTTTAAATTTACCGTATACAAACTTTGAAAATAATTGCTTATTCACTAATATGTTAATACAATATTTGTTAAAGAAAAATAATAATAATATTTGAATAATAAGATATACATTTTTTTTTTTTTTTTTATATTATTATGTATACAATATTATGTTTCTTAAAACTAAATCCCACTACCAAGTATATAATATTATTGATAAATAAGTGATTGCATTATTATACATATATATATTTATATATATTTTATTTTATGAATACCCAATTCCTAATTAGTATTTATGATTCTTTTTATTATTTTTTTTTTCTTTCCCTGCTTGAACTATCACTACAATATATGAAAAGTTTTGAAGGTTTTATTTTATTTAATAAGAAATTAAATATACATCTAGTGTATATTACATCAGTTATTGGGTCGTGCGCGTGAGTGATATCCTCATGAGTTGTTCTACAGACTATGGAGTGACACTCATGTAAATTTAGAGTTCCTCCCCTTGGTTTAAAAAATTCTCCAATGTTTATTGAAAATATTACTCGATTATTTTTACACATGTCCTTGATTACAAGCTCATATGTATTATCCCATCGCTTTTCTATAGTCGTTATATCTAAATATTTCTTTATATTTTTTAATTCTAATTTATCTATCATAATTTTATCTGTGGTACCATTCCAAAATACGACATGGAAACTGATTATAAATTCATTATTTTTAATTTCAATTGGTATAGTAACTATTCCTATTGTTCGTATTAATTCGTCGCTTATTCCGCGTATTATAGTTTTCTTTGTTTCGTCTACGATTAAATCTCCTTTCAAATAATTAATTTTTATAATATTAATATCGCTACCTGTGTCTAATAATAATTCTAGTTCTTTAAATTTAGCGGCATTTGATGTGCATTTTATGTGATTATTGATTATTGCTGATTTAATGTGAAAACATCGTCGTATGATTCCTTCGCGGTTGTTATTTGGTCGATTAAAATTAATACGATTGTTAGAAGGTGGTCGATTGTTATAGTTATTATAATTAGTATCCGGTATTCTTTGATTTGAACGTTGGACTGGTTGCGATCTGCATTGACTAGCAAAGTGTCGTCCATTACATTTATAACATATTATTGGTTTTTTATTAAAATTGTTATTATAATTATTTCTATAGCGATTATTTTGTTGGGGTTGAATATTATTACTCCCGTTATTATAATTATTACGATAATTAGTGTTTAATAAGTTTCGCGTTTCTTTTTCGGCGTTAAATTCTAACTCTTCCGTATTAGCTATATTTTTAGCCTCTTCTAATGTTTTAGGATCCCTTGATTTTACTACAATTTTTATTGGTTTTATTAATCCTTTTATGTATAATCCTAATGTTTGCTCTTTTAATTGAGTTTGAATAATTTTAGCTTCATCTTTAGGTTTATTAAATGTATAAATATTGCATAGTTTATAGTATAGTTGTTCAATTCTCTCTGTGTAAGAGTTAACCGTTTCCCCAAGATTCATTTTTATGGAGTTAATTTGTAATTGCAAAGAAGATGCTGAATATTGTGATTCAAATGCTTCACTTAAATATTTTTTTATGTTTACCCATTTGGTAGTATCTTTATATTTTATTATATCTAAAGCTTTTCCCGATAATTTAGTGGTTATATATCGTATTAAAAGTGGTACATTTTCTCTATCCACTGAATTTACTGCAATATCGCATGCGTTTATAAATTGATAAACGTCTGTTTCCCCCGAACATGTGGGTATTAATTTAAATGCCTCCTCTAAACGTAGAGTGATTTCAGTTGGTGGTTGTGACATTTTAATTTTGGGTTTTGACTCGAAAGTTAACTGTGTGTGTTCAGTATTACTTTTACTTCAAGTATTTATTTGGTAACTGGGGCTGAGAAATTTTAATTCATTTAATTCTTTTTCAATATTTTCAATTCGATTTTCTCTTTTGAGACTAGTTTCTTTTTTATTTTTATCAATAGGGTTCCCTTTTTTCGCTAGAGTAGCTAATTCTAACGGAGACGTACCAGTTTGCCCATCAGTATTCATAAAATATTTTTATTTATTTTATTTTTTTTTTAAAAATAAATATTTAAATTTTAACACACAATAATATTATATACCCAATTAATATAATATCTAAAATTTATCAACAATAATAATATTCCCCTTATAATTACCTTTATATAATATTCAATAATATGTTTTCGTATAACAATAATAAATCTCAGTATAATTCTCAATATAATAATTCTCAATAATAATTCTCAATATAATAATTCTCAATAATAATTCTCAATATAATAATTCTCAATATAATAATTCTCAATAATAATTCTCAATATAATAATTCTCAATAAAATAATTCTCAATAATAATTCTCAATATAATAATTCTCAATAATAATTCTCAATATAATTCTCAATATAATAATTCTCAAAAGTCTCTAATAATTTTTTCTAACACCCACTTATTTGTTCTTAAAATTAGTCATATTTACGTAGAAATTATGCTTGGTGGTGACATATTTGCTGGTTGCTGGTTTTGATTTCTGGTGTCGTCTTCTTGGAGTTGGAGAAAAAAGTGGCCGGTTTTCTCTCACAGTGATTCGGTTGAATTGCCTCCTCGAAGTCTGTCCGCAGCGCCAAATTATGTAACGTGCCTCGAGTGGTTTGAGGACGCTACGATAATGTTATGATTGAATAGTACTTCTAAGTGTTTTAATATAAGTTCAATAATTTAAACTTGAAAGAATAGAGTATAATATTTTATTTTACACTTAGAAAAATTAGCAAAGTATTAACAATGTAAATATGACTGTCGTAAGCGGAGTGTTTGTACTTGATGGCTGGATACGTCTGCCGTTGGTGGTGCAACGGTGCCTTTATATACTCTGTTTGGTGTTGTTTTCGCCACTTGGTTTCCCTTGGCCTTTGATCGTAAAATTCGACGAAATGTTTTTTCTTTTGCAGTTGTTCATGGTCACAGGATGTGAATTGCACCGTTTATGACCTGCGCGTGGCTTACATCACAATTATGAATGCGATAGCTATTTATATAATTTATAAATGTGTATTTTTATCATCGTACGACTCGAGAATATGCATATCATTATTTGTTAGTAATTACATCACAACCATATTACATATAATGGTGCATGTTACAACTTATAGGTTAGGTATTATATTATGTATATTTAAAATTATGATTATTGACTTGTTACAGTTAACTCAAAACTAATGTGAAGTAGTTTTTAATAGAAATTTAAAAAAAAAAAACTTTTTAAAAGGTAAAATCAAAAATGAGACATATCAGTTATATATATGTATGCCTACAATACAAGTTAAAGTAAAATTTAAGATTAACTAAAGTAAAATTAAGTAAAATTAATTAATTAATTAATTAATTAATTAAATTAATTAGTTAAAAAATTAATTAACTAAATTCAATTAGTAAAATTAATTAAAGTAAAATTTAAGATAAATATTGTATTGAAAAAAATATAGTTGATAAAATAATGTTAAATTGTGAGAATTATATTTTCAATATGGCTCAAGTCACCTCATGTTATATGAATTTAATTACATTTTTAGACTTCTATTAGTCGTATCATAAGGTGTATAAAATAAATTCTTAGGTAGCTTTGTGTGCGCCTTTGAAGAGATTTTACAAATGAGTAATGAGCCCCTTCAATTTGTCATAAATAGGCTTAGGGACTTCTAGCATTTGCATACTTTTTTTTAATTATTGTTAAATATAGCAGAGTGCGAAATAAATTCGTTTTCTCGGTGCCACGATATCTGATCTAAAATTTGAATTTGCATATTTTTTGCATATTTGATAGATTTTTGCAGGAGAGTGCATATTTTAACATTTTTATGTTTATTTTGCATATTTTGGCAAAAATTTAAAATTTCAAACTAAAAACTATAGATACATATTACATATACATTAATATTACATATTTCAACCGGTTGAAAAAAAAAATGTATTAATAGGACTTAATATATAGTAATATGCTATCTGCAAACTACCTCTCATATCTCGTTATAATTTTTGTGTAAGGATTAACTATAAAGAATACTATAAACCCGTTGATGAGACTACGGATGTCACCGGACGTTTTGTAGCAAATGTTGTAATAGGAACACTGGAAATTGATAGGGCAGGGGAAATTTTTTTATTGCATTGCGAAGAATTAGAGAAAACTAATCATTCAACTATATTTAACTTATTTGACAAAGCAATGGGAATATTATGGCCCGAGGGAGTTCAGCATGATAATTTTTTATTGTTTTTAAGTGATGCTGCCCCGTATATGGTGAAGGCGGGTAAATGTATAAATACCCTTTACTCTAAATGCATACATTTAACTTGCCTTGCTCATGCATTTCAAAGAATTGCCGAAAAAATTCGTGGTGAATTTTCAGATGTTGATAAAGTAGTAGCCTCAGTTAAAAAAGTGTTTCGAAAATCACCTATACGTATTAAAACATTTTTAAATATAACAAACAATAAGATTCCGTTGCCACCAGATCCCATATTAACAAGATGGGTGACTTGGATAAATGCCACCTTGTGAAGTGGTGTAGTGGAAAATTTGAAAGGTTTGCCTGAAGATATAACAAATGATGATTTGGTATACTTTAATTATGCTCCAATTACTTCTGTAGACGTTGAACGTAGTTTCTCAATTTACAAAAATTTATTGTCCAGTAATCGTCGGAGATTTACATTCGAAAACATAAGAAAGCATTTAATTGTACAATGTAACTTTCAAGAAACTAAAAATGAAGCAGAATTAATGATGTAATTTTTACACAGAACGTATTTTTTTTTTTATATATATATATATAAAACATTTGTGTTATTTAAGTAGCAAAGTTATTTATTTTTTCAAATTTAGTTGATGCATATTCAATAATAAAAGTTGTATCCTTGATTAATAATTTTTAACTTATTTTTTATTAATTATTAGATATAAATTTTAACTAATAACTTTTTAAAGTTAAAAGTGAAATTAACTAAGATTTAGTGGACATTTTTTTTTTTTTTTTTAATGCATATAAATGCATATTATAATGCATATTTTAATGATTTTAGAAGCATATTTGTGTATTTTTTAGAGCTATAAGTCCCTAAGCCTAGTTATAAACCATCTGAAATGTTGGCATACACCTGTATTATATTATGTTATTAAAAAAAAATTTTATCATTTACTATGTGATTATTTATTAGTCTCTTACTAAGTTTTATAGCTATTAAGTATGTTGTATATATTTATATATCGGTCGAACCACAAGATAAATATAAAAATGATTGTGTTCAAATTTTACTAAGGACAATTTTATAAGACCTCAAATAACAGTTTATTGTTTATTATATTCAGTATATTTTTTTAGTAATTATATGTATGTGTAATATATTATGTTACATGTTTATGTATATTGTACAATAGATACCTTATTGATTTTTATTATATTTTAATGTTATTAAATGTTTTCATTACGTATGCATACAGTGTGAATATGTAGATATGTTTGTAATTTAAAAATTGGTATATATTCTAAAGGTGTACTAAAATAATAAAATTGTATGATTGTAAGTTATAGTTTATTTAAAATAAAATCATACATTTTTGTATTAATTAATAGTTCATATTTTTCAAGTTAGGTTTTATTATTATTAGTTATATCTTATGAAAATACCAAAACCAATACACCATAGTGATGGGAACTATCAAACTATTTGATGATAGTTCACTTTTCATTTAAAACATATGACATTTTATATGTCACAAAATGGTCAACATTTTGAACAAATATTAAAAATAAAAAATAAATAAACCAAGAATTTTATGTAGTTGGATCTTCATACATTTTTTCTTTCAAATCCTTATTTATTAATGGTCTTGGACTCTTGGGATTCCGATTTTATTGTTAATCAAATAATATCACTACATTAATTTGATATTAGTTTTTGTACAATAAAAGAAAAAGTTATAAGATTTTCAAATAGTGTAACTGTAAAACACGATTTTAGATAGGTAATTAATTAATTAAATTCTTAAATAGTGCTGTAAAATTATAACACCTATTATACTAGTATTATTCTATTTCATTTTCTACTATTATCATACAACATTTATATCATTCACAATATCACAGAACAATATTATTTAAGATAATTGATAGGACTATCTTAAATTGTGCATATTATCACGTAAATATGGGTATTTATTATTTACTTTCTGCAAAATATTATAATCATATTATCAGTTACGGACTTATCAAGGTATACCTTAGTCATTAGTGGTAATAAGATTTAATTATGTGGTGATACCATTTTAATTTTTAAATAATTATCTGTGAAATTGTGATTAAAATAAATTTGTCATAATATATTTCCAGTTTTTCATTTATCATTCTTTGGTAATTCGGTATGTCCGATTAGTTGATAAGTTAATAAATAATTAGGGTTCAAAGTACAAAGGTAATCTACAATTAATTGTTGTTTATTTTGTCATCTTGGGTTCAACGATATCAAATTTATGATTAGCTCCTGGTCTTTACAATTATTGAAAACATTTTGAAAACCATCAATATTTTGAGGAGCTGTAACTCGCAAACGAATCATCAAAAAATAAAAATGTTAACGCGTAAATTCATAATAAAAATGGTTTAATTAATTCATGATATTTTTATTATATGTTACCATTTGAAAATCAAAAGTTGATAGTGGTTTCACCTATAAATATAAGGGTGAAAAAAATTAAAACATTATACGGTTTTAGAAAAATATAAACCTAGAAGTTTAAAAAAAAAAAAAATCAAAAAAAGATAATACTTTTCGAGATAATTAGTGTACCCACTTAAAAGAATCACCCTGTACATATACTACTTGTACATATTTTTGCACAATAAAAATATTAAAATTTGTATTTTATGCTACGACGAATGAGTTTATAAAATTATTTTGAACAAAATGCTTAGACGAAGGACCCTTTCAGAGGTCGGGCCCCAGGATTGTATCCCTCACTGTCCCACCCTCTCGTCGGCTCTGTTTGTGTGACGAAAAAAAAGATAACGGAATTATGGGTGCCGTATACAACGGACTCAGTCATTTCACCGCTGTTCATTTCGCCGTCAGACTATTTTTTGCGATCGTTTCTCCGCTATCATATTTTTTTTTTTCGTATAACGTCTATAAAAAAATTTATGTTGTCTACAAAATTTTTTCATTTTTGTACAATGTTCTTCGTATATTGTTTTTACTCGTGTGAAAAAATTCATAATATTTAACTGCCATAAGTTATGTAAACCCTTGTATTTGTTTTGTTATTTTACCTATTAATATTTATATCGTTTGTTTGTAAGGAAAATGTGTAGTTTTAAAAAAAAAGTTTTTGTTGGTTATTTTTGTTTATCCCCCCCTCTCCAGAGCAAGATTTAATGTACGCCACTGTGGGTACATGTTTTTATTTATTTATTTATAATATTTAATATTAGATGAATCTATTGTATTCTCAGAAGAGGTCATAAGTCTGAAGAAGTATACTAATTATAATACACATGTAATTATACTACATTATGTATAAATATTATTTTTATACCATTTATACCTGTTTATATTAGTTATAATCAGTGGTGTTCCCATAAAACATACAACATATACGCCGTATACACTCAACCAGTGGCGGTTCGTGCTATGGTGCACAGGAGCACGTGAACCACCCAAAAAAATTATATTCAAAATAATAATAATTATAATTGGTTATTATGCACATAGTCTGTAGTTAACTAAAATATTTATTAAAATAAAAAAGTTTTTGCAGTTTTTCGTGTTGAGAAGTATGTCTATCAGCAGTAAAATAATTAGCGGAGCACACATTCGTAGTTATGTATGTAGTTACACATGCCATACGTTTTACGTATATACGTATATCACGGTGAAAATATGCTTGTAATAGAGTCAAAAACTCTAGATGGATGTAGACTCTACATGATTATGAATTATATATTGTTTAATATATGTATCTGTGGTTATCACTATTCACTATCTTATTACGATTATACAACAATGAAGAACGTTTCGTAACGTTCCGTACATGAAACGAAAACACTATAAATTAATAACACTGCAACACTGATTCTCGATTACAACAAAAATATTATAAAATTTAAAATTTAAAAATGTTCGCTGTCTAGTATAATATAGATATCTATGCATTTATTAAAGAAAAGGCCTGAGCCCGCAGGTGGAGCCGTGGCCCCCCACCCCCCCCCCCTCCGTGCGCACGCCTATGAGCTGGTGCACGGATCACGTGGAATTGTATGATTCTAATATGGTGTCGGATATCTATGAGGAAAAAGACAATTGTACAAAAGGATTCGGAAAATGGGGCGGCCCCCTATTCGGCCAAAACGTACCCTTCCCTTTTCGGCCAGTGTCACTTTTCGGCCAAAACTTACCGTTTACTTTTCGGCCACTGTTCTTTTTCGGCCAGTATAATTTTCTTTAAAATTTACATTTTTAACAACTGAACATATGATTACATTTGTTAAATTAAAAATTAATTTTTGTTTGACAAATTTTACTATTTATGTAGTCCTCACTCTTCAATGTAAGTTTAATTTCGTTTATAGTTGGTTTTTTGGAAGTAAAGATAAACCAGCGTTGTACCATGTTGTACCTTATCGTTTCTATCTTATCTAATATATTATATTATGAAAAACCAATTATATGTTATCGTGGACATTAATTTAACACGACACACAGCCACAGACACACACACACACATTGTATGAAACAGTTATATAAACACTCAGTACAAAAGTGTTCTAGCATACGTACCTATACTTTTTAGTACCTACCGAGTCGTGATAGACATTTTTAAAATTTAAATTTAAAAAACATAAAAATAATTTATAATGGCTGAATTCATTGAAAGTAACCGGGGAAAGTGTTTATTAATTTTTGAAAATTATAAGTTTTCAAAAGCCAATACAAAATTGGACGGCACAACTCGTTGGAAATGTATTAATCGTAAGTGTGCTGCTATATTATATACAAATCAAACAAATACAATTTGTTCCGAAAACGAGAATATAATACACATAAACCATGATCCATATACAAGGAATTTAATTGATCGTCAAATACTTAATACAGCGTGTAAAAGAAAAGCTGAAGAGGATCTTCACAACAGACCAAAAAAAATGATCATGGAAGAAATATGTAAAACTCCGGCATTGAATACTAATATAATAGACGTTCAAAGAATAAGCAAAAATATTTATGAAAAACGTAAGAAAATTCTTCCTGTTAATCCTACTGACCTTGCGGGAGTACATAAAGCTTTAGACGATATGAAACCGGTGACAAAAGAAGGTGAGCCTTTTTTATTATTAAATGATATAGAGAAAAATGTGGTTATATTTTCTTGTAACACAAATTTAAAGTTACTATCTGAAATAGATACAATATATATGGATGGTACATTTAAATTTTGTCCTCGGTTTTTTACACAAATGTTTACCATTCATATACTTAAAAATGGTCATTATATTCCTATAATTTTTTGTTTATTCTTAAACAAAAGTTATGAAACTTATGTATATACTTTTAATAAAATAAATAGTCTGTTAAATCAATTTAATATACAATTTTCTCCAAAATGGGTCACAATAGACTTTGAAATGGCAATTCACAAAGCTGTAGAAGTTGTTTGGCCTAACGTTGAAATAGTGGGTTGTAGATTTCATTTGACTCAAGCTTGGTGGCGAAGTGTACAAAAATTTGGATTATCCGTAGATTATAAAAATATGTCATCTGAAATAGGACAATGGATTAGACATACTTTTGGATTATTATTTTTATACCCACACGAAGTTTCAGAATGTTTTGTTAATGATTTTATGTCAGACTGTCCTGATGATGAACGATTAAAAAAATATTGTGATTACCTAACTGACAATTTCATAAATGAGGAAAGCTTATTTCCACCTCAATATTGGGCTGCTGTGTCGGCAAGTTTGGTTAGAACTACCAATGCTTGCGAGTCGTTCCATTCTTTTTTTAATCAATGCTTTTATAAACATACTCCACCCATAATGAGCTGGTTAGCTGTACTTATAAATGAAGTCCAAACAGATGTATATATAAAAATTAGAAGTATTAACATTTTAAAAACACCTCGAGATACGAAAAATGTGGAACGGCAACGACGAAATGAAGCTTACATTGAAGACTATAAAAATAATAAAATATGTCGTTACAAATTTGTCAAACAAATATCATATAATTATAAAAAATAATACTTATTAATTTGAATGCATATTTTATTATTATTATTATATTTTTATTCGACTGATGTATTATAACAATTTATTGTATTACCAATTATTTTATTATATTATTTTTTCACAAAGTATTAGGTAATAATTTTTTTTTTAAATCACATTTTTGGATACCATCATAACTCATAAGTAGTTATAATTGTAAATTTTATAGAAAACTGTGCTGGCCGAAAAGGAACAGTGGCCGAAAAGTAAACGGTAAGTTTTGGCCGAAAAGTGACAGTGGCCGAAAAGAGTAGGGTACATTTTGGCCGAAAACGGTGACGCCCGGAAAATGAACTATGGGTGTCAATTGGAAAATACCCACAGTACACTTGATACAGATATTCATCGTATTGAACTTGAATTTGAAAAATGATAAAACGTATTATCATTTATAAATAAGTTAGGTTATAAGATTAAATTAAATGTATAATGGAATACTTGGATTTTTAAGGCATCTAAAATATGATAACTAGATTTATCGTGATATTACTGTACATACAAACGATTTATTGTGAGTTATATGTTCACTTTTATAAAACATTTATTCTCGTATACGTCGTATTTATCATATGAGTACTTTTGTCTAACAAAAGTTTATAAAAGTACTTTACACGTTACTGTATGAGACAATTTAGGGTATACTTACCCATATTTATTTTATGAATATATCTTGGGCGAAGAGACGATGCTGTACTAGTTATAATTTGATCTATATATTCTTTACGGATTTTCAATATCAAAAGAGTTCCCATACCAGAAACGGTTACGCCACCCAACGAATGAGTCAGTTAGAAACCTGGGCACAACTCCTTTCGTCCAAAAATAATAAAAAAGTTTCCTATTTTCGTCCAAAAATCATTGGATTCTTTTCACCTACGGTTTCATGTTTAATATTTTGGAAAGCATTGTTTCAAAATTAATTTAATAAAGCCATTTAGCATAACCCAGAGGAAACCACAGGGAGGTGGCTCTATTATTCTCCAAAAATGTATTGTGTTGGTGAAAAATAATTATTGTATAATATAGATAGATAGGATTGGTCATTAACTGTTATGACGTCGTATAAGAAAAATTTTGGGTATGGATTTAATTTATATTTACATTTTTATGTAGTTGAATGCCATTGATTTAATGAATATATTATGATATAACCCTCCGTCCGTTTTGTACACATTGTTAATTCATTTTTCTTACTTGCGTTCGATTGAATCATATCGATGGGTCTCCAGTATTTTTATTAAAATAACTTTACCTGACTACATCCAATACTGAATTATTATTATATATTACAAGTTCAGCGCCTTCTATGTGACTTTTGGTGGAATTGTTGTCGGTGCCGGACTGTCTGAAAATAAAGTTATCTGGTCGGAAAATCTGACCAAAAAAGTCCGATTACATGAAATTCATAGTACCTGGTTCCAAATCTACGTGGATTGCCTGTGACACATTTTCCGTCTAATATTTCATAAAATGTTACAAGTATTATAGGTATTATTATATACAAGATGGATTATTTTCTCAAACATTCTTTAATACATGTATAAATACATATATCAAACTATTTTTTATTTATTTATAGAATTTTATCAAGTATTTTGGTATAGAAGATATTGATTCTTTCTAACTGCAGTTCAGAATCACCGTGATATGATCCAGCTTGTACATTTCATAGTTAAGTAGTAATATTTTGTCATTCTTAAAATTGTAATATATATATATATATATATATGCACATGCGTACATATGTCAATGTTGATATTGTTATAGGGTTGCATATTGTAAATATATTCATTACTTTAACCCAGATTAGATTTCCACATTGGCTTGCAAATGACAAATTTCGTGCATAACGAGTGTTTTGGTTGGAATCGTATATGTTAGTGATTGAATACGATTATAAGATTAACTAGATTAAAATCGAACTGAAAGTCAACATGAAAATAAAAAAATAGTACTAACCATCTTATAAATAATTACATTTTAAGCCTTTTTGGCAACATATATACAATTAATGTTACGGATTATTTTGCCAAGAACGGTATTTCAGTAGGTAATAAAATAAATGATGCAAGATAAATCAATATACTTAAATCAATTATGATTTTAGATAAATATAAATTAAATGATTTTAAACAATTAAATTTATACTTTATATTGAAATAACTAATACTATTGTATTTAAAGAAAACATTGAAATTAAATATGTACGACTATAGGTAGGTATTTATTAGTGCTCTTGATACCCGGGTACTCGGGTACTACACGGGTACCCGGGTAACCGGGCTTACGGATATTACCCGATTTACAAAATTTTGGGTACCCGTTATGGATTGGGTACCCGTTATGGATCGGATACCCGTTATGATTTGTATACTCATTACTAGAGCTGGGGTTTGTACGTAAATACATATTTTTTTTAAAACATGATAAATTAATTAACTATTGTAAATGATAAATTCGTTTCACATGATTTACAATAAATTAAGAAATATTTAATTTTACATATTTTTACATATTCTGTAAATTTTGACAACAATTCCAATATGTATTTATAATTCGATAGTAGTAAAAGTGTATATAAGAATATGAAAGTATTAATTACTAGACTTTAGTTTATCTTATCTGTTTTTGTTCGATAACCATAGCTTGATGATCTTAGGTATGTTAAGGTATGTATATTTTAGATTATATTTTTAAAAATAATTTTTATATCTTCTTAGATATTTTTTATTCGAATAATTGTGTAATGTATAATTTAATACTGATTACCTCTTAGGAGTTAAGACTTAGCTAAACCGTTTACGTACATCAAAAACCATCGGGTACCCGAAAACATTGATTACCCACAAAATCGGGTATTACCCGGATAAACGGGTACCAGGGTATTACCCACATCAAATCAAGAGCACTAGTATTTATACGTATATTTAGTTGGTTCATTCAATTGCATTATATATACCTAGTTATTTTATACACATCGACTCCACATTTGATTAGCTTTTATTTCATGATATTAGGTATGTTAAAATAATTTATTAATGTGTCTTAATATTCTTGGAATTCCTTATGTCATTTTTTTAAAATATTTATATCTTAACTTATATATAAGTTTATAATAGCAATAAGTGTATAAATATATATGGGGCATAAATTATGATTTATTAAAAAAGGACAGAAGAAATTTACTTAAATCAAATATTTTGTTTTACTTTTATTGTTTTTTGTATGATTAAATGAAATGGAAAGAAAATATATGTAGTAACCAAAAATTCCAAATATTGAGTCGACGTAAGATTGCTTTGGATTTTTAACATAATTGATTTTTGTTTTTTCAGTACTCGATTTTAGATTTAAAATTTAAATCTGATGGTTACTATAATTGATTATTCAGTTATTCTCATCAAGAATTTTTATTTTGTAGTTTATATAATTTTTAGCAACACAAAATATAATATTTTATACAAGTTTATTCAATAAAAATTATATTATTTTTTTGAAAATCGCGATAGTTAATAGATGGAGTTTATTAACTGTATTATACCACACTATGTTTATTTAAATATTAAATACGTTTCAAAAAAATAATAATATTTATTTTTGTTAATTCGCAAATCTTCAAAAAACTATTTAAATTAAGTTATTAAGAACTCAAGTAAATAAATCAATTTATTTAATTTCAATTAAATTATCTGAAAATAATTTCTTATAATGTGATAAATAATTGAAAAAAAGTAAAACAATAACGTATAAAATATTGACTAATTATTTATTATATGTAAAATACACAGTCTGTACCAAATAAAAAAATATTACATAATTCTATATTTAAATTATATAACATATATTAAATATTTTTGATTGATTATGGATAACTTAAAACCAAATATGTACTACATTTCATTATAAATGATTTGTTAATATTATAACTAGTTCTAATAATAGTAGTAATAAAAATAGTTTTATACATTTATTATGTTAAGTATAAAAGTAAACTTATGACTTGTGTAAGTGATCAAATTATTTTATTTTTTAATACATTTATATTATAACCCCCTGTGCAATATTGTGTAGGTACTATAAACATACAAGGTATGTTTTCATATAACATGCAACATCAATTTGAATGTTGAATTTGCGTTTGTGATGTCCCTGATACTGCTAATGTCAGGTGTTTGCAACCTAATCATCAACGTTTTAAATCTGTTAATTTCTAACATACCTGCAACTACAATATAATGTTTATAACAAAAAGTTATATTTGGGTTACATTGTAAATATAGTTGAAACGTCATATTCAAACAATGAAACCTTTGTACAAATAATTGGAAAACAATAATTGTTATAATTATATAAATATTGTTATAATTATTATAATAAAATATTACATCCGTATGCGGGTATCGAATTCCGGTCAGCGACGTACCTACCTAAACGGGGCACAATGGTCCGAAACGTTATTTTACGCGGCCAAAACTCAATATTTTAGACTTCTATTTTAATGTATTTTTTAATTAAATAATTATCTACACATTGAAGGGAATACTATTACAAAGTTACAACCGTCCAAGTATAAATTTAAGTGTACTGTATAGATTTTTAGTAAATATTTTTAGTACTTTAATACAAATCTCATCGAATTATAGCATATACTTAAAAGCCATTTTGATATAGTATTCGTTTTTTTTTTTTTTTAATTCCAATATTTTTAGTATAAAATTAATCTACTCGTGACTCATATAAAAGTTTAAAAATTGATTTATTTTTTTATTTTTATAATTTTAGATTCTGAACGGAGTGATGGAATCTATTGGTTTTACAATGATGTGTGTTTTTTTTTTACTTTTTTATTTTTTTTATTTTTGTGTCTGACGACACCTTTTTTGGCAGTAAAAATGCTTCGATTTGCTTATGTAGCAACTTTTCTGAAAGGAAAGTGAATCTAGTTGGTACTTTGGGGGGTCAAAAGTAAAAAATTTTCAATATTTTTAAATGCGACGGGAAAAACCCTAAAAAAATAAGGGAAAAACGGGAGTTTTTACGCAAAACCAGTTTTCGACAAAATCAAATTTTTTATTTTGCTATAACTCAAAAACTAATCGATGTAAATACTTGAAATTTTCACCAAATGTTTAGATTAGCGTTCTCTATACACCGTTAAATTTTCAAAGTATTTTGAATTTTATTGAGCTATTTATAGACAATTGAAATTTTCAATTTTTTTAATTTTTTTTTTTTAAAATAACGATAAAATTTTTTTGGCCGGCCAGAAAATCTTGAAAATTTAAAACAAAATTTCTTATAAGTTGTTCCTTAACTGATAAAAAAAAAATCTAAAATCGTAAGTCACAATTTTTTTTTATAAGTGCTCAAAGTTCCAATTTACACGAAATAAGTAAAAATTTGCAAGTTATTTTGTAGATAAAAATTCATAAAGCTGTTTCTGTTCATACTTATGGTTCAAAATTTTAACACTAGGTTACCTATAAGCTACTCTTCAAAAATCTTTAAAAAAAATTCTACCAGACTTAGAGGAATAAATTTTATGACTGTTTGAAATTTAAATATTTACGAAATTGCATAAAATAGCGATTTATTCTCAAACGATTTTAAATTTTTGTTATAATTCAAAAAGTATAAGTCGCAGATTTTTTAAATTTCTACCAGCTGTTAAGATTGGTATTTCCTTTATGTCATATTTTTTCAAAATATTATATTGATTTTTAAGCCACTTATAGGCATTTAAAATATTCGATTTTTCTACATTTTATTTTTATAATCGGTGATAAAAAAAATTTTGCTAGTACAAAATACTTGAAAATGTAATAGATGATTCCACAGAAGTAGTTCTTAATGTCATTAAAAAATTATTAAAATCCATAGGCACAATTTTTTTTTATAAGCGTTTGAACAGCGAATATTGACATAGAATTACATGTAAAATATAATATAATGTATAATATTCTAGACTGACAAATGATATAGGTTTTTTTAAAATGCTCTAACTCAAAAACCAAAAATCGCAACAACTTGAAATTATCATTAAATCTTTATATTGACGTTTTCTATACATGGTTAAAATTTCAAAGTATTTTGACATATTTTGACTTATTTATAGACAATTTAAATTTTCGGTTTTTCTAAATTTTTCGTTTAAAAATAAAATATACTTATATAATATTTATAAATAACATTGTATTATATTCTAGACTAACATATCATCTCCGTTCAGAATCGTTTTTCGTATACAATGATACCTATCATTGAATTCAAATTTAACAAATCCATTATAATGACCTATCCTATGAAGAGTCGCAATCCACCCCCAAGTGTACAGCAGAGCGAGGCCCATCCGGTTCTTTTTTTTATTGTATATAAATGAAAAAAAATTGATTTTTAACGGTTTTTCAAATTCTAAATAGTGCCACTTAAAATTACGCAATTTTTTAATTTTTAGAACAATTAGGAATTATAGAGCAAGTTATCAGCTTTTTAGAAATGTTAACTAGATTTTGCGCCTGTAAATTCTCTTGGCGTGGAAAATTATTTTTAGCAGAAAATGTGGATTATCAGGAATATCATAAAAACCAATAGCTTAACGATTTGTAAAGTTTGGAATCAATGCAATAAATATGGATTTGTTGACCATTTCATATGATTATAACTTATAGTATATTTAAATCATAAACATGATAAGTAATCATGAAGATAAAGGTTTAGCGTATATAAATATATATATGTTGTTCGCAGTAGAAGAATATGTTCTAACTAAATATTTTCAAAACCGTATTAGCGTTTCGTTACTTCGTGTGTTATTTACTGGTACTTTTATATTGTATACTTATTAGATTCGATTTATTTAAAATATTTCATTTTTCAACTATGGATGACCATTCAAAAAGTAGTAAATATATCACCTTAAACTAAGAAATAAGAAATAAAAATTAGGGTGATAGATTTCAGTTATATTCTAAATGTATAATACCATACTATATTTTTAGTAGTTTCATGTCATAATGACGAGAAGTTATTAATTCGGGATATTGTTGAATTCATCCAACATAGTAGTTCATTACAATCTATTACATCAGTTTAATGTAGAAATTCTATATTTAATTTTATACATCAAAGATGTAGTAGCTTGAAATGGGATATTACATATGACAAATTATTAGAGAATGAAATCGTAAATTTTTCGTTGGTCTTATCAAGAAAATGGTTGAAGTCTTGTAGGAAAATTGACAAATTGTATACATTAAATAGTGACTGGCTTAATTCTGTATTCAAAATATCTCAACTAAAATCAAAAACTTCGGTATCAAATGCTGTTTAACTTGGTCGACCTCTTAAATTTTTACGGAGTCTTCTGAACGAACCAAACGCCGAAAAATAAATGACTTGATTACGTCTTCCGACATAAGTTCCCCAGAAATTATGTATTCTGCTAACCATAAAATCTATCAATCAGGCCAAAGAAATGTTGTACATATTGTAAAAAAAGCTACAATAGCATCACCAAATACAATTTCAAATATTAAAAAGTCTATTAAAAATTCAAATTCCACCGAATTGGTTCCATACACCGCCGATGAAGCATTAGCATTTTTTATAGAAAATGATTTAACTAAACAACATTATATAAATATAAGGTTGTCTGCCAAAAGTCGAAATGCTGATATTTATCCATCATATAATTCAATTATAGAAGCGAAAAAACTATGTTATCCTAAAAATTGTATTATATCAGAATCACGCTGTGAAGTTAAACTTCAAAATCTTCTTGACCATACATCATTGCGAATATTTCAAATATCTACAGTTATTGCTTAATATAAAAAAAATTTACACAGTTTTGAAATATTGTATAAATGGGGTTGTGACGGTAGTAATGGTCAATCGCTTTATAAACAAATGTATACAAATCCAAATGATGTCACGGATAGAGATCTTTTTATGTTTTCAATTGTACCACTTTGTCTGCAATGTTTAAACGAGAAAAATGAAAAATATGTTCTTTGGAGAAACAATCGTACTTCGTCAATTTGTTACTGCAGGCCGATTATGTTTGATTTCAAAAAAGAAACTACTGCTACTACTTTACTCGAGGTTAAAGCTATTGAGGATCAAATAGAACAATTAAATTCTTCGATTGCTTTAATAACTAACGTAAAAATAGCAGTTATGCACAAATTAGTATTTACAATGGTTGATGGAAAGGTATAGTTATCAATTATAAAAAATTATCCTACTTTTATTCATAAAATAGTATTTTCATTAAAACGTATATTCACTAGGTATGCAATTCAATAACGAGTACCTCTAGTCATAAATGTTAATTTGTGGAAGCAAACCTTCGCAAATGAACGATATTAAAAAAGTTGCATAATTTAAAGCTAACGAAGAGTCGTTCAAATTTGGACTATCTACCCTTCATGCGTGGATAAGATTTTTGTATGCCTATTACATATTTCATATCGCTTAGAATTCTAAGCTTGGTCTGTACGTATAACGAAAATAATGATATGGTAGTGTTACTATAGTATAGTTATGTTTTCATATACGTAAAGTAATTAAAATATATACTACCAATATTGCATTTAGGTAAGATCACTTGAAAATAAATTGAAGTTTTCCGAAAAAAAAAAAAAATTCAAGACAAATTTCGTAAGGAAATGGGTTTGCTCGTTGATATAGTGATTCAAGGTAAAAGTTGTTGGTTTAATAATTAAATATGAGTATATAACTGTAAGTACTTTTATTTTCAGGTAAAGGAAGTACAAACAATGGAAATACTGCAAGGAGATTTTTTCACAATGCAGAAAAAAGTTGTGAAATTACAGGATCGATATAAATTTATTTAAACGATTTGCAAACATTTTAATAGCAATTTCTAGTGGACATGAGATTAATATAGATGCTTTTGAGTTGTACGCATTAGACACTGCTAAATTATTTGTAAATCTTTACCCGTGGTACTATATGCCTGCTAGCGTACATAAAATATTAATTCATGACGCAGACGTAATAAAATATGGAATACTTACTATCGGTAAATTTGATATTATAATATATATATATATATATATACTACACATTGAAAATAATCTGTGTAATACATTTCTATTCTAATATTTAATTATTATTTTAGGACAACTTTCCGAAGAAGCACAAGCGAATTAGGGAACACAACACAAGAAAAAGCTCATGAAAAAGTACTAATGAAGATTTATTTCTTATGTTGCTTGTTTCATCAGACCCATACATGTCATCAATGAGAAATTTACTTAACAAATGTAGACAGGAGTATCCAGATGAAGTAAAATTATTACTTTTAATGAATATTCAAAGAAATGATAATTTGAACTATTAATTCATTTTTCTTAAAAATAAAATGTTAAGAAATCAAATGTTTATTATTACTATAGGTATACTATGAATCAAATATATTTATAATATCTACTTTACATTTAAACAATTTATAATAAAATATAACATTTAAAAATGTATCATGGTTAAACTACATATATACCAATAAAAATATATATTTGTTTATATTGTTAGAATATTGGTTTTTTTGATAATCGATATTTTTTAATACTAATAAATTTTCTACGCCAAGAGAATTTACAGGCGCAAAATCTAGTTGACATTTCTAAAAAGCTGATAATTTGCTCTATAATTCCTAATTGTTCTAAAAATTAAAAAATTGCGTAATTTTATGTGGCACTCTTTAGAATTTGAAAAACCGTTAAAAATCAATTTTTTTTCATTTATATACAATAAAAAAAATTATAAAAATAAAAAATAAATAAATTTTTAAACTTTTATATGAGTCACGAGTAGATTAATTTTATACTAAAAATATTGGAATTAAAAAAAAAAAAAAAACGAATACTATATCAAAATGGCTTTTAAGTATATGCTATAATTCGATGAGATTTGTATTAAAGTACTAAAAATATTTACTAAAAATCTATACAGTACACTTAAATTTGTACTTGGACGGTTGTAACTTTGTATTAGTATTCCCTTCAACGTGTAGATAATTATTTAATTAAAAAAATACATTAAAAAAGAAGTCTAAAATATTGAGTTTTGGCCGCGTAAAATGACGTTTCGGACCACTGTGCGGGGCCCTAACTCCTATGTGTTACCTACTACCTATCGGCTATCCTATTCATATATGAAATAAAATTAATAATGGACGATATTTAAAATGAATGAAAATCAGTGATTTTCTATCTTTACTACCATACATTATGTATGACAAAATAAGTATCTGATTTTTAAGTTACTTTAATTTTCTAATCAACATAAGACATGTTATCTAAAACTGTCTTATGATGTGATACCTACATCAAATAGTATGCATACGGACATTACTCTTATAAATAATTGATTTGTTACACTTAATAATTAGTAATCACTATACACTATGTAGTCAGTTTACCAGAGTCATTCGGCTTATGCGGCGGCGGGCGGTTACAAGATTAGGGGCTAGACTTTAGCCGCTAGAGAGTTAAAAATGGGTAAAACCAATAATGTATTTTTATAGAGAACAAAACTATTTTAAAATAGTATATTAATATTTTTGTCAAAAACTGAAACTTCGATAATATGTTGCTGGTATGTATTACAAATCACAAAAAAGTAATTTACATTGTGATACATAATGTAACAACCCTGTGACATATAATTTATAACATTGTAGATATGTACTATCATATAATACTTATTTATATCGCCGTGATGAGAGTTAAATGTTTGTTTTATTTAAACAGAACAGATACATTGTATACATATTAAAAAGTTACGTTGATGGTACTACGTAAAATGTTTGTTTCTGGGATGTATTTCAATAACCTCCAATGCACACTGGGAATATTCAATGTATATTGTCAAAAAGTACTCTTTCAATATGCTTTGAAATAAATAAATGGAAAAAAACAAACTTAAGTTTTCTTTTAATTCTTGGGTAATGGCCATAATCAATATCGTTAAAATATTAAACATGATTTCCAAAGAGATATTCACTATTGTTTATTAACATTTAAACATAATTATAATAATAATTTACTAATTTTACAGCGGATAAAAATTTTAAAACTTTTTAATTTTAACCTATTATAAAATGGACCAACATCAAAATCAAACACAATGCGATCAGGATAATGTAATCAATGCATGCAGAGAAGCAAAAAAAGAAGCTGTGCAAACTAATACAAATTGCGCACAAGCAAATACCACAGCCAAACCAAACTGCGCAAGACTTAATTCAACATGTTGCACTTTATCACCAGTCTCACCTGGTCCCGTAGCTCAGTACAATCCTTGCGAAAGAGTTAAATACTGCACTAAAAGACTATGCAAAAACGTAAATAATGTATGTGGAGAATCTGAGTTGACCGATTATGGCAAAGAATACGCTTCAAAAACCGGATCTCTAGTAAGTGAATAAGAACTTCCAGAACTATATTATTATGATTTATTGTTAATTTAACTATTTTTTTAAAATTTCAAATACGGACCAAAGGAAAGAATCAAACATTTGTAAAAATGTTATCCCCCACGTATTGTCCAATAAACGAACAAACAATTAAAAAAAAAAGTTGTAAATTTGTAAATATTTGGCTTTAAATTGTATTGAATATTTCAGTATTGCTTTATATGTATATCAATGTGTATTAATGTATAAATAAATGTATTAACTGATCAATTGTAAATTTATTGCGTAAATTATATTTTTCAGATAAAAAATTGCTTATGTGTAAAACATAATGGTCTCCAGGACACATGTAAGCATCCTGGATGTTGCACCAAAGTTGGATGTTTGGACAACCCATCCCCAACTTGTCCACCGGGAAAGAAATGGAAAAATGATTATAATCGAAACAATAGAAGAACCGACGAATGTTACGATTAAAATATAATTTTACTTATATACGTTTGTGTATGAATTGATGACATATATGTACACTAAAACGTATAAATATGTAATAAAATTTGAAAATATAATATAGAAACATTAAAAAATATAAAATGTTTTATTATTTCTTATTTAATTAACTTTTGATTGAACCTTTTTAATATTTCCTATTTGGTTATCTAACCATTAGATTCTAATGACATACGATTGAAAAACTGTTAACATGATACAGATATTATATAAGTAGAGTTACTAAAGCCGAGTATTTACAGTAACGTTTTGTCTGATATTCACTCATCGGACAAAGGATACTTGTAACTGCTTTAATTTCTGCTTTTAGCACTTTCAAAATTCAACTTTTGTCCTAATGAAAAACTGAAATCATAACTTCCTTAAAACTCTATAATAGAAATAAGAAATAATATAATTTTATAATCGTATATTCCTTGAGTCGTTTATTAAATCTAAAATAATAGTTATGTATGGCACGTCATAGATGTATTTATAATATAAGTAAATTTTATAATATAAGTAAATTTTTAGGAAAACGAACTAAGTAAAATAAAAATTATAATTCAATTTGGTTACAAAAATGAATACTTCGAAAATTTTTATATTTGGTTTATTATAAGAATATATATATATATATATATATATATATATATATATATATATATATATATATATACATATATAATATATATTCTTATAATAAACCAAATATAAATATAATATAAATATAATTAAAAACATAGCAAATCTATATTATATTATAATATAGATTTGCTATGTTTTTAATTCATTACGATTAACGAGTTACGCTGTACTCAAATTTTACTTAAATATGAACCTACAAAAACACTAGTGTTGAAATGCTGATACTTATTTATTCAGGATTTGACTTTAATATGTTTCAGTGTTTCATCTGTTTCTTAAAGTGATTACACTTTTGTTAATGAATTTATGTATAAGGAAGGTAATTACAGCTTGTTTGTAAAATTAATAATTATACAAATATATTGTTGAACACGCAAAACAATCTGATACATTCAAATTCATGTTGTAACTATAGAGTGATTAAAAATGGTGTTTTGTACTGTTGCGGGAACGTGACGGTTATATATAAACAGAAGTGAAAGTACATTGCACACGCGAGTGCGTTTTTTTTATTTTTTTTGTTCATAGACAACCAAAATGCATTGAATGTCGGTTCCATAATTTTAAATTACTCGTTGTTTGGAACGGACTGGCGTGAAGATGTGTATATACACAAATACACATGTCTATTCTATATAAATACATAGTACGTTAATGGTACTTGTACATTTTGTGCAACAAAACTGTAATCAATATTATACATTTGTGATGTGAAATAAAATTTGAGCCATCTGAACTCCAAAGTTTGTATGCATAGTATAAAGTAAATTATAGGTACTAATAGTAGTATAAGCGATTATTCGAACACCAATCACGATAAAGTATATTCCATTAATTTATATAATATATGTGTGATTATGATAAAAAAATATCAAATATTTAATATGTAATTAGCAATTAAGCGATATCAATAAGATATATAAAAACTTTTTTTTTTAGATTCTGAATGGAGTGATGGAATCTATTGGTTTTACAATGATGTGTGTTTTTTTTTAATTGTTTATTTTTATTTTTGTGTCTGACGACACTTTTTTTGGCAGTAAAAATGCTTCGATTTGCTTAAACAGCAACTTTTCTGAAAGGAAAGTGAATGTAGATGGTACTTTGGCAAGTCAAAAATCCCACTTTTTCAATACTTTTTAAAAAAATCGAAAAAAACTATAAAAAATTACGAAAAAACGGGAAATTTTACGCAAAATCACATTTTTACAAATTAAATTTTTTTAAAATGCTCTAACTCAAAAATCAAAAATCGCAACAACTTGAAATATTCACTAAATCTTTATATTGGCGTTCTCTATACATGGTTAAGTTTTCAAAGTATTTTGACATGTTTTGACTTATTTATAGACAATTTAAATTTTCGATTTTTGTAAAATTTTTGTTTTTAAACATCTATAAAATTTAATTGGCAGACCTAAAACTCTTGAAAATTTAATACAAGGTTCATAATAAGTTAAACTTATCGTAACTAAAAAATATCGGTGATCGGTTTACTCCAATTTTTTTTATAAGCCGTTAATGCTCAAATTTGTATAAAATGTGTAAAAATCACGATAATTTGCAAGTTATTTTGTAGATAAAAATTCATAAAATTTTTTCTGTTCATACTTAAGGTTCAAAATTTTAACACTAGGTTATTTATAAGCTACTCTTCAAAAATCTTTAAAAAAATTTCTACCGGACTGAGAGGAAAAAATTGTATGACTGTTTGAAATTTAAATATTTACGAAATTGCATAAAATAACGATTTATTCTCAAACGATTTTAAATATTTGTTATAATTCAAAAAGTATAAGTCGCAGATTTTTGAAATTTTTACCAGCTGTTAAGATTGGCATTTGCTTTATGTCATATTTTTTTCAAAATATTATATTAATTTTTAGGCCACTTATAGGCATTTAAAATATTCGATTTTTTTACATTTTTTTTTTATAATCGGTGATAAAAAAAATTTTGCTAGTACAAAATACTTGAAAATGTAATAGATGATTCCACAGAAGTAGTTCTTAATGTCATTAAAAAATTATTAAAATCCATAGGCACAATTTTTTTTTATAAGCGTTTGAACAGCGAATATTGACATAGAATTACATGTAAAATATAATATAATGTATAATATTCTAGACTGGCAAACTATGTCGCTGTAAGCAATTGCCAACCCATCCTAATTGAAAAATATATTTATCGTTTCAAAATAAAATATATTTTTTACAATATTTATAAATAACAATGTATTATATCCTAGACAAACATATTAGAGTATCCGTTCCTATAAGAATGATAATAGATTTATATTTTCCCCTATTTTCGAATGGTGTTTCATGTGAATAAATTTTGCTAGTTCCTTTATTGTAAGAGTTTTAATATTATATATATATATATATATATATTATTTTGATATACATAAAATAGATTTCGTTAGTGAGTAAACGAATTTATGTAATAGGTAAGTATGGTTTATAACCACTTTAGTCGTTTTCGTTAGTTGAACACAAGATGAACTTAATTAACAGGTATTTTATGTGAAATTATATATATGTGAAATTTTAATGATTTTTATCAAAACAATTATCTTATTTCAAGTAGGTATCAAGATAATAATTAAAATATACACTTTCATCATTCAATTGCATAGTATACTGCTACGTTCTTTGTTGAAATTTTTAGCGTAGACTATGTGGATACTGCCAGTATATTACATGTCGTTGTAATCATTTATATTTAAGAGAACTACTTGCATCATTTAGATAATAAAAATAGTTTTTGGTTAAAGAATTTTTAAATTAATTAATTGATTTACTTACATAATCATTAGAATTAACAACGCGCAAAAATAGTACAAGAACAAAATAAGTATCACTGCTATCATAGGCGTGCGAAAAATCCTATTTCAATTGTGGTTTTTATATTTTTTGCCCACCCACTCCCTTAAAAAAAATAAATAAAATAGACATACAATACATAGGTAAATAGAAATAAAATGTATACATAGATATGATACATAGTACAATTAGTACAAACATTATGTGAATGAATATTACAATTATTTAAAGTATTAATCTTCGTTCTCCTATTATTTAAATGTTGAACTCTTAAATTACTTCATCATAATTGACTGAATTAGTAAACCTCTTGTTTAAAAAATATGTATTATAACGCATCCAGTTTTTTTTGATTCACCGTACATCGTAACTTTGTCTTCATTATTGTATTGATGTACATCATTCGACTGCTTAACATTTCATAAACTAATTGTAATGAAGTACACTATTTGATTTTATGCAATGTTAAAAAGTAATAAATAACAGTTTTTTCAATACCAGCACTGACAACACAAATAATAAAAGCATAAACTAAAAATACACTATTGACATCATAAGTAGGTCAAACTTTTAAAAGATCAGTTCAAGGTCCATCCCGCCTTACATCCCTATAGTGTTTGAAAATTTCATGAAATTTAAAAAAATGAAATATTTCATGACATATTTCAAATGTGTGAAATATTTCAGTATTTTAATAAAATTTGTTTTTTTTAAATAAGTTTTATTTTTATGTATATAGTTGTCATAATTTATTTTTATAATTTTATACTACTGAAACCAATCACTAATTACCCATTACCTACTCATTAGTAATGGTTTTTTTTGGTATTATACATTTAAAATAGTATTGAACATTTTTAAATTGATAAAAAAACATACAAAATTGTTTAAATGATAATATAAGTCTATATTAAGTATATCGAATGCTTACATTAGTGTACCATACACTTCTATACAATTAAATACTTATTATAGATTTATATGTACAAACATAAATGTGGTATGTAGGTACATGGCCAAGTTTTTAATAGGAATACTAGTGATAACTAGTAGATAACTACTGAATATAGTTTAGTTCAGTAGATATACCTAAAGCCTAAAAAGAATTGATAAATTAATATAATATAATAATTTTTATAAATAAAAACCATAAACATGATAAAAATCTCCTCAAAATAAGGGATTTTCTTCGATTCTTGTATGAGATTATATTACTTCAGAAGACATCCAAGTTTTATATCGAATGATTTTTGTTGGTCTTACAATAACAATAATCTTAATTTTGCATTTAGTATTTTATCAGATAATGGACAAGTAAAGAAGTTTTTTGAAGAAATTAATTTTCTATATTATTGATAAGTTATTTAAAAATGAAAATATTGAAATTTTTCAAACTGTTGCTATTCTTATCGAATTAAAATGTATTACATTATTTTTGAATTTATAGAGTTTAATTGAAATATAATTTTTATCTAAACAATTTATAATTGGTGAGCAAAAAAAAAAATTTTTTTATTTAACTTCTTTCACACTAATGGGATGAATCAAGTAGATATTCTTATTGTATTTAACATAATAATCTATTAGTTCAAACTAAAGCTTTAACTAATTCATAGTTACATATAGCCCAAAAATATAGACAATTCTACCATAAGTATGCACATAAAATATATAATATTATAGTATAGTATCGACTTTAAATTATACTGACTACCTGTAATTTGTAAACGCATAAGTGTTTCATGACCATGTATATATAATAAATTGAAGGTTAGGTAATGATTTATTGAGCGCACAAATCATACTAAAAATACATTATTAAATGTATGAATTAGAATAAAAATGTTTACTAGGTAGTTTAATTTGATTTTTAGATGATAAAGTGAATTTATTTTTCTTATATACAATACTTTACATTTTTTGTAATGACTTCAACACGTATAGTGTATTTATAGTACCATTGTACATATATTATTAACAATAATAAATAAATATTTATGAAAGATTTTTAATCAGACATATTATATCAGACATATACTTCTCTAATATAATAAGTAATAAATTATTTTAATATTTAGAACTAAGTGCATTATATAATGATGTTTTAATTATTACCACTATGATAGTACGTGTATTATGCATGAATCGATATTATTCTTTGGTGGTTTGACTGGGATTCGACTATGAATAACCGGTGAAATAAGTCGTTAAGATTACCTTGAAGATTACCGGCGCGAGGGGGGGGGGCAATCGGGGCAATTTCCCCGAGCCCCGCGGTTTTAAAATTATAATTAAGGCACCGGAATTCTGAAATGATTTTTACTGTTCAGAAATGTTATTGAATTTCTAAAATTGTATTTATTGAAATCATAATGCGTAATGGAAGATCAAGGATGTAACTCATACCAAAAATTGAAGAGAAAGGCTAGTGATAGAGAAGCATGGAAATTGCTGCAAACCAATCAATAGATTGAATACTGCAGAAGAAGAATTCGTAATAATTTATCCTTATCCTTATCCTTATATATATAAAAGAACAGGCCTTTTTTATGTACCAATTTTGTGATGACAATATTTAACTTTTTCTCAATTTTTTTTCAAAAAGTTTTTCCAAATACCTTCCTGAATGTCACCACGTCGCCCGATTTTCAAAATTTTGATTTTAATGGGTTAAAATCCTCAAAAATAAATTGTTACGTGTAATTTGTATATCTTCATTCATATAATAATAACAATAGCAGTCGGCCGATAATGGGAAATACGGCACGGCAGTCCAAAGGTTTCCGTCTACCTGGACTCTGACCTTTTTTTTGTGTGTGTTATGAATTGTTCCGAGGCTATATAATATTAAATTTATTGAGTTGTATAGAAAACACCGACTAAAAAAAATAATGCATTTCTTACCGAAATGCGATAAATGTGTTACGACTTCCCATATAGCAAAAATAGATTTTTTTATCATTTATTTGATATTATGTTTAGTATGATATCATTCGATAAATATTATTTTTTTTTATAATTTTTGTTGAAAAAATGTTTAAAAAATGATTATAAAATGACTGTTGGCCGCGAGTTTTACATTAATAAAATATTACCAAAATAATAATTATGAAATAATAAAATTGTAATATCATTATATTATTTTCAAAAAATAATTATTTAACAATACATTTTAGTTGTATTTAAAACGTTAAATATTAAATAATAATAAAACAATACCATTGTTATATTGATTGAATATTATTTTCATGTTATTAATATATAAAAAAAATTGAATTATATTCTGTTAATATTATAATAATATTAAATGAAAATATAATTATATTTTTCTTAATTTATACTTAAAGTTTCTCTTCAGTATTTTAATCATTTTATAAATAAAAATATTTATGACCTAAAAAGAATGTATAAGTGTGTTATAAGAAGTTCAAGTATAATTTTGCTAAAGCTCCTTGTTATAGTCCTAACCACTCTCCTCGTCGTCATTTCATTTCCCACACATTTTGATCGATGATTATTGGCATTATAATTAGTACCTTGGATTTTATAGTTAAATAAATGTTCATAATCATAATATATATACATATAGAGAATATTCTTTAAACATAATATTTAATTAAAATACAAATATAAAATTTTAATTGCATATTTTACAATTAGAAATCATATCAGATATTTAAATTGACAATTTTTTTAAATTAAAATTCAGAAGGTTCTGTCTTATTATTTCTGAATTTGGCCCCAGCAATGAATACTTTGATCGGTGTCTCCACATCAATCGAATTGAAGTTTTGAAATTTGTTAATTTTTTTAATAGAGTCTATAATCAAAATATAATGTTAAAAACAAGCAATTAATAATTCTATATGATTTAACATCTATTTTAAGTGATTTTTATTTTACTCACCAAAAATAACCGAACAACATTTTAAAGTATAAAATACTTTTTTTTTTTTTCTGGCCTTTGAAATTAAATTTTTCTAATAGTTGGTTTTTAAACATGTATCGCATGATGGAACGTACTGTGCTTGGTAGAGTTCCACGCACCAAACGAGATAATTCTGAAATCTAAAAATATTTATATACAATAATATCCTACAAATTTATAATATTAAATTATATTAATTTTATACCAATTTTTTGTTAAATGCTGTATCTAGAAGTTTTTGTTCAAAGATTTCCAATTCTTCCTCATTTGATAGAGGTAGTGAAAATATTAAACCATTCTCCAAATCATCATTGAAAACTTCTTTGAAACCTTTGTTTAAAAGTGCATTCTCGAGACTTTCAATCCTTTCTACTAACCCTTTTATTTCATACCATGTATTTAATGTTGTTCGATTGATTTTGGTTAAAATATCTAAATAATTATAAAATACAAAATATAAATATTTTTATATATAAAAATATAAAAATATAATAAAATATAAATAAAAAAATATTGGTGGTGATATGAATAGTCACGTAGGGAGTGAGAGGGTAGGGTATGAAAGAGTGCATGGAGGGTATGGTTTTGGCGAGAGGAATGAGGCTGGAGAAAAAGTTTTGGATTTTGCAGAATCGTATGAGCTTGCAGTAATCAATACATATTTTAGGAAAAGAGAAGAGCATTATATAACATACAAGAGTGGAAGAAATAGGTCGCAGATTGATTATTTTATGTGGAGGAGAGACAATATAAAAAGAGTAAAGGATTGTAAAGTAATTCCTGGAGAGAGTGTAATAACACAACATAGGTTGATGATAATGGAAGTATGGTGTAGTGGAAAAAAGATGAACAAAAGAAGGAATACAGGGAAGGAGATCAGAATTAGGTGGTGGAAATTAATAGGAAACAAAGAGAAGGAGTTTATAAAGAAATTAAAAGAAAAAGCTGTGTGGAATGTTGAGGGAGATATAAATGAGGTTTGGAGAAGGATGGTCACTTGTGTTAAGAACATAGCAAAAGAGGTTGTTGGTGAAACCAAAAGTAGTTTACCAGAAGACAAGGAAACGTGGTGGTGGGATGAGGAGATTCAGAGAGTAGTAGCGAGTAAGAAAAAGCAATTTAAGGTATGGCAGAAAAGTAGGAAGAGGGAAGATTGGATAGAGTATAAAAATGTATGTAAAATAGTGAAAAGTGCTGTAAGCAAAGCAAAGCTTAATAGGTATGATGAGTTATATGAGCGGCTAGGAACACAGGAAGGAGAAAAAGAAATTTATAGACTGACGAAGGTGAGAGAAAAGCAATCCAAGGATTTCCAAGATGTCTGGTGTATAAAAAATGAGGATAAGAGAGTTTTAACAAATGATGAGGATGTGAAAAAAAGATGGAAAGAATATTTTGAGAAATTACTGAACGAGGAATATCCAAAAGAAGTTTTAGAGAGTATGTCATGGAATGAAGGATTGATTGGTCTAGTGGGCGAGGAGGAAGTGAGAGATGCGGTGAAGGCGATGAAAAAGAAAAAAGCGGTAGGACCAGATGGAGTACCTGTAGAGGTGTGGAAAATATTAGGAGATGTAAACATTGGGTGGTTGAAAAATCTTTTTAATAAGATACTGATAGAGGGAAAAATGCCAGAAGATTGGAGAAGAGTTTTATTGTACCAGTATTTAAAGGAAAAGGAGACATACAAGAATGTGGGAACTATAGAGGAATAAAGCTCATGAGTCATAGTATGAAGATCTGGGAAAAGATTATAGAGAAGAGGATAAGAAGTGAGACCTCGATATCAGGAAACCAGTTTGGTTTTATGCCAGGAAAATCGACAATGGAGCCATTATTTTGTGTTAGGCAATTAGTAGAGAAGTACAGAGAAAAGAATAAAAAACTATGCATGGTGTTTATAGATTTAGAAAAGGCGTATGACAGGGTGCCAAGGGAAGTTTTAAGGTGGGCATTAATGAGGAAAAATGTCCCAAAAATGTATGTTAATTTGATCCAGGATATGTATGAAGGGTCGAGTACTAGTGTCAAGAGTCGGTGTGGAGTATCAGAAGGTTTCAGTATAGGAGTAGGTGTGCATCAGGGGTCAGCTCTAAGCCCCTACCTGTTCTCAGTGGTAATGGTTTCAAAGGAGGTTTCAAAGGAGATACAGGGTGAGATACCATGGTGTATGATGTTTGCAGATGATATAGTTTTGATAGGAGAAAACCTAGAAGTTGTCAATAATAGGTTAAATGAGTGGAGGTTAGCCCTCGAAGAAAAGGGATTGAGAATTAGTAGAAATAAAACTGAGTATATTGAGTATGATTTTGGACAAAGAGACCAAGAAGTTGAAGGAATGAGGAGACAACTGACAATAGATGGTGATGTGATAGGTGAAGTTGAGAGCTTTAAATATTTAGGATCTTTTGTTCAAAAGGACGGGGGCTTTGACATTGATGTAAAACATAGGATTAAGTGCGGGTGGATGAAATGGAGAGAAGCATCGGGCGTGTTATGCGATAAGAGAATTCCAATTAGGCTGAAAGGTAAATTTTATAAAAGTCTAGGGAGACCAACTATGCTGTATGGTTCAGATTGTTGGGCGGTTAACAGGAGAATAGAACAAAGTATGAGTGTCGCGAAAATGAGAATGCTTAGATGGTTGAGTGGAGTGACAAGAGAAGATAGAATAAGGAATGAATACGTGAGAGGTAGTGTTGGTGTAGCGCCAATTGTGGACAAGATGAGAGAAAATAGGCTGAGATGGTTTGGGCATGTGATGAGGCGAGAGGAAACGAATGCAGTAAGAGTGGTTATGAAGATGGACGTTGAAGGGAAAAGAGGAAGAGGAAGACCAAAAAAGAGATGGTTGGAGACTTTGGAGAATGACATGAGGGCTGTCGGTGTGTGCAGAGATGTGATTGACCGAGTGAAGTGGAGGTGTAGGACAAGGGTGACTGACCCCAAATAGCTGGGAGGAAGGCGAGGCAGAAGAAGAAGAAGTGTCAATAAAAATATTTTACTTATTTGAAAACTCTAGAATTATTTACTCAAGTGATAAAATGATTTTGGATTTACTTTAAATATATGCTGAATACTGAAAAGTACAAAGTTATTTTTTGTCTTATAGGTAGAATTCTTGTTGAACTAAGTTTTATACCTATATTATTAGTTTTTTCTCCGTATTTAATGAATTATCAAAGACATCGAAAAATACCCACTTAAAAATACTATACAATGTACATTTGTATCCTATTTTAAAAGTATTTATACAATATAATTTGTATAGATAAACGTTAATCTTCATATAGGTACATAATATTTTATATCTTCGTAAAACACTATTCTGTATAGCAAGTTAGCAGAAACCAATTATAAAAAAATAAACCTTACTCGCTTAGTTACACCATTTCTTCTTATTTTATATTACCACATTCAAATATTTGTAAAATGTAATTTGTTCATTATAACTATAACAAATTATTTGAAATTGAAAATATTTTATATTATTGTAGTTTATTGATTATACATATAATTGAGGACAATTTTACAGTGTCGTAAAATGATTTTTAACCTTCATGTTCTTTATAAAATGCTGTTTTAGTTAAATATTTGAGAAGTTTTTAATAAGTACTTTTACTATAACTATAACTATATAATATGTTTAAGCTATGAATTTTTTACGCTTTGTTAAGCATGTTTTGTATTGAATCTATTGAATATAAGGTCTATTAGATCAGTCAGATATATAGTTAATTACAGTAATATGCGTGTAAAAGCAATCCGTATGGTACAATAAATCGTATTCATTAATTCCTTTAGAATGTTTTATTATTTAAATATATATGTATACTTGTATAGAGTTATATAGGTTACGTTACCTACAAATGTACTTATATATCTTCTACATAAAACGTAATTTAATTTTTTTTTATATGATAAAAAGTTCGTCAATACTCAGAGCATATTTGTATTAAGCAGTAATTTATTTAATTGTGACAGATTATTTTCAGTACTATGGGTTATATTATTATAAAATTAAATAATATTATTTTTCACGAATTCGAAATAAACAACATTATCCGAAAGTGGCAATTTCCACAACACGACTAGTTTACAAAGGATCAAAGAAGTATGCGGTTCAATGAAAAAATAGTATATTTCAATTCATGTATTTTGTCTAAGATCGGACTTAGGCTGGATTAGACGTCTTCTTCAGTGAAGAAAACTAATGCATCATTATTTACATATTCCGTTTTTTGAATGAAAAATTATATCATAGATGTAATTTTGACATTTTTATCGAAATCATACATTTTTTAGTTTGTTTAATAATATTATAAGCTAATTATTTTAAAACCTCAGAGAAGTACATAAATATTTGTGCATACAATGCCTCCCTAATTTTATTATGAATCATCATTTGCCAAGAACATATGTCAATAAAAATCGACGTGGTATCTATCAGAAAAATTAATTTGTATGAATACATATTTTTTATAATAATTGGTTAGATTTTATGACTACAATCTTGAATTTAGAGATGAGTTGCACTACTAACTGTTGATATGATAACTAATCTGGATTTCACGACAAAATCAAAATAATATTGTATAATCTCATCGTCCCATGATCGAGAATTTACTATTATTATTATTCTTCTTGTTATTTTTCGTAGAAACATTATGTGAAAAAATAACGTGACTCGATGGTGTACTGATAACATCACGAACATGATGAGTGCATTACGTATGTTTTTATTTTTGTTTCGACAGCAATAATATATATTTCACCGCATGGATTCTGAATGGCATAATAATTCCGATAATTTGAAACAGAAGAATAATATATATATAATAATACAGAATAATAAGCTGACGAACGGTCTTTTCGTTTAAATCATCCGTGTGTATGCGTTATTAAGACACCAGGATGCAGACGGCATTTGATAATAATACAATCTGCAAGCTGTCGACTCTGACATAATCACTACACGGTACACCATATTTCTTGATTTCATGTTTATCGTGCATGTTATATTTCAGAAGTATCTATTCGTACCCAATGCTGTGTACCGGTTTTTGTCGCCGGGAGGGCCAATTGCCTTATCGAAAGTATTACGTGATCCATACGTACGTATAACATGTAACAGTCTGTTTTTTGGTTGATCACGTCTATAAGACTATGTCAATCCGTGCATGTTTGTTTCCACTTGTCTCCAACCTTACAGACCGTACAAAAATCAAGTTATTTAGTGTAGTAAATATATTGATATAGAGTAGATAGTTTCACGAACGACTAATAATAGAAATATTTTAACCAGGGTTGATAATATACGCGTGTAAAACGTTTTATACGTTACACGTATACTATCGCACGTATAAAATTACTAAAACGTATAATATGGTTTGTTTTTAAAATTTATTTTTAAAAATTAAAAACACTTTCTATTTTAGATATCAAGTTTGGTTTTTTATTCTTATACTTAGTAAAAAATTTATATTAGGTAGGTAATATATTACAATATAATTATTTCATAGTTATAAAAAAATATTTTTATTGGCAATTTTCTTTCTTATTCTTTCAAATAGGTACCTAAAAATAAAAAACAATAATATAAAATATTACCACAGACACAAAATATAATATATTATTATATTCCTATTCATATAGTAAAGAAAAATGTATATGTTGTCAAGTTAATATGGAATATTTGTATAAAATAAAATAATTTATATTTCCTTTGACACTTCTATTCTTTATTAATTAATACATAATAAGAAGAAACAATTACTTGTGTACAATTATTTAATCTGAAATATTAACATTATAAACTTTTAATTATAATTATATACTATATAGTATATCAATTAATATTATTTTGATGAACTTTTTGGTTTTTAAATTAATTTAAGTGAGTAGTTAATACTTAATAGTTTTCTGGAACATTCTGGATTCAGACGGTTCTGGAAAGAATTGTGAATGTATGACCAGTTTGAAAACACTATCTAACTGGGCAGTTGACGCTAGTAAATTTAATAATTTATTTGTCAATCCTGTTAATTCTGCAGGATGTTTATTTTTAGTTATTTTTGTTTATTAGTGATTTTATTTTTATACCGTATACAACGCATATAATTATGAGTTTTATACTATACGATTTATATGTTTTATACGTACGTATAATACGTGTTTTTACTATACCATAGTATACGTTTCAACCCTGATTTTAACCGTACCAATAATTTGTGTACTATAAATGGCAACTATAGTATTTTGTACGTATGGACATTTTATCCAATATTTTAGTATTTGATTTAAAGAAGGAATGTGGTTTTCAAAATATTATTGTTCGAGTCATGACGATAGATTATAATAATAGTCTAATTTAAGTTGACAATAATAGAGAAGTATAAAATGCAGACATACCTAATTGGTCAAGTGTAATATTTATGTGATTACGTTTCTTGTTGACATGTATAGGATTGAATTTTTTCATTGCCATATTGCAAAAATATTCAGTATATCTTGTTGCTTTAAGCTCCGACTAATGATAAGTGATATAACTTAGGGTCAACAAATAATTAAATTTCACAAAAGTCTATTTTAATACATAATTAACCGAAGACAATTTATTGTAATCATAATTTGTAGTGTTACATTTTGTAATGATGTGCATCAGTTAGCTTAGATTTATGTTCAATTGTATAAAATCTAACTTTTATCAAACTATAATAAAACGATTATTTTATAGTTACGTTTTTATCTTAGACCTACTGTAATTAAAATAATAATAATAATTTACATTAAAAACATCAACAATTAAATACCGTAAAAAAAGATATTAAATTGTCAAGTCACAAAATTGATAAATATCTGTAAAACTTTAGCATAATATGTAGCTGGACTATATAATAATTAAGTTTAATAGTATGTAAAAAATTAATATTTTTGAAGCTATTATTAATTAATAAAAACATTTGTTTAAAAATAAATATAAAATAATAATTGAATATTTTAAAAATCATTTCACACTTTTTGAATGCAGTTTAAACGCAACAAAAATAATTTTTCAAGAAAAAATTGGATATTAAATAAAAAAATTATTTTTATATTTAATTGTATAATGTGAAAGAAACTAAATAAGTTCAATATTTTGTTGGGAAATTACCGCTCTAAGATATATTTTGTGTCGAATTTAACAAATTACTCGTATAAAAATTATTTCAAAACCCTACAGCAGTCTTGTTACAACATGTAGTGGATCTGTGAGTATGCATTACGTGCAACAGAGAGATCAATAATATAAAAACATAATAATGCACAACCATCGGACGTCAGCTAGATACAATTATTCTGTAAAACGGTACCTTATACTTCAAGTGTCTTCGGGAATCTTTCGAAAATCTTATGATAATATACCCGGAGGATCAACATCGAAAAGCATTACATTATGACGAGTGTATATAGTAATATTGCACAGGTCCACAGAGTTGTATTTCGGTTTTTTCGGACCTCGAGCGTTGCCAACATTTCTACTTTTCCTCGAGGAGTGCCTTTCCAACCGCCGGTTACCCGTCCACCGCACACGAACTAACGCCATAATAGCCACTTTTAAACGCATATGTATGGGTGTGCATGTGAGTTGTAAAGCATCGGCGAGGTCGAATTAAATGGGTAATTTTATCGGAAACATTGCGTTACTAATAATTATATTACTTTTTCGTCATTTGTTTGTATGCGTAAAGAGCAATATGAGCGCGCGTGCATCTTGAAAACGGCACTCGAACCGAAAATATAGTATAGGTTACGGTTACGTAAAGAAAAGAATAAATAATAATACCAACGCGTTTAAGTCTCTCTCCGCACTGCCTGCTTGCCTTTTTTCTCCTCGCTCGGGGGCTGGCCTTCTCTTTCTGTCTCACCACGGCCAAGCTTTCAACGCTGCCGGATACGTTATTGTAATAAGCGTGTGTACGGTAGACGAAAACGGCACCAGACACATTGCGCGCGGGGGTTCCCCCGGTTCGTCGACGGACCTGTTACACCATACGGTTGCTGTTTCTGATGGACCGAGCTCGGCTGATACGCGCAGAAGAAAGTGAACGTTTTTAGTTTTTTTTCGCCTACTACGATGTGGTAGGGGTCGGCGGCCCCGACGAATTCGATGGTTTCACAAATAACTGTCCGTCGTCCGCTCTTCCAGCAGCCGCTGCCGCGTTCAAGGTGTTTCGAACGCAACTGCTCTCGCGCCACAGAAGCGGCAACGACACACGGGCTTCAAGACGTACTTGACAGTTGATCCGTCGGACGAGTACAATATTATTGCTAATCACGATTGAATAACTCTGGGTGAGTAAATGTCGTATATTTTTTTATGTGTATTTCATTAATATTGATTCGAGAAATTAATAGAGACGTACGTAATTTTTACAACGTGGGTCGTTTTAGATCGTTATTTCTTTAATTTTTTTTCCGTTTTCTCGCATATTCCTTACATACTTGTGTGATGTATAGTATATAAAAAACGCGAGAACGTCACATAATCTTTTATTAATACTGTCTATTATTATCTAACTGGATTAGTAAGCAAATTGTTGCATTATCGTGAGCAACACTGCGCGGTACATCATTATCAAATTATTTTTGGGATATTTACACCCAGTTCAGTACCATAATACTGTTTAATATATATTGTGTTCTAAAACGGTAGAAAAGCATAAAAAGTTGTTAAGGTGCATGTGTACTCTTGTTTAAATATTTACGCGCCAAGGGCCATAGTTCGCTGCGAGGTGACACGATTTTTTAAAAATAATTAATTTGCAAGGAAACGTACATAGTACGTCACTAAACTATACTTAAAATTAATATTTATTATACTCATGTTTTATGTATTTTATTTGTTTGCATGTAGATGTGTAAAAAAAATCTAAAAACTATTTATTATTTGTACAGCGTAACATTTAAAAACTTATACGTAATTTCGTACATCTGGTATAGCCACATCAAACGGTAAATGCTTTTTAAAATCATTCGTTATCTTCACAAGTTGTTCAAATTGATTTTATATTTTTATAATGATAATTACATTTTTAATGCAATAACTTGATTTTAAGTATAAAGTAAGCTTGAAAACATCAATGAAAATCATAATACGATTTGAACACTATTGCAAAACTATAAAAATTCAAATAAATAATATATTTTATATTTTTTTTTTTTTTTTTTTTTAATAAACGAACCATATTAACAGTAAGACAAAAAATATGAAATTTCTAAATTTACTTTTAATTTATATAGAACTTTGCATTCATCTAAAACATGACACAATCTGTAAATGTTTTTAAATATTGCCATGATTTTTAATGATTTGTTATATTTAGTAATTACGTATGTTATATAATTATATAATTATAACACACGAGTTATCTCAGTGAGGCCCAGTAATCTATAAAAAGATTTAAAAAAAAACAAAAAAAAAAAAAAAAAACAAATTCCAAAGATTGGGTGGGACACCAATATTCTAGACACTGTAAGGACTAATCTCGAGTCATTTTGATTATATCAATATTTGAATTTATTATAAGTACTATATTACGTAACTGACTATTTCCAATGCCAATGTTAAGTGTTGATAAATATTATTTTTAAAATTAAAGAGGACAGTAAACAATTTTTTAGGTCAAGTATTCATATTTATTTATAGATTTTATATTAAAAATTATATTATATACTATAAAATATAAAACAACATAAAAATTATAATTTATTAATTTTATTGAAGTGAATTTAAAAAAAATACGTAAAAATTTAGATATACTATTATTTGATTTGTATAGATAAATGGAATGATAAAATTATATGTACTACATATTAATTTTAATTTTTGTTAATTTTTTTAGTAATAAAAATGTCTTAAATAATGTACAAAGTATTCAAAATATTGGTCGAATATTATTTATACAAAACAAAAATTATAATTAGAAACATTTTGAAAAATATACCCTTGCTAATTGTGGATATTATAGTAAGTAAATAATTAGGGTTGTCATCATCACTAGAAATAACAAAAATAAATCGTAACTCAATTTACAACTAAAAATGTATTTATATGAAATATAAAATTATATAATTTTGGTTTTTTATTTTATATTTGTAATCAATAAATTCTTATAGAAAACAGAATGATTATACTTTCTTTTTATCGAATAACCAACCAAGAAAAAAATGAACAGTATAATTTTTAATTAAATTTTATTATATATTTCTTAACTGCATCAAAGTATTAATGTTTTTTTGTTTTATTATTTTTAATATCCTCTATAATCAATATATTAAGATATGTGTTAAAAATTGCGGTTACAACAGGTAAATGTCGTTTAAATTTTATATTTTATTAATATTTTGGAAATTGTTCACTATTGATAATACACTCACTTCATGGTTAAAGAAAATAAAACTAATACTAACATTACATTGAATAGGTTGAAATACAATGAGATTCATGAGGATATATAAAATCAGATGGATTAATAAATATTTATAATATTTTTCCAGTTAGGAACGCAGGGATGTTGGGGTTCAACTCCTCTCTCTCTCGAAATTTCAGAATATATATTAAAAAAAAATTACTTGATCTACAACTTTAATAGTTATTTTAAAGTTTCCCGTGCAAATAAAATATATAAATTTATATTTTAAAATGGATTATAAAATATTCTATTTATGAATATTTTAAATTTTTCATATTTTTAACTCCCCCAAAATTTTTTTTTAGTATAAATATGAATACATAGAACAATATTAATTAGATACTTTAATACTGAAAGTTACTATTATTCGCATTAATAAATTCTTCCACTCGTAACGTAGGTAGTTAGTGATAATTAAAACAAGAACATAATATTCAAAAATAGTGTAGCATCTTTCACTTAATAAATGGTCTATATTTATTATTACGTCAACCTTTACTTTGAAGTAATCTATTTTGATATAAATTTTTATTATAAAGTTTTATATTAAATTTATTGTTTCTGAATTTTACTTAATTCTCATTCCTAAATATAATTATAATTTTATATTAGAAAAATGATTAAAATAATTCCTAAGATAAAAAGAAAATATTTAATAAAATATTATCTCTTCGTAAGGTTAGATAATTTTTACCTGTTTTTCATATGATAGTTGAAATATTACAATTCTGAAATCCAAGTTTTTAATTCGAGGAAATAATGTATGTTTTAAACTAAGGTTGCAACAAAAGTCTGCACTTTAAAAATGTTATGTTTTGAAATTAGGTTTGTATTGTTACAGATCTGATAAATTTGATTTTCTTTGTTCATGTTTACATTACAACATGAAATATTCAAATGTTCATAATTATATTGTTATATTTTTCATTTAATTAAAATATTCAACGTTTTGTCTCAGTTTTCTGTGTTGTTATAGTTTATATAGTTATTTAATTACTTTCGTTGAGCAATAATGTTGTTACATATACATTTGAACATAGGTAAGAATTAACAGCATTTCTATTTAATGCAATTAGGTCAGAAAATGTAGTCGATTACAACGAACAAAATATCTAGTTATCTTTAAATATTAATATGAAACACTTAATTAATTTTATTATAGTCTGTAAGTTAAATATTAATTGTTTTTGTATACTTTACATCCAGTTGCTAATCATAAACTTAATTTATTTTTTATTGATTAGTACACACATAAATATCACTTAAAAAAATTATTGAGTTTAACATATTTTAATATTTACATTATTTTATCTATAATATTATAAAAACAATATGATCATAAGACAATTATAATAATTTCATTATGGAATTGCCATGAAATATATTGAGTGTCGTATATAATATATTTTTACTTATATATTTATGTATTTTCAAAACACATTTGTACTAATAAAAGTGTTCGCATCCATTTTTGCAATGATATTATGTATTACTTGTAACAACAAAATATGATATTGTAAATACTGGTTGTTGTGATAAAGTTATAATTTATTCAATTTTATTTTATTTTATTATTGTTTCTTTAGAAAAATAACGGGAAGTTTCGTTAAGTTTAAATCTAAATTGTATTAATATTATGAAATTATATGATAACATGAAAAATTACAAGAAAAATTGTATAAGTAATTAATAGTCAGTTATATGGAATAAAAATTATAGAAAATAATTAAAAATTTGAAAGTTATATCAAAATAGATTACTTTAGTATAATACACATATCTTAAAATAAATGTAATATAAACACTATACATTTTACATTATTAGTTTCATAAAATTACTTAACTAGTTTTGAACTAGTTGTTCAAAAGGACGGAGGCTTTGACATGGATATAAAACATAGGATTAAGTGCGGGTGGATGAAATGGAGAGAAGCATCGGGCGTGTTATGCGATAAGAGAATTCCAATTAGGCTGAAAGGTAAATTTTATAAAAGTCTAGGGAGACCAACTATGCTGTATGGTTCAGATTGTTGGGCGGTTAACAGGAGAATAGAACAAAGTATGAGTGTCGCGAAAATGAGAATGCTTAGATGGTTGAGTGGAGTGACAAGAGAAGATAGAATAAGGAATGAATACGTGAGAGGTAGTGTTGGTGTAGCGCCAATTGTGGACAAGATGAGAGAAAATAGGCTGAGATGGTTTGGGCATGTGATGAGGCGAGAGGAAACGAATGCAGTAAGAGTGGTTATGAAGATGGACGTTGAAGGGAAAAGAGGAAGAGGAAGACCAAAAAAGAGATGGTTGGAGACTTTGGAGAATGACATGAGGGCTGTCGGTGTGTGCAGAGGAGATGTGATTGACCGAGTGAAGTGGAGGTGTAGGACAAGGGTGGCCGACCCCAAATAGTTGGGAGGAAGGCGAAGTAAAAGAAGAAGAAGAAGAAGAAGACTTAACTAGTTTTGAATATTCTAGTACATTTTAGAGTTCCAAGTAAATGTATGGTTTATTTTTTTTGGTTAGAGTTAATCTATGTGTATTTTCGTTTGATTTAATTTTTGTTTACTACATATGATAATATTAAATTTATATTTAAATCAAAAATATGAAAATAGGAAAGTTAATAAAACAATTATTATATATTTATACACATACACACACACACACACACACACACACACCCACAAATATATAATATATATATATATATATATATATATATACAGTATAAAATGCATTAGAATATTATATATTTAATACTTACTCAAAATATTAGAATTGTGAATCATTTATTTTATTTACTCTTCGAATTAGAATTCAAATGATGAATTATGAAATGTTTATTTACAAGTTAATGTACTTTTTATAATGATTTTTTAGATTCTGAACGGAGTGAAGAATGTATTGATTTTACAATGATGTGTGTTTTTTTTTAGATTCTGAACGGAGTGAAGAATGTATTGATTTTACAATGATGTGTGTTTTTTTTTTTTTTTTTTTTTTTTTTTTTGTGTATGTCGACACGTTTTGGGGCAGTAAAAATGCTTCGATTGCCTTATGTAGCAACTTTTCTGAAAGGAAAGTGAATCTATTTGGTACTTTGGGGGGTCAAAAGTTAAAAATTTCCAATATTTTTTAAATGCGACGGGAAAAACCATAAAAAAATTTGGGAAAAACGGGAGTTTTTACGCAAAACCAGTTTTTGACATAATCAAATTTTTTATTTTGCTATAACTCAAAAACTAATCGATGTAAATACTTGAAATTTTTACCAAATGTTTAGATTAGCGTTCTCTATACACCATTAAATTTTCAAAGTATTTTGACTTTTATTAAGCTATTTATAGACAATTGAAATTTTCAATATTTTTAAGTATTTTTTTTTTAAATAACGATAAAATTTTTTTGGCTGCCTAGAAAATCTTGAAAATTTAATACAAGGTTTCTTATAAGTTGTTCCTTAACTGATAAAAAAAAATCTAAAATCGTAAGTCACAATTTTTTTTTATAAGTGCTCAAAGTTACAATTTATACGAAATATGTAAAAATCACGATAATTTGCAAGTTTTTTTGTAGTTAAAAATTCATAAAATTTTTTCTGTTCATACTTAAGGTTCAAAATTTTAACACGAGGTTATGTATAAGCTACTCTTCAAAAATCTTTAAAAAAATTTCTACCGGAATTAGAGGAAAAAATTTTATGACTGTTTGAAATTTAAATATTTACGAAATTGCATAAAATAGCGATTTATTCTCAGACGATTTTAAATATTTTTTATAATTCAAAAAGTATAAGTCGCAGATTTTTGAAATTTCTACCAGCTGTTAAGATTGGTATTTCCTTTATGTCATATTTTTTTCAAAATATTATATTGATTTTTAAGCCACTTATAGGCTTTTAAAATATTCGATTTTTTTACATTTTTTTTTTATAATCGGTGATAAAAAAAATTTGGCTCGTACAAAATACTTGAAAATTTAATAGAAGATTCCACAGAAGTAGTTCTTAAAGTCATTCAAAAATTATTAAAATCCATAGGCACAATTTTTTTTTATAAGCGTTTGAACAGCGAATATTGACAAAAAATTACATGTAAAATATAATATAATGTAGAATATTCTAGACTGACAAATATATCGGTTTTTTATTAAATGCTCTAACTCAAAAATGAAAAATCGCAACAACTTGAAATTTTCACCAAATCTTTATATTGACGTTCTCTATACATGGTTAAGATTTCAAAGTATTTTGACATATTTTGACTTATTTATAGACAATTTAAATTTTCGATTTTTGTTAAATATTTGTTTTTAAACATCTATAAAATTTAATTGATTGAGCGAAAACTCTTGAAAATTTTATACTAGGTTTATAATAAGTTAAACTTATCGTAACTAAAAAATATCGGTGATCGGTTAACTCAATTTTTTTTTATAAGCCCTTAATTCTCAAATTTGTATAAAATGTGTAAAAATCACGATAATTTGCATGTTATTTTGTAGATAAAAATTCATAAATTTTTTTTTGTTCATACTTAAGGTTCAAAATTTTAACACTAGGTTATCTATGAGCTACTCTTCAAAAATCTTTAAAAAAATTTCTACCGGACTAAGAGGAAAAAATTGTATGACTGTTTGAAATTTAAATATTTACGAAATTGCATAAAATAGCGATTTATTCTCAGACGATTTTAAATATTTGTTATAATTCAAAAAGTATAAGTCGCAGATTTTTGAAATTTCTACCAGCTGTTAAGATTGGTATTTCTTTTATGCAATATTTTTTTCAAAATATTATATTGATTTTTAAGCCACTTATAGTCATTTAAAATATTCGATTTTTTTACATTTTATTTTTATAATCGGTGATAAAAAAAATTTGGCTTCTACAAAATACTTGAAAATTTAATCGAAGATTCCACAGAAGTAGTTCTTAATGTCATTCAAAAATTATTAAAATCCATAGGCACAATTTTTTTTTATAAGCGTTTGAACATCGAATATTGACATAAAATTACATGTAAAATATAATATAATGTAGAATGTTCTAGACTGACAAATGATATCGGTTTTTTTAAAATGCCCTAACTCAAAAACGAAAAACCGCAACAACTTGAAATTATCATTAAATCTTTATATTGACGTTTTCTATACATGGTTAAAATTTCAAAGTATTTTGACATATTTTGACTTATTTATAGACAATTTAAATTTTCGGTTTTTCTAAATTTTTCGTTTAAAAATAAAATATACTTATATAATATTTAAAAATAACATTGTATTATATTCTAGACTAACATATGAACTCCGTTCAGAATCGTTATTCGTATACAATGATATCTATCATTGCATTCAAATTTAACAAATCCATTATAATAATGACCTATCCTATAAGCGAGGTGCACTCCACCCCTAACCGTACAGCAGAGCGAGGCCCATCCGGTTCTTTTTTTTTTTGTGTTTTATCAAACATTTTAATAACGAAATTAATTATAAATATTTTTTTTTTTTATGTATAGAATATAGATAACTACAAAAATGATGTTTACAATATTTACATATAGTTTTTTAATGTCAATAGACTGATAATTTATAGGCTATTATATAATAATAAATAAAATGTTAATAACAAATTATATATTTTATCTGGTTGCTTATACTTAAGGCAATTATATTATTTTTACTAACTACTGACTATAAATCAAATTTATTATGTATATAGATACTAGAATATCAGAGGGTAAGGATGAAAAAATCGAAAATGTATTACATTCCTTAAGTGTTTATTACTTAACAATTAAATTCACTGTACATAGATACTATTTAATTATATTTTAACTTGAAACTTTCAATTATTATAATTTTATATAGATAATTTTTCAAAACTTAATGAAAATTAAACACATGTATTTTAACTAATTAATTTGATCAATAAAGTTCATTATATTTTCAAAATACTAAATTATACCAAAATACTAAACTTCATAAACCGATGTCTTTTAAAGATTTAAATTGTTAATTATATTTATGATTTTCAAATTATTCTTAATGATAAGGACTAAATAATGATTAAATTCATTAACATTCGTTGTGGTTGAAATGCGTTTAATAAAACATGCACTTTGCAACTAAATTTGTATACTTATTATTGTACTTCAAAATTGCGAATGGATAATAAATTAAATGTAATTAAACCAAAATTAATTTACCCATGAATAAGATGTATACATGCGTTGATTTACTTTTTATATTGTTTTAAATATTTGAACAATAAATATATGTGGTTTACAATGTAAAATTCAGTATTAACATTTTTCACATTTAAATACCTACATTAATGCATACTTACCTCAAAACGGTAAATATATATTTTAATATTTAGTCGAACGACTCTATTAAATAAAAGTTTGTTTGAAACTAGTTTTTAATTATTTTAAGAGCATACATTTTACGATTCTGATAAAATATATATTTTTATAACGTGGTTCTATATTTGATCAAGGATTAAGATTATTGTCTTGCTATTATTGTTGTTATTGAATCATAACTTATTTCGTGTTTAGTTTTTTTAATATAAAATATATTACTACATTCACTATGGTATGTACTAAAAAGATCGCATATCAAGTGATCATATATAGATTGTACTTGGTCAAAAATACACAGCTACACAAACAATATTTAGGTAGATATACGTGGTTACGTCACATCATGGTTATATATAGGTGTAATAAAGTGAATTGCATTACGGAGTGGCACCGCATACAAAATATAATTTCTCTTCGTTATAAGTTGTTATTATACGAGTAACGTATATATTTTCAATATTATATACAATATGTACAAATGTATGTGTATATCTATTATATTTTTATGCCCACGTATAAACGAAACTTACTTCACGACTCGCTCGATAGCAGTAAAAAAAAATTTATGCAAGACGACGACGGCCTCATACTCATACATAATCTAAACAAAATATTAGTTTTTAATGTTGTTATATTATACAAATTACCTATTACGCACTTCGTACTTGATTATTGTTTGAGCCATCGTAATTTTACCTAAACCAGTTATAATCATCGGCATACAGTGACATAGCTGTTTTTGGAGAACGAATGTGATTTTTTGGAGAGTATGTTAATCGATCATCTCGATGGCGTATGTTTTCTTTTTTCTTTTTTATTGAAATTTATCGTGATTCAAGTTACCCTTTATATAGAATCTAGTTTGTGACAAAGGATAAATTCAAATAAATCGATATTTTATTGAATACTTTTGATCTATCAAGTTGAAAACAATAACGGAAAAAATTAGCGTTTTAATATTAACTAATACTTTATAAATAATAATTAAGTCCTGAAATAAAACCAGAATAACAATAAATTAATTAATCAATTGATGTAGACTATTGGTACTACTATATTTTAAAACTATTTTTTGTATATTATAAATCCACGAGTCTTTTACTATTTACGACTTGGTTTACTCATTCAAAAATGAAATACAATTATTTTTATTTAATAAAAATTTAATTATATAGTTATATAGAAAATATAATAATATATAACATTTCATAAATATATTATATGAATGAAAGTAAAATAATTATGCATTTCAAAATGCTTAAAAAAATTAAAGTCTTTGTATTTTCATTTATATAACATCTCATGTCACTAAAACGAACAAATAAATAAGATTAAACTCACAAAAATATATAAGTTTATTCCAATATTATACTCTTAAAAAACAATGAAAATAATTTCTAAATTTACTATGAAATACTTATTATAATATAAATTATACAACCTGAAAAAGTGATAAATAATAATTACCAATGGCACTCGAAAAAAATATTTTCAATGTTAAAAAGAACCGGATGGGCCTCGCTCTGCTGTACCCTTGGGGGTGAAGTGCGACTCTTCATAGGATAGCTCATTATAATGGATTTGTTAAATTTGAATTCAATGATAGGTATCATTGTATACAAAAAACGATTCAGAACGGAGATGATATGTTTGTCTAGAATATAATACAATGTTATTTATAAAAATTGTAATAAGTATATTTTATTTTGAAACGAAAAATTTAGAAAAATCGAAAATTTAAATTGTCTAAATACATCAAAATACTTTGAAAACTTAACCATGTATAGAGAACGTCAATATAAAGATTTGGTGAATATTTCAAGTTGTTGCGGTTTTTCGTTTTTGAGTTAGAGCATTTAAAAAAAAAACCGGATGGGCCTCGCTCTGCTGTACAGTTAGGGGTCGAGTGAACCTCGCTTATAGGATTGGTCATTATTATAATGGATTTGTTAAATTTGAATGCAATGATAGATATCATTGTATACGAATAACGATTCTGAACGGAGTTCATATATTTGTCTAGGATATAATACATTGTTATTTATAAACATTGTAAAAAGTATATTTTATTTTGAAACGATAAATATATTTTTCAATTAAGATGGGTTGGCAGTTGCATACAGCAATATAGTTTGTCAGTCTAGAACATTCTACATTATATTATATTTTACATGTAATTTTATGTCAATATTCGCTGTTCAAACGCTTATAAAAAAAATTGTGCCCATGGATTTTAATAATTTTTGAATGACATTAAGAACTACTTCTGTGGAATCTTCTATTAAATTTTCAAGTATTTTGTAGGAGCCAAATTTTTTTTTATCACCGATTATAAAAATAAAATGTAAAAAAATCGAATATTTTAAATGCCTATAAGTGGTTTAAAAGTCAATATAATATTTTGAAAAAATATGACATAAAGTAAATGCCAATCTTAACAGCTGGTAGAAATTTCAAAAATCTGCGACTTATACTTTTTGAAATATAACAAATATTTTAAATCGTTCGAGAATAAATCGCTATTTTATGCAATTTCGTAAATATTTAAATTTCAAACAGTCATAAAATTTTTTCCTCTAATTCCGGTAGAAATTTTTTTAAAGATTTTTGAAGAGTAGCTTATAGATAACCTAGTGTTAAAATTTTGAACCTGAAGTATGAACAGAAAAAAATTTATGAATTTTTATCTACAAAATAACTTGCAAATTTTCGCAATTTTTACATATTTCGTATAAATTGGAACTTTGAGCACTTATAAAAAAGAATTGTGACTTACGATTTTAGATTTTTTTTTATCAGTTAAGGAAAAACTTATAAGAAACCTTGTATTAAATTTTCAAGATTTTCTGGCCGGCCAAAAAAATTTTATCGTTATTTTAAAAAAAAAAAAATTAAAAAAATTGAAAATTTCAAATGTCTATAAATAGCTCAATAAAAGTCAAAATACTTTGAAAATTTAACGGTGTATAGAGAACGCTAATCTTAACATTTGGTGAAAATTTCAAGTATTTACATAGATTAGTTTTTGAGTTATAGCAAAATAAAAAATTTGATATTGTCGAAAACTGGTTTTGCGTAAAAACTCCCGTTTTTCCCTTATTTTTTTTGGGTTTTTCCCGCCGCATTTAAAAATATTGAAATTCTTTTTCTTTAGACGCCCCAAAGTACCAACTAGATTCACTTTCCTTTCAGAAAAATTGCTACATAAGCAAATCGAAGCATTTTTACTGCCAAAAAAGGTGTCGTCAGACACAAAAATAAAAAAAATAAAAATTAAAAAAAAAACACACATCATTGTAAAACCAATAGATTCCATCACTCCGTTTAGAATCTAAAAAAATATCAAGAAGTGTATACTATTGGAAATTCATTTAATTCAAGGGAACTTTGTAAATTTATTAAGACTATAATTACAAGAAAAATCCTCATGATTTAAAGCTACGAATGAGTAAGGTGAATTTCATGTTATTAATATAATGGTTTTTCTTCTCTAAATCATTGTGTCAGCATTGGTGAAATTAAGTTGTTATTTTCTATCGTGATAATAAGTACAATAGAATGTCTTTGTTACTTAATTTTGTTAATATTGTCAAGGACAGATTTTTAATTAATTCTTTAAATTATTATATCTAAATGATAAATACATTTAAAATCAGTTTTTTTTTTTGTAAGGTATACAATTACTATATCATACATCGAGTGTAGGTTAATTTTAGTAAAAATACTTATTTTTGATCATAATGTTTGTTATTTTTTGTCGAAAAATAATCGACTTTAAAAACTACCTAAAGAGTAAATACCTAAACAGTTACGTTACTCCTTTCTGAAAAATAACCAAAGAATAACTGAATTTTTTAAAACCAATGGTAACTATATAATCTATCTTGAATTGTTTTTCTACTTGCGCTAGTTTTCGATAGCAAAAGGAATATATATATATATATATATATATATATATTCAGTAAGTAAAAGCACTTTTATATAATTTCAATCATGCATTATGAACTAATGTTTTCTATTATTTTTCATTGTGTATTATTTGTTTTTATGCCATTAAAATATTCTAGTTTTTGACATGTTTCTGCTTCCCTAAACATAGTATATAATGTATATATGTTAACATATATATGTCATCGCCATATTTGTTTTAAAGAACTGTATTTACTGTGAAAAATAGATACATTAATTGAGATATATGAAAAATATTATTAGTTTTATTTGGAAAATGTTCCAAAAATCGAAATTGTAAAAATGTAGATTTATTTGGTTTGAACAAAACTATTCAACGATAAATCAACATCGAAAGCGATTGGATTGTTATATAAATCGGTTCAAAAGTATTTTTTTTTTAAATATATTTTTAACGGTGACCTATAGATTATTAATATAAATTATGATACAATATGAACGGTCCTCTAGCGGTTACCTCAGTGGCTCGTAGAAACATTTATATTGTAGAGTCTTATTATTTTCCGTCATGTTCTATTTAACCTGTACACCTTATTAGTACAGTTTTACTGGATAATTTTCTCGGCAATTAATCTCACGTGATAATAATGTTTATTGTCCTTGTAATCATTTGCGCGATTCCTAATTACCCCGTTTTTATACGAATTGCAGGTGCCGTTTTATTACTGTTATTCTTGTTGTTATTTTTATTTTTTAAAAATATTATTTGATTACAGGCGTTACGTCAGCTATTAGTTGTATATAGTGAGTAATAACTTAAAACTAATAACTAATGACATTCTCGTAATACACTGTCGAATTAGCATTTCTATGAGTTTACGAGAGATTAATGTATATCGATTTGTTACCGAATGATTTTATGAATATGTATATAGCGGGCTAATATTCTTGTATGTATTGTCGGCAAATACGATAGGGAAAAAACAAGTTAAAAAAAAAAATTTTAAATATAAAGCTTAACATTTTTAGCTAAATATCTATATACTATACGTTATCAATAAATTTATGTTCAAATAAATTAAATTAATTATAATGTGTATATATATATATATATACATGGTAGGTATTAATTATAACATTAAATATCCTGGTATTAGGTTTATCCACATTTTTGATTAGTAAATAATTTGTTATATTAATGGAAGAATTTAATTCCATCCAGGCGGGGATATAGACATAAAAAAAGAAGCAGGACAAAAAAATTTACTTAAAATACATAAAATCATAGACATTAAATTTAAATTCTTAAAGTGAATAAAATAATAATAAAAACCTTTTAATGCATAAATTTTATAATAATATAAGTAATAGTGCAAAATATATAATAGTAAAAATAAAAACCACAGTTTATAAGCAAATTAATTTGACCAATCTTCTATTTTCATCCTTTTAAGTTAGGACTATTGAGGATTATATAAATAATTATAATTATTAATGACTCCTAAATAATAATAATAATAATAATATGATATGTTATAAGTATAGTATTGATATATTTCACTTTACTTAATAAATTTAAAATTAAGATAATCTTTAAAATATTTTAAGTACTTAGGCCTAATGAGGGACTTAGCTCTTGGGTATTTAAAGTATTTAGCCCCAAAAATTAGCCTACAAATATGAAATGTATATTGTAAACGATACACATAGTATATATAGTATAGTAAATAGTTAACTTATGATCATGTAATGACTTTATTCAATATAAGTTTTAACTAATACATTATAATTTAGTTAAATTTTTCATGAAATTTATGTATACTTAAGCACTACTAGTTAAGTGTTATTGTGTTACAAAATTCGAAAACATCACTAAACAGATTTCATTGTCACTAATCAAAGATGGCTATAATATACATGTAACACAAAAATAATATTAGATAATAATGATGGAGTATTAATAGATATTGATTTCTACTTGTGAAGAAATTAGTAGCCATGGGGGACATTTACAACGAAATGTATGTTGTATTGTGATAAAAATATGTTCAATACAGACTAATAACAACTAACAAACTATAATTTGAGTACTCATGGATTCATGTAATGTTTCAAGTTCCGGTTAGTTGAACTTAATTGAGTTCATCAAACTACTAAAAAGTGTAATATTTTCTGCATAGAATAGTTAAATATTGTTGTACGTGAATTTAATATAAATAAATAAATGATATACATTTTGCTGTTCCTCAGGTAGACAGATTTAATTCTTTGCAAACTGTTTAGCAACCAATTCCGAACAAATAACTTAGCTTATCTTCAGAAAATATTTTAAAAATCCAAAAATACTTTTCTGCTGTAGTCATATATGTAGTCAGTCATATAAATTTGATTTTGATATTATCATGCATTATAAACAGATTTTAATAATTAAGAATTAAAAATTATTAATGTACAGTTATTATATTTTGTAAAAACACTGTAAGAGTACATGCAACAATAAAATAATATGAGCGTCGATTTTATTTTAAACTATAATGTTTTTCCCAGCTGATACAATGGCGAAGCAAGGCGTGAGTGAATGGTATGGTGGCCGTTCTATATTCATCACAGGAGGTACTGGGTACATGGGAAAAGTACTCATCCAAAAGCTTCTTAGAGACTGTGATGATATAAAGAATATTTATGTATTGTGCAGACCAAAGCGAGGGTTCAGTCCAACTGCCAGGATCGAGCAAATAAGGAAATTAGCAGTGAGTGATGAAAGTTAATTAATAGTGAAAATAATTAAAATATGGTGTATAATACGAATATTACAAAAAAAATAAATAAATATTATTTATACCTAAATTTAAATCGACATGATTATGTTTATTTATAAATTAAGCAAGTTATAAATATTAATTTGATATTTTGAATTCATGATTATAACTATTAAGCGTTTTAATTTTTTTTTTTTTTTTTAATTTGAATTTATCGATATAAATATTCTCAATCGATCTGCGAACGGAATATTAAAAATATTCATTTTACTATTTTTTTTTAAATTATTGTATATTAATATATTATAGGTATATCAATTGTATTATTGTGGCTATATTATTACTATATTTGTTTACTTATTATTATTAATTACTTATTAACTATTATGTAAGCCATATGTGAGCTTCGAAACTCAGTTTCTAGTGTAAGCTCTAATTATTAACGCCTATACGTTTAACGTACAAAACTCGCCTATGTAAATATAAATACAATAAATTTCTTACGTTAAATGATCGCTCTGTATTGCAGGTAGTTGCTATAAAAAGATAAGGTTTAAAATAATTTCTTCAGTAGTATAACTATAATTAAAAACTATAAAACCATAAATTACAATGAAACATATATTCAAACATCCTTTATTGGTTCGATAATAATTACATTAATTATTGGAATTTGGTATTATTTTAATAGCAATTATATATACTGAACTGCAGCGTGTTATTAGATGACACAATTTAATTATAATGTTTGATGCGTTCTTATAAGGTTAGTAACTGACCAATCATAAGATTTTTATAGGTAATCCATAATTATTATAAACATATAACTCTTAGTGTAAAAATGGGGAGGGAGCGGTTCAGGGTAAATCCTTCCCAAGGATTAAAATAGTTCAGTTTGAATTCAATTTGGTTAGAATGAAAAATATGCACATCATACATATTTTAACGTGTGTATAAAATTTAGTATCCTTCAATGATAATGGAAAGACAAAAAAAATTAATTTTTCGTCTGAGGAGGTTTTAAAATAGATATTTTAAATTGTTACAAAAACTATGTATGTTATTTAATCTCTTCCTCTCATAAAAAACTGAATTTACGCCACTGAATATAACGTATCTACAATTTGTTGTCCCGATTGGTCAAGAGTAAAAGTAACTTGATTTATACATTTTTTTCTTTATCAAGGTATTTGACCGCGTACGTACTGAATGTCCAGAAAAATTGAAGAAAATTAAAGCAATGGAAGGTGATTTAGGCATACCTGGGCTAGGATTGAGCGAAGAGAATAAAAGGATTTTGATGAATGAAGTGTCTATTGTCTTTAATGGAGCGGCTTCGTTGCGCTTGGAAGCGGGTCTGAAGGATGCAATCAGACACAACACTACCGGAACAAAATACATATTGGATTTGGCTCTCGAAATGAAAAACTTAGTGGTAATGTAATATATTATTAATAAATAACATAATATCATAATATGTATGCTATACCTATATACACACAGTACAGAAAGAATAGTAAAATTGAGAATAATTTATTTTTTCTCCATTTATTAATGTAAAACAAATTTAATTATCACCAGGACTTGTAAGTTCATTATATTATTAAGCATGCAATAATGCACTATAATTTGACGAAATATGCATTCAAATACACACTAAAATATTCAGAATTATATATTTATATTTACTAAAAATATAAAATAATAAAATAAAAATATGAGCAAAAAAAATTCAAGCATATTTTGAAACAATAAGAAATATTTTTAAAAAAGTTTTATTTTATTTATTTCGATTTTATACATTTTATTAAAATAAATCAACTCACCTTGTGGAATTTAAAGCTTTTTCATTTTTGGTAAACTTTAAAAATGTATTTATTTTTTTCTAATCTTTATATATTCTTAACCTGTATCAGGAATGAAAATAAAACCTTTGAATAATTCATTGAATTTTTAAAAAATTTAATAGGGAATTGATATTTATAAAAATTACACTGCATCATTCCGACTGATCTTTCTTTTTATGTCTGCAGATGTAGGGGTGCATATTTACAAGGTTGGGCAAGTTAACTATTTTTTTTAACTCGTTAAGTTAAGTTAATTTGGGAAAATGTAAGTTAAATTTTAAGTTAAAAGTTACTTTCCTTTTTTATTTAACATGTTAAAGTTACAAGTTTGTTGAAAAAAAAAGTAAACTTAACTTAGTTAATTTACACCTCATGTTAAAGATTTACAAATAACATATTATAATGTAGTATGTAGACATACTATATTCTGTTGAATAAGAAATAATATAAAATATTATTCTTTATTTCTCATAAGTCGTTTTGTATATTTTGACATTTTGTAAGTTCCATTAACTATTAGTATTGTTAAATATACAGTAACTATAATATTTTAGTATAATTAATCAATGGTAGGTCTTTACTTGTATATAAATACTATATTTTAAATTGAATATTTTAAAATCCAGTCAATAATTTATATTTAACATAATAATTATTGTTATTATTATTATTTTTTTTTTATTTCACAAAATGCTATAATAAATCTTTGGAGGTCGTACAAAGAAAAAAAATAACTGATATGTACCGCTTTTTCGATAACGCTTTTCGATTCTATGTGCCAAAGAAAAGACATAAAATGTAAATTAAATGGGAACGATTACAGTGACTTCTATTATTTACGTCCATGTAGTCTACAAATGTTAACAATAGGATAGCGTTTCTGTATTTTGTACATAATTAAATCATTGATGAAATAACTAAAAACCGTGAGGTATTATACCAACGAATAAACAGTGATAATTTCGAATAAAATATAATTAACTATAAGAATGAATAGTGCATTATATTTGTTTTATACTATTGTGATTATATTGCATGTGATCGCGTTTGTCGGTAACGTTTTAAATCGTATTGAACTAACCGCAATTGGTTGGTTACAGCAGCGAACACTGTAACCAGTTCACTTTTGTGTTAATCATGTATAGTAATTTGTAACACAATCGATTGGTGCTATCATTTGTTTATTGGCGTGATCGTTGCGCAATATAGCAATAGTGGAATGTCTCAATTTGACATCGACAAAAAAGATACTTGTTATATGAACGCTTATTTTCTCAGCTGATCATTACGTTTTGTTAAATATTTTATTTTAGTCGTTTGTCCATTTGTCTACGGCGTTTTGTCACTGCGAATACGACACATTGGAAGAGATGATTTATCCGTCACCAGCTAACCCGGAGGATGTCATGCGTGCCGTCGAATGGATGGACGACTACACGCTGGAGACTATAACACCTAGGTAGCAATGAAAGTCACGCGCCAAATTTTATACATTAAGTATATAGGAAAAGTGAGCTCGAGGATTGAATATTTTTCTATTGGTTAGGTAGGTATCCAAAGAGACGAGAGGACATCATACCACTGTTTAGGGAATGTTATGGATAATAAGTTGTACATCCATTGTTTTTTTCTTTCTCTCGTATCTTAATTTTTACTTATTTAGACTCATTAGTTTTTTCGAAAGTATATTTTTTTATGAGATAGTCAATTCAGATGCTTGGGTATTATGCGACAGCAAGGGTTTAAATTAATTTTAATGTTGTACATTTATCTTGGCCATTGGGTAAATCGATAACCAGTTAATCTTACAAGACCCAGTAATTAGCGAAAATTAGAGACTTCTAAATATTTTAGAAATTATAAATAATTGAAACAATTAAATTGAATGACGTGTAGGTAATTATAATATTATATTAATAATTATATGTTGAAGTGACGGCATTCGTGTTGAATGCAAAAATCAATGACGCCGTTTTAATTTCAGACTACTTGGGCCCCATCCAAATTGTTATACATACTCTAAAAGACTGGCGGAAACATTAGTAAGCCAATATGCCAACCGTTTACCGATATCTGTAGCACGCCCGTCAATCGGTAAGTACCTACACTACGACATGAATTTGAACCGACAATTTGAAGGAATCATTTTTCTCTTATTTTTATTTTCTTTCCTCAGTCACACCTTCGTATACAGAACCAGTTCCCGGATGGGTGGATAGCTTGAACGGACCAGTGGGAGTTATAGTTGCAGCCGGTAAAGGAGTAATACGCTCTATGTTGTGTAGCCCGGATTACGAAGCAGAAGTAGTGCCTGTAGACATAGCGATCAACGCTTTAATTATAATTGCCTGGAAGCGAGCAATGATGGGGTGATTATTTGATAAAATATAATATATTTATAGTTAGAAAAACATCGATATTCAATTAAGATTAAGTATAAATAATTAATTCTTTCCGCAAGAAACATTATACTCATAAGTTTACTACACGTGCTAGATGTTACTTACACAACTTAATAAGGAATACTAATAATAAATACGATAAAATTAAAATGCTTATTTTTAAATTTCAAATTATTCAGAAATAATACTAATCTTTATAAGCAATCTGTATTAGGCAAAACAATAAATATATGTACGTTACACCAATAAAACTATTTACACTTCCAAATCGACCGGCTGATGCGGTGAAGATTTAATCAGCGGTATAACTAAATTAATACATCTTTCACATAAGGTTTGATTTTTTATGTTTATTTATAGTTCTATTACCGATTTTATAGTTTTGGAATTTAGTAATTATTTTTTTATTAATTACAATAAATAACAAACACATTTTTTCGTATATAACTTCGTACACATTGTGTGAATGTACATTTCAAAAGAAAATTTAAAATATACTTAGTTTGAATTTTAAATAATATGCACGGAAATTAAAATAATTTGTACGAAAACAATGTATTATATTATTTAGTTAGGTTGGAATGACCCTACGTAGATAAATCATATTAATTAAATATTGTATAGTTTGCTATGAAAATTATATTATGCTATTATTGTTGCACATTAAATTCCCGTAATAATATATTATTTTTAACATTTAGAAATGTTGACAACGACATAGTACCATGTTACAATATATCCAAAGGTGACATTATCCATATGACTTGGGGTGAGGTATTGCGTAAAGGAAAACGATATGGATACGAATATCCCTTCGACGCTGGTCTTTGGTATCCCAACGGTTCGATAAGAACAAACAAATTAGTCCACTATTTTATCGTGTTCTGGCTCCAGATGATACCGGCTTACTTGATCGATGGTATCATGATTTTGACCAGGCAAAAAACATTGTAAGTTTTAGCTTCAATACTTTGAAGCTTTGTATTTTATAATAGCATAAGATGTCGCTACGTGTATATGTATAAATACTGATATGTGTATCAATTTTCAACTTGTTACTGTACAGTAGATACAGGCTTGATATATCGATATTTTACTTTGATATTTTTTTCTCCATCCGAGTGAGACTATCTCAAAATTACTACAAAAATGAAGTTACCAACTTATATTTAAAATCATTGTGGAAAAATGTATCACTTCTCAAAATCAATTAACAAAAAAAAAAAAAATCCAAAACCCACAATTCACTTTATGCTTTCTAACTCAGTTTCCATTCTTGGTTTTATATTTTTACGATTATAATATACATCAATCAACAACATATAGAGATGAAAAAACATTAACATTTTTATCATTACTCGATGAGAAATATTGGAATTTATAATTAAAAATAATTATGCAATGAATTTTAAAATATTTTAAGATAAATTAATGTCTATTGTACAATTTGTTATTGTTTTGAATTAAAAAATATGTATTGTAAAATTGTTGTTGCCTAATATTTCATTTAAAATGTTGTCACTGAAAACAATTTTAACTACAAATATTAGTAATATATCAAAAATCAATATTTTTCGATAAATTATTATAAAAAAAAAATATCGATATAAAGTAATTAAAATATGATATACCGATATAATTTTTATACAGAACATGCCTATTATATAGTCTAGCTAACGTTTACATTGAATGTGTTTATTTACAGCATGGTTCGAGTACAAAAGCGGATAGCTGTTGGCATGGAAGTGTTGCAATATTTTACAATGCGTGGTTGGAACTTCAAAATCGAAAACACCAAAGCACTGGTACCCAGCATGAACGAAAAGGATCAAAAGAAATTTTACATCCAGAACGTCGAAATCGACGTCGAAAAATATATGATACAAGTAATGCTGGGCGCCCGTCAGTATTGTATGAAAGAACCTCTGACCAACTTGAATCGGGCTAGATATCATCTTAAATTGTAAGACAATATTTATTGACTATATATTCTATGTGTGCGCCACTTTAATTGACACAGATTTTTGTTAAATGGTCCAAAATATTTATCTTCAAAACCTGAAAAGCGTTTATTAATTTGACTAATAAATATGTGCGATTAGAAATATAATACCTAATATTACTTGTAATTTGCACTTGTACGACCTTAAATTAATACACTTTTATTTTAGACATATTACTCGGAATAATATTAAAATATTTAATTTTAATATTCAACATATTTAAGTTTTTATTTAATACATAATTTAGATTTTTAACATTAATAAAATTAAAATAAGTGAAAAAAATATTTGATTCGTCGATGTTTTTTAACATCAAACATTGTAATATTTTTGATTAAAAAACAATACAGTTTTGTAATCTATTTAAATTATAGAGTTTATGAGTTGATATTGATTGATTCGTTATAGTAATAAGATGTTCATAAAGTATTTTCTAGGTCGATTTCTTGTTTCCATTCATATATTTTATATATTCATCCCGAGAATAAGAACAATAAAAAGCATTTATTACAAGTTTCAACTTATTTTTTCGCTTCAGAACTTATCTCTGATATATTATATATATATATAACTCCCTCAATAATTTAAAAGCTACTTGTGTTAAAAAAAAAAAAAATTGCAACATTTTTTGACCAACCGGATATTGTTATTTTATCGCATATTTACATACATTATATATATATATACACTAATGTAAAATTGTACTAAGAAAATTAATATTTTCCAGGTTGTATTGGTTAAATGCCGTTACTCAGGTGATGTTCGGATTTTTATTGTTATGGCTGTTCGTGCGCACGTTTGACTCTTTCAAATATGCATTGGATTATACTACAAGTTCATTTACGAATGCACCGCTCATCGGGTCGTTAATCCCGAAGTAGATGTATCGGATAAATACCTATATTATTTTTATTTCATCAATATTGTTATTGTAATTGGGTATATAATATACACACTGGTGGCATGAATTTTTTTATATCACGAGGTAAATATCATAGATGTTAAACGGTAGAACTCAACCTCAGCTTAAATTATGTAGCACAAAAACTCGTATAATATATTTCAATAGTCATAACACGGTAGCTTTCGTTGTTTAACCATTTATTACTCTAAAAAACTCTTACAGCAGGGCTAACTAATTGGTCCAATGACCTCATGAAATACACTATTACACCACCATTATACTATATATTCCATTGTTTTTATTTACGAATTGTATTATTGTTATGAAAGAATATTAATTACATTACAACCAATTCACAAACACTGTTATAACATTACAATTTTTATAAACGATTTCATATTCATTTTATTTTATAACTTTTTATTTGTTATTTTGTAAGATTTGTCTTATACTATTCTATTTAATAATGTAAAATGTAATCGCATGTAGCTATAGTATAATCTTAATATTATAATATATACTTGGAGGAATTTTAGTAATTATTATTGAATTTACAATATATATTTGAATACTGAGTAATATCTCAAATTGGTTTTGTAATATTATTTTTTACTATATGAACCCATTGTGAAGCTTTAACTCCATTAAGTCCATTACGATATTAAGTGCTCTTAACGGCAATCAAATTTTCATACGAAAATTAAATGTCATAATTATACTATATCATGGAAACGATTTTATTACATATCATTATGTACACATAATTTAAATGAAATAATCGGTATTACATTTTTTCCAAAAGATCGATTGTGTTGTGAAATATTAAGTGCAATTATACAAATATTTAGGATGTTTCTTGGTTTGGAGGGAAAAATTTTTATAGACAATATGTACGTAGAAATAACTAACATTATAATTAGAGTGATGGTTATTGCAAAGTTAATATTATAAATATTATACGATTAATATTTTTTGGTTTAAACTTTTATATAAGAATTATTTTCAGTTCGTCGTTAGACACCGCACAGTCAACACGTTCCTTATCGCGTCTCACGAGTACCGTATTTAATAGCTTGCGATAGCAGTACACTACACTCGTCATTTCTCAGGTAATATGCTCGTTAATTGCACTATTATCTAATACACAATAAACTCTCCGGGCGCAAGGCCCAACCATCAAAATGCTAAATTCAAAACCATCGGCTTTGAAAAGCCCTTCAATCCGTAAAACAGTACAAACTAACATAGTTCAAAAACCAAAAATAAAAACAACTCCAACCAATACAACAAAAATCATCGCTAAACCCATTTCACCCAAAATAACATCAGACCTCAAGATTCAACAACAATCTACATCTACAATGACACTCATTGATAATTACCCAGAAACCCCAATTAACGTGGATAATGGTAAACAATCATTTGCTTCTACTGTTGCAAATAGCTTAGTACCTAAAAAAGACCAAGCTATAGTAATCGATATAAACGTAAGCTTGCCACACAAAGATTACATAATTGCTATCGGCAAACTAGTTCAACCTTCCAATATTCTATTCGCGTCCCGTATATCCAAAGAACGCATATGTATATTCTTATCGAGCAAGACACTAGTTGATAATCTAATTGAAAAACACCCATACATCTTAATACAAGAACAACAGTTCAAATTACGCAAACTATACAACCCAAATAAAAGAATCATATTGTCCAACGTATACCCTAACATACCTCCGGACGTTATCGCTAACGAACTCGCCAAACTAAATATATCTCTATGCAGCCCGATAACTTTTCTAAAGGCTGGCATACAAGTCGAAGATTTTACACATATTCTAAGCTTCCGTCGCCAAACGTTCATTAAACACGAAGACCTCACTAAAATGCCTACATCAATTCTTATCAATTACGAAGACACTAACTATAGGATTTTTCTATCCGACGACTCCCTAAATTGCTACATATGCCAGTCCCAAGGACATATAGCATCCCAATGCACAAATCAAAATTTTTCAAATAGTAAAATTACAAAGGAAAATAATGAAATACCCAACCCAAACTCGGCTTCAAGAACAGATGATATTCTAAATATAGACAATACACCCACAGAAGTACACCACCAAACAGTACCCTCAAGACCTCTACTAGAGCCGCTAATGATCCTTTCTGAGCCCCCTCCCCAAAACAATCCACCAGCTTCTACCTCAACATTAACTCTACTAGAACTCCAAGATCTCGAACCAAATCCAAACACAGACATAATAGAAATGGAACCTGAACAACCAAGTGGCATCAAAAGGTCACTGCCAGATTCGTTTTATACCCAATCCGCTCCCTCGTCTCCGATGGATTTAGCTCAAGAAACAAACAAAATGTATGCTCCTTCAAACTGTGAAAACCCCCAAAGTAAAACAACAGAAAAAAAAAAGAATAAGAAAACTAAATCCGCATCCTTAAAAAAATTCTTAGAAAATATCGATACCTATTTAGAACCTACACAACATTTGTTCAACGACCAATACAGTTTCAAAATCGACTACGACACCTTTAAACATATCTTAGAAAATAACCAAGGTCCTTTCGATCCTCTCTCAATCTATAAAGAATACAATATTTCAAAAGAAGAATTATTAGATATAATTTCGAAAATCAAACCAAGTCTGCGAGACAACAGCATCAAAAACAGAATTACCCGCTTCACAAAAATTCTAAATGCTGAACTCTATGATTCTAACGAATCAGAAGCATGATCATACAAAAAAAACCACGTCATTCAATCACACAATCATACAACCTCCGCTTTAAAAAAAAAAAAAAAAAATGACATCAAAAAACAATATAATATACTTCAATCATTCCTCCTCCTACAACAACCAAGCACAATTAGAAACAATAGTCCAATGGAACATAAATAGTTATTTTAAGAAACTACCTGACGTCCACAGAATAGTAGCAGACTTCCAACCATTAGCCATCTGTCTACAAGAAACCAACCTAAACCATAATAAAAAAAATCCCTCCCTCAAAAACTACAAAGGATACTTCAAGAACCGCACAAACCACGCCAGAGCCAGTGGAGGGGTTTGCATTTATGCCTCAACATCATCAGAACATGAAAGCATTCCCCTTAATACTCCATTAGAAGCAATTGCCATAAAAATAACTTCAAGCAGCAACCAAAAAATCAGCTTATGCAACATATATGCCCCGGATAGCACTGAACTCAATCTCTCAGACCTTGAAAACCTCATTAAACAACTACCACGTCCCTACATGTTACTCGGCGATTTCAACAGCAGAAATACTTTATGGGGATCCAACTTCACGGACAGGCGAGGGAAAACTATCGAAAAACTTCTAGAAGACGACTCAATAGTCCTCCTCAACGATGGAAACTACACAAGACATAATGCAACCCACAACAGTTTCTCTGCTATCGACCTATCAATTACGTCTTCATCGTTAGGAGGATCAATAGATTGGTCTGTACAAACGGCATACAATAGCAATGATCACTGGCCTATTACATTACGACTTCTTAAATCACAACCAACAGAAAAATCAACCCCCAAATGGCTCCTACGAAACCCCGACTGGCCCTCTTTCGCGAACAAAGTCGATAACCTATTAACAACCAAACAATTCGAAACCCTTCTCCAACCAAATCCATCATTAGACATAGACAATATAGTCGAAACTTTCTCAAGTATTATCAATGAAGCCGCCGAATTCACAATAGGCAAAAGCAAACCATTTTTTCAAAAAAAAAAAGTCCCCTGGTGGAATGAAAATTGTGAAACTGCGATAAAAAACTACAAAAAAGCACTTAACCGTTTCAAGAAAACCAAACTCCAATCAGACCACATAGAACTCAAAAAACGCAGAGCAATCTCACGACAAACAATTAACCTCAGTAAAACCGAATCATGGAAAAATTTCACAGCCAGCATTAACTATAAAACATCCTCTAGTCTCATGTGGTCCAAGATCAACAGCATGAAAGGCAATAACCGGATCCAAACAAAGACGATAAATTCCAACAACAAAACTATGACTGATAAAAAAGAAATCTCAGACGCCTTTGGGACCTTCTTCCAACGGAACAACAGCAATGAAAATTATAATAAAGACTTTGTTACCCTTAAAACTACAGCCGAAGTCAACTCCCCGATCAATTTCGAAGCAGATGACCCGGACAACCCAATCAACTCCCCTCTCACGATCATTGAATTATATACCTCTCTGAAAAAAAAAACTAGTAAAAGCACCGGCCCAGACGGAATACCATTTTCTTTCCTCCAAAACCTGTCTACATCCTCACTTAACATTCTACTCAAAATATTCAACAACATCTGGATCAACTGCATCTTTCCAAAACAATGGAGAACATCTCATATAATCCCAATCCCTAAACCAGGCAAATGTCCTTTCGAAATCAATAACTATAGACCAATATCCCTTCTAAATACAATGAGTAAAACGCTCGAAAGCATGATTAACTCCAGACTTACATGGCACCTAGAAACCTTTAACCTCCTTTCTCCACATCAATTCGGCTTCCGCAAAAACCGATCCACCTCAGATCCTCTGACAATCATCCACACCAACATATGCAAGGCGCTTGAAAAAAAAAACCACTTATTAATGGTATCCCTAGACATCGCAAAAGCTTACGACATGGTATGGGTACACAGGGTACTCTCTACGCTCTACAAATGGAATTTCAAAGGAAAAATACTCAATTTTATAAACAACTTCCTAGCCGATAGAACCTTCAAGGTCAAATTCAGACACACTCTTTCATCGACATTCGGAACAGAAAATGGATTGCCACAAGGATCTTCATTAAGTGTAACTCTTTTCTTAATAGCTATCAACGATATTAGCAAATACATAAAATCACCCGTGAAAACTATATTGTATGCCGATGACTGCAGCCTTTATCTCTCTGGATCAAACATCAAAACTACCAGCTCACTCATGCAAAAATCAATCGACAGCATCAGCCAATGGTCCACAGAGACAGGATTCATTTTCTCCCCCTCAAAGTGCCAATCCATTTTATTCAATCGACAGAAGAAAACCCAAATTCTCGAGATAAAAATGCAAGAAAATACCCTCCCCAACACAAAAAGCCTTCGTCTTCTAGGATTAACATTCGATCACAAACTTAACTGGAAAGAACACATTAAAACATTGAAAGCAACGTCATCCAAAAAACTAAATATAATGAAATCCGTGAGCCATTTTAAATGGGGTGCTGACCGAAAAACACTCTTAATCCTATACAACTCTTTGATACAATCGAGATTAGATTACGGATCAATCATTTACAGCCTCGCCGACCAAAATATCCTGAAAACACTCAACACCGTACAAAACGCCGGCATCAGGATGGCCATCGGAGCTTTCAAATCAAGTCCAATCGACAGTATGATGTGCGAAGCTCACTGCCTACCATTGAATATCAGACAAAAGTACCTAATTACAAAGTTCGCAGCCAAAAAGATGTCTACTCCCCAAACTGGCTTAATAAGGACAATTTCAGAACCCTATCACGAACACCTCCTTAAACCAATTTATATAAAGCTTCACGACATCCTCGAAGAGATATCCTTCAACATCAGCAACATAAAACCAAAAGAAACGTTCCCAACAATTCCTCCATGGAACATGAATCACATAGAAGCCAACACCGAACTTACCAAATTCAACAAAAACAACACACCACATAGTCTTATCATCAATACGTTCTATGAAATAATAAACACCAAATTCAAAAATTACTACCACTTCTATACAGACGCCTCAAAAACAACGAATGAAACCGGTTTCGCCATTACCCACAGGGATGAAAATAGTCTTCATAAATTAGACCCTCTCTCCAGCATATTCTCAGCAGAAACATTCGCCATACTCGAAGCTACATTAACCGCACTCTACTCAAACCACGTTAAAATTCTCATCTTAAGTGACTCTATGAGCGCGGTCACCTCAATAGCCAACGTACATTCAAAATGCAACCTCGCCCAAAACATTCAAAACATAATCCTCGCAACCGACAAATCCATCAAACTCATGTGGGTTCCATCTCACATTGGCATCCCCGGTAATGAACTTGCTGACGAACTGGCGATGAAAGCAGCTAGCTCCCCGGACACCAAAATATACCCACATGTAACATACGACGATGTAATCCGCGCCCTCAAAACGAAATTCTACACCCTCTGGCAGAATCAATGGGAAAAACAATCCAACGTAAACAACAAGCTCTGGCAAATAAAACCATCAACCAAAAAATGGCCGGACTCTCCAGTCAAGCTTACCCGGCATGAAGAGACCATGATCGCCAGAGTACGCATCGGGCATACTAAAATCACCCACTCCTATCTTATGCGTAAAGAGCCCAAACCCAGGTGCGAAACATGCAACTGCGAACTCACCGTCAACCATATATTCCTTGAATGCCCCACTTACCATAACGCCAGATCAAAAGCCATCATAAACACCTCCTCACTCAAAGACGCACTCGGACCAGGACAAGAAGTAAACATAGCAAACTTTATCAAGATGGCCGACCTCACATCGAACATATAAGAAAATAGACCAACGACGCCACATTACAGCTATCAACATTTAGATTAAATTATATTTATAAATTTTTTAATTAAATTAAACATGTAAACCATTGTAGGCTAATAAACATTTGCATTTGAAGCCTTTAATAAAAAAAAAAAAAAAAAAAAAAAAAAAAAGAATTATTTTGATTCATCATATGAGGTCGGTCATCAATTTATTTCATATAATTATTTAAAAGGATTTGATATATTATATTATTTAAAAAAAAATATAGAAAATAATATGGTATTAATAGACATTTAGTTGTACGGTTATATTATGTAACGCAAATACAATTAATAATCTATCATCAGTGGCGTCATTTCAATTTTCAATAAAGGTTTTGACCGGCCCAAATGAATAAATAAAAAACAGTAAGAAAATATCTACTTACATTTTATCAAATTACCATACCCACTTCACTTTATAATTTAAATATTTTTTTTCTTTTATTGTTAAGGGGATTGGAAGCGATGATTTTCTGTCTTTGTTTAACACACGCTTAACATAGGGATATAGACGTACCGATTAATCTAGTGAAGCGATAAGAATTATGAAAACATACATGAATTTGTCGTCAAGTCTTCTAGAGATCGACTTTTCTACATTTTTGATTATTTGATTTAAACTTCTCCAATTATTAAAATATGTCAATTTTTTTAATTACTCTTTTTAATATATAGTGTTTAGGATTTTTAAGGGATAAAATCAAAAATGTGAGGAAGTCGATCTAAAGTACACTTGACGACAATTTCATATCTGTTTTCATAATTCTTATCGCTTCATTATATCAATCGGTACGTTGGAAATAAAACACGTCTATAATCCTGTTACGCATGTGTTAGACAAAGATAGAGAGTCGCCACTTCTAATCCTCTTAACACTTTTTTTATTAGGTAACAACATTAATTGCAAATATGAGGAAGTAGATATTTTATAAAATTAATTGTATACCAACTAAAACTCAGTAAACTGTTATGAAAATTGTTATTGATTAAAACATATTATTAGTTTATTTTTTGTTAGATATGTGATAAGAATTTCTTAGTAGATACACGGTATAATATTTTCTGAAAAAATTATAAAAATAAGCATGTTTTTGTGTTAATAAAATATAATAATAATTACAATTCAACAACCTGGAACCGGCCTCTCGGGCTGCTTTTAAAATTAGACAGAGGTAAATGCCTACCTTGTCCCCCCTCAAATGACGCCACTGTTAATCATTGCATTATAATGAAATAAATTCATTAAAAAATGTTAAAATATTAATTATCAGTAATATCTACTGTTTAAGTTGACCTTCTATCATATATTTTCTTCGTGAATTGTTATTTGTCAAGCAATGTATTATCAATAGTAAATGTAGTGCTCAATAATATAAATACGTCGTCAAAACAATCAATGATCAAATTCGTATTAAATATAATTTTTTGTTTTCTTGCTTTTTAATTTTTTCAAATCCAATATGTCCATGTATAATATTCAAAATTACATTTCTTCATAATCATTTACTAATCAAATAATTTAATTCGAAATCTTTACCAATTCATAAACACTAGATTTTTTTTTTTTATTACAATATCATGATTTCTTGTTTTAATCGTGTTTTTTTAAGTTTTTATAATTTAGTAGTATCGTTAGCAAATGTTTTGCATAACAAATAACAATCTGAAAATTTGTCCAATACAGTTATACGGCCAAAACCGAAGTGCAAAGTAAATATTTTTAGGAAGAATTATTATTTTAATCAAAATAATTATTATTTGATAATAAAAAACAAAAACATTTTAAAATTAAGTATAATAATACTACAGAACTATGATACAAATAACTCTAACCAGTAAAATATTAAATCGAATAATTAATGAAAAAGTTTTAAACCTATGATATTATGGTATTATGAATATGGTATTTATAATACTAAATTAATAATATTATAATCGATTTTATCAAGAGTATCATGATGTTGATGAGGTAGCCTCGAACACAACGTATGATTTTGTGTTCGAACGATTTATTTTACAAATGTATTATGATGTAATATATCCATAATATGGTATTAAAATACATTAGCTTAGTTGAGAGTGTTAATACCTTACACGCACTCATTATTGGAAGAGTGTACAAATGTTATACATAAATATAAAACGATCAAATTGGTCATGTTTGATTAAGTTTTGTGAACAAGTCTAAAAATTAATTAATTAACTAAAAATACATAGGTACTTCGCGGATTTCTGATAAAGACAGTTGCATTTCAATTTTTCAGTGGATGAATTTACCAAGGGTCTAAAAATCAGTGAAATAATTTTTTCCGATCCGAAAGTGTATATTTAATTTAAAATCATATCTATGACTTTAGCGGGGGGCATTTGTGCATATTCCAGAAGGCATCAGCCTATAAACGACGCTGACACATGGTTTATCTGGTTTTAGTTTTAGAGAAGCCCATACGTATAGGGTAGGCTGCATACGATCTGCTTTTATCTGACCCGTAATAATATCAGGCATGGTATGCGAAATTCCCTCGGGGATATTTGACGTTATTTTTTAAACTATACGCATTGATAAATTAAAAATACTGTGTCACTAGTAGTGATCAGTCTGTAGTTTTTCAGTCTTCGTGGAACGTTGACGACGAACAAATATACATACCTATCTACGAGACGTTACGATGGTTTTTGTCGACGTAAGTACATGCATTATTTACTATTTCTTATACCATTAATAAATTTGTAATTTCAGAGTATTCTTAGAAACTGATTTTTGTACATTTTAGAAAATATCGGTTTTTTTGTTTTGTTTTTGGTAAAATGTATAGATTTATGGAACATGAAAATCTAAATTATTAATTTTTTTAAATGTTTGATAATTTTAAATTAGCATCATTGTTTATTTAATCATTAACTCTTTATTAAAAAATTTCTATGTATCTTAAATCTCACATAAAATGTTCAATATTATTGATAATTATCACAATAACGAATCACTAGACTAAGCAAAAATAAGATATTCATTTTTATATGATTTTGATTAAAGTTCAGATTTTCTAAGCATTTTCTATGTTTCTGTAAACCTAAAAAAAATATATTTCGCTATAAATTTGACTCATATTATGTCAAATGAAATAAACGATATTTTATTTTTATTTTTTTTTAATGCTCTTTTGCTATCTTTTTTTTAAATTAATTTATTTGTTATTCATAACAATTTTATAGAGTGTATCTTATGTATAAATATTTAAAATATTTAGAAGTTCCATAACTTTTTTATATTTTATAACTTGCTCCAAGGTCATGAATTGATCGATTTACCTTGTAATGTTTGATTAGAGAAAATTACTTGTTTATTGTTTAATACAATTTATTGGGATAGAAAAGATGATTAAGAAAAAGTATTTTATAAAAAGTTAAAATTAAAAACCTAGAAACTATATCTGCACTCTGGTAGTCAGGTGGGGAAACACTAATGGAAGGATTTCTGAAAAACATTTATTGGATGACAAGGTAAACTAAAAATATACGCATATAGTTTTAGTAGATATTTTAAAAAGTTGCTCAATTTATAAAAATATTTTAACAAAAATCTGACGATAAATAAAAATTTGAAAATAATAAAAACTAATAATTTTACAATATATTTTGGTTATTATAGGTTAAAGTATTTATTCGTCTAGAACAATTGGATTTAGTTGATTTATTAATACATTTACAATATAATTTAGATTAACATAATACCTAAAATCAAACATTTTAGAATATTTCTTAATTTTATTATTTTTTTTATTTAATTAATAATTAGTAACTATTCGGTGGTATATTATTGTTAAATAAAAATGAATACGTTAATTAAATTTTACTGTGAATTTTTTAAAAATAATTGAGTGTTTTGTTTGATATTTTTAGTTGTATAAAGCACAAAATCCTAAATTGAAATATGAAATTGATACACTTCAATATTAAATTAATCTTATTTTCTTAACTATAAATATTACTAAAATTAACTATAAACTAAAAATGTATTTATAATACCTAGTTTAATTAATTGAGACATGGTCAATTTTTATAAGTATTTACTAAGTTATTTTTAAGAAAATCATACTAAAATTATGATTTCAATTAAAAACTCAAAAATGTAATAAGTTATTAACATAATAACATTGTAACTAGAAAATATATAATAAATCATACATGCCTATACCGGAATTTAAGACTAGGCACATGCTTAAAAATTACTAATTAAACTTAAAAACAGACTTTACCTGCTACCTACTAATAAAGATAATATAAATAAAGCCGTTTATTGACAAGTAATACTACATTTATAATGTAACTTATGTAATAACACACGGTTTTAATCAAATAGCTCATCTTAATTGAAATAATAGTAGTCTCATTACTTTTTAAAAGTTATTTAATATAATTTGGATAAAGTATTTAAAAAGGGTAATTTACACAATGTATAATAGTATTAAAAATATGTTTAAATAAATGTGGATATAATAATAATTAATTAGTTACAAAATTTTAACATTTTAAATACCTTAACATAATAAATAATTCAATATTATTTATTAAAAGACTTTGAATTATTATTACTTTAAAATTGGCATGATAATACATTCATTTTAGTTAGAAAATATTAATGGTTTAAGTTTATGATAAATATTACACAAACAAAAAATAATAATAATTTTTAGTGTGTTTTGATAACGTGATAAGATATGGATAGTCATTCCAAGATACATAATAGTCATTATTTATAAATGTGATAACAGGTAACCTACTAATTTATATTTATTATATTAATACCTAATTAAGATGTAATTTTGTTTTAGTAATTGTAATAAATTATAAAAGAAATAACACTAACTTAAATCTGAAAAAATTGTTAATTGTGCGAAAAAATAATAAAACACTATGAATATGTGTATGTATATAGATACATAATTAAAACATTTTTTCTTGAATTCGGTTGATATTTAGCGTGTTTATAATAATGCGAAATAACAGATAAATACAACAATGATTTCTAATAACGAATTTTAGTACAATTAATTTTATTAAAAACTGCTACTTTATACTATATAATTTATTGATATTTTATAAAAGCCTTTTGGGATTTCACATATAATTAATCTGATGACGAATAGTAGGAAGCGGCACACTTGTAAACCAGCTCTAAAATATTACACAAATAAATTTATAATTTAAGAATTAAACTTAAAATAATTATAATAAAATGAGATAAAAATATGATTATACAGTTTATAAATTGTCGTAGGAATGAATCTTATTTGATTTAGATAAAGAGTTTTATTGTACCAATATTTAAAGGCAAAAGGAGACATACAAGAATGTGGGAACTATAGAGGAATAAAGCTCATGAGTCATAGTATGAAGATCTGGGAAAAGATTATAGAGAAGAGGATAAGAAGTGAGACGTCGATATCAGAAAACCAGTTTGGTTTTATGCCAGGAAAATCGACAATGGAGCCATTATTTTGTGTTAGGCAATTAGTAGAGAAGTACAGAGAAAAGAATAAAAAATTATGCATGGTGTTTATAGATTTAGAAAAGGCGTATGACAGGGTGCCAAGGGAAGTCTTAAGGTGGGCATTAATGAGAAAAAATGTCCCAAAAATGTATGTTAATTTGATCCAGGATATGTATGAAGGGTCGAGTACTAGTGTCAAGAGTCGGTGTGGAGTATCAGAAAGTTTCAGTATAGGAGTAGGTGTGCACCAGGGGTCAGCTCTAAGCCCCTACCTGTTCTCAGTGGTAATGGATGAGGTTTCAAAGGAGATACAGGGTGAGATACCATGGTGATTGATGTTTGCGGATGATATAGTTCTGGTAGGAGAAAACCTGGAAGTTGTCAATAATAGGATAAATGAGTGGAGGTTAGCCCTCGAAGAAAAGGGATTGAGAATTAGTAGAAATAAAACTGAGTATATTGAGTATGATTTTGGACAAAGAGACCAAGAAGTTGAAGGAATGAGGAGACAACTGACAATAGATAGTGATGTGATAGGTGAAGTTGAGAGCTTTAAATATTTAGGATCTTTTGTTCAAAAGGACGGGGGCTTTGACATGGATGTAAAACATATGATTAAGTGCAGGTGGATGAAATGGAGAGAAGCATCGGGCGTGTTATGCGATAAGAGAATTCCAATTAGGCTGAAAGGTAAATTTTATAAAAGTGTAGTGAGACCAACTATGCTGTATGGTTCAGATTGTTGGGCGGTTAACAGGAGAATAGAACAAAGTATGAGTGTCGCGGAAATGAGAATGCTTAGATGGTTGAGTGGAGTGACAAGAGAAGATAGAATAAGGAATGAATACGTGAGAGGTAGTGTTGGTGTAGCGCCAATTGTGGACAAGATGAGAGAAAATAGGCTGAGATGGTTTGGGCATGTGATGAGGCGAGAGGAAACGAATGCAGTAAGAGTGGTTATGAAGATGGACGTTGAAGGGAAAAGAGGAAGAGGAAGACCAAAAAGGAGATGGTTGGAGACTTTGGAGAATGACATGAGGGCTGTCGGTGTGTGCAGAGATGTGATTGACCGAGTGAAGTGGAGGTGTAGGACAAGGGTGACTGACCCCAAATAGCTGGGAGGAAGGCGAGGCAGAAGAAGAAGAAGACATAGTGTTTCAAAAATAAGAAATGAGGTAACATGTGTTCAAATAATATATTTCAAAGCGTTGATTAATTTCTATAGTTATATCAGGTAAATTAATAAGAAACTACTATGATTTGATTTTGGTTTTTTATTGCTACCACAGTCAATATAACTAAGTCGAAAGTTTCTAAAAATGTCCATGAGTTTAATATTAGTATTACACAATATAATCTCAATAACTCAATAATTAATAATGCATACAAATAATATCGAGATATAGTTCGGATAGGTTATATTATATTATAGGATATATTATATTACCTATATATAGTATTATAGATATTAGCGATATGTTTTTTTTTTTTTTTAATGATGTACAAATTACTTTTCAGTTTCAAAATTGAATTACAGGTAGTCTAAATAATTTATTGCGCTTAACTAACGTATGTCGTTATTATTTCGTTGCAATATTTTATATACGAACTTAATTCAAACTTATTCCGTACAATTATAGGTTTTTACAAATCACACCAATCCTGAAACCGAAGGTCCCACTTTTAAATGCCGATTAATATACCCACACATATTTCGAGACTTCATGTTTCCAGTATACACTTGTATTGTATTGAATAATATTTTTGAACATAGTTTTGCGTCGATGACCCTAGTAAGACATTTTGGGATGACCCGAATATGTATGTGGATGATCCTGGATTGGACACACTTTTGTCGTTGACCACAGACGAGTTTTTGCTGTGCAGTAATCAAGATTCCCCGGTTGCTTGGATCAACAGCGATCCAGAGTTGACAGACGGAAGTCGGCAAAACAAACAACAACAACAACAAAATAAAAGAAATAATGACGGTAAACAGGCATTGATATGCATGTATCCAAATTGTGATAAATCATACTTCAAGCCGTCACATCTCAAGGTTAATTAAATAATTTATTTTTTTACTCATATCTTAGATCATATAGTTACACCAGTTTATAGTCATGTCTATAAAATGTGATAGAGAGTAAGGATAATGGCGACGACCAGTTGAAAACGTTTCGAATCGTTTGATCTTGAATTTCTCATTTTCTATACAATAATTTGAAGTGTTGGTTCACCGTAAAAATCAAGTTCATTTTCGAAAGTATTGTAAACAAAATTGTACATTAAAATAATACAGCTATTGTATACAATTTTTATCAAACCATCCCCATCCACAACATGTAATAATTACTATGTAATATTATGTTTATATTATATAATATTAAAATACATATAATTATAAAACAGCTATCATAACAATACATAAGATAACATTTTTACTCTTCGATATGACTAATTTTAGAACCATAACATACATTCTACATTGCTGGTGTATTAATTGTGGAATATTAAGCCAAAATATGTTAATTTTTATCTAAATTAACAATTTTCTTCCGAAAAGTTGTATATTACGAAATTGCAATATGTACCTAATAGTCCATTAAATGTTGTTATTAGATTTCTTTATTTTATAAAAATAATATGATTTTACAAAAAATTAAGAATTATTGGTTTTAAAATAAGCAGATATGCCATCATCCCGTCATTTGAATTATTATTTCGCAATGTTTCTAAGTGGAAGGTCTATATAGCAGCAGTTCCCAACGGGGGGAAATCGATGAAGGAATTACGAAAATAATTATGTTATTTTACAATGTGTAAAATTGAAATCACTTTATTAGTTTTCAGATTATCGGGCATCAATAAAAATTATATGTTAGGTAAAACGATAGGATCAAAGCTTGATATAATAATATAATATAGCTAGTTTGTATGTTTTATTTGTACTGCTCACAAAAAAAATAAAATAAAATCGTTTAAACTATAATTTAAGAGAGGGAAATGAGATTGTAGTAAAATTACAAGGGGGGCGTAGAATGAAAAAGGTTGGGAAACACTGGTAAATAGTCTATTTGAAATAAAATAAAAGAAACACTATTCTATTATTAAAATTGGAAACGCTTATATTCACTAAAAGTCGCTGTAAAAGTTGCATTGAATTTAATACAATTCAATTGAACAACTATGAACAATTTTAGATTCTGAACGGAGTGATGGAATTAATTATTTTTACAATGAAGTGTGTTTTTTTTTTATTTATTTTATTTTTTATTTTTGTGTCTGATGACACCTTTTTGGCAGTAAAAATGCTTCGAAAATAGTTCGATTAATCTAACTTTTCAATACTTTTTAAAAAATCGAAAAAACGATAAAAAAATTACGAAAAAACGGGAAATTTTACGCAAAATCACGTTTTTACAAATTACATTTTTTTAAAATGCTCTAACTCAAAAACCAAAAATCGCAACAACATGAAATTTTCACTAAATCTTTATATTGACGTTTTCTATACATGGTTAAGTTTTCAAAGTATTTTGACATATTTTGACTTATTTATAGACAATTTAAATTTTCGATTTTTGTAAAATTTTTGTTTTTAAACATCTATAAAATTTAATTGGCAGACCGAAAACTCTTGAAAATTTAATATAAGGTTTATAATAAGTTAAACTTATCGTAACTAAAAAATATCGGTGATCGGTTTACTCAATTTTTTTTTATAAGCCCTTAATGCTCAAATTTGTATAAAATGTGTAAAAATCACGATAATTTGCAAGTTACTTTGTAGATAAAAATTCATAAAATTTTTTCTGTTTATACTTAAGGTTCAACATTTTAACACTAGGTTATCTATAAGCTACTCTTCAAAAATCTTTAAAAAAATTTCTACCGGAATTAGAGCAAAAAATTTTATGAGTGTTTTATGACTGTTTGAAATTTAAATTTTTACGAATTTTTACATAATTCAGTCATTTCTAATATCTAAATAATAAACAAAATACACAAATATAAGTAAATAATTATTAAGTATATTAATAATTTAAAGTACCTATGTAAGAGTAATAATAGGTAGGTACTTATAACACTTACATATTAAAATTTCTAGAGGATGTGTGGAAAATGACTCGTCTTCATGCTAATATGTTTTATATAATTTTTTCACTGAGAATCACCAAACCGTAGAACCGTATTAATTTTTAGATTAAAAATTTTAATATTGAAATTATTTAATTTATCAATTACATAAATCCATTGTTAATTTTAAAAGTCGCAATCAAGTATCAACGTCAACGTCGTCAACATGTGTAATGACCAACATACATTATACGATATCATATATATAAATATTAAAATTGATACTATATGTTAATATAAGGTATTATTATAATAACTACATGCATTATTTTTAAATAATTCAACTATGTCGCTGTATGCAACTGCCAACCCATCCTAATTGAAAAATATATTTATCGTTTCAAAATAAAATATACTTTTTACAATATTTATAAATAATAATGTATTATATCCTAGACAAACATATTAACTCCGTTCAGAATCGTTATTCGTATACAATGATATCTATCATTGCATTCAAATTTAACAAATCCATTGTAATAATGACCTATCCTATAAACGAGGTGCACTCCACCTCCAACTGTACAGCAGAGCGAGGCCCATCCGGTTCTTTTTTTTATTGCTGATACCCTGTTTTTATCAAATTGAATTAAAATAATTACAGCGATGTCTAGTTTCTACACACAACAATTTTAACAGTAGGATGGCATAAATGTATATTTTAAAAGCTTTGAATTTTTTTTATTTTTTGCAAATTCATACTGTTTTAGGGAATAAAAAAAAAATTTAGTGATAAAATTAAATAGATAATTAAATATATTATCACATTATTATAACAATGTGGCTTAGAGTTGCGTGTGCTCTGTGGTCATCATAATCAGCAAATAAGATCATCTTGCTCGTATATTACGTCTATTATATATATATGATTATAAGAATGTAATATGAACAAATTGGAATTCTCGTAGTAGTGATTATATAATAATGGTATACCAAATAAGATACATAACACTCGAAAGAATTTTTGTAGAAAAATTAATAAATATTCTTGTGAAAATACTTTGTATAAATCGGTATAGGGACATATTTATAAAAAAAAATATATTACTTACATATGTTATAAATTATAATGATTACAATTAAAAATAACTTAAATTCGAAGCACTCTCATTGTGATAGGCGCAATATTTAAATGTGGTTTTTTTGATTTAATTTAAATACACTACTCATAACGGTCATCACGAACATAGTCATTGCTTATTGGACTCATTGTTAAATAATTCATTCACCTAATGGTCTCAAAAAAGGTAGTAGCGATTTGTACGAATACACTGAAAAAAATCGTCTATTACATTCACTTATTTGATTAATAACGTCATTTGACAACTAAATAATTAATAATAAGATTGATTATTTTCTAAAATGAATTAGGTATAGTTATCACAGTCATCGTTTAAGTGTCATTCGTGTGTTATGGATCAAATTTTCAGTGAAAATAAAATATTTATTTTTTTTGTCAGCTCTAGATACATACTTTTCTACATAATTCATACATTATATTTTTATTATACAACTACATAAATGTATTATATATACATATGCTTGTTTAATTAAACTAAAATTTCAATAAATACTTTAAATTTATTTAAAAAAAAAAAAATAAACAAAAAATTTTTGGCTTGTTGACTCATTCGGTTAGTGTTCTCAAACAGCCTAATCCCAAAGCGAGTCCAATAAGATGAGGTTACTGTACCTGAAAACCTATTTGCAGTTATAAGCTAGAATTTCGATGATGGCATTATTTTGTATTTAAACTATAAAGTTATAAATATTATTACACAATACATACCTATACCATATATAATAGTATATTAATATGGACTTCTTAATCCAGTGTTTTTTTTTTCTTTTGCCACTCAACAGGTGCATATGCGAAGGCATTCGGGCGAGAAACCATACGGCTGCATGTGGCCGGGCTGTACTTGGCGTTTCTCCCGGTCCGATGAATTGTCGCGGCACTGTCGTTCGCACTCAGGCGTCAAGCCGTACGGGTGCGGTATGTGCGATAAGCGGTTCTCGCGGTCTGACCACTTGACTAAGCACGCGAAAGTACATCACAAGCGGATGGCCACCACGGCCGCAATTGCTGCTAGATTGCAATGGCAGCAACAACAGAGCCAGCGAACATTTTCCCAGGCTAAAAAAACGGCTACCGCGAACAAACACTGTCAATAACCAAAACACGCCTTGAAAGGCGATTTGTGGGATGATATTTGTGATGTACGTCTACAATATATCGTCGTTTCATCGATTTTATTATTAAAACAAAGGAACGAATTAAAAAAAAAAAAAAAAAATGAGTCAACAATTCATGTTATATTTGTATTGATTTGGATGGATAGTTGATAATAATAAAACACAAACATTCGATTTCGTAATAACTTTAGTTTTTATTTTTTTTTATAGTTTTTATTTTATTTTCACAATCACGCAAATAGTAGTCTTAGTCTATGAAAAAAAACTTAATAATTATAATATAACCTAATCTTAAAATGCAACAATGCCAAAATGTATCAAACCCAATAAAAACAAAACAAAAATGAACAAACGAGACCTACGAATTATGAGACATAAAATTGTTCAATAATATACAAAAAAATAAAATAATAATAATAAATTAATAAATTAAATTAAATAAATGACAAAAAATATGTATAATAAAATAATAATAATTTTTTTTTTTTATATAATTCACTGATATTAGAAAGGAAAAACAAATTATTAAGGGAGAAATCATTAAACTAAACATATAAATATTACGGCAAGACTTATCAACTAAGGTCTTCTACATAACAATGATCAGTCACAATTAATAATACAAGACACCGGGTGATATAAATAAGTTAAGCCGAAAATACAATTGTAAACGGCTCAATTTTTCTTTTTCTTTTTTTTTTAACGCAACTTTACCCACTGATTTTAGGGAGGGGAACCAGCAGTCTCAATCACAACATACAAACATCTTATTGTTCGTACATATTTATTATATTATTACTTATTTCTCCTTTCGACGTTTTATTATTTTTTTTTTTCGATACACGTTTATTAAAGTTATTATAGTTAGTACTAAATTTAATTTAAATTAAGATATACGTTTTGTTTTAAAGCAACACCTTATAAACTAATGCTAATTTTTTTCTGGGAAATAAATAATAAGCCACAATTTGGTTCGTTAAAACGAATAATCATTAATTTCACACAGCTTTGAAAACAATCCAAAAAAATTATTCATTAATGTCTATTTATTATCATATTAAACATACACACCAATATATACATACATATTTACGTGTATGTATGTAATGGAGGCTAATCATGATTAGCGTTAGCATATGCTGCAAAAAAATATGAATATAATTAGACTTTTTATTAATATTAACATAGTATTATTATTATTATTATTATTATTATTATTATTATAACACTTAAAACTTACAAACTAAAAATAAGTCGTTACCTTTTAATGTTAATTTTAAATCATTATTATTAAATATATAGACTTTTATTATTTTATTACTCATTATTCATTGAGAATATCTCAACGTTCTATCTCGACACATAATACGAATATCGGCAACGACAGTAATGTATACATAACAAGTCACGTGAAGTGGTCATTATTAAAAAACACCGAGTTATAATAAAATAGGTATTTTCATGGTAATTTTTGGAAATTTTAATTTTTGTTGTTTCGTGTAACTAATTTTTTTTTTTTTTTTGACCTACCGGTAAACAAGCTTCTGTTATATAAACAGAAACTAATAGGCACATACGGGTAATCGATTAAAACACAGATCTTTAATGAGTGAAGAAATAATTTTTTTCATTGATATTTTTGTCTTGTTTCTAAACAAATAATCATGCGCATATTGTGTCCTGGGAAGACACCGATGTGCTAAATATCACATTAAAATTTCATACGTTTTATTCAGACAAAGGCGCTTAGGCGAAACTAAGTCTTATATTATTACATTTTTTATGGGACAGAATATAAAAATACCCCTGTAAAATTTGAACAGTCGTATGTATGTACATTTTCATTTCATAGTTAACCCAGAAATTCTCTAAGAAAATTAATTTTCATATGAAGAAAAAATAAATTATCCAACAATTAAAAATTATAATAATAAACTATATGCTTTGGGAAAAATAGTCATTAAAATTTCAATACTATAATAAGGTGCTACTATTATATCATGGTACCGACCAAATTTATTAAAAAATTTTCGTCGAAACCGTATTTGTACATCCATCTGATTTAAATTGTACCTATTAATTAATAATTTATAATAATAATAATAATAATAAAAAAAGCAAAAAATAAAAACTATTAATTAATACTACATAAAATTTCGCAAGCAAAAAAATCAAAATAATAATAATAATAATATTTTAATTTTGCCAACAAACGTGAATATAGAAACACGTCTTTGAATTATCTACCATCTTTAGGATTTTCAGAACAGATATAACGATAACAATCGAATCGTCAAAACCAGACTACTCTGGACATTTTTTTATGTACATACATATACAAAATAAAATAAATTAAAATACATTGACCAAACTAATACGTCCAGGGAAAGATACGAAAAATGCTATCATAAATATGATGCAATTTAAAAAGACTAAACACGTCGCTATCTTCAAAATATTTTATCTAAGTATGCATTCTATTGAAGCTAATGGGACAGTTTGGTGAACTTGACAAGTTACCAGTATTTATGTATTTTTTATGTCTATGTACATTGCGTTTTACTATGAAATGGTAACCAAAAGGGCTAACTATGAGGAATCGATTTGAAGACCCGATCAGAAACCACGTAATTTTTTTTTAATTTTCAACTAAGATTTGCTCAAAATTTGTTAACGAAAAAAAAAAATCTTTTAAACTAATTCCCACATAATTAAATCCAAATATTTGCAAATATTAGTGTTACTGATAATACGAAAAAATATGTAATTAAAAAAAAATCATATCATTTAGTCTACTACTTATTAATAAATAAAAAAAAAAATTAAACATCAGTTATAGAAGAAAAAAAAACAATTAATAAAATATGAAAATAATAAAAACAAAAATAAATTTTTTTTTAAATAGGTACCTAAGCCAAGGTAAAAAAATAAATAATCTTTTACATTTTAAAATTTTAAATAAAAATTTGAAATATATCGTTTGAAAGAACACTTTTCTTAAACGGTACATTAACATTAGTGACTATTAACCGCTAACATGTAGAAATACATGTATCACAGAATTTCAAGGAGATATATTGACCAAAAAAAAAAAAAAAATCACATGGATACAAAATGGATGGTTACACTATGGGTTGGGAGGTCGACTTTCCGACAAATTACATTTAAATTGACTACTACAGAACTACTTATAAAACAAAAATATTATTGTAAAATGTGTATCAATAACTTATTGAATAATTACTTATAACTAGATTTTATTACTATTCACCGCATAATAATTTCATATGTGAAATTTACATTGCAATGTAACAACTGTTAATTTGTTTTATGTAAATGATTTAATTGTGTATATGTTCTTATTTCTTTTGAAATTATTAACTTTTATAGATTCAATTTTTATAGATGACCAGTTAAAAAGAAATCATTTTGAGAATAAAATTGAACATTTCACAATTAAACCAAATTATTTTAAAATGAAAAAAAAATTAACACATATTCAATAAATCACAATTATCTATTGAAAACAGTAATTTTAAGATTAGAAAAAGTTAGTTAACATAAATAAATTAAATAATAATTTTAACGAATATGTTTTAAATAAGAATAATTTACAATTTGACAAAAACAAAAATTTCCAGGCTAAAAATTAAAGACAAAATACTAAATTTAAAATAATTTTTGCATAAACTTCGCTAAATAAAGTCGAATGTCAAATTTAATGAGTTGTTTAATAAGTACAATAATCGGATCGTATGAATATGTTATTAATTTTTTCCAGATAACGTTTTAGATATAAGCTACATACAGTTTAATTTTATTACTAAATAGTGTATAGTAATTGTTATAGTAAAAACTTTTATCCAATTATCAAGACTACATAATTTAGCCATAAAATATACATTTTACATCTAAACTACGAGGCAGTTAACAATAATGCTTTTACAGTAAAAATAACTATGTACCAATAAGTATGTAATAAAATAAAGTTGTATGTATGTCATATCAATTCCTGAGAGAAAAAAACGACATATGTTGTCAGGAAGAAAAAATTAATAGCACTGGAAAAACCATAAGTTTGTAATTACAAAACAACAAGATTCAGTATAATTTATTGGAATGAAAGGAATTTGAAAAAAATTCTAATCAATTCAAACATCGTGTTTTATACTAAATTGTAAAATTTTAGTTGAGAGAAATTTGTATCAAAATATAATATATATTTAGAAAACACCGTCACCCTGTTATTCTGCAACTGTAAGAATATTAAGAAATTAATTTTTCTCAGAATTAACAGGTTGACTAGATTCTTCAATGTTTTTGTATGAAATTTCCTAAGCAATATTAATTTTTCTTTCGAGAACAAAACAACTTTTACTTAATTTTAAAATGGCCAAAATACTTTTTAAATATATATGAATAAAAATAAAGTAACTTAGGTATTGAAAAGTAATAACAAAAATGGGAGTTACCTACTCTTATTGACTTTAGTTTTGTTTTGCTTAATAATTTTTATTTATTTGTGCGAAAAATGTTGATAGGAGTCATCGGGTGATGCCGTTGTCGAAGGATGTTCTTCCGCTGGAATTGGAACTGTATGAATTATGTTTGGTGCAGAGCTTGTGAAGTACGGATAACCTGGGTGTGGGCTGGCCATGTACTAAAACATGGATACTTAATTTAAAAAAAAAAGGAGGAAATGAGCAGTTTTTATAAAATAATTTATTACACTATTATAAGATTCTTAGCAATTAAACATGATCAAATAAGATTATTCATAAATTATAAAATGTAAAACAAATATACGTATTTATAAGTGTAATAAAATTTATTTTATATGGATATAAAATCTTATAAATTGTTAAGAGTTAAGATTATATATGAATAACATAACATAATGTAACTTTATTTAGGCTTTCAGAATTTTTCTTAGAACTTACAGTTAAAATGAAAATTTTCGATCCAAAATTATTTTATTTCATTGTTTACTAATAATTAGTATATTAAAATAAAAAATAAACAACAATTATTCAATCATAATTATAATTATAAATTAGTTAAATAATTTTTCCGTTAATATGCGCTATTTTTAACTTAATTCTAAAATAAATAAAAACCCTTGGATTGATAATATGATATGATTATTATATTATTATATTATTATATGCAAAAGTGAAAAGTATATTTGATTATAGATATTATTTGAAAAGTCTTCTAGTCTACTTTTTATTTTACTAATATACAGAGTAAATTTATCACTTATTTTCTAAATTAAAATAAATTAAGAGCTCTTTCACATGAGACACTTTGTGGCCGGCCACAAGAATCGCGCTACTGTTTACAAAAGTGTCTCATTGATTCACAAGAGACACTAGCCGTACACTAGTGTCTGATTAATAATTGTGTATTGTACGTGAAAATCGTAATCACACATAGTCGTAATCATGAAGGTGGAGGAGGCAATACTGTTGTATTCTCTCATTAAAAAAAAAAAAAAAACCTGTTAAAAGAACTGAAAGGATTTATTGGGTAAATCCTATTGTTCAATCCAGAAATGAAAAAGGACATTTTACATGTTTGTTTACTGATTTACGTTAAAATGAACAATAATTTTTCAATTATTTTCGCATATCCTCCAAGTCTTAAAATATAATAAAATAATTACTGCCTTAATTAATTATTTATTAATTATTTTATAAAATCAGTATGAATTGATGGCCTCGTGTGTTTCGTCTGAACAAATTCATAATAATGTGTAGATTATCGGTGGCTCAGACACAAACACAGTGTCCGGCTACTAGAGGGGAAGAGACACTTCGAACACCTGCGAGACACTGATTCCTTATCTGTGTCTCGTGTGAACGCTTCTATAAATATCAATACATTTTTAATCGCCCGATTCTTTTCAGACACTAGTCGCTGGTCACTAGTCGCTATAAAGTGTATCGTGTGAAACAGCTCTAAAGATTACAAATTTTGGTTTAGAAAAAAAAACACGTTATTATATTGTATATACACTTGAATCGTTTTTATTTGCTAAGAATCAAAGAGTAATGAAATGTTTTTATAATGGAGACTTACTGATCCATTTCCGAGTTGTAGAGCAGACATATGTGTAGCAAGTTGCGGTATAACTGAACCATATTGAACAGAGCCTGGATCTGCTTGTTGAATCATCTGACAACATACAGGAGTCTTAAACAAAACATTTATATTCCTTATTAACACATATACCTCGATCGAAGTGTAAATAATATTTAATTATAAATTGTTCTAAATACTGAATAATGATCAAATTATTAAAGTGTAAAAATGGCATACTTCTATTTGGGCTAGATGATGTGGTGGTGCAGGTTGCATAACATATTGTGGCAACCATGATGATGCTGGGATCGAATATCCATGGGCAGGTAGTGCCTGAGTAGTGTAATGACGTCCAACGTATTGTGCCAGAGTAGCAGGTATAACATGTGAACCACCTGTTCCAGTCAAACCATTGTGAGTACCATCATATCCAACATGAGAACCCTGCAACATATAGTGCTGTACCGGAAATCGCACACATCCGCCATTCTGTCACACAACAATTTTACACAAATAGTTTATCACACAATATTTAAAAAGAAGATAAAAAAATAAAACTAATTAATCGCAAGTATAATAAAGCATAGATTTAATACACCATCAAATTATCAACATAATAAACCTTGTAGCATGCTGCATTGATCGTACAACAAGAGAAAATTAATTATCAAAAAATTAACCATACAAATAAATACAAATATAAGTTTTTATGAAAGCTGAAGAACGTATATTTTATTAAAGAATAATGTTATTCGTTTCACCTATTTTTATTCATGATCATTGGATAAATTAAAAAAAATTACAATGCATGGTATATATTTTTACTTTAAATTAATTTGTACTATAGAATCAAACTGATTTAAATTATAAATGTTCTTAAATTATTTATAATTTTTTTAAATTTAATATTGACAAGTGTATTCAGACTTTGGTGACCAAGGGGGCATAACACATTTTCAAATCGTGAAACCTATTGAAACTCCTACTTTTTTTATTAACTTTTTAGCATTTTTATTCAGCTTTCCACAATGAGTTGTGATCACTCAATTATTGGAACTTCTACTTTGTTTTAATACTTTTAATACGTTATTTTGGGTAAGGATTATTTACAGTAAAAATCATAACAATTTCATACTATAATAATGTGTGTGCTGTATTTAATTCAGATAATATTCTTAATAACAAACAAACAACAGGACGCCTAAATTTTAATTTTAATGAGATAAGTGATATTTAATTTAATTTTTACAAATATTCTTGATATTGGGATTTATTGATGAAAGTTGTATTATCATAGTAGAATCGGCTTCAAGTTGTTGCGATATTTTGTTTTTGTTGATACTTAGACGGAAAATTCCGTTTCACACTTATAAGTGATTGCAAATGGTAAAAGTTCCAACACGATCATTTGTGATAGTTGAGGAAGTTCATAACCAATTATTATTTTTATCAACGTCGTTAAGATATTATTTCTGTTTAATATATAAGCACTATATGTACGTTATTAATGTATAGACTATACCTTAGGTATACATACATTTTTATTTAAAATACACACAATTTTTTTTTATCTAATACAAATACTTTTTTTTTCTCAAACAAGCCACTACGAATCTTTAGTTAGATCTATTTGACATTTTGAAATAAAACACTTTAGTTTCACAGAACCTTGAAGTGATATACACGGAATACAGTTTAAGAAATGATGCCATGCATGTAAATGCATAATACTGCTGTACTGTACTCTACTGGTACAGTCAGTACTGAGTACAGACCGTACGTCATTTTTTCTAATCCGGGGATGATTTTGTTGGAAAAACAGTACACCGGGGAGTGGACTTTAGATCTGTAGTTATAATTAATTAATAATTTTAAGTCAAATTTAATAAATATAAGTTAATATACTGATAAGAATGAAGAAATTATTTTGAGTGATTACTAGTTGCATCATAAGGTAGAAATTTAGAAATTTCTTCCGAATTATGGCCCGAGTATTTTTGGGATACATATGAATAGGCGATTGTAAATTCCACCGATTTATAGGTAGTCGATTTTTGGGTTGAATTTAAAACATGTAAATTCCACCGGTACGTTTTTTTTACCTGAAATAAATCCAATTCAAGCCGAAAATGTAAATTCCACCGGTAGGTATTTTTGACCAGAAAACACTGTTAAAGGTCGATTCACACATAACAGTGACGTGACGTGCCGTGACGTGACATCAGTGAGCTTCAGTGAAAAAAAAAAATTAATAGACCGTGCGTGTTCACACGCGTCCGACGCAGTGAATCTCCGACGTTCACAGTGCTCGTTAGGCATCCGTGATAAAAAAAAAATACGTCGTCGCCGATATTTTTTGTTTTCACGGACGTCAAAATACAAATTTTGACTAATGTATTTTATTGTAAGTTTTGGTTTTATGTTTTATGTAAAATATTTATATCATGAACGACGAACTTCTAATTGAGTTGGTGCGGCACAGACAGGTCCTTTATGATTTAAAGGACCCAAAGTATTTGAATTCCGATTTGAAGGGAAGAATATGAAAGGAAATTGGCGAGGAAAGGTCGTGGTCCACCAATCCTCTATACAATATTGCAAATTCTCCTTCGGTGTCTCGAAACTTCCAAATGGGATGAACCCAGTGTCTTCTTTTTTCCTTCTTTTCGTCCTCGTCCAAAAGCAATGCTATTATACTAAGCTCTTCTATACTAAAATCCATGGTGCACTTAAAAAGTGAATTAATTAAATAAATTAACACTAAAAATTAAATTCTGAATAACAGACAGTAGACAGTAGACACGACTGATTACGAGGGAGCACTGATATGAAAATGTACGGTATTGTGAGGATGGACGTGAAAAATACATCACGGATGGCAGTGAACACGGAAGGCTACGGTCACGTCAGTGTTATGTGTGAATCGACCTTAACTCTGCCGATGGTATAATCCACAGATTTAAACTATATAGCTACACATCAACTGTCGATTTTCTTATCTAAACGCTATATCAACGCGTGACTATATATAAGTATATAGTCAATTATAGTCATATCGTGTAACGATCGCGTTTGATGAAGTGTTTTAAAAGGCACATTTTAGTTCGGCCGTTCAAGATGAATACGTTAACCGAAATAATTAGTGAATGTGGTACACTTTTGATTTGTTTAAATAATTTTAAGTTTTATAAACAAATAATTTTAAAGTCTGGTGAAAATTATTTGATTATTATATAAAATTAAGTATATTATGTATAAATAATAAATCTGTACATAACTTATGTAGGTATGTATAAATTGTAGGTGTAAAATTAGGTAAAATAAATGTACCGGTGGAATTTACATTTTTTTTCCAGGTAAAATAAATGTACCGGTGGAATTTACATTTTTTTTCAGGTAAAATAAATGTATCGGTAGAATTTACATGGAAAAACGTCTAAAAAGTTCGCAATCGGTGAAATTTACATGCGCCCATATGAATTATAGCCCCAGTAAATACTAATTTAACATTTTTTTTTTTTTTTTTTAGTATAAAATTATACATTCAATGCTTTATTATTCTTCCCATTTTTATACTGGCTTAGAACTGTCAGTAACATCAGTACTATAGGTAATTTTGTATATAATTACATATAACCTTAACAAATATTTTTAACATAGTACAGCGAAATTAAAAAATTGGCGAAATGTTCTTGGCTATAGTAAATCGAAGTTATATTTTGGTATTTACATTATACTGTCATTATATTTTATCAATCAGCATTGAAAACTACTATATGAATATATACAACTATATGCAACCATTATTTTCGTTGATTCCTATTAACTTTATTTGAATAATTATTTGAAAACTACCTACGATCAATGCCATTTAAATTTTAAACATTTTACCTCTGATTCTCTCCACAAACGAGAATCCGATCTGTAGCTAGTGTTTCTTTTCTTTTGGCCACTGTCAGCAAATTTAACCAACAAAGGTTCTTTTGATCCCGGCAATGGATTACCATTAAACATCTGAATGATTTGTTCACACTTTTCTTTGGAATCCATTCTGCAAATAAATACAACACAAATACAGAGACAAATGAAATAAATTTAAACGTATAATAGGTGTTATGTATACATCATTATATGATATAATATTATATAAATTCTATAATTAATTTACCTGGCAAAACCGACACCTTTGCTGACCATATTTGTGTCACGTAAGATTCGAGTTGACACTACTTGACCAAACTTTGATAACAATGTGTCTAAATCGTTTTCTTTAAAATTTGGTGGCAAATTTGCTATATACAAGTTGGTCGGATCTTGTTCTTGCTGCTAATAATATTAAACAACGCAAATATAAAATACTATAGTTTTAATTTCTAAATTATACAGTCAAACAGTAAATAAAAATGTAATATTAATCGTAAAAAATGTCTTTCGGCAAATAAAGTAACCGCACATATAGGCCTTTAGTTTGAATATATATTATTTTATTTTCAACAATAATTATGAGACTCCGTTATACATTTTGATGATTAATGACTATATAAGATCATTTAGACTCTAGAGCCAAGCAATCCTACGTAAAAATAATAAAATACAAATTAAATGTAACACCAGATAAGTATTGAAAACAAACAAAAAAGATTGTATTTGCTACACTTTCCAGCCTAGAATCTATTAATATTTAACATAAGATGAAGAAATGGATTGTGTAAAGGAAATATATTTACATTTACTTATATTTTTAATATATTTATGGATTTATATTCAATCTAATAATTACAATGGCATTGTATTTTGCAGAAGAAAAAAATGTACAAACGTAGAAAAAATTGTTATTTGTTGCGCCAAAAATGTTAGTGATTGTTTAGAGACAAACTCTCAAGTTCGAAACATGTCATTATACAGTTTACTAATAAGTTTAATAATTCGATAGCAATTAATCAATCACAATTTTGAAGACAATATTATTTAACAAGTAGAAAATATAAGTGAACATTAATAAACAGTAACAAAGAGGGTCAGAGATAGTAAAATCAAGATTTATAAATAACGAGTAATTAACAACAGTGATAAGTATATTAACCATTTGAATTTACTACAGTAGTTTTGAATCTACTAATTTTTACTTGTTAATATTTTCTTTATTCTTCATTCATTATACCTATAAAATATGTTTTTGACACCAATCAAGATTTAATTTCAAAAACATAAAAAATATATTTAAAGTAAAAAATTAGTCCTACATTTTACCCGATAAAAAAATGTATTATGTACATGTACTACAAAAAGATAAAATTAACGTAAATAAATAACGAAAAAAATTATTTTCAATTTGTCAAACTATTAAAACCAATACGATTCAATATGATTATTCAAGATTTTGCCGTATTAATTGGTAAAAAAAATAAAATGTCAAATACTAAAATTGTAATACATTACTATTGAAAATAACTAACAAGTCAAATACATTTTAATCAAAATCATATATGATTTATAAAAATGTTGATATATAACATAAAATAGTCGATAATACTTAGTAGAACGTAAAAGCTTGACTGGCATATAAATGTTAATAAATTAAAAATAAACATGTGAGAATGATAATAAAATAATTGTCAATTAATAGCTAAAATTATTTATCAAAAGCGACAAATAATTTAGTTAAAAAATCATTTAAATTGAACATAAATAACTACCGTCTGGTTGAATTCATTTAAACTGATAACAAGGAGCCTTCATATACGATAGTAATTATAATATAATAAGTATAAAAAAAAATCGTAATGTTTTAAATGTTAAGACAATTCTTGATGTATCATTAAGAAAATTATAAAGTTTCATAAGATAATATTCTACACACCATCTTTTAACTAAAGTTTTTTAAAACAATTAATTTTCATATACTTAAATACTACAATTACATTTTATAATTAATAAGATTATTTAATTTAAATATATTTACCATTATACAACATAAAATGTCTGTTATTTAAATTATCTATTTTTCTTTTACAGTAGTGAAATAGTAATTTTTTTTACTGTTAAAAATAAAACGAATTCTAATTAACGACTTGTCAACACAATGTTTTGTTAGTCATGTTATACCTCAAATTAGATATTTGAACAGTTATAATTAAATTATTAGTAATAATGGATTTTGAACTTGTACCTATTACAAATAATTATTCAATATTACGAAAACTCCCTAAAAAAAAATTAAATTAAATCCATAATTTAAAAAATAGATCAAGAAACATTAAATTATTTAAAATATCGAGAACTTCAACGTGTTTTCAGAAAAAATATCGATCGTGATAAATATCAAACTCTTAGTATATATTAAGTATACAAATAGTTTAGGTTTGAAAAAAATATATTGATAAAATTTATTAAATAGTAGTCTGATAGTTAATTGATTTTTTATGCATTTTATACATAAATACGAATATAAGTTCCATTTGAGTGTAAAATATGTGATATTAAAATATTAGTTCATCAATACTGTCTAGATCTTTGTTTGTATTTCCTGATAAATTTAAAGTAATAAGCAAAACTTTTGTCACGATTTTACGTGACACGTGTACACACACATTTATTCTAATATATAAACATACATTGTTATCGATGCACATAAAATCAAACAATATAAAGAGTTCAACAAATATGTGAAAGCCTTGTACAAATTAAAAAATAATTAAATAATTGTGTTCGATATCTGAATGACGAATTTTTAAGGATTTTCTGTGTGGGTTACTATAAAAATACACATTATACACTGAAAACCATTTAGAGCCCATTATTTCGAACATATAAAAATATTAAAACCTTCCACAAACTATCGCAATATTTTTTAAAATAGCTGAACTATTCACATTGTAAATAAAATATAAATTTGCACTTAAAACACACATACACACACACACACACACACACACACACACACACACACACACACACACACACACACACACACACACACACACACACACACACACACACACACACACACACACACACACACACACACACACACACACACACACACACACACACACACACACACACACATACAGACACGCGTACACAAAGGCTCACTCTGTAATAATACAGATACAATAACTTTATATATATATATTGCTAATAAAACGAAGACACTATACGATGTGAAAAAACAAAAAAAAAAAAAACCATTACTATACTGTTTGACAGTGATACAGTAATAACAGTATTTAATATATTCATGCAACAAACGTACAGTGGCCGCTCTACGTTGAACTGGAATACCCACTTTAGCCATTTGGGCTTGAACACCTTTTGCTTGTAGACCTTTGACCGCAGCATCAGCAAATGAGCCCGATTCAAAATCAACAAATCCGTAACCTACAATAGAATAATTGTAAATTTCGTACAACGTTATTTAGTGAGTATATGGTAATAATATAGTGAGATATAAATAAAAATAATATATTATTCATACACTTATTGGTGTTTTTGTCCAATATCGCTTTGGTTGAGACTATGTTTCCGTATCTGTAATAAAAAATAAAAAAATTGGATTTAAGAATGAACATTATTAAAGTATACCCTAATAGTGTATAAATAAAAAATATAAACCAAAGGTTACGGAATCTCGAGTTGTTTTGACATGTTACGGATCTACTGGGTGGATAAAACATGCTGTATTATTGATTATTATGTCATCGTATTCGTATGGTACGATATACTATAATAATAGCTATAAAGCGAATAAACAATTATAATTAGTTTAAATATATAAAAAAGGGCATCGAAGTACTAAGTTATAATACAGAAAGTAGCGTAAGTAAGTACATCAAGAGTAAAACTAAATCTATCCTATGATAAAAATGTTAATAAATCCGTTTTATGAAATAATCGTCTTACAAATTAAAAATATGATCTATGAAGACCATAGACAATTAACTTGGGAAAATATATTAAAAATAAATCAATAAATAAAGGATTTATATTTTTCCTAATCCACAGAGAACCATAATAAATGTAAGAAAATATTTGAATTTCAGTCTTCGTAATGAAGATGAAAATTTAAAAATCAACTAATTAACGTAAGTTTTTTAATTAGTTTTATTGAAAGGTTTATTAGAAACGATTATTTGCGCAGTTTTTACTTTCATATCATTTTGGGAAAGAATTATTAATTGGATTATGTTAAATGAGCTTTTTTTAGTATTTAGAAACTAACTTATTAATTCCCAAATAATTTATACATCAAATAAAAATAAATTAACTTATAAATATAATGTGCTACAACCTAAGTAAGTGCACAATAAAAATGATTTCATTCATAAACATCAACAATAATAATATATTATGTAATATGTTCTATAAATTAGTGATAAATGCAAATAGAAAAAAAATCTACTTTTCAACATAATACTATGAAAACTATTTATTAAAGTTTGTTGGATATTCATTTAATTGAATAAATAATCAAGATTGTAAAGAATTAATCATAATAATAATGGAATATTTATGATTTATGAACTTGATTTAATTTTTTAAATAAGGAAAATATAAAAATAAAATATTTTATTTATGTAATACAGTTAATTTGAGTTAAATGACCAAAATATTTATATTACAATATTACTAATATTCCGATAAACACAGAAGCAATGAATGGCAATACATTTGAGCAGACATATTTTAAAATTTGTGCAGTTAACATTTTTATTTTTTTATATATATAATTAATTCCTATGTCCAAATACATATTTTAAAATACCTTAATATATTGTGTAATTCATTATAGATTTTTTTTTTAATTCAACCCAGAAAATTTTGAATCGTTTATTTTTTCTTTGATTAATAAATTTGAAACACATATTTTACACATACAATAGGAACAATTCATTATGTAGATAAGCAATCAATATAAGTATATTGTTACAAACATAGTAATAACAGTAATTGAAAAAAAAAACGTACTACGGATTTCGGTGAATTTGATTGGAGAAATCGTTCCCTGTATTGCCATCAGTAAAACTTCTTAAGCCTTAATAATAGTATGATTCGAAGCCGTATTTTAATAAGTCACGGCTGACAACATAAATGAAAAATACAATACGATGCCGTCATATATCTCGGCGAATGTTGATAAATTTACGACAAAATAGTACATGTACTAAAAACCAATACATCGTCGCCTCGAGATATATACTGTATATAAGCTTCGAAACAACGTGAAATGAGCGTAGCTTAGTAGGTATATTCATATATTAGGTATTTAAGTAAGTAGTGACAAGAGAAGATAGAATAAGGAATGAATACGTGAGAGGTAGTGTTGGTGTAGCGCCAATTGTGGACAAGATGAGAGAAAATAGGCTGAGATGGTTTGGGCATGTGATGAGGCGAGAGGAAACGAATGCAGTAAGAGTGGTTATGAAGATGGACGTTGAAGGGAAAAGAGGAAGAGGAAGACCAAAAAAGAGTTGGTTGGAGACTTTGGAGAATGTCATGAGAGCTGTCGGTGTGTGCAGAGGAGATGTGATTGACCGAGTAAAGTGGAGGTGTAGGACAAGGGTGGCCGACCCCAAATAGTTGGGAGGAAGGCGAGGTAAAAGAAGAATTAGAAGAAGGTATTTAAGTAAGTAGTAAGTATTTAATTATTCCACTACGTGCGTTTATTAAAAGTAATTATTTAAACTAACTGCGAACACATGGTGACCAAGTCTTTGTCCGTTGTATTCTGGTTTAAACCGCGTATGTAGAGATTTGTCTTGGACAATTGCTGAGCCGGCGCAGCCGATTGACATTCTGACGATGGAGAACTTGTGGTTGGTTGGTTAGACGATTGCAATGATGTTCCTCCGTTAGTGTTGGAACTCGAGCTGCTGTTGGTGTTGGCCGGCGATGAAGCCGTTGGTATCCTGTTGTTGCTGTTGTTGGTGTACTGTAAAGACAAACAAAAATTACGTTGAATTATTATGACCAATGACGTATATAAGCAATAATCATTTGCTTTTATTTTTAATAATTACACGTGTTGATTTAACGATACTATTTTTATTTTATTATTTTCATTGCAAATATGTGTACCTATATTATTCTGAAACATATGCCGTTAATCCAATAAGAAAAAAATATTTTTTTTTTTATTATTATTGTTGTTGTTGTTACTATTACGAGTATTTTCATTATCATTTTTTGTCGCTAAAATACAATTTATATATATAAATATATATATATTAAATCGTTTTGATGGGAATCGACGATGATGTTACGATACGCGCATTATATTGAAAAGATTACAACAAAACATACAACGTTAAGTTGAAAGAAAATTTATGAAGAAGGCGGCAAAATAAAAATGTATACCTAAGAAACTCTGTAATTTAAAAATTCTTTCAGAAGCATACAAGCACATACCCTATTCTTATATTATAGGTAATTATGCTTTTTTTTATTTTTTTTTTTTTACGAGTAACAAACTCATAATTTAACTGCAGTTGTTTATATTACCGAATAAAAAATGTATAATAGTTGAAAATAAAATGCAGCTTTTTTTTAAAGATAGGTATATATACTATACTGTAGTAAGTTGTATTTTATAGTGGCGCAATAGTAATAGTAAGTACTCGTAGTATAAAGTAATAATTTCTATTAAGCAACAATGGTGATTTTGACTGTTGGTTAACATACCTATATTTTATACCTTATCACGTTTGGACGGTGGTGTACACAATAATTATTAGATTGATTTCATATGTATTTTAATTATTAATTATGAATTTTTTTCCTTTTTATCGACATAATAAAAATCGGGTTATGATATCGTTTTATGATAGTTAAAATCAACTGTCTCAATAATTATTCGTACAAAGAATACAGTCCAAGTACGTACTTACAAATACAAATACGACGACGATTGCGTTTATCGGACAGACAAATATAACATGACACACACATACACACACACACACACACACACATATATATATATATATATATATATATATATATATTCTAACCTACAGGTTAAAGAGTTTAAACGATAATAACAATTATACATAATATTAAATATTTTCATGGCATGTCTTACTATGATATTTTATGATATATTGATATATTTATACATACATCGAATTATTTATACTTATATATACTTTTGAAAGAAAACATACTTCGGGTGAACAGACTTTAGAAATAATAACAAAAATAGTATGATGTATGAAAAAACTAGCTGTGCCTACGTTTTAATCGTATTGAATAGATTACAGGAATTTAGCGATTCTGAAACGAGTTATAGCGTAGCGAATAAATGCCACGGGTACTCAAAATAGTCATAAAACAATTTAAATACGAGCTCGTACTTGTGAGCAATCCTGGCGTAATGAAATAATAAAATACTAAAATAATATTTTGGAGACGAATATATAATTTATACATTTTAAAATAAATAAAATTTAATTCAATTTGAATTAAAATAACAATGGACTAGACATGTATAATTATTATAATGTATATATATTTCAAATTTGTTAAAATACATACACAGTGATAAGTTTTACTAGTACTATGTTGCTATTTTTCCACTAATTACAAAGAAAGCATTATTAATATAAATAAGAGTACAAAATTCACTAGACGAAATTGAAATTTCTCGACAAGATATAGACTGATAAAAAACTGTGATAAATAGCGATATTGATGTAATTATACGTATTAAAATAAATCTAATATTATAGATGATATATGTTCACGGAAGTAATGCGAAAGCTGTTCCCGTGGCGTCGTTGATTTAAATAAAAAAAAAAAAAAAAAAGATGATGTATCTCAAAATAAGTAAAATTAGTTTAATTCTAAATAATATAATAGTTTAACTGACCATGTATTACTTATATATTACCATATAAAACACAGCTATAGGTGCTGCAATTATCTAAGGCAATTGGACCAAATCGGTTCGTGGATTACCATTATTGTTAAAAAAACAGGTCTCCTTATAATTACTGTAAATTAGGTACAGTTACATTGCACATCGAAAACAAGTACTTGTGAAATTATAAAACATCCAAATTGGTACGTTAACCCTGTACAACCGTATATGGCTACATAACAGTACTAAATTAAACAATTGACGAAAATATGCGAGAATGTTGGATAATATATAATCCAAAGAGTTTACAAAAACTATTTTCTTATTGTTTGCAAATCCTTTACATCTCTACATTAGTTTACTAAGGAGTTGATCCGATTTATGTTCATAGATCGTAATACTATTTTATGAAACTCTTTAGTTTTGTGTTCTAAGGTGAATAATATTAAATGATTTACTAATAAAGAAATGTAGTAAATAACATGTGTATGAATATGCACTTGCGACAGTTATGAAGAGTTAACGAAAATTTTTGTCAAATAAAAAAACGTGAATCGGATACGTTTCATATATTCACAGTAATGGCCTTGATTGGAATTTCGGTACCACTATGTATAGATATCGTCCAATAACCTGACGTCAAGGACGAAATATTATATGGAATGCATTTTTTTCCAATACAAATATAGAACTTCTTCCAATAGACAGTGAAAATTAACTTTAATAATAATAATAATAATAATAACAAATAATATTAATATGGGAAATCAAATATTTTTAACTGTGCATCACAAATGGCATTTAAACGAGTCGCTCTCTACCAAATCTCTACCAAACATATTACATGCTCCTATACGACAGAGTATATTCAAACGTTTCCTCTCAGTAAAACTATTGTTCACAAAAAACCATGTTTCTTTTTCTAATATTTTGTTTGTAAATCCTTATTAAGAATATGTATATTTCGTTATAAGAACTAACACCAATACTTAGACTAATTAATCACACTTATTTCATGTTCCTATCACTATTACTACTGTATAGTATTGTCAAAGTATAATTGTCGAAATAGATCTAATAGACCACATTATAATATGGAGTATAATACACGATCAATTCTTAGAGAAGGGTGGTTTTAATTAATTATAAAACATTTATGGGTTACGTTGTCATTACATATTGTAGACGACATACAGTTTACGCAAACATAATTTTATTATAATATAAGCCAAACTATTTTCCTAAGGTTCATCCCACTCATATTAAATGCCATGTGCAGAAAGGGGAAGAATTGGTAATTGTATGGATGTGTTTTGGTTAGACATAATGATCAAAGGAAAACATTAATTATTATAATTAGGAAATAGTAAGAAAAGCCAAAGATTATTTTCGAGAAAAATGTAGTGCTGTAAATTAAATGATTAAAAAACAAGTTAATAAAAATAATTAAAAATAATCAACAATATATTATGTTATATAAAGATCCAAATTATTATAATTAAAGTTGAAATTCAAGTCGATATTGATGTGATATAGGTACAGCAAAATAAGTACTGTTTGTTATTAAGACAACATATTTTTTAATTTTTTTAATGTAATAATTCACTTATATGAATACCAAAGTAACATAAGTTAAAAAATATTACCTATAGTAATACAGATAAGTATAATATTAGTTATAAATAACTTTAGTAGATATACTGATTTATAATAAAATAATTAGTATTAAAAAACTAAATCTATTTATCAATAGTTTATATTAAATTAGTTTATTACACATTACTAACATTTAATTAAATAAATTAGCTATGGTGTTAATACAACTTAAATCTTCTTTCAAAATATGAAAAGTAAATAGAAAGAGATAGATCGTTATTATTAGGGCCCGGATTTCAATGCAAAATGCATCTTTTTTTGGTTAATCTTAGACAATGCTTTCCAAGCTTATAATTTGATTCATATAACAGAGACTTCAAAGGTGAAATTTTTATTTTGCATTTTTTGCTTTTTTTTGCATATTTCAATATTTTTTCATTTTTAGAACATAGTTTAGCATTTTTCAGTCATTTTTTCGTTTTTAATGCATATTTGGTCAATAAAATAAAACTATACAAATTTAGCCTATTCAAAAATATTATTTAAAGATAAATTATTTTCTTGATATTTAAGTAGCTTTAACGGGTTTTCCATATTAATTGTCAATCTTTATTTTTTGATTCAGTTTTTATCATAATTTATTATTGTCTGTGGAGTGTCACCCGTATTCGATCAAAAATCACGTTCAAATAAGTATTTTCATATTACATTTCGGTCATAACATTTGCTTGTCAATAAACGTCAATTTTTCAAATTTTCAGTTTTTTTTAATAAAATAATAAATAAAAATTACATCTTATTTAAAGTTTACAAATCGTGTAAAAAAAAATATATATATATATATATATATATATATATATACATATGGCATTTTTAAGATCATTTTTGTGGTAAAATGCATTTTTTAAGAGCATTTTTGGCTGATTTTTAGAGCATATTTGTATAGTTTTAAATGCATTTAAATCCGGGCCCTAGTTATTATATATAAATTTAACATTTTTAATAAATTAAAAACACCATTGTAAATCTGTGGATGGCGAATTTAAAATAACAAAAGATGCTGGAATGTGAGCGTATCGCAACAATGGCTCACCAACGTCCAATGAATACCTAGAACTTTACAAAGAGGCTATGTAATATTAGTTCCGGACGTAAAGAATAATCATATAATAAAGAAATGTAATATATTTATTTAGTACATTTATGATATGCATTTGTTTTTAAGAAATTGATAAAAGAAATAAATTCTGTTACTAACAATAACTATAAAATGTATTAACTATTATGTTTATAATAATTTAAATTAATTATTTACTTATACTAATTAATTGTGTATGTTTACGTTACTTAAGTAAATGTGTTTATTAAATTTTTATACGAGAACAAAGACAAATTCATTCTTTCGACCAAAAGACAAATGTTAACATATGAAAGGTTAGTATAGATTAATAAATAATACCATTTACTGTATTACTGTATTTTTTTATAAAATAACATTCTTAGTTTGAGGTGATAATTTTTAGTTAATAATATTTCGAGCATTTTAATTAAATTGTCAAATTTCTTTGTAGAACCAAATAATATAAATACGAAATATGTATTGGTAATTCAATTATAATTAATTTTTAAAATTAATAATATTAAAAAGATTAGGAAAAATAAAAAAACATAATAATTATACTAATTGTTAAAATATGATGTTGGTTAACTGTTGGTCAATCAACCTAATTAAAAACTCAGTTAAACATTTTATAAAAGTATGATAAAAGAGTAAGGTACAGTCGTTAATATTTTCATAGTCAAAATTATATAAATTATGATTGAAAATCAAATTATATTAGAGTGATTTAATGTATAAAAATAAACTACAACATTATTTTAGTTAATACATTTTCAAAAAATCAAGATAAGTTCGAAAATAATGCCCTGTTATTTATCAATCAATTTCAAGAAATTTCTAGAGAACACTACAAAAGTAATTAATTTTACCTATATTGAAGGGTTGAATAATTATAATCCGAATAATAACTACCCAACATTTACATGCGTATGATTTACCTAAAGAGCTAAAATAGTTATATTATAAGGTACTTGAAATTATTAACGTGAAAACTAATAATAATAACTCCAAAGAATTATTAAATAAAAAATAAAAATAAATTATAACTATCAGCCACCTATATATTTGAATATAAAGAAAATTATAGATACAATATAGGTTATCTTATCATATTCGTACACTTTGTAATACCACTGAAATATAATCGTGTGTAATTTATAGTTAACATTTAATAACAATTTGAGTTATCTTTCCAAAGTTCGCGAGCTGGCACGGGCATACAAATCACACTTACACACGTTAACATAACACGAATGAAATACAGAAAAAATGGTACTTAGATATAACTATATAGGAAATTAGATGGAAGCTAAACTTGCAATAACAAATGCTATGTTGTAAGTTTTATACATTTATTCAAGTAACAAAAAAACATATATTAACGTTTAACCATTAATTTTTATAAATACATATTCAACTTTATCCGGTGATAAGGTCAATTAACCGAAAAATTCGCCAACACCGCGAACGACCAAACCACAGACGAGGTCTGATGAACAATTATTATGTTTTTCTACTCAAACACAGCGTAACGCATTTCCAAGAATCGCTGGTAGTCGAAATTATTATTTCAACATATTTTCCAGGTCTAAACACGTCTCGATGGATAGTCATCATACGAAAGAAGAAAGTGGGTATGGTACCATTAAGATAAGTAATGGTTTTTGTTATTAACGGAAAAAAATTTAGATATATTGTATACAAATACAAAAGTACACAATAATATACCGTGTAACGTAAATACTGAATCGAACTAGATTCCTAAATTAGTAAAGAAATTGTGTTTTATTATTTCATTTTTCAAAATAAAAATTTTTCAAAAATGTATTACTTTCATAAGACTATTGCTTGATAATATTAAAAATATACTGAAATGATAAACCAAATATTTAAATGATACAGTAAATTATTTTTGTAACTCAAACCAAAGTAATTTATTTAGAAGTTACATAGATTTTATAATATTCAGATACGCCATAATATTAATAAAATTAGTAGTGTCCACGTAGAAACAGCCACTGGACGTCACTATACTCTATTCAACTTAAGAGTACACCGGTTTGCACATGTACGACCAATCGCTGCCCGCTGCCCGACCCCCAAAATTAATTGATCGGCAATAATCGTTTAACAGCACCACCGATAACCGATAGTGGGGGAATAGCATGCGCGGTCAGGACCAGTTTTCGTCCGCCGCCTGGTGTACTCTTAAATTGAATAAAGTATACAATAGCCTTCACACAATTTGATAAAAAAAAAAAATTATTTTGTTATTATTTTTCAATTGTTAAAAACCTGTTTTTATTGAGAAAAATATATGATTAAAGTGATGTCTAGTGGTTGCGTCCACGCAGGCACTACCAATTTCAACAACAGGATGGTGTATCTATCATAGGTGGAGATTTGATTGAATTTTAGGGGGGGCTTAAATGTCAATTGTTGCAAAATAAGAACCTATTTTAATATTTTATACTACGAAATTTAATAATTTTGATCTTTTTAGGGGGCTAAGCCCCCCCCCAATCACCGCCTATGGTATCTATATTTTATAAAACCTATGTTATTACTATACTATTATCAATTACTCTAGTTTAGATTTCAATAATATTGGACTATGTGTTCTAAATTTAATAGATTCAAATCTGCCATGAATATAACTGTAAATATAATTGTAAATAATCGATATAACTGCATATGATTAATAGTCATAATATAAGTAATTTGATTTTTTTAATAACTACTTTTTAATGAATTTTTTAAGGATTCAGTTAGCTACTGAATATATATATATATATATATATGTATGTATGTAAATATGTAAACTCATCGAAAAACGTCGGAGACAAAGAGTTTGTTCAATAAAAAATTCTAATCGGACATTTTTCTAGTGAATTAGTCAGCGGTTCCCGTACTACCTTCTGACTACGACGGTCAAAGTTTTCAGTGAGGGGTGTGGGGTAGTAAAAGCTGTAAAAAATATAAATCGAACATGGTATGTGGCTGGTGAAGAGTGATGAAAAAAATTTCTCCCTCGACGCATAAAGAAAAAAATGTTGAAAAGACATCGTATCCACTTCAATACGAGGTTCTTGAACGGTGCACCCGGAGGTCTCCACGTCATGACGACGACCGAAAACTGCGACAATTTGTTGCGCGTTTGACACTCACAGAGAAGAGTCATTCACCGAAATCTGTTGACGCTGTACACCGTGCCATTCGAATTATTGCAGCGATTCGCGTGCGTGTAGGCAACACATGACTCGGTCATGTCCTGACAGTTGAACATGACGGAGGCGACGTTCAATGTCAAGGGCAATCACACGCGTCCGGCGACATAGCACAACACCACCGTTTCGCCGACGCTGCTGCGCTCACTCTACCATTTAACCAGTAGTTTTTATGCTCGTGTCAATATATGTTTCTCAAATGGTATATCTGTCTATGATCACTAAATGACCGCGACAACGTTATAGTGTATAGACATGTTCAAATGGAATAAATGTTCAAAACTATATTTTAGGCGTAATTTGTTTGTGTCCTATAAATTGTGTTTTCGCTTAACCATTCGATTCTCTCGACTATTGTTATCTTGTCTACGCGTGATTACAGACTCAATAAGTAATTTTTCTAATCGCTCATTCCGGGACACATGTTCATTTTAATGCAATCGTAGCTCGAAGGCCTGACCATTTATTTTTTATCTATATCATGCCCTATTTGATACCCCGACTGCTTCCCTCGTCACCATGCATCATTCATTTAATCGTCTAATATTACTAGCTCAGCATTACAACTGTTAAGTTTAGTTTATATATTGTACGAGGGCACAAAATCAATTTTACTAAGGTTACTTAGCATGGATAACGATTATGATAAAATATTATAAATAATGAAAATTAATACAAATCGCAATGCATCCCATTACCAATAAAGTGGTACTGTAATAGTACCGTTGATTGTTATATAATCATGAAATTTGATCAAATAAATACATTCCATACATAGAAGTACCTTGATGAATTTCGTGGATCATAGTGAATTTTATATTTATTAAAAAAATGCGTGTTAATAATATAACAATAACTAAATTATTATAGGGTAATGTTAAAAATAATATGATTAAAAGGGTGAATAGAAATGTTTAAATACAAAAATCATGTCCAATAAAAACTTTAGTATGTTATGTATAAATATAAAAATATAAATACATATAGGCTCACAAAACCAACCAAGTTGGTATGATAACTGATGGGTGATGATAGACCTTACGGAAAGAGAATTATCTGAACTGAAAAATAATTAAATACCAAATACAAGAAAAAAAATACCGATAAGTATACTTATAAAAACATAAACGACACAAAATATGCTTCATTTAAAATAATTATTAGTATTCATAAGTATCTCACTATTTTATGCAGGAACAATAGGCTCGAATTAAAATGATTTTTAATCAAAAAAATTCTTAAGAGTTCCGGAACCGAGGTTAAGTTATCGCATTAAATTTGAATTTCGAATTTATATGTGGTACGAATATTTTTAATATAATTATAAACAAATAATTGATAAATACATATTTGATATATTTTTAAACTCGAATTTATAACTACTGCGTGAAATGATAAATCCTATTGCTGACAATTTTCAGTAAATACCCAAAACAGAAAGTGTACTTGAAACAATGTAATTATTATTTTTAACAAGTGTATTTGTAAATATTTGTAAAAACTAAAAAGTGTTTTTTTTTTTTTTTGAATAGGCACTTACCTGTGTGTTCTACGTCTTAAGGAATTAACAGTATTATTAAAATTAAAAAAAAATATCACTTAATTATTATGCATACATATTCAAATACTATTTGTAGGGTCCATATTAAATATACTTTTTTCATTTACTAATTCTTAATATTTTTAATTGATTTGAATATAAAATATTCTCAAATAAAGAATCTAGGTAGGTATATTATCGAATAATAATACAAAATTTTTAAAATGTATATGTTTATAAATATCAAATATTCAGACTGTTTTTCTCAACCTACTATTAATATTTTAAATTTCGATCAAAATTATGATTATAGGTCAAATATATTTAATATTATAATCATTATAATGACTCAAATAATAATTAACAAAATAATAGATAGTAAAATATACATTATAACTTTCATAATGTATGTACTTATAGTCCAACACACTTATAAATAATTATATAATTCTCCTAATCATTTTTATAAATTAAATAGATAAATGATATATAGATAATTTTCCTTGATACTTCTATCATGCTTAATGAAAACAAAAAAAAATATAGTAGTTAATACAAAAATAATAACAATGAATTTATATTTACAATCTACATTTTATTTTAGTTTTAAGATTATTTTTCTATTTTTGTACATTTTTATATTTGCATAACAATTAATTGATTTTATTAATATTTATAAGTACTTATTTAACCACTTTTATAATTTATCATTATTTATCATTATCTTATATTCATTATTTCTAAGCATTTATAATTTTAATAAAAAGCCTATTATTATTATTATTACTTACTTTATTTTCATATAGTAAGTAAAATAACATATGCCCATTAATATAAACAAATAAATTATTCGAAAAAAAAAAATTAAGATACTTACAATTTAAGAAAATATATCGGCCCAATAAATTATGCGTAAGTTATAATTAAACATATTTATTGATAAATACATTAAAATATGGTACACTATACTCTTTAGCATCACACAATTATAAAATTATTGAATATAAGATGAGCAGTAAAATAAGAATGGAAGAACATATGACGATGGGAATCGTTATACTGTTATCAACTACGACTGTAATATACATTTAATATACACATATAACATCAATTAGTACTTATTTCATATTATTAATGAAACTTATATGTGATGTTTTTGATTTGTCTACTAAAAATTAGTAATATTAATATAAAACGGAATTTCAATCTAATTCAAAGATATTGGCCAAAAGTTTTATCGATAGATACTTTGTACGAATGTTTGTTTAGATACAGTTCCTAGCTATTCAATGATCTAACTTGTGTAATAATTTAATATTAGAAAATATGGATTTAGCGTAGAAAATTAAATAATTTTAAAAATAAATAAACAAAAAAATATTGTAAAATCATACAACAACAATAATATAAAGTTCTTAAGAGACTTTACTTTCTTAGACTTTTACTTCGCTCTAGAATATCTGCGAACTAAAAAAACAATATACATGGCTTTTCTAAGACCTATGTGATAATATACTATTCAACTTTGAGACTCAGACAAACCATTCAATATTAAAACAATACATTTTAGACTATATGCGTATGCTTAATAAATGAAGCTCCCAGGTACATCACGACCCACTACACAAAAAAACTTGCATTCAAACTTTAAATAAACTAACTACACTCGCCTAATAAAAAAACATCCAAAACTCTCAGTACTCACTTAAATCATATTATCACTTATCTGACACATAAAAAAATTTCAGGTAACCCCCACAGGCACCTTAAAAATAAATTGGTGAACTTCCTCTTCCCCCATTCAAAAATCATCACAATCATACTTATCTTACAACATGTTAATGCAGATTGTAAATAAAAAAAGGATTGTTCAATAAAAAAAAAAAAAAAAACATACTTAACTTATACAGAAAGAATAGGAAACATAACGTTAAATCAAAGTTCTTAATAATAACTATTTTAACATTTGCAAACAAAAAGTAGTCTATTGAAGATTTTATAAAGTTTTGATTCAATAACAATAGTAAACAATACCATTGTAATTCGGTGTCAAAAAATATTAAATGTTTGGTCATATAGCAATACAAAACACGATAATGCGCGAAACTCATAAGTGTATTACAAATAATATATATTTACACAGAATAAGATCTCAAATTTAACGTCTTGAAAGCAAGAAAATCAGGTATACTTTTATTCAAAAAAATATTCTACATAATGTGAATTATAAATATAAGGCAAATGTTATAGGTGCACACAGACCACTTAACACATAAACATAAGATATATTAAATATTAATATACTTTTCAAGTAAATTGTTGGACTTACATTTAAATCGATCTAAAATTAATAAAAGTTATCGATAGTAAAAACATTTCGTTCAATGTACTCAAATTAAAATTCTAAATAATGAATAATATTACTATTTAAAATGAATACATTTTAAAATAAATATATTAAATAGTAAATTTCAAGAATGACAAATTATTCATTTTACCAGTAATACATATTACTTAAATTAAATTTAAAAAGCCTAATAAAACTATTTTTAGTTTATAAGTATTAAAATTCAAGGATTCCAAATTGGATTTTTTGTTGAATTTTCCATATTTATATATTATAAAATTTTTTACTATAGTATATAAACAAAATTAAATTACAGTGCTAGTTTTCTATTGATTTGGGAATTGTAAGTCTCATCTAGAATGATTTCCTAAATTAATAAATAAATCTATCAAAACTAATTTTTTTAAATTATCATAAGTGAGTTATTATAATTATATATATGTATAATGTACTTTTAAAATAATAAAGCAATTAATCAGGAAAAGTTTGTAATGTAACAGAACTCGGCCGACGCTGTATAGTATCGCCTTGATAGCGTACACCATCGGTAATGGTGAAGGGAAAAAACGAGACAAGCAGTCTGCGTTAGAAGCTCTTCGTGAACACACCACGATTTAACGGAATGTTTGATTCAATTGAATAAAGGTTTAAGTTGTCGAGTAATCAATTAATTGACGAGTTTGTTATTATAATTACTATAATTCTTATTAAAATAATGAATTTGGGATCGACCCTGGAGTAGAACACCACCGTCATCCCCGCGACGTAAATCGTCACCGGGGCACAACATCGTGGAAAACGTGAACGAACCTTGCACACGTGGTAAAGTATTTTTTATTTAATTCTTGGCCGATAATTAGTGATCTTTTATTATTATTATATTACTTAAAAAATTAATATCAAGTTAAGAATCTTTTATTATTATTATGTTATTTAAAAATTAATATCAAAATAAATAAATCAAAATCTTTTATAGCATGTCATTTGATATTTTTATTGTTATAAGAATCATTTATGGTATATCTTTAGATTTTAAGGAAAATCCCGTGCGCTCCGGTCTCGCACCTCGGCCATGGGTTGGCGACCCTTCAACGTAACCATGATTGGGTCCGTCATGCGACGAGTTGCCCTGGGTGAAAAAATAAACGGGGACGTTGCAAGTTTCTGGTATTCAATAAATTAGAAATGAAAAATTATTTACAGTGTCAATAACAGGTTTAAAATTAGTTAAAATGTGTGTACTCAGTACGTAAGTCATTGTTGACCATGAAACTATATTCATCCTGTACAATGATTATCATTTGGAAGTGCCAAAATCATACATTATCAAAAAAAGTGCAGTTGGTGAGGACCATGTGTCTACAGTAAAAAGAAGGGGCGTTTGTCTATTTTTATTGCAAATTTCCGTGGCCAAAAGCCAAAAACCAGTTTATGTTTTTATTTGAAACGAGATCGTATGGAAACTGAAGTTATGTTGATAAATACTATTTATAACTACCTACTAAAAGCGCATAAAATTACATGAATTGCATTTTGATTTTGATAATTTATTAGATCTAACTTAAGACCTAAATCAATATACATATTAAAATTAGTGTCAAAAAATATATTGATTGCGAAATTTCTTTTTAATCATTATAAAGAAATATAATTAATTGAAAATAATAATAATTTAAGTCATTAAAACTTTTACAATTGTATAAACATTAAACGTCGTAATATTACAAGCAACGTTATAATTTTTATATTCTAATATAACAAATTATTTTGCGCTTTTATTGACTTGAAATTTCGGGAAAGTCAAGATTTAGCATATACCTTTTTAGCAAATCGATTGAGCATAGAATATTTTATGGGATGTTGCCAACATTTTATATTTTATTATTTACATTTATTATTACAATAATAATTATGATATAAGACGCGAGCCGTGAGCCGAATCAGCTTTATCGACAATGTTTGAACATTTAGCATTGGGGGTAAATAAAAAATAATTAAGATACAATTCCAAAATTACTATAGAAATATTATCATTGTTCGATCAGCTAATTTGTGTCTCATAAAGTGTATTTCATATAAGTGTGTACATTTTTATTTTTTTTTAATATGGGTCTAGATTCTAGACAGTATAACTATTATTTTATCAGAAAGAGGCAAAGAATTGGCCCGGGTAAATTCATACAAATATAAATTAATTTTGTATAATACAATTCAAAATTTGCATAAAAACTCTGCTATGTTGTCTGCTAACATAGCAGAGTTTTTATGCTCAATCGTGCATGTTTTCTTTTGTATTTTAATTTCTTTTGATACGCCGACAATTTTGCTCAATCGTGTCGTAAAAAAGGTGTTTTATGCTCAATCGTGTCTCAGTTAAAATTTCAACTATTTAAATCAATTGTCTTACATTACAAAATCAATTGATTATCTTAAACATACTGTTTTTTTCATAAGCCTTTAAAATTTAAAAAATGAACAATAAAAACCTAACGTACTAAAATCATATTTTTATAATTGTTTTTAAATTTTAAGTAACAGAATATAAATTGAACTGAATGAACAATGGTTTGTTTAAAGACCAATATTCTATGAATATAAAAATAGTCATATACTATATAAATAATGTGTTTATCAAATTTATTAATATACATATAAGAGTACACATTTTTAAATATATTAATTAAATGCATTTTATTGATTAAAGTTATTATTTTACTCAATACTTACTATAGTAAAAACGATTTTAATAATTGACGTTAAAAAAAAAAAAATTGTAAAATATACTATCGAGGAAAATCACTCGTATATTAAATATGAGCTATTACAAACAAGTTAATATTATATATTGTAAGTTATTAAATCATCGATATAATAATCAAAAATTAAATTCATTAGTGTAAATAACGGGATTTAATTCATCACAGTTTATGCTAAATTAAACAATGAAATAACAAACTATAATGGTAATATCCCGCTTCATAAACTACGCATTTGATTATATAGTTAAAAAAATTCAATTTTTTTAATTATATTGTATGATTAATATATTAAATAGGATTTTGTGTATGTATAACCCTAGTTTTATTTTTACAAATTAATTATATTGGTTGAACTTAACGATCACCACCATAACCAACTCACATTTGAATTATCACTTATTGATATATTATTTTTTTTCCATTTATCAGTTCGAAAATTGCCATCTTCAGATACTAATGATAGGAGGCAACGATCGGGTATAAGGGGAATGCTCCCATGCCCCTCTATCCACGGCTATGGGCCTAACTTATAATGTGAATTAAATTCATTAAAACAGGAAACTGAATATCGCAATAACGATTTAAATTTCTGTTGGATAGATTAATTAGATTTGATAAAATGTTATAGATTTACTTCTACTTCTACCACAATATTCTCGTTTAACAGCTCAGAAAAGTTAAAATAATTAAATCTAATAATATTCGTTTTGCTATTGATTTTAAATAACAATTCAACAAATATCACATTTCCGTTATTTTTATTTTATAAACAAAAAAAAAAAAAATCTTAAATTAAAATAATAATAAATATTGCATGTATAAAATAATAATGAAAAAACTGACAATATATAGATACCATCTAAGTAAAATCATATGAATAAAACGTTAACCTTCATAAAAATGGAGAGTTATTATAATAACATATTTGCACATGAAAAGAGTAACTTTATTATTTTGTTAACCCGAATATTATTTTATTTAAATATATTATATATTTATTTAATCAAATATTCTTTTGTTATGGTATTCATACAGTTTATTAGTTATGGAATCGGGTTGAAAAAAATTATTTTAGGGCACATGGTTACATAATGTATATTAAGAGAAAGTTATAGCTTAAAATCATAAGTAGGAGATTTTAAGTTATAAAAATTATTATTAATTTAATATTAAATAATAAAATAAATAAATATTAATTATTAATTTTTAAAAAAATAATCATAAATAGGAGATTATTTTTTTACTTACACCCATATCATACAATACACAGTAAAGCATAAAGAAGACTTATACATGACAAATTAGAAAAAAAAAATCGGATTCGTCTCTTTCTTTTTCTTTCTCTATCATACTAGTCGAAAAACATAATTCGATACCCTATATGAACATTATGTATTGGGTAAGTGGATGGCTGTATTTTTATATGAAACGTTATCCGTAATACACACACACACACACACACACACATATATATATAACATAAACGCTTGCCTCTGAACTTGGATTTCATCAATAAATGCTTTTACTGTAATATTTTGAACATTTCTGGGAAATAAGTGTACTCGTATATTTACGTTATGAAATAGTTAAAATATAAATAATGTAATGCATAAGACGCTGTAGAAATAATAACATCCAATTCACAATAGTCAAATTATTATTAAATAGATACAAAACGTTATATTATATGTTCATGCTAGGAAGTATTTTATAGATAAATGTATCAATAATTTTATATAGATGTTTACTAATAATAATTATTAAATTATTGGGCTTCCTATAAAATTATGAAACAGAAAAATCACGTTAATCGTCAATAAAATGAACCCACTAGAAACGAGATCGCTAGGATTACACCAGAAAGTTATATTTTTATTTGCATACCTAAGATTTTAAAGAAAATATGTAAGGTAAGTTCCTACAAGAAAAATAGCAGGTAAATGTAAGTCCCAACACGAAAAAAAAATACTGATACGTGAGTTCCTACACGAATAAAAGTACATGTTTCATGGTTAAAATACTACACAATAATAAAATAAACGAACTTTACGGTTATTTAGAATTTACAAATATATTATATTTACAAATTACAATGAGGGAAATAGTACTTTGCTACCTAATATTCAGACTAGTGATAGTTTTTGTAGAAGATTTACTACAAATGCTTGTGAAAGTTTTCTTCCCGAATTCAATTTTTATCATCATCATCATCATCTTAATATATTCAAAATAATAGAAGTAATAAAAATATTTTAACTAAATACATTTATTAATATAATATTACATATTTTAATATATTATTAAAACAAGAAAATCAGATACCAATAGTCCTCACAAAATAAACAATACTAACGAAATTATTAAAACAAAATATCAAAATACAACTTAAAACAAATAATACAGAATGATTATGTCAAAAGTCTGAATTTTCGTATAAAAAAACACAACAAATAAAATAAAACGCCACATAAAATTGAATTTATATTATAATTATAATTATTATAAGTATTATTATATTAAATACGTATAATATTTGAATGCCTATACGTTATTATATAAGGATATAAGGTTAAGATAAAATTAAAAATTGGATTAGATTTTTCTCCAAGACACAAATCAAACAAATTTTAATCACACCAACTACGATATCAATCCTAATTCTGAATAAAGTGGAAAGGAAATTTGAAATCGTAATAATCTTTATTCGGGTAGGAATTTATGTAAACACATCCATGGGTGATTTTTACCAGCTATAATATCATATGCGGGAGCTTACATTCGCTTGATACTCTGATAACCGTTCAAATTTCGAATATACGATATATGTATATAAACCACACCTATTTAAGTAGGATAAAATTTCCAATAGTTTCATAATATTCTAATGGATATTACAAAAAACAAACTAATTAAATAACAATATAAATGTTTATATTATTATTATTATAACTTATACTAATGAGATAAATTTAAAAAAAATAACTTAAAAATATAGAATACAATTTAAGATTTACACACTGACAGTGTTATAAGTATACTCGTATATAAAAATTATTATAACCAAAAGAAAACGAAGACAAATTTGTAAGTACTATATTTTTGTTTTCTTAAATACAAATACAAATATAATTCAAATTGAAGTAGGTACTTCCAAATATTGATATAATGTATAAATCGTACATAATTTACATACTTAGATACTGTAAATTAAATTAAATAATGGCAACATATAAGTTAATAGTTTGTTGATTTTCATGTTGAAAAATATATACTATATATTTTATCCTAAGATTATCAAGGGTGAAGAGGCTAGAGTTGAATATTCTAGCATGATATTGTTAACCAGTTCAATTGTTTGTGAACGTTAGAAAAATTAGTATTGAAAGTTAAACATGCATTTTTATTAGTAATTTTCAAAAAAATAATTAAATTTTTTATACCCATATTGTATTATTATTTTAAATTCGAGCAAATATTACATTTTAAATAATAATGTGAATAAAGTAAAAATAATTTAATGACTATCGTCCATAATTTATTAAAATATATAAAATTATAAGTATCTTGTGATATGAAATTACACATAAAAGTAAAACAAAGGGTGGACGATGTAAATAGATGGAAGATACCAGAAGTTTAAAATTCGTTAACCTTGAGTAATATAATTCATTCAAAGTAGAAAAAATGCAATTCAAGTTTAAACTATAGGTGCATTTTTAAGTAAGTTACAATAAATCTATGTTTGTTATAAGGACATCACCAATTTGAAAATAAGAAAAAACTCAAGGCCAAATTTTTTTTTAAAAAAAAAAAGGCTTTGGCTGAGAGCCATTTTAAATGCATGTCACAGTTGACATTATACAAAGAATTTTAGTAGTCAAAATTAAAAATATGCATATTAATCACAATCATAACCCTACAATTGATGGCTTTGAGGTGAGAATAATATTAGTTATTTATTTTATAACTAAAATAAAAACTATAGTTTTTGTCAGAGATAGAATAAATTGAAAATGACTCTGAACACTTTAACAGAGAGAAAATTAGACTAGAAAATGAAAAATGTATCATATATGAGATAAAAAAAAAATAAAATTCATAAAATTAATACTGAAAAACTTGAGAAACGCACATGACATTATATAATATATATATTTATATATTTATTAATTTTTACATTGTGATGCAGTATGGAGGAATAAATTATTCAAATAGAATTTACAATTATACAAAATAATTTTTACACACATCGGATGTGCAGATTGCTTTTGTTTGGTGATTTCTGAGCTTCATAAACGGGAATAGTTTTAAGGAATAGTTTTATCGTCACAATTCCAATCATATTTTGAATAACTTTATAAGCATATACAGCCTGACAGAATAAATAATTCATTTTTTTTGAGAAATATTTATCTACCAAACAATTATGTATATTAATTTGCATATACCATATTTTTTATTTTTATTTTTTTTTAATATAACCGATTTATACACGATTCATTAGACTCGTGATCATTTATTATTTATCTTATCGTGGTACTTTATTATACAAATTAATAAAATAGAAAGACTGAACTACAAGTTTAATAATCTTATTATGCACCTTGTACAGATGGGAAAACATATTAGAAACGGATTGTATCTGTAATTAATAAATACTTCAATAATGCACATGCGAATAATAGTGATAAAAAAAAAATGTTTTCGATCAAATATATATGCAAACAAACAAAACATCCTATACACAATTAAATTCAAAATATTTATAATTACTTAATTGATAAAACATTTTAAAATATAAGGTACCTATTATATTTATTAGTAAAGCCCGGATTTTCATGCGAAAAAAATACAAAAAAATTCTTTATTGTATGCTAAAAAATCCAATACAAATATATTATATCGTATAAGCTATTATAATATACTATTATTTACAAAATAAAGAAAAGTTATTACGAATCAATTATATAAATTTAGAATTAACAACAAAATAATAATAATCTTATAATAAATAACAAAACATGAAGTTACAAAATATGATTTCAGATTCTTAAAACAATCAAATACGACGATGTGGAACGGTTGTCACGTAGCATAGATTTATACTTATAAAAACTTCTTTCTACATCACAAGACACTATTAACGCATATTTAAAACAAGATATATCTTCAGGTAACAATTCTATAATGGCTTTATTTACGTAACTTATTTCTCCACTTAATATTCCACAAATACTTTTGATTTGAAAATACCCTGAATTTTTGGGTAATAATTGCGATGATTTAAATTGAACAAACCCTATACCAATTTTTCTTTTTTTTTTAAATAAAAACAGTTAAAATATATTTTATTTATTATTTATAAAATATATGTGGCCGACTCCAAATAGTTGGGAGGAAGGCGAAGTAGAAGAAGAATGCAATTCATTGTCAGTTTTTATTCAAATATGCAAAATATTGCAAAATATGCTAAAATAAAAGTTATCCATAGGAAAGCATACAGTGCGAGACGCTGACATTTATAATCAAAATTATTCTAGATGAACTTTAGAAGAATAAGCATTAGTATACAAATCTGAGCCCTATTTATAAGTATGGAGAAATTGTCATTTTTTTTATATAAAATATGAAATAAAATTCCTATAATATATGTATGCATGTGTGTCATAGAGTATATCAAACAACCAAACAACTAAATTTATAAATTTCATTAACTTTTATCGATCTCAATGATTTTTTAAATAGAACGCTAACTGTATTATTTATAATATATTACAATATTTAGTTAGTGTAATAAATATAAGCAACTTCAGTAGTAGATTAGTGGTATTTTTTATTTAAAAGATAATGATGAAATAAAACCGATAATTTATCTATAGTTAAACCTATAACAATATGAACAAATGTTAAAAGTTTTATTCCAAAAACTAGAGGTTCATATGAATGGAGTAAGATACAATTAAAACAAAATATATGTAAGACAAAGTCATTAAAAAATGTTTTCAACGTTCAAAGAATTCGAATAAAATGTATTTATTCAATTAAGTATTTGGGCATGTGATGAGGCGAGAGGAAACGAATGCAGTAAGAGTGGTTATGAAGATGGACGTTGAAGGGAAAAGAGGAAGAGGAAGACCAAAAAAGAGATGATTGGAGACTTTTGAGAATGACATGAGGGCTGTCGGTGTGTGCAGAGGATATATGATTGACCGAGTAAAGTGGAGGTATAGGACAAGGGTGGCTGACCCCATATAGTTGGGAGGAAGGCGAAGTAGAAGAAGAAGAAGATTCAATTAAGTATTTAGTTTAGTAATTACAAGATGATTCAAAGTTCAAGCTTCGAAAACTTAAATTTGGCAATTATGTATGAGCGAACAATTAAAAATATAACAAAACTTACGGTAGTTGGATTGGGATTATAAGACGTGTACGGTGACATAGTGGTTTGTGTCACGGGACCGGTTCCGTATCGGTACTGCTGGGTTGGTAAAGGCGCTGAGTTCCAACCAGTTGTTGCTCTGTGATGATACTGTGTAGGGGCACCACTAGCATAATTGCCGGTCATACCGGGGGGGCCACTGTGATGACCTGGTACCGTGCCTGATTTGCCACCAAAGTTCGTGTTGTTCAATCCTTGGTTACCACCGGTAGTATTATAACCACTGCCCAATTGTGTACGCTACACAACAAAATAAAAATAAATAATTATGTTATTATTATTATAATTTAAATTTTATCTACAAGTTATTATTAAGTCATAATTCGAGGCATTATATTTATATTTTAAGTTCAAAATATCATATAAGTCATAATTTATAAATGTGAACGAATATTGCTTTTGTGATAAAATATGCATATTCAACGCACAAACATACACTGTACTGCTTCCTGTCTGATCAAGGTCGATGACATTAGGATACGCGCGATTTGCGGATGTACCCCTTCGTCTACCTAATGTACATGAGTGAGATATCTTTAATACGTTATAAATATCAAACAATTGCATGTTAACTGTATGTTATATAAATATAATATTGACGCAATTGACATTCTATATTTTATTTTATAAATATAACCTAATTAAAATGCGTTTCACGAAAATAATAATTTTTAATAAAATAATAAAAATGCCGCTACAGTCGATAGTAGTAAAGTAATAATTACAATAAGATTTGAAAATCTTTATATAAGTAGAATCTGATAAATAAAAATACCAGAAAAAGTGGAGGATTTTGTATTTTAAAACCAATATGTGAACAAAAATTGTATTTAGATAAATCTAAAATGACTACCCATTACAAATAAATAATATCTTATCATGGATAAATAAGATAAATGTTTATAAATTAATCTGTATAACTATCAATATTACTTTATTAATACCATTAATTTTATAATACTCGTATACATAAATGTGACGTAGAAGCTATTACTTATAATAATATAATGGCATATTGTTCATACTTATATTATTTCATATGCAGTCTTTATCAATAATTGTATACCTCATGTAATTATTTAAAACATATATTTTAAAAGATTAAGTTATGATTTTAAAAATGCATATACTAACATTTTAACATCTACACTTTTGCCAAGTAAATAATGTATTTAGAAGTAATAGCCTCAGTCGAATTTAATCTAATATATAAGAAATACAAAACTTATTTCGATAAAAACTGTATTCGATAAATTGTTTCTAGTATAAGTCCATATTATTAACTAACAATATTTTTAAAATATATTATTTACATGTGCTTATGTAAATTAACTCTCATCATAAGTCTTTGTTATAAAAATGCGGTTATATTTTTATCAGAACTAGCACGGTAAAAATTACTATTAATATTTAATAATGTAATTTTAAATGAAAATATTAATATTATCCATGTTTTTCTCGTAAAAAAAATAAGTTAATAAGTAAAACAAATAGTATCAATTAGTTTACTTTACACACAAACTACTACCCATTATTACTGTACCATTTTTATTCTATACATTTTCAGATAATTTCAAATTAATTATTAGACTCACAAGAGTTATGATCTGTACGTAAATGACAGAGTATATCAAAAAACAAAAACAAATGAGTCACTGATTTTACATTAACAAGTGTATATGTTATTATCCAACATCTTCAGAGATATGTTTTACTATTATATTATTTAACGTTATATAAGTAATATATTTAGTTAGGTAGACCATAATTTTAGTACACATTTTTAAGCTGATTAAAAGTGGAATTATTTACTCAATGGAATTCTGAGAAAAAGGACAATACATAATCTAATAATAACATAAATATAGTAAAATCATATTTTATTTTAGGCTACAAGTGAAGCATAGAATACATCAACTTCACAAACATTTCGTTACTTTTTGACTCTATAATGTATAGGTACATTATAAATATATAAGCACTATCAATATTTTCTTGAAAAGACGACGAAACAAATAAATGTACCCACTTAATTTTATCTTTTTTTATAAACAGAGTTTACAAGGTTTTTATAAAAAAAAAAGATAGAATTATCCTTTTTAATTGTATGATTTGGAAGCAAAATGTAGGATATGCAATGTCAGAACATTAAAATAAAAATTACTATGGCAACATTTTTAAACATTTTTTAAATCTGAACTTTTAATAATATAGACAGTTGTTTTTTGCTAAAATTTTTATTAATAATATGTGGTAAAATATAACGCCATATGCAATGTTATCATATGTAGGTCATTAGAGAGACGTCATAAAAATGTCACCAAATATGTGCGAAGCTTGCATTTAAATATAATCAAAAAGGAGTGACCTATTTTAATTATTATATTGTGCCCTCGTTTAAGATTTACCTGACAATATAATATTATACTTACTATTTTTAACGTAGATATGTATTTTTTTATAAAATTCATAACATTTAAAAATATTTTGGTTATCGATCATATACTCTTTTAGGCATTTTATTTTCTATGTTTAATGTAAAGATCTTTTGTATTCCTTTTTTTTTTTTAAAAAAAATCATTTTATGCTAAATTATTTTATTATACAATAATACTACCATTTTATAAGATAAAATAAAATTATTTGTTTAAAATTGACATAAAACACACGAAACGTGGTATTTTGAAAACTTATCAGCCGGATGGGACATCGACAGGAAATAAACAAATGCCTCTCACCTTCATTCTGAGAGTAACCAGTCAAAAACGTCAACAAGCGCTATTGCTAACTAAAGTTTCATAAGATAACATTATATTGCTTTTGGAGGAAATACATGATAACATCCTTTACAATTTCACAATTCATAAAATTATTTACCATAATTTATTTAAAGCAATTTAAATTTTACTAAGTTTCACTGTCATGAGAAAAAATGGTATAAATTAATTTTTAAGCAAAGTGTAGTTTGGAATAGGAATTCACGTCATATATGGTAAAATAAATTATATTGGTGCAGTCGGTAAAACTAGATACTATGATGAAATGTAATTGAATATTGAAATGTGATATACAAAAAGCTACGTTATCAACAGAGAAAAATTCATGACACTTACGACACATTTATGAATATCACTGATATTCTTCTGTCAGACTAACCCTGTCATCCGACATCTATCAAGAAGTTATTTACACTCAAAGAATCGAGAAACTGCTTAATCATAAATGCATTATCATATTTATACTAAACGTTATAATAATTGATAGTGTCTAATAGTTAATACAAATCAACATTTAAATTTAAACAAATAATTATATGAGTTTAAAGAAATACTGTTAAAAATGTATGTTAAAATGTATAATGAACTAAGAGTATACCCTAAATTACACCCCGAGTAAATATTTTTGATATTGAATTAATTCCTTCATTTTAACAATGAGAGATAATTATAGCAATTAATATTATAAGCTCACAAAAAATAATCCTAGAATTTACATTTTTTCTTCAATTTTAAAATCCACTAAAACTTATTTTCAATTAACACATTTTCTGCATATAATTAACAAATTTTAGTTATAATATACCTACGTTATATGTTTGAACAACTGCGCTTTTTAAAAATTAGCATAAACTAACGAGCTTTCGTTACAGTAAGCGTTCTGACGTTTTTCACAAAACTTTGGCATTAAAAATAGTACAAATTAATTTTCTTTTCACGCAAGACAATTAAATCCATCAGTTTTAACGAGAAATGAAAATAAAAAAGTTTTACGCCTATATATTTAACACATTGCAAAATATAGAAAATAGTACGCTACAATACTGTTATTTTTAATTCTCATTTATTTAATTAATAATTTTTATTATTTCTATATTAGCCTGTATCCTGGTGATCTCAGGGTAACTGATGAACTAATAACGCCATAGCAAAACTGTACAAGCAGTATAATTAAATTACAAGTTGGAAAAAACTAATAAGTAAATTTGAACTAAAGACGAATAAAAGAAAACGATGATAATCTAATCCACCTTTTTATATCTTATCCACTTTCAGAATAAATTTCACTATAACGATGAACCGGGATTAAGTGTTATCAAGCTAAGAAAGAATAAGTTCAACCGGATATACATGGTTCCGGACTATGAATATACGGTTATACAATTATATGGCACGTATGAACCCCCAATACTACACACTTTTATAGATATAGTAACACGGAATGTCTATTAATGATTGTAATAATAAATGCATACATTTTACATTCTAATATGTAGTATGTAAAATAATAGTGTATATAAAAGTATGTAATAGTATGTAAAATAATAGTGACTCACAGTTGTTAATAGTTAAATCATTTATACCTTTACGAATAAATTTAAAACGCTGAAGTACACAAAAATGAATAATATCGTTTCGATGTATGTTTTATTAATTTTTGTCAACATTTACTAGTCTTAATCGGAACAGCTTTGACAGGCGATAACGAATTATTATATAAATATAAAATAAAAGAAAAAGACAATAAAATATCGGAAATAATAAACCGAAAAATAATTGATAGTAAAACGAGTATGACTAACGATCGAATATACTTTGTACATAATTCACGTACTATTCATTATAAAATCGTATTATTACCATAAATTAGGATAAAATGTCAATAACAATATTAAAAAATACTTGTATAAATAACTTGTACTGTATAGAAACCACCTTCGTAATAATAATTATATTATAATAAAAAAACTTACCAAAGAGTAGTTCGTCACGTAACCGTTGGAAAAATATATAACAGAACGATGACGGTGACGAAAAATAAAAATAACGATCATCAAAATGCGATCGCTCTTGTAACGTCAGCAAAAATCCACTGAAGGAATCACAATGAGAATTAAAAGGGACCCAACAATTCTATGTTATCTGGTATAGAAGAGATTATAGCAAAATGTTAAATACATTTTATACATAATATGTTATGTATAGTAATAACTTGTCTTTATTATTATTAGATAAGAAAGAAATCAGCGAGGGCGTAGTTCGGACAAGGGCCCGTCGACGCCTGATGAAAACCATCACTTTTTAACGAGTCTCAAATACATGCCACAGACAGAATAACATGTATATACCATTAGACTGTATTGTAACACTATTTTAACATTATATACACATTATGTTTCAAAGATAAAAATGTAGTTAGCAAGCGATATCAAACATTAGTGTTCTGTCACCGCAGCAGTTCGATCTAGTACGACTAGTAACATTTTTATATCATACAACTCGTATTTATAAACATTATTCTTTTAATATATAAGTAATGTAAAGACTGACAACAGTTTCTCAGTAAAATCGATACTATATTTTATAAAAATATAATATAATTACTTGATAATCACAAAATATTATGGTAATAAAGAACATTTGTGTATTTTTTCAATTTATATAAAAAAACGAAGCCACGATACATACTCAACGACACAATATTACCAAATTGATAAAATTAAAAAATATAAAAATATAAATTAATAAAAACGTTTTAATATTTTTAAATATAAATTATACTTTTTAGAAAACATAAACATTTAAAAAATATACTCGTATACATAACTCAAATGGTCAAAAAAAATTTAAAAACTACACATTTTTGGAAAACGGTAGGTACTATATAGTATAATATATATAAAGTATCGTCATGTCAAGTCTACGGTTATTATTTTTTTTTTAAGTTACGAAGAAAAAGATTGATTTTGTATAAAATTGATAAAATTGGTATCGCGTATAAATATTATCGTTTTTATTATATGTTTCGTCAGGTTTTTTTTAATTAATTGAAAAACTATTAATAAATTCGAAATACAACTTAGCTATCTATCCATATATATGATCCTAACTTGACAGAAAACTAAAAAGTTGTAATAGCACTAAATGTGCTGAAACATTTTATAATTAAAATAAATAAAAAAAAAACTTGACAGAACATTTTCTCAGAAACCATTCTTCTTTTTAAAGATCGTTAGATTGGAATCTTGATGATACTTAAAGGAAAAAAATTACACATCATGGTATAACTAATACATTCCTTGTGCTTCACTCAGAATCTAAAATAATACACCTTTAATATAGGTGAAAACAAAAACCCTCAAGCGCTTCATATTTTAATACAATTTGTGAATATTTATAGAACTCTGTAAATACGATAATTCTCACAATTAGTTTTTAAAATAATACATTGACATTTCTATCAACAGACATATTTAAAAAAAAATACAAGTTAGGTTAGTATAAGTTTAAATTAAGTGAAATACTTTTTTTCTTTGAAACACAATACTGTGTATTATGAATTTCATTAAAAAACTACACACGGGCTGAGTCGTGTGATTCAGTAAGTAATATTTAAAGTTACATACATAAACACAGTAAAAAAACTAAATTTCATCTGATAGATAATATACACAATGCTTTTAAGTACATTATAACAAATTATTCAAAAATGTTCTTCGAGGAATAGATAAGATTTAATAACAATTATTTCATATACAAAATCGCACATGCTGTTATTATAACTGTTAAACAAATTAAGTTAACATATTACAAGTATCCTCATATACTCTTTTATAAATGATCAAAGCTTTAAAAGCAAACAGTATTGTTCAAATATACATATAAACTAAATGCATACCTGTGATACAGAGATTAGCGTTCTGGGCGATATTAACAACATATTTGTTTGATAGAATCGAAATAACTCATCATCATAAATACTACATACAATGTACCAACACGCACATCGCGAACATTTGTATTATAAAAAATCACTACGGCGAAAATACAATACATTATGTTTTTAAGGTACCTACTACGTTGAAAAAACAATGGAAAACCAGAAACAGATAAAAAGTATGCGGAAACGTAATATACTCGAGCATAAACACCAGCACAATTGCGCGTGTGTATTAATATCTACTTGTATATATATATATATATATATATATATATATATATATATATATAATAAAAAGTCGTATACGATTGTGTGTTGAAATCCGAATTAACGAGGGGAGAAGAGGGAACACTGTGAGCGTTGGCCTACAGGCGAGTTGGCAGCCAAGAAACATGCGGTGGAGACCTTGCAATAGCGCGTGCATACGAAACGCATCGGTTGCGCGTTGCGACGGCGACCTTGCAACACGGTAAATGTAGGTAACAACGCACGCAACGAAGACAAGCGCGAGTGCGCGCGCTCGGTCGGTAGTAATCTTTGACCCGTGCGCACGGCCGTAATCGTAGGCCGTAAAATAAAATGAAAGAGAGAGAAAGAGAGAGAGGAAAGTGAAAAAAAAAGCCAACCGCCTAATAACGTTGCTGAATTTTTCGCGAGCCGTTTTGAAATTATAGCGCAAGCGCGCACATTTCTCAAACACACTACGAGTCGATTTCTCTATAAAACATATGGGGTATTTACCCACCGCCACTGCCGACTCTTTGTCTCTCATATACGTGTACAGGAGGTACGGCTAGCTAAGGAATCGATGCACCAATCGTATGCTATTTAAACGAGAGACGGTCATTGCTGTAGAGGTTGATTTACACACACTAACGAACATATTCGTTATATGAATCATAGTAATATGTAAATAATATGTAATAGTACGTTAACACACATAATGCATGCCCCGTTTTTATCGCTGTCCGAGAAGATAAGACGATCCCCCGGTAACAACATTACGGCTGCGCATATTTTATTATATTATGAAAACACTTGCGCAACCAACACAAAATTGTTTTGATACTAATCCGTTTAAATAGACCACCACAACTGGGTGAATAATAAATGTCCATAGCTATGGGCGTAGTTTGGTATAATTATCTTTGGGGGGTATATAAGATTAAAACAATTTATTCCAAAAACTTTATGTTTAACTTGAATTAAAAGGAAAGAGAATATTGTCTAGAAAAAACAATTTATATTTGACTCGCTTTTAACGTTTCTTAATCAAAATTAAATTATTAAATCAATCTTAGATGTTTATATTTTTCTGCATTCATATTATAAATATTATAAAATTATAAACATTTAAAACTATAATTTCAGATAAAATGTTTTAAATTAAAGTTACCACCGTGAGGGTTATTACAAGACTTTCTCTGGGGACTGTAGCCCCTATGGCTTCATGCATATTACGCCCATGTTTACAACACCTTAAATACGAGTACATTACAAGTTACACCAATGTTTGCAGCTGTACAATAATATCATATGTTAATGCATTAGACAAATTCTACATACATTCATTGTCATTTTTGCATCGACAACAATTTAAAAAATATGTAAAATGTAAAAAAAGACATTGTGTTAATAGAGAAAGCATTTTATCGATCAATAGTGAATTACTCTATTATTGTATCGTTTTAATTTCACTTTATTTCTGTGTACTTAATTATCTGTTATAAAAACACATACATACATCACACAAACCGTAGTATAATTATATAGTCTTGATGAAATGTACTCGTATACACTTCGTAAAATATTTGAGTTTAGAATTTAAAAATATATTACCAAAATAGAAAAGTTCTAAACACTACATACTTATTGTCAATCCATTGTTTTAGTGTCTCAGTTTATAAAAATTCAACCAACTGTACATTAATGAACTAATTATTTAAATCTTTCTAGTTATTCCCGATATTCCAAGGTCTATTACAAGTATATATCATCATAATACTATTGATATTGATACTAAGTACTCTATGCTTTGTCACAAAGATACACTTGAGCTTGACTGCATAAAAACGTGGAATCATATGGAAAAATTTAAAAATCGAAAATGCAAAGTAATGTTTTTAATACAATTATCATTAATAAGCCGTTATTTTATGCTATTAGCATTCTAAGAATGTTTAAACCATTAAGACCATTAAATTATACAACGTTTTTATAAGCTATTATAATTTTAAAAAGGTATGCATTATTAAGTTTATAGCTATAATTTTAGAATTTAAAATAATAATTTATGAGCAGACTATGCAATTTACATTAATTTATATATTTTTTTGATCATTATATATCAACTTTAAATAAATGAAAAATTGATTGTTTTATAAATTATTATTAATATAAATATAATAATGGATTTTTAATCATTAGTACCATCAATTTTTTTTTAAATAAATAAATGCTATGCATACTCATTTTACACAAACTTTGACACTACCAAACAAACATTAAAAAAGGCGAAACTCCTAAGCCGGTGAAAACTATACAGTTAGATGAGATACAAGGACGGGTGAATAGTATTATTGTATTGGTCTTTTAAACTTGAAATCAATGCGCGATTGTTATCGATAAAATGATTCTGAGTAAAAGGGGTTAAGTGAATCAGTTTATATTTTTAAAGATATTTGATATAATAATTGAACAAAATGTCCTTATAAGGTAAATTGAACTGTTAACAATCAAACTTTCGCAACAACAAAAAAGGCATATAAAATTTGTGAAAATTGAAAATTGCAGATACCTTTAAATAAGATAAATGTCATTAAAATACTTCAAAACTATGAAATATTTTAACTAAATAACCAATATCGTTAAATGAAAATTAGTTAATCTATTCAATTTTAGTTATTAACACTTAGTATACAAACATTAATTGTAATTTAACAATAACCTAAAGTAAAGTAAAAATGTCATTTGCATTTTCAAAAAAATCTAAAAAAGCATGAAAATTTCAATTTTCTATATACACCTCCAAAAATATTTTGAAAATTATAGATTAAAATGTTTAAAATATTATATTAAGAATATAATTTATAAAAAATGGTGATAGCATTCAGTCAAGAAATTTAACACTAAAGATTTTTTTTTTTTTTTAATTTACGATGAAAACAAAAATTTTATTTTTTTCGAAAACGGTGTACCGTATATTTTGCAGTATTTTATAACTTTTCATTAGTTTTTTGCAATTATTAAGAAAACTGTAAAGAAACTCGTAAAATTGTCGACGGTCAAATATTCACTAAATAATCATTTTTAAAGCCAATACATTTTCGTTTCACAATCTAAAATTAATGAGTTACTATACGTTTTATAATACTAATTAGGCACATAATATATTATTTTATGATCAAAACTAAAATAGTAAATTACATCTCAGTATATATTTATAAATCGAAATTTTTACTTTAACTTTATTTTAATTTGACTTATATGAAATGAATCGATTTTTTTTACTCTTCCGTTTTCTTGTATGGCTTTACTGAGTAGGCTATATTATTTCAAACTACACAATGTGTTCATGTCATGTACTATAACTCCTGTCCACTAACGTTTTATAAAAGGAAATTACTGCCAAAAACCATACTACGCATAGGATTTCGGTATAAAAATGACTATATTTTTTACACTTGTTCAAGCTCAACTACCTATACATTTGAAATTTGATATCAAACATTAATTCATATTAAGATATTGTATTCAAACCTAAATTCGTTAAAAACGGATAGTAACTTAATGCATAAATAAAATAACACCTAAACTATTATAACTAATATAATATTTAAAGATTTCCAATAAAATGGGCGGTAAAAAAATTATATTTTACTTTAAATCTTAGAGTATAATTTATAATATGTTTATTGATATTAAACTTTCTTAACTTTTATGCTAAATATTTTGAATACCTACTAATAATTTTTTTTTCGAACAAATATATTAGCCATATCTTGACTAATATTGGTTTAAAATTATCAGTTTATTTTTTCAAAGGAAATTTAGTGAATTAAATTTTTCACTTCTCATATTAATACAATATGATGTTAAACAGGATCTAAGGATATACAATTTCGTCAAATGTTAACTTACATTATAAATATATTATACTATTACTTAAAAATAAAAAATTAACTAGCTAATCTCTGATCTGTTCATAAACTGAAAACAACACTTAAAATAAAAAAAAGACTACAATATTTTAATTTCACAGTTTTGAATCTTCTTGCCTATAGGTATGATATATCATGCATATAAAATATTTTATTAGGATATGCAAGATTGTGAAATTTAGAAAGTCATATTTACCATGGAGAACCTATAGAATGGCACATAATTTATCGTTTTATTTAATATATATTTATATGCTAAATTTCAAATAATTATTATCGTTAATCTCCTTGAAAATAATTAATATTAATATATAAATATAGATTTATACATTCTTGTTAACACAAATGCGAATCATTAAAATTTAAATCAAGCCTGAATCATCTGAATATAATGTTAAAATAATACTAAATCGTATAGAAAAATAAGTGATGGCTAAAATCAAACGTGATATTTTTGAAAATATAGATGCACATGAAAATATCTCCATTTATTAAATATACTGCATATAATAAAACATACTATTATTTAATATTATGGTAAGACTTAAAAAATCGATAACATATCTTTTTATTGCATATTTTATTTACCCAGATGAAAAATTGTACAAAACCATAAAAACATTTTCATAACATTCTCTAATAACCTTCGATTTGTAATTACTTTTAACCATTAACTATACTCTTATTTATTTAGCTCTTTTCTTAAGCACAAGGCAGATGAAATTACGAGAGTTTAATACTTCAAAAGCCTACATATATATACATATATTCATAAGCAATTTCGGCTAAATAATTACTCTTTGAAATATTCAATAAAGTATATTTTCAATTGTATACTTAATATCAGGGTTGTTAATATACGTGTATAAAACATTTTATACATTACACGTATAAAATCCCATGTATAAAACATATAATATGTTTTTTTTTTTTGAAATTCACTCTTAAAAATTTAAAAATACTTCCTATTTCAGATATTAAGTTAAGATATTAATTTTTATACATAATAAAAACATATTTGGTTAAAATATTATATGTATATACACATATATGTGTGTGTGTGTGTGTGTGTTATATACAGGGTTGGCAATATATGATGGAAGTATAATATCCCACGAATAATACGTATAAAACGTTTAAAATTACCAAAACGTAAAATAAGTTTTGTTTTTGAAATTCACTCTTAAAAAATTTAAAATACTTCTTATTAAAATTTTTATTTTTATACTTAGTAAAATTATATTAAATAGTTAAAAATGATATATGTAAAATAAGTAACAAAAAAAATCTTTTTGTTCGAAATTTTCTTCTCTCATTTTTTCTTATCTATCTTAACAGAAAATAATACAAACAATCGCTATAGGCACAGAATATAACACATATATTATTACACTGATATAAAATAAATTCAAATGTTGCAAGAATTAAAATTTTATAAATATCACAAATACACTATAAGTACGTTCACGACAAGATATTGATAATTATTACCTAATAATAAATTAATAGTTCTAGACTTGTTTATTTATAAATTATATTTTCTTTCTTGTAGTAAATTATAAATGTGTTTTTAGTAATAAGTGATTTTATTTTTATACGGTAAAAAACGTATATAATTATGTGATATATACTATACGTTTTTTACGTTTTATACGTACGTATAATACGTGCTATATACTATACTGTATTATACGTTTCAACCCTGCTTAATAGCTTAATATAGTCCCAGAGGTAAATAAGAATAGATAGTTAAAATAAAATAATAAAAATAATATATAATATTGAATAAAAATGTTAGAAGATAAATTATCAATCAGTTATAACGAGTTATAACAGTTAATAACGTTAGAATATAAATTGAATATAAATGAAATTCTATTTTCATTTTTACTATAAATTATACATTTTATACTTGATGATTATTCAAACACAAACAAAGCTTAAAGTTAAATTAGTTAAAAATACCGAACTTTCTCATCAAAAAATTAGGTAAAAAATAAAACTTTATTTTTACATTAAACACATTTTTTTTTTTCAATTTAGAAACTTAATATCACCATTACATTGACATCTACTGAAATACGATGACCCTTCAAGTAATTATTTCTAAGCAACTCGCCCTATATACCCGCATTGCACATACATAACGGAGTCGTCAGCTTCACCATAAAAAACTCATGCATGCAATGGACTCATTAGAGTCCTGTAGTTGAAAACTAGAACGTAATTCAACAATAATAATCAATACCTTATAATAAAGTGTAAATTTCAAATGAACATCAGAGTACGGAATTCGATATCCATACAACATTAAAATATGAGAATACATAAAATCATATCTCTTTTTCACAGACAAATCGATCATCAGATATTTTTCACATATTTCATATTATAATCATTCATAAACATGTTAACTACAAATTAAGAATAACTAATGTGTCATCAATTCTACGAGACATAACATGCCATACTACATACAAAATTATCAACAAATCTGGAATTTGACAATAAAAAACCTGAGTGTATTCTCCATTGCACACAATTATGTTGGTAAAAAATAAAATACCGTTACTTTTCTAGAATTCATAATCTGACTTAAATTAACTATAATTATACGAACAAAATATACAATATAATAGAGTGAATATGATAATAAGTGAAAAAAAATGTCTTCAAATATAATAATCAAATTATACGAATTTATATACATAATAATATATAGTATAAGATATTTATGTAGAATGAAGAAATATAATAAAATGTGTAATGTAGTGTTAAATGTCCAGAAAGGAGTACAATTTTAATTTTATAATATTAGTTCAAATAATTAATTTTAAATGTCAAACACGTGTATTATACACATCATAAGAGTAAATATATCAAAAACGTAAAAAATACCGCCGCATGCAGTCGTCGTAATATGACACAGTATGTACGATGTCCCGTTAGCGCATACGAGTGTAAAATTTATCATTTTATACTTGTATGAAAAAAAAAAGGAAAATGTAGATCGAACGAGGTAGTGAGCAACGAGGCGAGATAGAGATAGACAGGGTCATTGAGGGAGTAAAAGAAAGAAAGAGACAATATAATGTACACGATCGTTTGAAACGTAATCCGAAGACGGCGACGGACAGGAAAATCGGGATCGTGTAGCCGTGATGTCGTCGGATATCCAAACAAGGACCAAAACTTCTCCGTATCTATAAAGACGTTCAGCAAAGTGACCTACCAACATGACTTCGTGGAGGTATATGGGATAGCGGTGGAAGGGCAAGTCATTCACTATTGATCGCAACTATCTATCCGTAGTGTGTCACATCGCATTTACAAGATATACATATTAGTATATTACAAAGTGAACTTGACGAACCGGTCAATCAACGTGCGGGCTCTCGTCTGTAGCCACAGTTGACACTACAACCGGTTAAGACATGACGACAATGACCAGGGCCGTCGAGAGCCACGTCAGGCCCCATGGCAAGGTTTTTCGTGGGCCCCTGCTTTTAAAAATATCATTTATAAAAAGTAAAAATCAAAAACTAAGTATTTTTATTTAGGAAAAATAAGTATAGAATATCGGAAATAGTTAAAATGAAATAAAAAAAAAATAGGAATCAACATATTTTTGACATTGCCTTATATAACTATATCAGTTAGTTGGTACATTTATTTTTTTTTAAGAAAGAAAACAACATGAACCCAAATGTTAAACTTTTTATTAATTAAAATTTCAAAAATTCGCTTTTCGTGCCTTTAGTTTTGCAAAATCTTCAATTATGTCATCGTAATTGATTGTTCTCGCCGTTTTACTTTCGATAGCCAAAATAGATAGACCGTTTAATCTGTTCTGGCCCATGGTGGCCCTATAATGATTTTTTATTTGAGCTAGAACACTGAATGAGCGCTCGGCACTCTCGGCAGCGTTAGGAAAATTCGTAAGATGATACAAACATTCGGAAACAAATTATTTAATTTAAGGTCCTTCAATTTATTCAAGAGAGCGAGTGGCGCTAAAGGTTGTCCAATATTCGAAGAATGAATCGATTTCAACAGAACGATTTCATCTATAAGTTCAATAGAAACATCTTCCGGACCCTTCCGGGCCCTTGAGGATGCCCGGGCCCCGGGGACAAATACCCGAGTGCCCCCCTCTCTAGTTGGGCCTGATAATGACGACGATGATGACTATTGCGACCGCCGTCGAATGATATCACACGACGGCCGCGACCACAAGTACGTATGAGCAAAGTCTCTCTTTGCAGTTGTCTAGTCTTCTTCTGTCTCTTCGGACGAACGTACAGATTATTATTTTCTTTTTATTGTACCTATATCAGTCAAAAAGGTTATAAACACCGTTATAGGTATACAACGCGGAACACTCGTCACTCAATGTCGGTGGACTGTAGACTGCAGTACAATCACGCAAACGACGGTGACATTCGACAAGCATATAACGATAAAACACAATCAGTAGAAGGATTTTACAGTATAGAAATATGTGCTATTATGAAATCTAAAAATCTTAAAATTAGCACTATATTATGTTATAGAAACAAAATTGTAAAATTAAAATAAAAAACAATTTAATAAATTATTATTTATAAATTAATACAATTATAAAAAATTAAATGGAAATTTGAAAATTTTTCAATTCAAATCACTATTTTTCTATAATTTAAATTCAAATTACTAAATTTATGAAAAACCATTAAAAATAAAAAAATAACATTTAAGGCGTATGAGAAAAAAATAGCACAAAAACTGGAGGAATAAAACTAAAACTTTTCAAGTATGCAGAATACAATTTGTAAATTGAAATTCTCGTTACATATATGAAATGTATCGCCCTGTATGTTACTTTTATCAGTATTCTATGATAATTATCCAATGCTATACAATCAGAGCCCTAATATAATAACACAACTACTTCTCGTAGTTCCATTTATCTTTTAGTAGTCTCCCATTATTTCATACATCATATAATACGTATTATGTGTATTTATTGTTAGACCTATGAAAAACAGCTATTAACCAAACACAATAATTTCGTTATACCGGTCGAGTGTTTACTTATTATGCGTTTTTAAATGCTGTAATAAACATACATATACGTATGTGGGTTTCAAACGCGCGTCAAAAATTCCCATTAAAGGACAAGGAAAAAATGACGACGATGGCATTTAACGAATGCTAACCGTTCCCATACAGACTCGTGTATTGTGTCCGTTATGTACGACAATATTTTATTATTATTGCATCGATTGGAGCACAATAAACTACTGTAATCTTACTAAACATATTGCAGTGCGTGGTGGTGGTGAATATTTATTCGTCACTCTTCGTCACTCTCATTCACAAGGCATTTTTAGGACGGACATTTTTTTTCAACCCGCACTCACTATAAAACGAATCAACACTGATTGTCCAAGCACGCCAGTAATCGATTGACAAATTAACAATAATTATATAAATCGTTCAGACGATCGTTTTAACTACGATATACTCGTATATTTGTTGTAATTGTTATTTATGCCTTTATAAATGCACACATCTAGTAGTTATAGACATCTATACAATATTTATTCTATTTAAACGAAGATAATATAATATATACCTGTACATATTACAATACAACTATATATATATATATATTTTAGTTTAAAAAAAAAAAAAAACATGCTAACACAATATTATTTCTTACGCAGTTAAAAACAAATTTATAATTCTACTATATATATCATGTGTATGCAATACAATAATTACGCCTTAGCGATTAGAATAAGAACATAATGTACATTGATGTCGATACAGCGCTGACTAAAATGTGTTTTCATCGTCGAATTATTTTGAAAATTAGAACAAGAGTGGAATGTAAATCGATTTTCTACAAAATATATACTAATAAATTGATGAAACACAGTACCATTGGTTATTTAACAACTAGTATGAAAATATAATTAATATCCCCACATAAATAGTATAAATCGATTTAATAAAGAGTCCTGTAGATGATTGCCAAAATAGCATAGCATAAATGATAAAAATATATGGATTATAGTACGTATAACATACCATATGAAAAAATAATAAATCATTTAAAATAATATTGATGTATACCAACGAAAAATTGACCGAGTAAGTTATAATTCAATATTATATTTTGAACTATATATTGGTTATAAACAAAGTATATACAAATTACTAATATTTAATCTGCATATGAAATAAATAATATACTAATATAATAATATTCTAAAAATATTCCAATATGATATTAAGTAATCTAAAAATAAGAAAGAAGAAATTTTTTTTTAACAAACACTTACTAAAAATTCTGAACGATAAATGACAATATAATATATATATATATATATTGCATATATTGCATATATTCCCTCTAGCATTTTAATGTAAAAAATAAATACCTAAGAAATTTTCATTATTGTAATTTATAATAAATATGCCATGAGCCAATACTATTATTATATACGTAGCAACAAAATATGAAGTATTCTTAAACATCAATCAAATAAAACATTTACTATGTAGTCAGTAATAGTTTAGGAACATAAATGGCAATAAATTTGCAAACATAAACATTGTTTCAATATAAAATCAAAATTTTTAAACTTATTTGATAAGTTGCGCTTATTCATTATATAAACATACATCCAATGAATATTTTTGGATTTTAATTTAAAATATATAGATATGTATGAATAAAAGCTGCAGTATGTATTATTATTCTTATAAAATAAAGCATATAGTCTAATTTTTTTTTTTTTTTTATATATATATTTTCAAATATTCAATTATGTATTTATAATATAAACATTTGAAGAATTGGTGGGCCACAGTAATTTATATATTCCACATAAACTTCAACATGATTATTAAAACAAAACTGTTATATTAACGAAATAAAAAAAAATAATATTCTACATGAGTACATATAAATAGACTTAAAGTTTATTTTTTTATAAACATGAAAATGTGCGTAATAAAAAATTATAAGTGAAAACATTAAGTGAATATATATATATATATATATATATATATATATATATATATATATATATATTTTTGCATTTTTATACTTAAAATATATAAATATATCTTCTTAAAATAATGCATTTAGATTCTAGAAAGTACATCTTAGAACTTCTTATCTATAGAACGTTGAATAATATCATAGTTTTAACGTTATAATTGTGAGATATTATTATTAACGAAACATTTTTATAAGTATATTTCAATATAAAATATAAAATAGCTAGTGGACAAAATAAAATAATGAAAAACCAATATCATGGTCGTTTTCATGAGCAAACTCATTAAAAACATATTACATACTCTACACTATAGCTAATGATGCTTACAAATATGTCAAAATAATAAAACTAGAAAAAAAATCATTAAAATCAAAAAATATTACCCGATGATGATTATTATCCACGTAGAAATGTGTAGTACGTTATTTATATTCTACTTATTTAATTTATACATTTTAGACAACTTTAAATATTTAGGATCTTTTGTTCAAAAGGACGGGGGATTTGACATGGATGTAAAACATAGGATTAAGTGCGGGTAGATGAAATGGAGAGAAGCATCGGGCGTGTTATGCGATAAGAGAATTCCAATTAGGCTGAAAGGTAAATTTCATAAAAGTGTAGTGAGACCAACTATGCTGTATGGTTCAGAGTGTTGGGCGGTTAACAGGAGAATAGAACAAAGTATGAGTGTCGCGGAAATGAGAATGCTTAGATGGTTGAGTGGAGTGACAAGAGAAGATAGAATAAGGAATGAATACGTGAGAGGTAGTGTTGGTGTAGCGCCAATTGTGGACAAGATGAGAGAAAATAGGCTGAGATGGTTTGGGCATGTGATGAGGCAAGAGGAAACGAATGCAGTAAGAGTGGTTATGAAGATGGACGTTGAAGGGAAAAGAGGAAGAGGAAGACCAAAAAAGAGATGGTTGGAGACTTTGGAGAATGACATGAGGGCTGTCGGTGTGTGCAGAGGAGATGTGATTGACCGAGTAAAGTGGAGGTGTAGGACAAGGGTGGCCGACCCCAAATAGTTGGGAGGAAGGTGAAGTAGAAGAAGAAGAAGAGACAACTATACTATAAAATATTTATCGAAAAATTCAATTTTAAATGGAAAAAATTAATGCATTAATAAAATATCATACTTACTAATCTCATTTCATTATATTAAGCAAACATTTCTGCTACTTGCTATGCATAATTTTAATTTTAATTATTTATACAACATGCATCAAGACATTAAAATTAAGATGTACTAAATATTATTTCAAAAACATTCATCAATTGTTATAATAAAAAAATATATTAAAAATGTGATTTCATAAGATTGGTTTTAAAATAACGAACTAGTTACTAGTTATAAGATAAATATCTGTCATATTTATTTAGCCAAATCGATAAAAATAATTTCAAGTAAGAAAAATTGTATAATTTTCAATTTTTAATGATTTAAAAGAAACTTTAGGCGTGATCAGATGTACAGTATTAATAAAACACACATTTCCTAAAAATAGACTAATTAATAAAATAAATGAATAAATAAGCTTATAAAGTACTATAATATGTATCAACATAAATAAGTAATGAACATTAATTTGCGCGATCATTTTTGAAATCATCAATTAAATTTATATTTAATAATAATCTTAAAATTTATCAACTCTTCACCACAGTATTATAAGAGCTGGAAAATTATTATTATACAAATATGTACTATGTACGATTACGTTATTTGGAAAATAATTAGAATTGTAAATAAAACTATAAATAATTAAATCAAAACAAAATAACGAAAAAAATAATTCATGATCACATCTAATTAACATGACTTACCCACTAAAATAAAAAATGATGAATTAAAATTATATTTATGTTCACGTTATATTTATAAATGTTATTTAAAATATGTGCTATAATAACCAAGGTATATAATACTATATATATATATTAAATACTTTTATTATCTGTCGGCTTCATAATAATAAACACTAAACTTTAGATTGATAAATAACGAATTATATAAATAAATTACTTAAAGACCAAAAAATATTTACCAACAACTTAGAATGAATATTATACTATTTATAGAGAACAAAACTAGTACTTCGATTACATTTTGTTTAAATAAAACATTTTAAAAGTACACAAATGTATCCAATTTAAATATAACAATAACTAAATAAATGCGTTATAATATTAATTTATCAACAATTAATAAATTAATACCGTATAACTTAATGCATCCGAAGTTCATGCCAAAAAATAGACATAAATTATAATGTCCAAATTGCATGCCAGCTAGTAGAGGAGTCCTTCCTAATTGTATTCCGTGTACCTATAAGTTTATTTATCATGCACTTATATGTACAATTAACATTTTATTTTTGACTTTTCTAATTTTTTTAAAAAAAACTGATAAATAGAAACTGTTTAGCTTTTAGATTGAAATATTTTTATGTCCGAGTAAATATTTTACCAAATTGAGAAGGTGAATATTATTTATTTATTTTATTTTGCATATGACTTATCGGCTTAGTTATAAAATTTTAGGTGAATTTTATTTTTTTAGGTGAATATTAAATGAAACAATGTGATTTAAGGTATCAAGTGAATGTATTTTACATTTTTACATGAAATTTCAAATAAATAATTATACTATACAATTTGGTGGAATTTTTCGACAATATACAATAATAAAATAAAATTTTAATATGGAAAATATATAATAACAATAGTAATAATAATAGTAATAATAATATACATCATCTTTTTTTTGAATAATAAAATAATAATAGCATTTTGTAGAACTATAGCTCATACAGTTAATAATTAACACACTGTAATAAATCATACATATTAAATTTTATTTATTTCATTATTTTTAAATTCCATCATCAATGAACTTATACATTTATCTTTTACTAATATTTCCCGACGTCTATTATTTAAATTTGAACTATGCATTTTTACACATATAAGTGGCATGCAATTCGAACAGAACCCTCTAAGAAATGGCATGCAATTAGTATGAACAAATCGTTTTTGAAAAGTAAAGTAAAATAAATGAAAATTAGTTTTAACTAACCTAAAACAACACATTAATTAAAAACATAAAAATAGTTTATAATATTTTAATTTTACTTTAATAGTAATAAAAATGTAATTGTCTAGTTCTTTCTCTGTAATCTACTGAGTCTAAAAAACAAATATATTTCGACTTGAAGATTACAAAAGTAGAGATATAAAAAAACTTACACAAACACACATTTACTAAAAAACCATTTTAGTTTCAAATAGGAAATTTGAGTCCTGAATATAATTAAAAAATAAGAGTCTATAGACTCTTTATATATACCTTTATATATAAAGGGGTCTATAACTCAAGAAAATAATTAATATCAGTTAACACTCCATAAAAGTAATTTCCAAAAGAATAAGTTATATAAAATTTAACGAATTCTAAAATTAAAAAAAAATTAAATCAATATGTATTTTGGATATTGGTCCTTATAACTATCAAGTGAACAATAAAATGAGAAATATAGACATTAATATATAATGCGAAATGTTAAGTATAGTTTTAAAATAGTTCGATTTTATCAGTGTTACTTAATATTTATTATACCATTGTCAGTAAAAAAAAAGGGATCAAATATCGTATACTTTTTTATTAGTACTCAAATAGTATTACGTTGCCAGGAAATGTAAAGAAGGACCTACCAAGAAGTTTTTAATTCAAAAGAAATGAAGACTTTTATTTCATTAAACGATCTTTTCATTAAACATGTATTTAAATAATAAACTAACTTTTTTATAATATATCAGTGTTGGTAATATTAATAAATTAATTTAATAAAGTGTATTCAATCTCAAAGTATCAATAAAAAAATTCTGAACTAATAAAAATTAAAATCATCTTCAACTAAAAATCTAACCGAAAAAATCGCGAAGCTAAAATACAAATAAATATAATTGATTACTTAAAAATATAATAATATACCTCAATTATATAAAAATGGAAAAAATATAAAAAAATATTATTCGTCATTTATTTTAAAAATGAAAAAATATTATAGTAAAAAAATATCAGAAACATTTAAACATATAGTATTTACAAATGATATTATTTCTTATCATTAAAAATACATTTTATCCATCTTTCAACCAACATTTCAAATTCCAATCAAAACTAATATTAGTATACAAATTAAAGAAACTGATTATATGGACAGCATTTTAAATATGCGTTGTAGAAATACCTAGAACAATTTAAATAGTTACAAGATAATAATTATAATAATAAGAATGTTTTAAGATGAATGTCCACTATAATTATTATAGTGGACATTCATCTTAAAACATTTAAACATCAAAATAATATAACAAATATTTCTATAAAATGTATTGTAATACTCAGATGTTTTAAATTGTTTTAATTATAATTTAGCATTATTCATAACTGAAGCTATCGAAACACCATGATAAATAAATAAAACTAATTAAAAATAAATAAATAAATGAAACTTTGGTTAGCATTTATTTTGCGAGTTCATTTTTAAGATTATAAATGAAAAATACACAACTATAGATAGGATTTCAAAATAATATTTTTGATACATTTAACAAAAATAAAATAATAATCATACTAATTGTACATAGATTAAAATTGTTTAAATTCTAAATACTTTTTATTGAAATACTTATAAAGAACAATAATTGGTAAAAACATTCAATTAAATGTTTTTACAATGCTATTATAATGCTTTGTTTTTCAATAATTAATAAACAAAAAAATTAGAAAAATTTAAATTTGATCTATGTTATCCCATTTTACAGTAATAACAATTAAATAAGTGTATTATTTGAGAACTTTAAGAACTTATTACTTAAATTAATATTTATATAATTGTATGTAAACATATATTTAATTAAAAAAATTTTCAAAATTATAAATTTTTACTCGTTAACAATATAGACCTGTTTGTTTTTATACATTTTTTTAAAAAATAATCTATTTAAATTCATGCACAGTGAACAAATATTTTTGAGAAAGATGGTTAAAGTAAAATTAAATCAGAAAAATAAAGAGTTATTGAAAAAATATTTATTAAATAACTTAACTAATGTGTCCCAAAGTAGATATTTATAGTGTATTAAGGAAAGACACCTTTGTGATTGATTGTTTTATCTTCACATTTTTACAAAGTAAAAAATAAATTAGAAGCATAATTAATTGGATTAAAACTATAAACTGCAATACAAATATATATATATATATATATATATAAATATATGTAAAATGCGAGTGTAATGAGAGTAATGAAGAAAAGAAACTAATTACAAAATTAGTAATGAGCGTATAAAAATGAAAATATGTTTGTATGATAGAAATAAGTATTTAAGTTTAAAATAACATGATAATCAGACTTTCTGAGCTACAATAAAATATTTTGTAATATATGATTTAGAAATTAACTCTGAAACTTTTCATTAAGAACTAATAAAATTACTGAAATTATGTATAATTATTGAACCAAAACTAATCTCCGATATTTTAAGTTTATTGATAAGAAAAAATAAATAAATCATTAGAGCATATTAAATTTAAATAAAAATGTTAATTATTAAGTTGATAAAGTCAACAATTATTATTACAAATATAAAATGTTTAAAAATAACAAAAAAAAATCAATTCAAAATGTAAATACCGAGGATAAGAATCTTTAGTTGTATATTGATATATAGTTAATTTATAAAAGTGGAACTACAGAAATTATTATAACACAATTTTTTTATTCATAATCAAAAGGACTTTAAATATTTTTATTATCCTTGTAAATGTTCATTGAGTCTTATAAAGTTCTTATAATGTAAAATAAAATATTTAATTTGTTTAAGTATTAAGTATGATATTATTAAAAATCAAATAAAAATTAATTTGATACAAAAATGACTGTATATTTGCTTATAACACTCATATATAATAAACGCATAATTAATTAACATAAAAATCGTATACGCTCTTAATCAATCTAATATTTGATTGTGTACATAAAACTTGCAATATTATAAATGTCTACGTTGAGTGTCACAAATATTGTTAAAAGATAAAAAAAAAACAATTATCATTACAAAATTCAAGTCTTGTTTTCCCATTGATAGTTGTTCAAAAGGAAAATTTTAAACATGTTTAATTAATTTAAAGTTAAAAAATACAATAATGTTTGGTAAATTGAAATTAGTTTGAATATGCGGAAAAAAGTGAAAAAAGAACAAATCAAAGAAAGCAACAGGGGTTAAAGTTAATAATGTAAGCGTCTAGAGTGTAAATAGAACATATACATATGCACAAATACACCCACAGGATTTTGAACATCATAGTTCTTTGTGAGGAAACCCACCCTCTCTCAACGGAACAAAAAATCAATCTCGTCAAGTTAGATTCACGATTACTATACATAGATGATTAAACCTATACTTTGTATATCAATTATTTCGTTATTTTGTTTTTAAATTGAATTAATTGTTTTAAAACTACTAAAACAGACTAAATTCAATAACACAATTAATTTCAAATTACTGCATCAATAATAATTTAATATCAAGTCAAATTTAAATATCTGGAATTTAAAATAATATAAAATGTCGAATATACTGAACCGGTTTTAAATATTCAGTATATGTTCTACAAGTTTGGAAAATATGGAAATGTTTACGACAAAAATATTTTGATAATCAAATTGCATTATTGTTGAAAATGAACACTAGGAATTTAAAAACTTAAAATATATTATTGCTGAACGTTAAAATATTATCACAGTTTTCAGACACAATAAATAATATACGAGAGCCTGAAAACACCGAAACGTGATGTATTAAAAAAAAAAAAAAAAAATGTTAAATGATGGTGTGTAATGAATTTTTTTTTTTTTTAATCCGATAATTAAACTTCACTTCTTCGAAATTTGCGAAGTCCCGAGTATTATTTAGTCACCTACTCTATATTACAGAAATATACGATTATTTATTTTACTTGGAACATTATCGCGTAATTGTATGGATACCAAATGACTTTACCAGTCGTATATTAAACAATCAATGGTGTTAAACTTTAAATGATTTTCCTTTGTGCGAACACTACACTACAAGCAGTGTGCGTAATAATACACATGGCTTAATTTAAAAGTACCGTATGACACTGAGATGAACAAAACAAAAAGAAAAAAATTCTGAGACGAAAAATAAAATAGAAAAAATTGTACATGTATAGTGGAAAAGAAAGTTTAATAACCAAGACCACTTAAAACATATGTCAGCATCATGCGCGTTTTCCAATGCAGCTTTCAAACCATTTTCATAGTAAAGGGTGTAGACACAGAGTGCGTATAGTCGAACACACCCTATTACTTAATATGCCACGTATCTACCTAATTATGCTGCATATATAATGATGATGATAGTGATAATTTCGAAATGTGATTTTACGTCATCTCTATAGAGGATTTTCTTTGAAGCGACGGCAGTGGAGAACGAAGGAACAACGAAGACGAGGACGATAAGACAGACGAAAAACACTGGACAATCGTCAATACATAAAAATACACATAGATACTGAATGAGTTGATAATACGTGAGAATCGAGAGTAAACGATATACCGGTGATCACAGAGAGACGATGAGGACTGGAGGAGTATGAGAAAACGGAATAATTTTCTACAGTGCGCGCGCACTTGGGTGTACCTCTTCTATGTACGCGGTGAACGTACCGGTTTGAAACCACCGAGGCGATGAGCGTATACACGTTTTACAATATTTATCGGAAACACTACGCGAATTCTCACAGGACAGCGTACGTGTAATTTAAGTGACCGCGGTTTTTAGTAACGCCGAACACCGTTAGATTCGGCGTTGTCGCAGGACGTTCGGAGGTATTTTCGCCGGAAGCGCCAAAGCCAGCCGTACGCTTTCTTTGCAATCGCGGTTCAACAATATTACAATAGTACACGGTACAGTAATATAACATTAGAGTACATTCACGAAGAAATCGTCGTCACCGCGGTTCGCCTTGGTCGCCGCCGCTGCTGCCGCGTCAATGTTGTTGATGACGTGTGCTTTGAAATTCGCAACAACGGCGGCGGCAGCGACGGCGGCGGTGGTAACGTACAAGTTTTTGTTGTCTTAACTGTCTTAACAACTATTGGAGTACGTCGTTAACCGGAAAATGCGAGAAATCGAAAAACAAAAATATCGTAGAGGGGAAAAACAGATGCAGTATATGGAAATGTGCCAAACGACATTAAGACACCTTATAAGGTTACAAATAAAAATCATACAACACAAGTAAAATAATATAATAAATCGCTATCATCAACACTTACCTTGGAGTAGGATGCGCTGTAATCGTGAAAGTTTACCTAAAGAAACAAAAAAAAAAAAAATTGTAAGTTTTTTAAAGTACACAGTACACAAACATAAAAAAGTGATAAAAAGTGATGAACACCAACATAAAACGATTTATTGGTTTGAAACGGAGGAAAAAAAATAAATGAAAAATATAATAAACGTATATAAGTGAACCCACTTTAGGATTTTTTTTGCCAATGGGGAGGGGTTTGCAAGCAGCTGTGAGATGGAAAAGGCGAGGGAAAACTGATAAAAGAAATATAAAAACCGCCGTATTTTAATAAGTCGTTGAGATCGAGAGTCCACGGCGGCAACAAACGATGTGTGATAAAATAAAAATAAAATATTTTATATGATTATTGTTTTAGAGGACGACTGCGGTGGCAGCGGCGGCGGCGGCGGCGATGACGGGCGACGGCGACCGATTTATAATCACACATGCATACACTAGTCTACGGCAAACGGCAAACGCATACTAACACGATCAAAGTTGCTAGTGTTCTGCCGCTACCGCTGTGCTGCTGTGTAGCAGCGCTGTCCGATGACGACGATGACGGCGGCGGCGGCGGCGACGATCGCCGGCAGTACCGACTATGGACGAACTCGATCGCGGGCGACGGGCGTTAAGTGCCACCACAACTGAGAACACATACACACATACACACATACACACACACACACACACACACACACACACACATACACACACACACACACACACACACACACACACACAACTCACACACTCATACACTCAAACTCACACACATGTACGTATGCGCGCGCGCAGGCACACGCCAGGCGACCACTCCCTAACGCCGCTCCGCGTCTCCCGTCCGGCCGACCGCGTACGCCACCAACGAGTGCGTAGGCACACCGCGAAATCTCCCTTCTTCCCTAGAATGTCGTGCCTCGTTCGCCGCGTCATCGTTGTCGCCGGTATTCATATGTACCGAAGTGCGTCCGTATACGTGCCGCCGCGTATCGCGCGTCTTCATTCTATATTTACTACACACACACACACACACACATACACACTTTATATAAAAGTACAAAAGGGATGGAATGTTTTTTTCTGTTTTCGAAAGGGTGCGGTTAGGGCGGTTTCTAGAAAAAGATCTCGAGTAAATAAAAACCGACACCCTTAAACATTTGATCAACACATGTGTGGCGATAACAAACAATGTAATAACGTTAACCGGAAAAACAAGTTTATATTTACTACACTATACTTCGTTGACGAAACGATTTAAAACGACTTTATATATCATATATCATATATCATGCATGTGTGTGTAAGGTGGTGTGACTCGATTCTCCCGAAGAAAATCCTCTAATATTAATGATAAGTTAACGTGTTACTTTTACACAAGTAGCTAAACAACCAACTGAAATTCTCATCAGAATTCTTTAATTCAACATGTGAAAAACAGAAACCATATGTTTTTCATCGTGTAATACATAAATCGATATAGGATCCTAACTTATGAAAAACTACAATTGCAAAATAAAATCAGAAAGTTAAACAATTTTTCAAACACATAAAAATACATGAAAACCATAAACACGCCGTAAAAAAATATAAATTTTAGTAAATCCGTATTTTTCATTCAACAGTCTAAAACAATAATGTATATCACACTAGCAAGGGCGTGCTCTGGGGTTTCAAACCTCCCCATAAATACTAGACAAATATATAATATGTATTAATTACTTATATATAATTATAATTATTGTATATTCGGATTTTAGATTTATTTTTTTATAACAATTAATTTATTAATTAGGTACCATTTTCTCTTTATCAGTCTGAATTATTTTACATCGGTGATAGTAACTATAATTATTCTAAAACCGTAATAACTACCTACTAATTACAAACTTACTAAAAAGCCTCGCAAATTTAACTTTGTTTTCTAATTTTAATTTTATAAATGTTTTATAGTACAAAAATTATACATTGTTTACTTATAATTTTTGCATTTTAATTCATAATGCATATTGATTATGAATATTGTATTCAAAAAAAAAAATTGAACCCCCCATTCAAAATTCTTGACCACGTCTCTGCATAAAATCATTGGCGCAACTAGAGGGGTGGTCAGGGGACTTGTGCACCCCAAAAAAATATAAGCCTTTTCCAAAAAATGTGTAGGTACCATGTGTGGCTGCAACTCGATAGAGCACAGTTTACCTTTTTCACTACCCAATTGAGCACAGTTACAATTAAACAATAGAAATACGAAATATAACACGATTGAACATGCAAATATTTACAACGTTGCCGTACCACATAGCTAAATAATAATTTAAAAAAAAAATTGAAATATTTATAGGTTTTATTTTATAATAATCATCAAAGTAATAATTAGTGTATAAAAGTATAAAATTAAATTATTTTACAAATATAGGTATTAATTAATATAGATATTTATTTTAATATTTGTTTTATGTTATACAAATTTTATTATTTGTCAGTTTTAAAGTGGAATCCCTAAATACTTATTTCCCACGTTTAATAAATATTTTAGTAAATCTTTAGAATTTTTATTTCTTAAATATTCATAGTAAGCCATTATAGTTGAATTGATTTTTTGTATTTCAATAAAACTCATATTTTTATGACAAACAGTCATCCTCCCATACGACTTGTAAAGCACAAAAACAACGAGTATACGAGTATTTCAAAAGATGCATGTATAGCCTGGTTGTAGTCGGACAGAAACATTGGCAACGTTGCATTCATTTGACTGTGCTTAATCAAGTTGTAAAAAAATATGGACCGGGCTCAATCAGATTGTTCCAAAATAGGGACCGTGCTCAATCGGGTTCCACTGCCATGTATTGCCCCCACGGGTCTGTGAGTTCTTCACTATTTGTGCACCCCCAAAATTATTAGTATAGTTGCGCCTATGCATACAAGCAAATTGTATATAATATTGTCTATTCTGGAATAAATAAAAGGAATTCATATTCAAATAATGTTCAAATTATAGAAATGTTCAACAGTTTTACCATAATAGACACCATAATTGCATGAAAATAATTAGATTTTAATACGTTGATAATTTCAGAAGACTCAGACAGTAGATTCCTAAATTGAATCTTATAATATAAGATAATATATATTATATTAAATAAAACATTCATCTTTTTAAATTTATACATAACAATCTAAAAACATACCTACTATTTTATATCACAAAATTAACAATACATTAAACATCAAATATTGATTTTTAATGTTCATCGCTGTGACGAAAGAAATGATATAAATTCATCAAATTCAATTTAAATATTCAATATTAATGTTCAATATTCTATATTGTTTAACAATTATAATATATATTATATTTGAATAACAATTTCAAAGTTTGTAACTGTATTTTCAATGATTAATGTTTTTTTTTTGTATATTTAACACTCGAGTATTACAGTTGATCATTATATGTATTGTAAATTAAATTACATCAGAAATAATATAAATATAAATATACAATCAATAAAAATAAAATTATTCACTTATTCTTAAGTATATGTTAAATAAATAAATTGTTAAAAATACAAATTTCACCGCAAAATGTAAGAATTAGATACATTTAAGAAAACTTTAATTAAAAAATAAAAACAATTAAAAGTATTTTTTTAAACATAAACAAATTTAAATTTACTATAATTTGCGAAGAAAAGAGTATAAAAATGCTAATAAATAAAATCATTTTTAATGAAATTGAAAAAACGTATAATACTTTATAATAAGTATAAATAATATTCGTTATTATAATTAATTACAATTTTAATCGTACAATAATTTGTTAATCAAATTAAGAAATCTAGGAAACCTTTAAATACATTTTAATTCACTTTAATTTCAAAACAAAATACTTATTTAAACGATTATAACAATTTAAAAAAAAGTCGAGTTTATAAAGACGGATTGAACAATACATGACAGATAATCAAAAATACTTATAACTTATAAAAATATTGTATAAGAAAAATATACTACTATTTTCAAACTGACAACAAATGTACTTGTGTACTCTGAGTTTGATCTTATTCTAATAATACATACTATTATATGGTTTCGATTACGATTTACCTAAGTTTATTTACGTAAGTCGTTGAGTATGTTATAAATTGTTTATAACAATTTTGTTTGGTCGAAATGTTAAATTGTATTATATTACTTATATTATACTCGCACACAAAATGTATAATAATTAGATCTACTTTATTTCATTGCTCTTTTTTATTTATATTGCAAAATATAACTATCCTACTTTTCTATGCCTGCTAGGCATTTATTAGTCATACATTTAAGTTTATTTAATTTTAATTTAAAAAAAATATACATACTAAATATATAATTTTTATATATCTCATTTGTATATAATAATATAATTAATTTAAGCTTCTTAATATATAATATTAGAATATATAAGCATACAATTTTTCCTTATTAGAGTACAATAATTATTTATAGACTTACGGTTCAGAACAAATATATTTTTAGTATTTTTACACACATGTAAAATTTGTAAAATTAACAAGATCAATATTTTTAATAAGAAGATAAAATATAAAATCAATGTATTTACGACAATTTTCAACTTTCAAACTATTTTATCCTACAAAATAAATTTCCATAGATAGATAAAAAAATGTAAGTTAAATATGTCTGTGTTATAAATATAAAACTTTAATATTACTCATGTAAGATTTCATGAATTGAATTTCATAGTAAATACGTTATACTTAAGGTCTTCGTACGATGACTAGTTAAATAATACATGATCATTTTTTTTTAATTAATATTGATTTTAAATTATTAAATAGTTAGTTTTATCTTTCTTAGTTATTTTTATTACTGATATTATTTTTATACTTATACTGCTTAAATTAGTTTAAGCTGTTCAATTGTAATATAAATTTGTCCTGTTCACCTAATTTATGTACATCATATATATATATATATATATATATATTTTTAAATTGCCGTTTGACATAAATAAAAAAATATAAAAAGATATAAAAAAAAATTATTTATAAACCGTAAAAATAAATGAAGATTCCAATTATTATTATTATTTTTTTTTGACATTAGCAGAACCATCCTAAGAATATTTAATTCAGAAGCCACACCAAGTTTGCAAAATGTTACGTGCGTTATATAAATTTAAACTTCATAATATTTTAATAATTTTAATGAAATATTATTACCATACAATAAATTATTATTGTTTTATATAATCAATAATATTATCATATAGATGATATTGAGAAATAGACACGTCACAATTGAAAATAAAAAACATTATATTTTTAAAAGTCAGTATTAATAATTCGAACACTAGATAAGAAATTAAAAAAAACCATTAAAAAAATGTAACCATACTTTTGTAGTTTTATTTAAATATTTCAATTATTTTAAGGAAAACAATTTTTAACCTAGATACATAACTCATTATTATTACGATAAAACAATAATAATTAATATTAGTAATTATTCCAAACATCCGGTACTTTAAAATATATTGTTTTTCATTCTGAACTAAATTTTAATCAGTGAATTTAAAATATTTTAGCGTTTAAGTAACTTATAAATAAAAATTCATATTAAGAAATATTTTTAAGCCCATATGATTACGTCTCATTTGAAGTATAGGTAATTTACAAATGTATAAAAAAGTATAGTTATTATTCTTTCTAACTCAAAATTATATTTAAAATATAAAACGTAATTAATCAAGAAAAAAGGAAAACAAATGTTATTGTCTCAAAAGTAGAATAAAACAAAATTTTACTTAACTAGAAAAATATTGTTCTTTTTAAAGATTTATAGATTTTCAAGATCAAGTACTTAATTACAATTAAATTAAAAATAATAAATTTGATAAAAAAAATAATAAAAAGCATATTGGGTTTGATATTTCATAGCTTTTTAAATATATTAATAATAATGAACTTTATAACATTTAAAATAAATTAACAACAATTATTTTTTCAATAACATAAAAAAAATAGAAATCGTTAAATAATTAAAAGACAACAAAATATAAATACAAATTATTTGCCTTTTTATCCTTACTACTAAAACAAACAGTATTTAGAAGGAGTGTACAGGGATATAACTTGACCGTTGAATTGGTTATTTAAATGAAAATATTACAGATATATCATTATTTGCTTACATTTGAAGTAATAATAAATCATTGTATTCAAAAATCGATTTTGAAAAAACGATAAAATAGTATTAAATACCCGTATTTTATATATTATTTTAAAATAATTGATGCTAATTTGAACATTTTTAATAAAAAATGATTGTTATACGTTATCATGTATAAAACTATAGTAAATGAATTTCATTTAAATTAAATAATTGAATTACTTCAAGTATAACTTAAAACATATATGTGCTATACCGTACATACATACGTACTTTATAACAATTAATTATATCTAATTTTATTTATTTTTACAAATAATATATAATCTATAAATCTATACAATTTAGCACAATCAGTATATTTGATATGCAAACAATTAACAATGTGATTCCATAATTAAGGAGCCACAAGTGACTCTTAAATACGAGTTTAATTTAATTATATAATTAGGAAATAAAATCTCTAAATCAACTCCTATTAAGCTTACGATGAGAATTTCTTGAGAGTACATGAATATACAACTTTTATTAATGGATTAATGTGTTTTTTAATCCATAAAAAACGTTTATAGAAAACTACTGCTTTTTCGTCAATTGTTTTGATCCTTAGGTCATAGTGGAGTGTCTGGTTAGAGACTTAGAACGGAGTATTTGTAATCTAATGAAGTGTAATACTTTGGAAAGACTTCATTTTATTTAAATTCAATTTCTTAGCCGGGGCCTAAAGTTAAACTCCATATGTCCACAATAATTTTAAAAAGTGTTTAATGTATTAATAAGTGGGTAGTATATTATATAAGGGGTAGTGAGTTTATTTTTTGATAAAAGCAGAACCATCCTAAGGATATTTAATTCGGAAATCACACCAAGTTTGTAAAATTGTACGTGCTTAAATATAAATTTAATTAAATTAATTTGAGATGGCTGATGACTTTATAAAATTTTTTTAAAATCTGATTTGAGCAAATTATTTTTTTACAAATGTTAAAATGAGAAATAATTTCAACAACTATAATTTACAGGTTTTAGTTTTAAAAATTATTTTAAGAAAATAAGTTAACTAATTAATATTTCAGGATTTTGAACAATTAAATTTAGACATTATATCAGTATTTTTTGCCTAAATTACAATTATATCAAAGTGAACCACCAGAATAATAATTTTTCTTTTATTTAATAAAATCAATCAACAATTTATGTACTTACCAGATAGAACATATTATATGTTTTATATAAATATATTCTACCAAACATCCGGTTTGCTCGGACAAAAAACCGCAAATTATAGAATACACTTCCCACAATTATTGTTAACCACATATATTAGATTAAAATTTTTTCACATGTCATATAATTCTCGGAAACCCATAATTAACCATCCAATATTAACGATTTTTCACATATATACAGTTATAGACTAAATACTATCAATAACATAAATAAACATACTTCTCCAAAATATAAGTATACAATTGCACGATTCATTAGGGCTTCGATTCAAATGTACATTTTTTTTCAACAATTAGTACTTGTTTTCATCTGTGTTATAACAATTAAGTTCAAAATTGTAAATTTATTGTATCAAATAATAAAAAATATAAAATTGAACTGTAAAATTGAAACTATAAATTCCTATTTCAATTAAATTAAAAAATTATGTAACTAAATCCAAGAAATTCATAAGCTAACATTAATAAACATTGTAAGGATACTCAATTGTAAAAACTAGTTGATTTTATTTCTTAGGATAAAACGAAATCTGAAACTGAACAAATAAATAGATTAAATCGATTTCGACGGGGGTACTTAAATTGAATATAACACCAGAGAACATTTCTTTAAATTTGAAAGCAATACCATTATGTAAAAATAAGATTTTTAATGAATATCTGTTAATTCTTAGTGACGATTTGTTATTACAATGTCTAGAATATATTAAGTAATCAGTTATACATATTTATTGAATATATATGGACGTAAGTCCTTAAACATAATATGAATATTTCGTGTGCAAAAATAACTAACATAATACAACAAATTAATCATTATAACTTAGTAATGTATTATATATAATGAGAATTACTTAAAAATAAATATATAATATAAATTAAACAAAATAAGAAATTGTTAAATACAATAAAAGATATATGTATTACCTCCAACCATTAGGTTAGCAGAAGAGTTAAAAATATAACTTTAATTAAAAATAATAGATAAAATAGATAAAATGTTTAGTATTATAGCAATTAATTTTCAAACGATTTATAAAGAAAGTATTTTAAAACAATTAATTGAACATAAAAATAATTTATGGAAGAATTTAAAGAGTAAAAATATACGACAGTCAAAGAATGGAAAAATAATAAGAAAATATAAAACATTATTATATGATCCATAGAGGGTTTGTCGATATTGAACTTAAAAGATGAAACGTAAAATACTATTTCGAACAGATTCTAGCATAAGATTTTATTTTGACGTATTATTTATTCAAATGAAGGAACAGTAGTCTAAATTGAATCGAACAAGAGTAAACTAGAGGATTTTTTAAAGATAAAAATCTAAGAATAAACATCAAGAGTATTAAATAAATCCTAAGATACTAAAAGTTTTATTCTTGATTGTTTCAGCGTGGAAAAAATATATAAATTAAAATCAACAATTATAGTTAAATCTTTATATTAGAAATCAAATTATATAAATATTAGTCAGAAACAGAATATTGAAAATTAATAAGATTTAAAATAAATTTTTTATTTATCAAATTTCATAAATTTGCATTTATTAATATTTAAAATAAATAATTCATGACTCAATAAGTAGGTTATTAATATCTAATTATAAATTAATAAGATCTTGTTCAGATTCTATAAATAAGTGCTCGTGAATAAATGTAATTTCAAAATATATGAAATATAATTTGGAAAAAAATAGAAATGATTTTATATTTTAAAAATCTAACAACTGAAGACTACACTAATATAAATATAGTTAAACTATAAAATTATTACACGACACACGACCATAAAAAATAAAATGCATTTTATAAAACAAGGTCAATATGAACCGTACTGTACTGTAGTATTATGTACACATTGATAATATAAGTCTTAAAAAATATTTTATTAATCAAATTTATCAACAGTAGTGACTCAGAAGCGTTCTAATACAAGAACAATTATGTCAAACATGTATTAGCTGTTAAACACAATACATTTAAAAATGAATACATTAATGAGTCATTTGATCTCAAAACCTTATATTTGTTTATAAAAAATCAAATTTTTAACAAACAAAAATTATTTGAAATTATTATTATTAATAGTTAAAACTATACTATAAATTAAAACAATAAATTATGAAGAAGGTATTCGATATGGATACAATAATTGTTATTAATTGCTAATTATTAGCATTACCTAATTTATAATATATTTATTGAATTAATACTTATTCGATGTTAAATAGTACAACGATGGATAATCAGTAAGCTACAGTGGAAAAGTCAAGAGAAAGAAACCAAAATATGTATATTATATAAATTAATTAAAAAAAATAAAGTGAAAAATTCCAATTGGGAGTTACTGTAACATAAACACTTGAATCGCGAAAAGCAAATTTCCAAGTTTTTCTATTTCAAGATAAATTATTAAAAAAATAACGATAAAAAAAACAAATACAATTTATTTAAATTGCCTATCAGTACCCAATTTTCAATTTTGTGATTTGATTTGGATTTAGTAAAAAAAATACATGTAATTTATATTATTTTTTTCCAACACAATTTTCTATTGAACATTACTGATTATTCATGCGTAATACCACTTAATGTCAAATAGTTATTAATTTAGTACCTAAGTATATTACAGAATATTATAAGATAGGTAATGGTGACGTGTTATCATATCAGATACTTTGGGTCCACTAACAAACTAAACACAACATTAACAATTCAAATAACCAAACAAAGAATGTAGTTGTTTAAAAGTAAAAAATATAAGTTAAAAAATAAGATGATTTATGCATTAACCTTGCAAGCATTAAAATAAATTATTGCGAATTTAATAATAAATATATACTACACAGAACATTAAAATATTTATTTTTTAATAAGTACCTATCGTCAAAAACGATTTTACCGAATCAACATAAAAATATAGATTTGTATGTTTTAACGTATTTATTACAACAAACATATAATATTACAGCACGTTGTTTTTAACAAAAAAACTTTAATAATCCCCAAAGAATTTTAAATGAGTCAAAAGTAATTAGTAATATAATATATTGCGGTAAAATTCTAATTAATATACAAAGGAAGTTTTCACCAAATTAACAATTATAAGGGTAAACTAATGCAATAATGTTGTACGTAAAAATATATAAACATTTTAAGGATGATTGTATTTGACAAGAGAGTAACTACTTCATGAACATTAAAAATAACCTGTTTCAAATATCAATGATTTAACTCATAGGTAATTGCTCCCTCACAGGAATTTATTTCCACTTAGCGTTAAAAAGACAATAATTAAACATTACTTTAAATTTAATATAAATTAATAATTTTAAAAGTTACATCCAGAATTAAATTAAAGTTACTTCAAATCGATGATTTTAATTTATATATATGATAAAAATACTATAAAAAAATAATCCCAAATAAAGCATTCAAATATTACAGTATAATAAATTAAAAAAATTAATAATAATTAAATCCAAAAACAGTTAGTATTTAGAATTATAGTCTTTTTTATTTTATTAAAAAAAATAAATTTTTATAGATATTATGTTTAAAATATATTAAAATTGCATCCACAATAGTTGATCTAGTCTTTAATCGTTATGGCATAATTTTAATCTATATTATAACCAATGAAGATATGATAATAAAAAATAATTAAGTAAATCAGATAAATTATATAATTAATTAATTTTTATTTTAATAAAAAAAAATTATTTTTATCAAATTCAAAATAAACTAAATAATAATTAACATGAAAAAATTAATAAGTGATAAGTTTCTGAATAATACACCTCTTGTACTATAACAAATACTATAATAAATCCAAGATTAAAAAACAAAAAATAATTAAACAATATTTTGAAAGAATCATTAAAGCGTAATATACAAATTATCATGTCTTCAATTTTCAAGAATGTAATTGGTAGTTTTTCAAATAAAACAGTGAAAAGAAGTAGAATTAATATCGATTATTAATTTTACTTTATTTTAAGATTTCCATTAATGATAGAAAAACTAAAAGAAAATCGAAAAACATCTATGGAAAAACTACCCGTAATCAATTTTTGACCTAAAGGCATACTAAATTATATTTTTGATACAAATAAACTATTAACACTCGATATTTTAACCATAAAATAAACTTTAAATAATTAATATATAGAAACATAATAAAGATACTACATGTACATTCCAACTTATCATAAATTAAGCTTTTATTTCATGATTTATTTTTTTTATAAAATTACTTTACTGAGTATTTCCATTTTTTTATTTCTAAACTATGTATACAATAATTACATTTGTGAAAGAGTTGACAGTGAGTTGGCAGTGAAAAGGAAGCTCACATTATAAATATATTTATAGCCATCTATCTATATTATATAGGTATCTATTGCCACCTGATATAATACAAAATGTTCATGTAGAGTAGATGAATATAAAACCAGAACAAAAAACACTTGACGCATATTTTGATTATGCACTTGAAAACTATATTAAAAATAACAATACATTTTTATCAAAAATATGGGCACATGTGTAGTGTTTGAAATTTTGAAGTATAAAATATGTTATAAATCTATAATTTTAAATAGTCCTTACTCTACATAAAATAGAAAGAACATTTTTTCTGATTAAATATATCATAATAATTTATAAACTTTATTTAACAAGGTTGTATTATCATGAAATCTTGCAGGAAAACTGTAGATAACCCGAAAATCAATTCAACAATTCGAAATCAACTAGTAATTGTCTGCATTTATCATCATTATCATATACAGCTTAAGGGGCAATTGAGATCCAATGCTGCCATCACAAACTTATTCCACTCTTCTCTATTGTACGCCATGTCTAACTGAGCCCTCTCTTGAAGTAATTTTGAATTCTTCATAACTGAGTCCCTCCATCTAGTTCTGCGCTTGCCTTGGGGTTTTTTTCCTTTCGTTTCTACTACTATTGTTTGTTTAATAATTTAGCCATCTGCTCACCATACATGTCCTAACCATTCAAATCTTTTGCTTCTCGTATATGAAAGAATATTTGGTCTTCCTTATAGTGGTAATTCATATGTAATTCGTTATTGTGTCTTATTTCAAGTTGTCCCATTTTTCTGTTATATAGAAGGCCATATCATTTCTTAATATTTTTCTCTCAGAGATAATTAGGCTTTGGTGATTTCCCTTGGTGATTGACCAGGTCTTACATCCATATATCAGGATCGGTCTATAAGGTAACTGGTGTATAGGATTTTCTTTAATTTGTAAGATAGATTCTTTGATTTAAGTAAGTTAAATTAACTAAAATAGCACTTATTAGCAATGCTTAATCTATTTTTTATTTCATCATGCATAATATTTGTATTATTTATGTTTACTTCGATATACTTGAATTGATTAACTTTCTTGAAAGTAAGGTTATTTACCTTAAGATCTGAGTTATCTGTTACTGTACGCAATAAACACATATATTTGATTTTTTGTTGATTCACCTCTAGTCTCATCCTCTCGATCGACTTCAGCAGTTTCCGAGTGGTTTGTATAACATCATCTCTGAATTTCCCATAGTAACTATGTCATCAGCATATACCAGTAGTACATTCAGTTCACCGAGGTTCAATTTCCAATTTTTTCTCATATCTCTTACCACTTTCTCCAGGGCTATGTTAAATAGCATTGGTGATAATGCATGGTCCTGGCGAAGAACAGTCTGTACTTTAAATTTTGTTGACATTTCTTGCCAGAATGTACCTTAAGATTAGTATTACTGTTGCATATTTTGACTAGTGTTAAGTATTTTTGCGGTATTCCGAAGATTTTCATTGTTTTCCATAGTTCTTTCCTGCTTATTAAATTATATGTTTGTTTAAAATCCACAAATACTAAGTGCAGATCTTTATTATATTCATGTTTTTCTGCTACTTGCCGAATTGTGTGTATATACATGGTCTATGATCGATTTACCCTTTCTGAATCCGCATTGATATTGCCTCTTATGTCTGTTAAGGGTTTAGTCGATAACATTGAACCTTATATTTTGTAAATTGGGCAAAGGATTACCGTGTTCCATTCCTCTAGAATGGTTTCTGTTTTCCAAATTTCTACGATTACTCTATGTATATCATGCACTATTTGTTTTCCTCCATATTTCAATAGCTCTACTATAATCTGGTCTTTTCCCGGTGATTTATTATTTTTAAGTGAATTGATTATTTTTGCTATTTCTCCTCGAGTGGGTTCTACTATTTAAGGTTCTACAGTAGTCGTAATCTTTTCTCTTTCATCTGATATACTTTCGGGTCTATTCAGAAGATTTTCAAAAGGGGTTTTAAATATCTCTGCTATTTATTTTTTGTTTGTTATCGTCTCCATTAGACATCGCTATAACCATTAGCATTTAACTTAATGAAATTATTTATAATATAAGTTCAAAAATAGAATAGAAAGTTATTTTTTTTATTGTTTAAACCATTTTTTTTTATAAAATTCAATTAATTACAGCTGCATCCACGTAAGCGCTACTAATGTGAACAATAATATGACGTATATAGGTATGTATTTTAAAAAAACGGTTCTATAATATTAAACGATAAAATAATACAATTATATCCATATGACAATTTTCCGAACGAAATGAGCTATACAAACTATGACATAATTAAAAATAATAAAATAATATTGAATTAATTCTTATATTAATTGTACATCAATTATGTTCCTATATTTAAAAATTGTTCTTTATACTTCTAAGTTTAATTTTCAGTGAAAAAATATATTTTTAATTAATTTTTGAATCATCTGTATTCTTGTTTACTGCCAAATCATGAAGCTGTAGATTTTCTAAATTTTAGTGGTTTATTTTAGATCATATGTTGTGAACTTCTAGAGGATGCTTATTAATCATTGCGTTAATTATCTCACACTTAAGACCAATTAATTCATCCGATAAATACCAAAAATTCTTCATTATTTTTTTTTTTACTAGCCTTTGAAATATCATCGTATTTATTAAGGGATTTATTAGCTGCAAGTCAATGTTCGGAGCACATGTCGCATATGTCCTTTGAACTATTTTTTTATATAGATAAGTAAAATTAAAACGCATATTTTTTATATGTCTTTATTTCTTTTATATTCAAATGAAATTGTTCGCTAAACAATTATAACTTTAAACATTAAATTACCTTTGACATCCAACGAACATGACTAGTAGCACCTGGAGCCATAAATCTAATTCCTCTGATGGTTTCTTACCAAGAAGTATGACAATATAATAATTCCAACAACTCACGATAAACATCTCTTCCTTGTTTAATTTTAAGCATTTATTAACAACAACAAAAATAGGCTAAACCGTTTTTTGTCTGAAATCCGGAAAATAATTGCTTAGCTATGATATATTTTGATTGATACATTTTCAACAAGATCAAAAGTGTATAAAAAGTCAATTATCAAGACCAGATGTAGCTAAAAGTAACTCTGCTTGAAATGCTGATACAATAACTAACTCAAATATGTGATGTCTGCATGCAAGCCAAAATATCTTCCAAGTTTACGTATCAGTAAAACCCTTGACCCATTGTTTTTATCGGTATTTGAATAGATTAAAACACATTACAACAATGTTTTTGTGTATATTCCATTCTTGATCGCTCAAACGAACAAAAACAGTTTGAGCCTACATCTCTCCTGTCTATGAGCATATTTTTTTTATACTTAGTATTTTATAGTAATGACAACAATAAGTGTATTAATTGTAACACTATTACACTAGTACCATATATACGAGTACTATCAAAAGAACAAAGGTTTAATTATTAAGGGTGACTAAATAATTATTTTATTTTATAAATATTTATTAATAAATTATTTTTACTACTGTGGTCCGGGGCGGATTTAAGGCACTGCGAGCTATGCGGCCGCATAGGGCGGCAAATTTTAGAGGGTGGCAAAATTATGTTGAAAATTTATTTTGATTTTGTAAAATTAGGTACATAATTTTTAAAATTGTATTTATCACTTCAAAATCTTGAAATTGTGGATTTTGTATTTGTTTATTTTTAGCAAAATAATATTTATATTTTCCCAGGAACTCGTCTACGACAACAGCGATAGTATTGTATTATAGCTTATCTTATTGTTTAAGAAATGTCTCGTAATACTATAATAAGCAAAAATTGCATATTAGGTAGGTATTGAAAAAATTTATTTATTTGAGGATATTTTATTAAAGAGGTAGTAAGTTTTTTTTTAGATAGAGGCGGCAAATTTAATTTGGCATAGGGGCGGAAAATTGTTAAATCCGCCCCTGACTGTGGTTAGAGAATACACTTTAGTTGGTAGGAGGTCAACAGGATTTTTTATACCAAACTAATATATATATATATATATATATATATATATATATATATATATCGTATACCTATATTAAAATCAGGCATTTACCTAAATACCTAGTTAAGTCGTCAAAGAATTAAATATACACTATGTCAAAATAAGTTAATTTTTGTAATTAACCTAATTATAACCAATGATCAAAGTTGCTAAGTTCTTTTTTTTAGAGATCAAAATAAATCACCAGTGAGATTTTTCCTTTGAAAAGTTATAATACACTTTTTATTATACGTGAATTTTATCTTCGTTGAACACCAGACAAGTGATGTAATGATGAATTATTCATTTACATAAGCATTTAGTAAATTGCCCACTTTGATTATATATATATATATATATATATGCACACTAGGGTGTGTGTGTATGTGTGTATGTTTAGGTATGTATACAGGCACGTACACAAAAAATATGTTTATGGGGTTTTAGATTATTTATTTTTATCTCTTCATTAGTTTAACGGTCCATTCAAGACCAGCGCTGCCATTAAAATATCTCTATAATAAATCTATAACAAATATCTATTTGTAATACGTTGTCTGTAAAGTTGCGTTCTAGTCTAATATTAATAAATATTTGGTCACTACGTCAATCCAACGGATTTTAAGTCGTCCTAGGGATGTCGTTTTATTTATTTAGTTGACCATAACATTTTTAATTAACTTTCTGTCCTCCATCTATGCCCGAATCATTCTAGTTGTTTTTTACTAATAAAACAGAGTATTTCTGGCTTTTTATAATTTCTTTGTTTCTCCCTTTATAGGCCTGTATTTCCTAGTCAAATATTGGTCCGTATATGATTGATAACATTTTCCTTTTGAACATGATAAGACTACTAATATTGCCTTCGGTCAAAAACCAGGTTTCAAAAGCATATGTTATATATGTTACCACAAATAGAAAGTAATTCATAATTAATTTCTAAAATATATTTTTCAGTTATTTATATGATTTGAAACCTATTTGTTGATTGATGTAATTGAAGTACAATTGTCTGGATCTTCATCATAGTCTTCTACCCATAATTTTCCCTTCCAAGATGTTTGTGACAAAATCGTTGTGTCTTAACTTGTATCCGATAAACTTAATTTTTCTTTTCATAATCTTTGTAATTATGTTTCTTTTTCATCTATTTATTATAAAATGGCATCGTTCCTTTTTTTCTCTATCCAGCTCGTCCCTATTGTTCTTCTCCAAATCCACATTTCCATCATTCCAACCTTTCCGTTTCATACTTCATTAGAATCTACGTCTCATAGCTATATAACAAAACATTCCAGATATATAATTATATAAAGCTCTTCCTTAATTGGATGCTCAAGTCTTGTTAGTCAATAGTGGTCATTTTTTTTTTAATGGTTGTTTTTCTAAAGCTATTATTTTCTTAACTTATTTTGTAAATCTGTTATCTTCCGTAATTAGGCTTCTAAGATAGCGAGATTCCACCACTTATTCAACTTATTCATCCATAATTTTGATGTAATTTAAAATAATTAATATTAATAAAATAATTACTGTATTTTATTAGTTTAATTTACTTACGAAAGTAACTATGGTATATCTTTGATTCTCTAAATCAATGCTTCTCAAACTAAGAGCCGCGACTCCCTAGGAGACTGTGGCTATATTACTGGAGGACAGTGAAATATTTATTTTATCCAAATTACTTTTTAGACCCTAATTTATTTGTATTTATAAATATATAAATTTTAATACTATAAAAAAGTTTTCTTAAAAGTATATTAAAAAACATTAAATTACTAAACATATTAATATTAATCTGCGTATATAATAAGTACATATAATTTTCATATAAAATTTATTATTTTGATTAAGGGGGCCTGGGCAGTTTTACATTTAATTTAAGAGGCCCTTATCCCTTAATGTCTTAAATCCTTTATACACAATTGTACATATGTATAAATAATTTTTATGACAAACGTGGAATTGGTTCCCGGGTCAATTAATTGTGTATGAATTGGTTCCCGAAAATAAAACTTTGCAGTATACAACTGTTCGAATTGGTTCCCGAATAAAATAACTTATCGACTTATCAGTCTACAACTCACTGTTACAAGATACGTATATGTACAATCGATAATCTGATAATATTTTATTAGATTTTACGATGTCTGAGAAAGTTTATAAATATAATTTTATATCTAATAGAACGATTATATTTCGTCAGTCTTGTGACAACTAACCTAGCGTGTGCGTTAAAATGGAAGTGATGTTCAATGAAAAAAATAAAAAAACTCTTCGTTATTAACGGTTTCAAATACGGATTCCAAAAACAACTATCGGGAAGTATAGAACGTTGGACTTGTACAAATATAAAATGCAAATCGTTTTTAAAAATAAATAATTAAAATAATATTGAAGAATGTAACCTCGAACACAATCATGAGAAAAATAGTGAAAACATTGGACAGGCAAGCATTAAGCAATAACTTAAAAAGAAAAGCTCAGGAAAATCTTGAACATCCAACAAAATTAATTTGTCAAGAGTTACTAGTCAATGTTGATATTGAACAGCTTACAGCGCATGACGTTTTTAGAGTAAGACAAAATATTCACGCTAGTCGATCAAGTAAGTTACCTAAGACTTTAACAGAACTTCATGAAGAATTAGATAATTATGATGTAATAACAAATCGTGGTGAAAATTTTAAATATATAAATAATTGTGAAACAAATATTGTAATTTTTACTTGTTCATATAATTTAGAGATACTCCGTAAAATGAAAACAGTGTTTGTTGGAACTTTTAAAAGTTGCCCAAAATTGATTTACCAGCTTTTTACCATTCATGGTATAAAAGATAACAATTATTTTCCATTAGTTTTTTTCCTGCCCAACAAGAACAGTACTACTTATATACAAGTATTTCGATTTGTAGAACATCACATGAGGCCTGAAATTATTTTTGCTAATTTTGAAAAGGCTATTCCTCTGGCAGTCAGTCACAGGCCACAGTCTAAATTAAGAGGATGTAGATTCCACTTAGGATAGGCGTTGTGGAGAAAAATTCAATCTTTAGGACTCTCAGATGAATTTAAAAATAAAGATTCAGAGATTGGGCAAATATTGAAATACTTTTTCGGATTACCTTTATTGCCACCTAATATAGTACAAAACGTTTATGTTGAGTTGATGGCAATAAAACCAGTACATGAAAAACTTGATACATTTTTTGATTCTGTACTTGAAAATTATATTGAAAATGATAGTGATTTTTTACCAAAAATTTGGGCAGATTTTTTAGCCACTTCAGAACGAACAACAAACTGTTGCGAATCATTTCATGAAAAACTGAATTTTAGATTTTATTCCGCCCACCCAAATATTTTTTTATTGATTGAACAATTAAAAATATTGCAGTGCAAAATATACATAAAGCAAAGAAGCTCACTTAAATTAAAGTCGATTAAAATTGCAGAAAAAGAAAAGTTTGTTGATGAAAATATTAAAAAATTGAGAGAGGGCCAAATTTCGAACCTACAGTTCGTTAAAAATGTGTGATGTAAATTCATACCACACTAATTTTTTTCTAATACTATTTACCTATTTTGACTTATTATTACATATTTATTACAACCACAATTATTATTATTGACAAATACGTATGTAGTGTATATTTTGTATTTATTAATATATTATACTGAGTAACATTTTTAACCATACCTAGTATTCTATATAGTGTTTGAACTATTCGAACTTATTTTAATTCTAGACGGTCCTAAGTCTGAATAAATGAAAAGGAAATTTTTGTGAAAGTTTGCGGGAACCAATTCGTATGTTACCTATAGACAACCCGGGAACCAATTCGTAGTCGTCCATTTTTATGTTTAAAAAACGAAAGGTAAATTTAAAATATAACAGTTTTCATGATTTGTTATTTAACCAAAGAAATATTTGAATCATATTATGCAAGTAATTATAATTGAAATTTAATGAGAAAAAAAATTCTTTTAATTTGTAATTAAATCAATTATCTATAAATAATAAGTAAAATTACGTAATCATGATTTCTTTAAAAATACAGCTTAATAGTTTTTAAGTTTTTAATTTAATTTTTCTCTTCCAATCTGTATCCTATCATATTTATGGTATAATATATCTGTATTAGGTACATTTATAATTTTATATAAAGTTATATTTCATAAATAAATGAAAATATTTCTTTATACTTACATAGGTATACCTGGGTGATGTTGAATATAACAACTAATTTATTAATTAAAGGCATATTATAACAATATACTATATAGTTTAAATAAATAAGTATAAGACCAAATTTTTTTTTTTTTATTAGTATATAAATAAGAAAATTAATAATTTATTCAGATACCTTTAAATGTTAAATTACGATTTAAATTAATTCAGAAAGAATAGAAAATCAATAACATAATTTGTCTTAAAACACAAGAATCATAATAAAACAGGTGATTCTTAGGACAATGATTAAATTACTACTATACATAATATTTTAATAAGTAATAGTTAATTTTAAAATTAAAAGTATAATTTTTAAAGTCTAAAAAAAATGTATATTAATTAAAACATTTTAAATGACTAAAAATATGAACAATTTAATTTAATAATTAATTTTTTTATAACTCCCTTATTTACTATTAATTTTATTTTCGTCAGACTTTCCAACAGTAAAATAAATATAACTTTCCATGTTTTATTCGTATTATAATATAATTAAAAACAGTAAACCTATAATGTTACATTTAATATAGGGCGCCGCGAACTTAAATTGAGAATGCCCTGAAATTATTTGAAATTTTTTAACTTTTTTTTAAGAAAAAATTTATTCATGAAAAATAAACGTTTTGAATAATTACACAATCTATAATATAATACCTATTTTATTCCATATAATTTGTAGTAATACTGCAATCAGTCTATTTTAATTTTCGTACAAGTTTGATTGCTATCGCTTCGATGTGGATAGTTATAAAATTATGTAATAAACTTTTTCATGATGAACATCTTAGGACTTTATCTTATCTATATTTATATAAGACATATAATCATAAAATAGTAAATAATCATTTAATAACATCCCAACTATTTAATAACATTTCACTAGACTCAGTCTGGTATTAATTATCACTACGATAGATACTCTATATTTATATTCTATACTATAGAACATAGATATAGGGTGCCTCCAGGTTTTTATAAAATAACCAAGGGTGCTGTAAGTCAAAAATGGTTGGGAACCTCTGTAATATAGGATCGTTTTTCTAAATAGTGGGAGATTAACAATAAATAGAAGATACCAGTTACGGATTAATGTATTTAAATAATATTTAATACAGATTCCTAAGTATGTGACACATATACGCGATATACTCAGTTGCTACAAGGTCGCGTATTTATATTATACATGTGTTCCACAAAACAATGCATTTTATACTGACCCAGCGAACAGCTAAGAAAAGCCTGTTGGGATTTTAAGTACTAAAAATACATAGTATTGTTAAATAGATACGTTAAAATACTAAAAACTAGTAAGTAATTACGATAAACAATAAGTACATACTTTTAAAAATATTCTACATTACATTAATGTTTTCTGTCTCGATTACAATTCAGGAATTTGAATATAAACACAAGCTAGTGACTAATATCTACTCTTATCAAAAACATATAAAAACAAATGTTCAATAAAAATTCATTGAAAGTCACAATAAATAATTTAACGTAGACTTAGTAATATCTCAGCAATTGCACAAAAACTTACAATTTCGGTATTTCCTTTTAATTTAAAAATCACATAAAGTACAAATTATTCAAAACCGAAAAATATTAATGTATACTAAGACTTTTATTATTAAAAATCATAAACATTTCTATTTTAGATTTAATATCTAATATTTAATGAAGCTGTAATTAAAAATTTAAATAGTTAAATTACAAATATTTTAAAGTTCAAAATAGTAATTATCTGAACGATTTAATTAACAATTATTTATAAACCAATATTTAATTTTCGTCGTATATTTATCATAATGACACAATAAAATGAAATAATACGAGCACGATAAAATATGTCAACATCATAAATTTAAATTATGTATGTTATGATTAATATGTATTAAATGTAAAAGTACCTTATTTAGAATAAAAAATATTTTAACTTGTCTACATTTAATACCAGACAACGTAAAATGTTTTATTGAAATTATATCATATATTCACTATTCATGCAATACATTTAAAATTATCATTAAAATAGTCACAATAGTTAATTTTCGTTAAATAAAAATGTTTTTAATCTGTAATAATAAAAATTGCAGAAATACTTAGTTTCAAACTCATTACGAAATTGTTTCACTATTTTAAGTATTACTCAAGACATTTATTTAATAAGTATTATTGGTTTCACTAAAAATGTATGTTATTTTCCATCAAAATATATTCTTTCAAGAAAAACCTAAAGCAAATAACTACAGTTACATTTTTAATCATTCACAGTACTTAAAACTTGATTTACTGTTTTAAAATAAATAAAAACATTTAAATAATCTAAACTTTTATCTATCCATGTATTATTTATATTCATGTATTATAATTTCATTAATATCAATTAGTCAATAAGACCTTCCTGTATACTTGGACCAACAATGTTTTGAATAGTCAATGAATGAGGGTTTTGGTGTGGACAAGACGAACGTCGCCGGCGACGATCGTTATGTACGATAAACTTGCCAGGCGTGTCCGACCACGCCTAAAATACCCGTTTACAACATATGTTCCGATTGACCACAGAAAATACTAATTACAAGCTTTCAAATAAAATCTTATAGTGGTTTATTATCAACATACATAGTTTTATCATATTACAACATATATTTTATCAATTTGGTAAAATAGACCACAATCAATAAATAACATATTGTATTGGTAGTACTCTCACATTCATTAATTCATAACTTTTTAAAATGGTATCTAAAAATATATTTCCAACAACAAACTAATCAAATAACTTAAATTATAAAATAATTATGTAGTTAATTTCCATATAATATTATATTAAATTTATATTATAAAAAATTATAATATTATTAATTATTATATAATAATTAATATAATAATAAATTCGTAAACTTAATTTGCTAAATTGTGAACTTCCTGACTATATCTTGCAGAACTACAACAAGAAGTTTAATTTTAATTTCAAACTTATCAATTTTTAAAAAAAGACCAAAACTTGTAATAAGTCTAGTAATAAGATCATATGATTGATCAGTTTCCAATTCTTAAAAAATATCAAAATAATTTAAATATTTTGAATAATAATATAAATTAAAATTATTATTTTATTATTGCCTATAAGTTCGATGATTGGAAATTCAATTTAAATTACTGAAATGTAAAAAAGTTAGTTAATTATTAACCAATTCCATCAAACAAACTAATTACAAGTTAAAAATTAAAATTTTTTAATTATTGTTTTTCAAAATAATACTGATTTATTTATTAAAGCTATTTCATGAATATGTACTGGTAAAGACACTAAAGCTACTGAATAAATGTTTTCTAGTCCATAGAAAACAGAGGTGCAAAATTAAATTATCCCAAAGCTATATTCACCACCATTCTAAAGTTCTAATAATTTAGTGAAAACATGAAACAATTTTAAAATGGTTTATTAATGTAATAGAATAGATAAATATAAGCCTATACTCATATACCAGCACATCACCTAACTCAAAAAAACAAAGAAAAAATAATTAAAAAAAAAAAAACACCAAAAGTGCACATTTGGCTGACAAAAATAAAATATAATTATATAAGATATACTAACATTTTATATATTAGTTACAATAAAAATACAATTTTACTTACATAATTTATATTTTAGTCAAAAGTAAAAGAAATATAACCATTAGAGCAATTATCATTACCCTTTAAGTAAATACATAATTATTATTAAATGTTGTGTTATAAGTTAAGGTAAAATTGTATTATGTATATATATTTAATACAATACAATTTATATTTCTGAATAATAATTGGACATAATCACCGTATAAATTTAAAAAAAACTAATAATAAATCAATACAAATATTAAATAATAACATTGTAAGAAATTAATCATTTTAAAACTCTACGGATATTGAGAACATTCATATACCATACGAATCATAAAAATAATATTTTATATAGGTATAACGTAAAAATGTTTTAAATTCTTAATTTGTTGTCATATATTATTGAAATTGCTTAAATAATAGATACTTACACTTGAATAATGTGGATGAGTTGGCCTAGGAGTAGCATAATAAGTTGCAACTCCTCCAGCATGTTGCATGGGATGCATTACTGTTGCGACTTGCATTCAAACAGCTTTTAGAAAACTTTTATACAGCTAGAAAATAAAACAAATATTTTTTAATAACAATTTTTAGAAAGTATTATAAAATACACCTAGGGTAATTTGATATATTCATTTTTATTGAATTAATTAAAGATTTTCTCTCTCTATATATATATATATATATATATATATATATATAGAGAGAGAAAATCTTTAATTTTATCTTTTTTCTTTAAAAACATAAAAGTTACAATACATTTATATTTTATGTATTATAATAACAGTATCAAAATAGTCAGAGTATAGTATGCTTTATTATAAATAATGAATTATCAATAAATAAATATATTTTACGAATTAAAAAATTAAAAACACCCTAAATGAACTATATTTTAAATTAATAAAGTATAAAGAAATAGTATATTAATTTAGATTAAACTAGATATGGTCTAGTAACGATCAACGACTCTATTAAATAATTACATAGCATTTATTTTTAATAATTAACATTGTCAAGTATTTTTATACCTGAAAAACGCTAGTTGAAAACTATAACTATATAATTTTAAAAACTTTTAATTTTAAAAAATAAAACTACAGTGAAACCTCTATATAGTGGACAGCCATGGGGAATTAAAAATTGTCCACTATTGAGAAAACCTATTATGCGCATACATTTTTGCCGGGGAATTTAGAAGTGTCCACTATTGGGAAGGGTCCACTACTGAGAGGTGTCCATTAATAGAGGTTTCACTGTATTTATCATTCATTGTAATTTTTAGAAATTTTTTTATAATCACTAATTAAAAACATTACATATTTAACTTAATTAGACTAATATGTAATAATGCTGTGTAGAAATGATCCAAGACTATAGTACATTTTTGATTTAAACTATTGATTTAAACTATTGGCTATTATTTAAAATATTTGTTTATCAAAATATAATTAAGATACTTTAAAAAATGTACAGGACACCATTTAGAGAGTGTTAATAGATGTCAGTCTAATTAACGCTTAATTGGTTTAAATAATAACTTCAATACAAAAGTTTAATCATAGAAATATTTTATCAAAATAATTAAAAATTATACATATTTTTTTGTTGTTATCTTTATTATTTACTCAACAATGTTTTTTATGTTGAGCTGTACCAAAGAAATGATTGCTAAAAATATTTAAAAAATTATATTGAATATAATATAATAAATTCATAGTTAAAATAATTAAAACCAAAGTATTATATAAAAAAACAATGTATTACAATTGATTAGCATTATCAATTATGATAAACACAATGATACAATATTTCATTTATCAAATATAAAACTCTTATCAAATAAGTTTCTGAATAATGAATAAACATATAAGTAGGTACATTAATTTTACAAATATTTAAACAAAACAGTACATTTTTGTAAGTATTCAAAATATAATTTACATCAACTTGTGGCAATAAAATGTAAATAAGGAGTGTGCACCAGCATAATAAAGAATCATTGGTGGAGCTCCTTAACATGAAACAAATGTATATACTACATCATGTTTTATTTATTATTAACTAAGGCCAACAAACAATATTATAATTATAACTACATACAACATGTGTTGACAAGAAAATTAAATACTCTGGAAACATCATCAGGGTCTGATTGGCAATTACAGTTTGTAAATCACAACAGTTTAAAGCTTTCAAACAGCATTACTTGAATATCATATTTTAATTGAAAGAATATGAACAATTCCAAACAAACAACAGTAATGAGCAGATAAGTACATCTCAACAAGTAAAATCGATCTTAAAGCTTTAATGTCATAACAATGCAGTTTTGGAAAATTAACACAAGGTAAACTTACTAAATAAATATTGATTTGGGCACGTAGCGTTGTGGCTACAGTAAACTGAAAAATTGCGTCGGTGTATTATCTGAACCTATGCAAGTTCACAGCAATTGTATCGTACTCCAGGAAAGTTGATTCCTTCTATAAACCAAAAACAAATTGTTGAACATCACTTCTGGATAATAATAATTGCACTAATTCATTCATAGAACATCTGATGCGCAGACATAATATAAGACCAAATCACTCACCAGTTGGTGTGGACCATTACTACTGAACATAGCAGTGACCGCAAAGGGTAAATGTATACATTAGAGTCGTGAGTGTGTACCGTATGACTGATTCGGCGGTGGGTGAAAGTAGATGACTAAGAAGGGCGACGACGACGGCACGAGGAAAAGGCACTCAGTGGTGTATGACTCGTGGTAGCGAGCATCAGTCTTTTGAGGCGGCCACCGAGCTGCGGTGACGTCGGAGAGATGTGAACCGGAGAAAGCGGAAAGCTGCTTGATGGGATACAACGACTATCGTAGTGAAACAGTTCGGGCGTCGTTAGTGTGTGAGAGAGTTAGAGAAGGGCGAACAAAACGAACGGCAAAAAAATTATTTTAAATACGAGTTCGGAAAAGCGATTCGGTCGACACGGCGGCTACGGCGACCGACGGTGAGATCTACTGTGACCACACGGATTCCGCGGATCTTTATCGCGCTTTTAATTAGTAGAAAAATAAATAAATAAATAATAATAATAATAATAATCGCCGTCTAGTCGTCTACGGTCGTCGTCGTGCTGAGCGGCGGCGGCGGCGGCGGCAGCAGCGGCGGCGGCGTCGTCGTCGTCGTCGTCGGTCCGGTGGATAAGGAAACGCGCACGCACATTCGCAAGCACAGCGGGCTTGATCGCGCGCGCGCAAACGCTCTCACTCGCTCGCGCGCGCACGCACATACGTACACACACTCGCACACACGCACGCGCGTATCCAAGTTCGCTCAATGGCACTCACTCACACGCAGGAACGCGTACGAGCGCCCATACTCACACACGCACACTGCGACGAATCTCACACGCCCAATTGCCGCCGTGGCCTCAGCATGTAGTAGTGTAGTAGTAGCGGATGGTAGTATTACGTGGAGCGTGCGGTGCGCACGGTAGCGGCGATATAGACACACAACCCATCCCTAAAATAATAATAGTTACGTAGGGGGAGGGTGAATGAGAGAGGAAAAATGCTCCCACAATCCTCGCCTGGCACGCGACCAAACGCGAGGCACGCATCGTCGGAACCAATCGATTATTTTCGAGCTCCACTCATGGAACAGAAAAAAGCTCTTCTTCGTGAAGGGATGCCTGCGATGGCGGCCAATACCCCCGGCTCCATTTCCAGTGGTTTTCTTTCATCGCGCTTTGACTTTACTCGGACCATTTTTTACTCCATTTTATCTAATTCTCCATACCTATTATTGTTCACGCAGTTATTAGTTCTGTTCAATACGCCGGGCATGTAATGTACGTTCATGGGTCGGGCACGGGTGTTGTACTACGACAACTTCTCTTACCGTGAACCGTGCATGATGCCCTGTACAATCGGACGTGCGCCATCGCACTCGAGTCTTGATTTTCGCAATTGGTACTGGTCGAGCAACTTTTAGACAATTTTCATATACACAAATTAGTAAAATCGGAACCAGAGTCAGTGACGATGCTGGATGCAATAGGTAGTGTATTTTTTGGGGGTTCCCGGGTCTCAACTTCTCCCAAAAAAAGATTCAATAGTCATCAAAGACTTATTACGAAGGCAAAGAGAAAAAGAAAATGAATTCATATAATCTGATTGTAAATAAGTCTTCATTTGTATTCATAATAATAAAATAATAATTTAATTATTAATCCATACTTTATATGTATTTCTTGACAATGTTATAAAATCACTTATTTTTTAGAAAAATATAAAACCTGTCCCTCAGATAAATTTAAAATACACCACTGGTTGGATTAAATGTAATTGAGTTATCAAGTGCTTTCGCATATAGATCAGACTGGCAAATTTATCATTTTATACAAATTTATTGATTAGCGATGCACAACCTTTATTTGATCCACGTGTCTTTGATAAATGTATTTCGATGGCCCCCTTCTTACCAACATTATAAAAGTGTATAATACATACTTTATTAGTATACTCAAATATGTTATTCATATAAATTAAATCGTTAATTTTAAGCATTTTTAATAATTCTTTAATTATTAATTTAAAACATAAAAAAAGGTACAAAATCAAAATTTTATGAAATCTAAAATATATAAGTATAAAATATTATACATAATTTAAAACTTTTCCACTAGGTACTAAATTATTAGCGACCCCCAGGTTGCGCACATCTACGTTAGACGACTCCGAAATATGTAGTCAGTATTGAATTCAATTGTCGGACCAATATCCTATTTGTCGTTTTCAATTATTTACTTGCATAAACGTGTCCGCACAGATCGGTACCGGGGAAAACATGATAAACTCTGATGTTTACTTTAGTGTTAACATTTCTTTATAGACTACATCTCGTAATGTTTCGTTATATTTTATTGTTTTCATAAATTGTTGTACACCAAAAATAAATAAATTGTTTAAGTACCTACGACGTTGTTCCTAACTTAAAAAATGATTTCATCCAAGTGAGTAAAAAAACTGATTAGCACCAAATGTTGGTCCCGACTACGGTACCGCTTTCTCATAAATATGAAGCTGGCACTGATTTCGATTTTACTGATGTGTTGTAAAAACTACTGAGCCAATGTGGTCCACTACGGACAGATTGCGATTTTACCGATTATTACCCGTAGTACGCACCGCACCGCACTGTCTACCAAACAATTTCGGCTACGTTGGACACTTATCGTCTTTAAGACCTCAAGTACTATCAGATCGTGATTTTTGTTCCTCCACTAGTCCATCGATGATCATTGTTCTAGCTGTACCTATAACATTTAAATACTCGAATTTTACGACATTTTTCACAATCGGCATTTCTCGAGAGTTAAGACAAACCCCGTAAACGCTTATCGATCCGATAAATTTTACACGCATACCCTCTTAAGACCTACCGATCACCTGCATAACTTCATAACTTTTGTAGAAAGAATTATCGATGGCCAATATATTCATGTTGTATTTTTCGAAAAATGCTTTCTTAACCAGAAAATATGCTTCTATAGTTCATGGATTAATATGTATACACATAATGAAAACTCAAGTTTTTTTTTATGTTATTAATTTTAGTTAATAGCCAATAGATCCAGGCATGATTTATATATATATACACACACACATTTCACAAATCCGTAAAATACCTAAATTATTGTTTCCTACATGCATCCATTACATATGAATTCATTGATTTTAATATTATACACATGTTTAAACTGTATCTAACTCGACTAAATATCAATTATAATATGATACATGAAAATAAATCACTACAAATAAAATTGTTTGCCAAGTAATTGAAATATTGTTTAAATGGATCATTGCAGAAAATAATACCTACATTAAGCATATTATTATATTTGTTAAAAGTATAGCCTAAATTATAAATTTAATTAATTAATGAATCATATGAAAGATGTGTATATTTTATCTGATTATAAGTAATAATAATACTCTATTCTATTAACTATTTAATGCTCACACCAATGTAAATAATTTATTACTTAATATTGTATCATTAATTTAACACATATAACACCCTTAAAAGATAGATAATAAAATAATTAACCATGTTTAAATTAATTTATAATTTTTGAATACAAATATTACACTGTTACAATTTTATAAATATTTAAGAATCAATCTTTATTTTACTATTTGTTTATCAGTTTAATATAATTTAAAATAATACAGATAATAATTACTGAAACAAACAAACCAAAAGCCAATATAAATAAAAATAGGATAGTGATCATCAAGATCTAGTATGGTATAATAATAATAATAATAATAAAAATAATAATAATAATAATAATAATAAAAATAATAATAATAATAATAATAATAATATTATTGATAATAATTTACAAAACACAAAAAAAAAAAACAAACCAAAAACCAAGATATATTAAAGTAGGAAAGTGATCATTAAGATCTGGCACAATATAGTTATACTAATAATAATTTAATAATTATAATAAAAAAAGTGATGTAAGAGATAACACATATATGTAGTTTTCAATAATTTTCAAAATATAGTATAATTGATTATATTAATTAATATAATTATTTATTTTAATTTTTAATTTCTTATAATTTCAAGCTGCTTAATACATACTATCATCTTAAATAAAGAATAATAATCTTATATACACATATATTATTTTTTTTTTTTTTTTTGTCCAGAGAGCCATTTATTCATTTTCAATAAAACCTTCTAAATTGCAAATGTTTATAAATTAAAAAATAACTTAATTTGACTCTTAGGAAAACAAAAATACTTCAAAAAATAACTTGAGTACAAGTTATCATATAATAAAATAATTAAATAATATTAGTTCATAAAATGTATTTCATTGCACAAATCTCGTTAACTTTTTGAAATATAACACTATAATATTATGATAACTTTTTAAATATAATAAATTTAAAGTCACGACATTAAAAATGGTTTGGTTTTATTTTAGTTTATTTATTATTAATATAAAAATTAACTTGATCATGTGAATTTAATAAATTCATTATAATATATTGACTAGAGAAATATGTAGATAACTATCTTTAAAGTTAAACTCATTATTACACATGTGCATGATATAATTTAATTTAATTTGAATATTATATCAAAAAATATTTTTATTTATTTTCAAAATGTTCATAACTATACAGAAATGAATGTATTAAAAAGTTCTAGTTTATGTTTTTTTTAAATATTTTAATTCTAATAAATTAAAATGTAATACATCAAATATAATGATAAAATGTATAAAAATTTCAATAAATTTAAAAAATAATAGAATTAATTGTTAGGTCTTAGTAACTAATGAATCACATTATTTATTAATAAAACTGTATAATTATTACACCCACAATAAGAAAGATAAAGCTGGACTATTAAAGCAATTTATATCAACTAATTAAATATTTCTGTTAAATTAGTTTGGAAAATATACTTTTTGACTTTGCTTAAGAGGACGCTACACCCGTATGTGTTGTCTTCGTCTTACAAACGCGTAACATGGCAAATTGTACTTTAAGCAAATCACGTTTATCTCTGTTAGTTTAAGAATTAAAGTGAATTGATCCCTTATAAAATTTAAAGGTAAGATTATTATCTAGGGCTTCTTATTGGCATTTTATTATATTTTATAAATTTATGAGTATTTTAAAATTGTAAATTGTTTGTACAACCTTTAATATTCATAACTAGCTTATAAATTAAAATATAATAAAATGCCAATGAAAAGCCTTAGATAATAATCTTACCTTTAAATTTTATAAGAAATTAATTCAATCTAATTTTTAAATTAACAGAGATAAGTTCTTAAACTAACAGAGATAAACGTGATCTGCTGAGAGTACAATTTGCTATGTTACGCATTTGTAAGATGAAGACAACACATACATGTGTAGTGTCTTCTTAACATGTATAACACCATGAATGCAAATTATTAAAATGGAAATAGTGACTTTATTGAATAGTATTTAATTTCTAACTACCTAATTAATAGATATATGTATATATATAACATGCCTATGATTTTAATATATAAATATATTCATAAACTAGAGATTCATCTTGATGGAAATTTTACAGAAACATCATTGTTTTAATTTTTTTTAAAAAAAATGTTTATGGTATTTAAACTTGTGTAGAACTTAGAAAAGAGTACATCCTCTTAATATTAATACCTATATAATAATCAAATATCAAGGTATATATGTTTTTGTACATATATACATTTTCTATTAATATTCTTATTCTTATAATATCTTCAAAAATTAAAACCCTGGAAAATTAGCATGTACCGGATCTTGAACATCCAACAGAGCATATGTAACACCGGAAATACCTAAAAAAAAAAAATGTTTAAATAAAATAAAATTTTTAATCACTATATTGATTTTACTTAAAAGTACAAATTTAAATAATTGCAACTGTGAATATACCCAATAGAAACATTTTACTAAATTCAGTTTGTCAAGTTTAATAATAATAAACAAGAAAATAAATAAAGTCAAACGAGTTTAAATGTTTAGTATAAAAACAATTTTTAATATTTTTAGTAAAATTAAATTACAGTAAATATGCATAAATAATTGTTAGTTATTACTTTTTCTAAATAAATTTTAAATACCTTCAAACAATGAATATGGCCGATCAGGTATTTTGTTTTGACGGTCACTTGTTAAGCACCAATCAATAAATCTTGCAGCTCGATATAAATATTTACTTTTCTGTAAAAAATAATAATGGAATTTTTGTTATTACGTAAAAATTATTAAACTTCATTAATTGATTTATTATAATTAGTAATCGGACAAATTTTCATTTATTTAGTAAGTGTAATATTATTTTTAATACATTTTATTAATAATAAATATTAATACTATATTTTGGTATAAATATTTCTCAAAGAGTAGTCAGTGTCAAAAAAGAGTATTTTTCTGTTCTCTTTACTTTTAGTATATAATATATAGATAGGTTAACTGCAGACCACTAACATGTTTAAAATGTTTACACTACTAAAACAATTTAAAAAAAGGTAAGTTATTATCAATTGACTGTGGAAAAGTTGGAAATATATGTGAATACAGTAAAATTAATTGTTTGTACTAGAATATAATTAATCATACAGCAAAAATATAGATTCTATAGAACTTTATAAAAATATTTATAAAACAATCAGATCCAAATAATAACAATCAAAAGTTCTAAATTTTAATTTACAAATATTTTAATAATACAAACAAAATTAATTTGTTTAAATAAATATTAAGTATAAAATACATAAAATGATTTAAAATAAATATATAATTTACAGGTGTTTTGTTTTGAATATTTTAATTTGATTACTTATAATTAACTGGCTATTAATAATTTGATAACTTCTGATTAAGCAAATAATTTTTTAGGGTACTCGTGAGATAAATCCTCTAAATTCAGTTAACCTTGCTTTATACTTATTAATAAACAAGATTTATGGGAGACTACATTTGATTTAGTGATATGGTTTAATAATATAATAATATATAAATGATAAAAATAAACTTGTTGAATTTAATTTTTTAGGTAAAATTTTAATTATCTGAATTATATATTTATTTATTCATATTTTGTTTTTAAAATATTTGTAATTTATTGGTACATTTTGATATAGACTGGTTTTAAGATATAATTATTTTATTAAATTTAGTAAAAACACATTAATAATATTTACTTATAATAGGTTGTTGCAATTTACTTTATTATAAATATATTTAACTAGGTAAAATTAATTAAAATATATTTATCTTACTCCAGTTAATTGGTACAGTGATATAAAAGTATAGGTATTTCCACTAACACCATGACATAATCCATATCCTTTTGTTAATAATCCTCGTTTCCATACAACTTCAGTATACTGTTCTGCTGCTTTAAGGTACTTCTCGTCACGAAAAATCTGTTTTTAAACATTATTTATTAGTTCAGTTTAACTATAATAGATAACTGTAATTAATATTTACAAATTGTTTGGTTTCTTAAACTATGAAATAGTATTCATTCATGTAAATTAGAAACTTATGAAATGTTCATGAACTCTATTTTATATACTCAATTAAACTTTAACAAATACAGATTTTATTAATTTTTTTTTCTATGATTTTTATTAACTGTTGGTCAAACAAAAGGCTAGTTTGGTTATAAATTTAACAAAATTTTGAATTATATTTTAAAGATATTAATAAGCTAATAAGAATGCATATTTTTAATTATTCATTCGTTTAAATTATTAACGGATGAAAACCCTTTAACTTAATATAATAACATAATACAAATATAATTTTTTAAATTACACAAATAAATCTAGATAATAATACACTTAATAAAATAATAGAACTAAACAAATTACAAGAATATGAATCTCTAAATAGACTTATATTCAATTTAAAATAGATAGATTTAATATATTTGTAATAGACATTTTTAAATAAATGTATATAAATAGCATGACTAAGGGACCAAATTAAAGAATCAAACTTGATATTTGATTTAACAAAAGATAAATTTAACAATTTTAAATTATTTTTTATAATAAAACTGAAACTCTTGAAAGCATAACTGACTGATAAACTAAAGTGTCTAGATTTGGGAAGATAATCTTCAACAATTATTTCCAAAGCTCTAATGAAATTAACCCTAGTTAAAATGGAATTACCCAATATTTAGTTAAAGTAAATTGATTCTTTTTTTACAGGAAAATAATATAACTTGACACCTACTTATGTCAGAAGTAACTAATTTGTAACACTGCATTTATATAGTTATTCAATGTTAAACTGTATAGACTGTAATATAATACAATCCCACTATGAATTTATAGCCAAAAGTATTTTAGTCTTATCTTTGCAGTATCCCAGAGAGTACTTTAATATCAATTGAAACTACAGAAAGCAATTTTGAGACTTGAGACTGATTTAATAAATACAATTTAATCCATTTTAGAAATGAACCATTTAATCCAAAATATTATATTATCGCTAATAAAGAGTAAATTAATTACTTTATGAAAGTTGGTATATATTGAATCAACTAGGTACCTTTCATTAAAAGCAAGAATAATTTTTGATAGATATAAGACTAGATAAGTAAGTGTTGATATTGTCTAAAACCGTATTGATTAACATAACTCATATTATTAATTTATTTTTAACTTATATTTTTACTTTAATGGATTAATTTAGCAATTTGATATGGTAGAACTAAGTAAATAATTTTGACTTATAGGATCTCTAGATCAATCTAGTACATGAAAATTGATTTAAGAGAAAAAACGTGTCACTGAACAACTGCAACTATTATACACCATGTATTTATAACTATATTAAGAGTAATATAAATATTAGTAATAATAGTATATTTTAAAAGTTGAAAAGGTTCAAATTTTTCCATATTAATTTACTTAATGATAAGCAAAAATATCAGATTATTACTTTGTAAGCTAATGCATAAGTATGTGAAACACCTGGAGCACCATGACACCACTGAACTAAATAATCTGGATCATTGCATAAGGAAGACGGTAAATTTCCAGACTTATACCTTAGTGTTAATAAGTAGTCAAGTGCTGGTTTAATGAGATCATCTAGTTCTTTCTTTGTTACATAGGTTTTTGCCTAAAACAATATCATAATAACTATAAATAATACAATGTTTTAGTATTATATATTACATAAAAATTAATTAGAATAATTTAAATTAAATAAAAAACCACATATTCATAAATATATTATGAAAATCATATGTAGTTATTCAATAAAAAACGTACTAGGAGAAGGCAATGTATAATGCCTGATAGACCTTGTGCTGCTCCCAAGTACTTTTTGTTGTGACATTTATACATGAGAGGTGTTTTTCTTGGTTTATCCTTTACACATGTCCGTATACCATTATTAATAATTGATGTCACCACCTGTTTTATTTATATACTTTATCATAAGTTTAAGTCAATTTTAATATTTTAAATACTTAACATTTCAACTTTATTACCTGACGTATCAATCTATCTCTTTCTGGATCTTCCCAACCAATCTTTTTAAGTAATAGTAAAGAATATAAATAGCCAGCACGTCCATAAAGTAATACATCTGGCATTTTTTCATTTAATGCTAATGGTAATAAACCTACAACTCTATATTTAACAAAAAATACCAACCATTTTTTTTTAAATAAAATAAATATAATATTAATATTATTATATTAATATAAATAATGTAATATACAATTTTTTTCTTACTTTTCAATCATTTTTTTTGCATTTTCAAGATCACCAATGTCTTTATAAATCTCAGTAGCTGTGACATAAATACCAGATATTCCAGTTAAATATGTTACACTGCTGGAGTTTTTATCTAACACTGATACACATTTTTCAATAATTTGTTTAGCTTTCTGTAAAAATGAATAAGCTTTAAGAATATTTCACAATAACTTTTTCAAAATAATATTGAGAGTTTTAATTATTAAACCAACTTACTAACCTCTCTAGTTTTGTTTCTATTATTAGTTTTAGAAGCATAGAAATTATATAGTAAGGCAATTCCTGCCATTCCAGAATAAATGGACTCAACAGTAAGTTCATCTTCTTTAGGTTTAGGCTTTTTTAAAAATCTTTTAACTTCTTGACGTAAGATTTCCATATTAGCTTCTACAAATTCATTCAATTTGTTTTCAAATGTCTGAGTAATTTTGAGTTTATCAATTACATACTGAAAAAAATAAAATAAGTCATTAAAATGTAAAATATGAATTTAATACATTTAATAAAATATAAGCTTTTATTATAATTATAAAAACACTTACTTATTTTTGTAAAATGTTACCATGTATATCAAAGTTTATTATAATTATATGAATAATAAGTTTTTAAAATAATTTAGTAATTAATAATAAATAATAATATAATAAAAAATAAAATAAAAATTAAAAATTATTAAATGGTTAATAGGTACTCGTAAATGTATTAATAAATAAACAGTTTATTATATATAAATAATTTTATTTTTAGAAGAAAAAAAATTAAGCGGACTGCTCACTTTGTGAGTTGCCTTTGGACACAGTTTACTTATCAATACGGAGTACATAATGATTTGGATTGATGATTAATTTGGGTATAATATAAAATTACTGGCTTTTATATTTATGTCGAATAGAATATAATTTCAATATTTATGAATACAGGTAGTAATTTATTATATGTAACATGTCTTGCAATACGGACAAGCATATGTTTGTTAGATCTCTTCATAGTAGGTCATGGTACTTGAAATAAATAGATATAGAAATAAATAAATAAAATAATATGGAGTGCTATTATATTTGTAAAACCAATACCGATTTGTATTGACCGATATTAAATTAAAAATTTATCATAAATTAATAAAATTGACTGAATATGAAAAAAAAAGTTGCAATTTTATTTTTTCATACTTGGTGGCAATTTTTATTAACTCCATATATACATGATGATGAATTTTTAATTTTAAATCGGTCATATTTTACAAATATAATAATACTACAGGCTAAACTTTTAATTTTTATTTATTTATTGATAATATCTATTAAAATATTGTAAATAATAGATTGATCAAAAATGTTTAAAAATAAAAAGTTTAATACTCAACTTACATCAGTCAGTAAACATTCTTGCTAAGTAATATAATGAAAAATCAATTTAATTGGACACTTTTTTGTGCTTGCCATTAATATTTTAAGACAAATTTTACTATAAAATTAATACATTTATATTAAAAACTCTTTTATTGATTTAGTTTAATATCAAGTTTTACATAAATTCAATACAATGCCCGTTAGTTAATTTAATAAAAAAAACAACTCTGTAACATTTTTTCTAAAAACCTAAATGATTTATATATTTATTTTAAAAATTAGTTTATTTTGAAAATATTTTATACCTGAATAAATGTATGCTCTAATGTGATCAAATCTTTACTATTACTAACTTTACTGCATAAAATAATTGAGAAATATCATGACAATTAATTTATCATAGACAAGATATTTATTGAGGTTCAAATTATGAATATTTATCATACCTATATATTTTTTTTAATGTAAAAAAAAATGTTGAATTAATTAACCGAAATTTAATTGCTTAAGCATGCTATTAAAACAAACATACTTAATTATTTAAAATCATAAATTGTTTACTTTTCAATGTACCTAATTAAAATTATTTTAAGACATATGTATTACCTATTGCTACCAGTAACAGCATTAATGGTTGAGTAGTATTCACTTCTACTTACATACAATTTAAGCGATCTTCCTACTACCTCATCTGCTTTTTCAGTGGATAGTGAGCACAGTTCATTAGTGTAGTGTCTGCTAGGCTCAATTTTTGTTTGATCCGGTTTCTTTTTGTCCACCATAACACGTTTTTTAATAACTTGAAGAATAACAATTAATCCATTCAATAAATGCAAATAGAATGCTGAATAATATTTTACTTTAACAGAATACAATACACTGTAAAATTATCAGTATACAAATAAATTGTAAGACTTTATATAAGTAATATCAATATTTTGATTAAGTTACCCAAGCTTTAGCTTTAACCAATCAATTATTGTAATCATATAATTGTATGTCTTAACATAAAGTATTCATTTGTATACAAAAAATTTTGCTAGTATTCAGCAATTTTACCTATTGACTATTGAATTATTTATATTACAGTATAATATGATAAATAGATATAGTGGAATCAAATATTATCGTTAAACAGACAACTCTGTGTTAACCAAAAACACTATGGTTATCATAAACAACTCTCACTACGAGTTGCGACTGCGGTGCTAACGATTTAACATCTAATGTAAATTGAAAATTAAATATTATGATTTTTTAGATCCATTGAATAGGTACGGACGTACGGTAGTCGGTAACTATACTGAATTGCCGACGATTCGTCATAATTGATAACGCTATGGGCCGTATAACTATTTGATAACGATAATGTTATTATAATATTTTGTTGATATATTCATTTTGATTCCGTTCGCGTCCGCTCGGGGAGGGCTGGTCAGTAATCGATGACTCGGTGTGCGGAATCGACACGATAACGAAATCGCATATAATATAGCCAAACCAGCTGCAGCTGTGTTGAAGAGGTCGACCTTCATTTGATAAGCACAAAATAATTGCGTTTCGGACAAAGATAATGGACATACCGTTTCTCATTTCTCCGTGTTACCACCAAGAAGAGCTCTAAGCAACATTAGTAATAATAATAATAATAATAACAATAATAAAAACAGTAAATTGTCTAAATCGTTAAATTTGTTTTTCGTCATCTACTACTACTTTATTCTACCTCAAAACTTGGTAAGTTATGTTATTTATAATATATGACGTATATCGTCATCGTAATTTGTTTAATAATGTAAGAGAATGTTAAGCACACTGTTTTATTTAATGGTCGTCATCTCGTGGTAAGGTTAGGCATGTGCATTTATAATTATTAATCAACACATTATATTTTGATTTTGAAACTCAATTGCATATTAGCATTATAATTTATATTTGAAATAAAGTAGTCCATTTTGTTTCAATACTGAAAATCGCTTGAGTTTTTGACAAGAGAAAATCGTTCATTAACAAAACATTACATAATATGTATATTTATTTTGCCAATTCATCGCACTATTTCAAAATTTTTTATAATTAGCATTTTTAATCTTAAACTTATGACTTACCATCTATTCATGACCAATGAAAGACCATTTCAATGCAATAGTTGAAGTCATAATTTGAATATTGAAATTATACTCTAATTTACTATTTATTAAAATTCTCAATTTTACATTTTCCTTTTATAAGTTTAATTAAAAGTTCCAAAATATATAAAAATTGCACAAAAGTTTTATTTGAGAATTTTTATATTTACAGCTTAAACCTAAGATTATAATTATCAAGAATGTATTGTAGAGTTAAATTAAAATTAAATGTTGGACTCCATTTAACTTATCTTATTGTATTAGATAGAAATATTTATTTATAATAAAAGCAAAACCTAAAATAATTTGCACTAGAATGATGAATTTTCTTTGTAAATTGTATTCAAAAATTGTAAGATACATACATTTAGAAGTATGCTTGAAACTTGTGATTGTTATGTTAAACATATTAAAATTAAATACTTATGCCATTAATGATATAAAATAATTTACTAATATCAAGTACTTACTTATAATATTATGTTTAATTGTTGTTCTAAGTAAAATATTGGATTCATAATTTATTAAAAACCACCATTTAGGTATAGAATGTTAGATATTTTTTTTAATTTCTGTCATTGCTATATAATATAGGTTGTTTATCTAATACTCGTATATATATTTATATTGTTGTGTGTTGTCAGTTTAACGGTTCTTATGTTGAAAAGAGTAGAAGAGTATTATAAATAATAATTCAACTTTAAATTTAATATTATTTATTGTAAAATATTAAAATAATATTTAATAATATGAAGTCCATAAACTTTAATATATTAAGTAAGTATACTGATGTAAAGGTGCTTGCTGTGATTGGACTAAAACATATTTGCATATTGGTCTATTTGAGACTACCTTGTTCTTGAATTTTATGCTTAACTCAGACATAGTTTGAGTTATATTTTAAATATTTTAAATATCATATATTTATGCTTGATTTTAACACCCGAGTTCGTTAAAATACATGTGATTCTATTTTTGGTTATCTATACTTAAATGGTTGGCCTTGCGATTTCTATCTTTCACATGACTACTCTTCACACGTTTTTCATTTAATGTGATATTTTGTTACTTATATTTTTGTGTTATTATTTGGCATGCACATGGCAATCGTAATACTGATGTCTATGTATGATGTTTATAATAAGTTAATCTAACGCTCTTAATACTATTTATGTAGTCTCCCTCGTATAATAGTAATCGTAAGAGTGTATACTTATGTATGTCCATAACAATATATATGTGTATGTATAAACAATATTCTAATGGTGATAAGTTATTAATAATGTTCCTAAAATATAGGTCATGTAGAATTTTAATAATTGAATATTTTTTTTTTTTATTAAATGCTCAAATATTAAATACAATGTCACATTATTCTAAAATAAATCATTTTGAGACAGTTTTGAGAACATCTGAATAAGAATAATGTGTATTATCTTTATATAATTGTCTCTAATGTTTGATATTTTAATATCAAACTATTAAATTGAATATATTTATGTCTCAACTTTGTAAAATAATCCATTTATTTTCTTTTACAATTATTTATAGAAGTTTTTATTAAAAAAATAATTTGTTAAATAAATTGCCAGTATATAAATAAGTTTTTTAAAGCTTAAACTTGAGTAAAAATTATATAAATGTAAATAATTAGTTTATATTATATCAATATTTGCTAATAATTGTTTTCTAATTATTTTTGAAGTATTAAGAATAATGTGCTGATTTGTATTTTACAAGTATTTTTATATTTAAAGTAGTACATTTGTGATGAAGAAATAAATAGATTTTTTACTGACTTTTTTATATTTTCTTTAGCTACTTAGTTATAACTTAACATATTTTGTATTTATTTTAAATCAAATATAATTTCAGTTTAAATATATTTATTTTGCTCATCTACTAAATAATGATAAAATACACAATAAATATTTATTAAAAAATTAATTCCAACCAAAATGATAACAACATTTTTTTAATTTAAATACTGTATATCTATGTATATAAAAATGGAGACAAAAAATTCGAAATTGCATCAGTTGAGAACAGCTGGGCTGATTATCTTGATTTTTTTTTTAAATGATAGAGAATGTCGTGGAGCGGGTTTATAGGGTTTATATATGGACCTAACTCCACCTCCGGGAGGTGGTCAAACAGGAGTTTTGAGATTTACGATTGAAATTTTTGTTTTTGTTTATAAATGGTTGCTATGGGGGTTATAATATTTATTTATTAGTGGTTAATATTATGAATTACCTGACGTGGCAAGGTAACCAAAAAAAAAAACATAAATAAGTACTTTGAATATTTTCTATTTGTTTGTGTCATTAAAAATGCCAAGAAGACGCCAGAATGCCAATTTTTGTCGTAGAACAAATGCAGCTACAAACATGAGAAATAGAAGAGCGCAAATAACAGACGAACAATGCCAATCCGATAGTGCGAATGATTCGTAGTTGACTCACGCAGAGCAAATGACCAACTACGCCAACAGGTACATCGAACATTTATATCTGATTCATTCCTGCGTCTAGCATTCCAGTATGAGCCCGATATTGAATATTATGCACATTCAAAAGTAGTAATTTGTGCTATGGACAAGGAATGCCTGCACTGCTATGCTCTCAAATTCAAAAATGAGCCAGTCTGGATGTGTTATGCGTCAGGAAAGATGCAACTACCTGAAATTGAAACACCACCTGAACCATTGAACGGTTTACTTATCGGTACAGATCCAGATTCTAACGTGTTCCTGAAGTCAATTAGAACATCCAATTCATGTTTTCAAATGACATCGTTAGGAACAACAGAAATAGTTCGTAATACTAATGCAAATGGTCAACAATACAATTCTATACTACGGATTTTAGTACATTAAGGTTAGGTTAGGATTATGTATTAATTGATTATATTAATCCACCGTATTATGTCAAACTTGGTATAACTTTGATACTTTATTAGATATAAATCATACACTAAGGTACGTACAAACAGCAATAGGTCCGCGATCCACCGCAGGTAGATTGCCTACCTGATAATATACTGCTGTGAATCAGAATTTTTATTCCGGAGAGAAAACTTAAGATAAATCTAGAACATCATCCACCGAATATTAAATAACGAGTTGAACAAAGTTAGAGTCATATAGAGTTGGTATATTTAACGAGCAACGAAGTGCAAGGGATCAGCTAGTAATTTATAATTATCAAGCAGCTATATTTTTATGTTTAATTTTTTTTTCCACAAGTACATTTTCTTTTTACAATAAGTGAAAGTGAAAGTTTGTTGATCCATAATCAGTTATTGGACTTGAGTAAGGGATACATATATTGATACAACCTTATTTATTTAATAGAATAATTTGTCAAAATAATAATATTTACATCATTAGATTCTTATTAAAATATTAATTTGATTTAGTTACAGTTTTTGAACTTTTAATTTTTGGAAAGTTATGAATATGCATATTAGTTACGTAATTATTTTCTTAATTAGGATACAATTTTTCTAATGTATATTAATTTATTATTACAATGATTAATAATATACTTAAACGACTAATATATTATTTATTTTAAAATAATAACAATATGTATTTAAAAATATATATTTCTATATTAATGTATAATTATTTTTAAAAAAAATTGACTTGATTGTAATTACTTGTTTCTTATTTTATTTTCAGACTTTATTTTAATTAAAAGTAACCATTCATCATGTCAACTCCAGCCAGGCGTAGGCTTATGCGAGATTTTAAAAAATTACAAGAAGATCCACCTGCCGGTATCAGTGGTACACCAACTGATAATAACATTATGATTTGGAAAGCTGTAATATTTGGACCACATGATACTCCTTTTGAGGATGGCACATTCAAATTAACTATAGAATTTACTGAAGAATATCCAAACAAGCCACCTACGGTTAGATTTGTTTCTAAAATGTTTCATCCAAATGTCTACGCAGATGGAGCCATTTGTCTTGATATATTACAAAACCGTTGGAGTCCTACATATGATGTAGCCGCTATTTTAACATCCATTCAATCTCTACTCAGTGACCCAAACCCTAATTCACCAGCTAATTCTATGGCTGCTCAGTTGTATAAGGAAAATCGCAGAGAATATGAAAAAAGAGTAAAGTTATGTGTTGAGCAAAGTTTTATTGATTAAAATAATTAGTTTTTTTTAATCTTCAATGAAAAAAAAAAAGGATTAGTTGTTAATGTGTTACTAGTTCTTTTTAACTCTATGATAATTTTTTTTTTCATTCCAGTATATAAGGAAGAAATTTCCACTAATTTGTTTTCTTGCAAAAAATAATTGTATTATATATATATATATATATATATATAAAGTCACAAGTTAATTATTATTAAAATGTTAAATACTGGGTTATATTTTAAAACATTTTGTACATATTTCCAGGATTCTTTTTAATTTTATGTTACTCGCATTTTTTAATTGTATATTTTTCCAGTTACATTTTTAAGTTAAATGATCATTATATTTAATCATAAATTATATGAATTATATTTACTTTGAATTTATCTTTTTTTATTTTTGTCCGATCGTCATAATTGATTATAAATTAGCTATTGTGTTTCAGAATTATTGAATTATTCAAAAACTAAAACATAATATAAACTAATTAAATGATTGAAAACATTTATGTTTAATATTCTTTCAATTATATCTTAATAAGAATTTGTGTTATTGTAGTGCAATAATAATAAAATGATTTGTAATCTTAATACTTGCGTTTAGTTTAAAATTAAATATTAAAGGTGAGATTGAGATGAATGTACTATTTTATCATTATTTTTAAATATTATCTGAAAACTAATTCTTTCATAAGTATTGTATTTCTGTATTAATTATATTATAGTAAGGTATCGTTTATTTATTTATTATTATTTACAATTGAAAGGTAAACTTTAAAATTAACTTCCAATACCTACAATAAAATGAACCCAAAAAAATACAATGTTAATTTATATTTGTCCGTATGACTTTTTTAAAATAAATAAATTTTAATTAAGTTATATTTTATCATAATTAGAAACATAGTTTAGTTTAAAATTAAAAAAATTATCACCTACACAGTTAAGGTACTAAGAATTGATAACAATAGATATGCCAAAATTTGTGAAAATATATAGTTTTACCACATTATTACTATGTTATTTTTTTATATTTGTTCTTATTTACTATTGTTAACTTAGAGTAATAATTAATTTCATCATACAAAAACGATTAAAAATACCAATGGACTATTTAAGTAGATTTGAGCATAAAATAATATGTATATTGTTAATAGTCATTAGATACTTAAATTAGGGTTGCCATACGTCCTGGTTTGGCCGGAACAATACTGATTTCGAGTATGGCGTCCTGGTGTCTTCCACGTATTCTGGTTCTTTAGTAACCTATTTTTGTACTTTATTAAACTTTAGTTCGAAAAACCATAATATTAATGTCAAAATAAAATGTTGAATAACTGCTTGACAAAATCTGTTTTTAATTATTCTCTCGACTAAGTAACTATTATTTTTGTCGCATGCGTTCTTCAGGAATCGACCATTATTTAATATTTTGTCAGTTGTAATGAGCTGATCACAGTAGTGTAGTATTGTAACGTAGAGTAGTTATACTATAATCGATGTTCATTTCAGACTCTATCCCGGAGGGGGACGTCGTAGTAGTAAATAATTAATATATAAATATATTTTTATAATAATTATATCTGTATAGTTAAAAAACCAATAAAAAGTTATGTCAACGAGAAAAAATGAAGAAGAAAAAATTGTCCCGATTATCGTCAAATAAAATATGGTAACCCTAACTTAAATGTATTATCAATATTAATGCAGAAGATAAATAATTGAGATTACCAATATGTTTTAATAAAGTTTGATATTTTTTTTTTTACGATCCTTATAATTTAAAACGTGCAAAACTGATGAGATAAAGGAACAGGTGAATGATATTGCTGTATTGGTCTTTGAACTTGAAACCAATATAGCATTGCTTACAAAAATTGATATTGAGAGGGAGATCGGGTGGATTAATTAATATTTCTAAAAGTGGTTAATGTAGTTTTAGAACCAAATTTTTTAATACGTAGGCTATACTTTTAATGATTCAAACTTTTACAAAAAAAATAAAAATATTTTGTCGAAAACCGTTATGCTGTAAATTAGCGTTGGGCAACGATATAATATTGTGTATCGATATCGTTCCAATTTTCTCGATATTGTATAGCGATATCGTAATTTGTTCGCTATCGATATCGTATCAAATTATATTTGATGATCGGAACATTCTTTTTTAGTCGATAACGTATTTACAAAAAATCAAAACACCTTGATAATAGTTTAAATTCCTCATTTCACTAGGATTATCTATAATTTAGCCATACTCTTCTTGCGTTCATGTAAAATCCTATGGAATTGTTTTATTCAAATAATTTGTCAGTAAGTAATAACGTAAGTACATATTATACTGTATTATACATCTATAATGAAACTCATTCTTTATTGACTTTTTATACTTAAATTCATTAATTGTACCTCAACCTTAAATAAACGTAAATAAACCTAAAAGTCTATATGACTTTTTTCTTAAAATATTTAGATTTTTCAAAGTTATTGGCGTTGGAGTAATATTGGATGATGAGATGAAAATTAAGGTAGTCGACGTAGGAAGGAAAAGTGATAGAATTATTACGGTAAAATTGGTATTCGAGGAGAAAGTATTAAACGTAGTAAGTGCGTATGCACCGCAATTGGATGTGAAGAAAGTGAAAAGGAAGAGTTTTGGCGAGAGATGGATGAGGTGATGCAAGGAATATCAGGAAATGAGGATGCTGTGATTGGTGGTGATATGAATGGTCACGTAGGGAGTGAGAGGGTAGGGTACGAAAGAATGCATGGAGGGTATGGTTTTGGCGAGAGGAATGATGCTGTAACGTGGTCGGGGGTGACCAGTTAGATATATGATATTCAGGGAGGGTTTTCTGGTCCCTTTGAATATATTTAACCGTAGCTTTGGGAGCAGAAAGTCAGGATCTTAATATTACAAATAAATGTAGATTGGTTCAGATAATTATTAATAGCTTAATACGTAAAATACCTTATAAGAATGGACTTACGGAGTTCGGCTATCTCGGATGGACGTCGTGGCCGAACTAACTGTGTCTTACATATTCGGCTTTAGTCATCGGATTTACAATATTATACATATGTGATATATGACCCACTTAGCTCATAATGTCCACTTAGCAATATATATAATACAAATGTATATAATAGTAATACATATATATATATATATATATATATATATATATAATACATATTATATATAATTATGTAACAATTGTTACATTACCCCCTTCCTTTTTTGAATTTACATTCATCTACTCTTAATTTTATTATAATTTTTATTTTAAACTAATAAAGTAAGAAAGAAAGAGAGAGAAAAAAAATTAACATATTTTAACAATTTTTTTCTAAATTAAACTAACACAAAAAAAAATCCTACTTTTCTTTTTTACAAAAATCAACATTGAATTTGTTCGACATTATACACACATATATATATACATACTAGGGTGGTCCTTATATATAGGTGATGAAAAAAAAATTTAATATTCTTTTTCGAGCACCCATCTATTTTGTTCATTACTATAAGAAAATAATTTAGGTAAAATTTGGTGATGATATCTCACCCCCTTCACGTGCCGCAAAAGGGTTGAAAAATGACTAATGAGGGTTGATTTTCTGTTTTTCAAATTTTAACCAAAAACTATAAAACCCACACAAAAATGTATAGAAGTTTAATTATAGAATATTATATTGCCTACAAAAAATGTTCTTACAAAATTTCTCGTAAATTCTTTATTCTCCAAGAATTTGTTAAATAACCCCATTTCATATTTATTTGGAAAATTTGATTTTTCTATGGTTATTCTAATATATTTGACGTATGGTTGAAATTACGATAAAGTTCTTTATATAAAAAATGTTTAAAATATAATTTTCTAGAAAAAATGGTATGAGTAAAATTTGCATTAGACCAATAACTTTGTTTTTATAGTAGGATTTATGAAATATTTTATTAAATAACTCTTTTTTACCACCACGAAGAACCAAATACAGCGTTATTATTATTTTATTTTATTGATAAAACAAATGTTACTTTATAATAACGTTTGATAAATCAAACAGATTATTTTATACCTAAATGTTGATTAAATAATCATTTCCTAAAACTATTTTTAAGTTGAGATTAGACAGCACATATCTTTTCGATTATACACCATTGTATGCTGTTGTTGAGTATTAGATTAGATTATTTATTGTGGTTGATTGTCGTATAATTAAAATCATTATGTCACATTAGTGTTCACTATACATTTGTCTTTCTATGCTGACTAGTAAAACCATGCCTCGTCAAAAAATATTTATTGTTGGTGTTATGAAAAACCAAATACTCGGTAGTAAATTACCATAAAAAAAAGATTTGTTAAGTGTTTTATTTTTTAATATGCGAATGGTAAAATTAACGTTAAAAGATAGTATTTCCTTAGTTATTGATGAATGTTTAATCTTTTGGAAAAAAGCCCGAATCCCAACTCGAGATCGTTGTCACTGCTTGAAACAATTAAAAAAACTTTATGAAGAATTACGGAACCTCGAAAAATGTAAAAATAGAAATAGTGAGTTATGTAGGCAAAGAGAACATTCTTTCGAAGACAATTTAAGTGATTTATTTGATATTGCGCATGCATCTGCTTTGAATATAATAAAAATAAATGAAGATAAAGAGTTTTTGATTATACAACGACAAAAAGGACGTCCTGGGTGTATGCTTGGTACAGACATAAAATTAGCCGGGATTGAAAAACGAAAACATAATCGTGAAAAAAAATACAAAGAAATACTAGATAAAGCGTGTTCATCGAAATCTGAAGAAGGTATGTTAAATTATATTTATTTTATAATTTATTTAAGATAATTAAGAATATATTTTATTGTTTTATTTTTGATTTCAGTTGAATTTAATTCTACATCTAGTTCCGATGAAGTAGAATCAATAACAGAGACTGAAAGTTTAAGCTCTCCGACCCCGTATTTATTGCAAACGAAAAGGGCACGATTAGAAATATTAACACCTCGACTTTCAGCTGTACTTGATAAATGTAAGATCAGTGATAGAGATGCTGTACATTGATTAATAGCCTGCGTGGAAGCAACATCTCTAAATCCATTAGATTTTGTCATAAATCGAACTTCAATTCGGCTACCTCGTCAACGTTTTCGTGAGTTAAATGCTTCTAGAATAAAATTGAATTTTTCCTATTTAAATTTAAAATTTATAACTATACACTGGGATTCCAAAATTCTTCCCGATATAACTGATAAAACAAAAGTTGATAGACTTCCTATTATTGCAACAGCTCCAAATACTGAACAAATTCTTGGTGTTCCAGAACTTTCTGCTGGAACCGGTTATGAAGTTTCGTCTGCTGTGTACGATACTCTTGAAGATTGGTCACTTCTTCATACAGTGCAAGCATTTGTATTTGATACAACAGCATCTAATACTGGACGTTTAAATGGTGCTTGTGTTCTTTTAGAACATAAACTTGGACGTGATATTTTGTACTTGGCTTGTAGACATCATATTTTTGAAATTATTCTTCAAAGTGTATTCGTTGGATCTAAGTTTGCTCCATCATCTGGCCCTGATATCCCATTATTTATAAGATTTAAAAATCATTGGGAAACAATTAATTTAACACAGTTTTCAATTTGGTCAACGGATGTTAATACCAGTATTGTTCTTGATGAAGTAAGGCAACAAATATTAATATTTGCTCATGAAAAGCTTAAAAATGACTTCCCTAGGGACGATTATAAAGAATTTCTTGAACTAGTTATCATATATTTAGGAAGTGTCCCTCCGGGTGGTATCAAATTTCGCCGGCCAGGACCCTATCATTTGGCCAGATGGATGGCAAAAGGTATATATTGCCTAAAAATTATATTATTTCAGAACCAATTCAAATTAAGTGTAGTTGAAAAAAAAGCTTTACAAACCATTTGCTGTTTTATTGTAAAGTGTTATACACAATCTTGGTTTACAGCTCCAGATGCAGTGCAAGCACCACTCAATGATATACAATTTATAAAGAAACTTTATTCTTATAAAAAGGACGATGAAATTATTGCAAAAATAGCTTTAAATAAGTTTTTAAACCATTTATGGTATTTTAATGAAGAGTGTGTAGCTTTCAGTTTATTTGATGACAGAATTAATGTAAAACAAAAACGTAACATGGTTCAAAAAATATTGGAAGAAGATAAAGAAGAAGAAAAAGAAGTACAGAAGAAATTTTACCTTAAATCAGATGAAGTTTCTAATTTTGTAAATAATGAGCTACCGACATCATTATTCTCGCCTAAGTCGATGATATTGTTTACACGATTTAGTTTATCTACTAACTTCTTAAAAATGGATCCATCTGAATGGAACACACAAAATGACTACATTCAAAATCAACTAACAATTAAATCACTTAAAGTTGTAAATGATACAGCGGAACGTGGGGTAAAGCTAATGGAAGAATTCAATGATAAAATAACAAAAAATGAAGACCAAAAACAATTTTTATTGAAAGTTAGTAGTTTATTTAAGTAATAAGTATTGAAAGTAAAACTCAGGGCTTGAAATCGATTTCAAAATCGATTTTAAATATCGATAAAAATCGTTAAAATTTTTTAAATAAATCAAAATTAATATCAAAATCGTGAATGCTTGTTAATGATTTTCAAAATTTCTATTAAAATTTAAAAAAGTTAAAATCGATAATTTATATCAAAATTGAAATCATTATATTATCAAATCGATATTAAATAAATTTAAAAAAAATCAAAAATACACAAGCATACAGACATTAGCTCTATTTATACTTAATATTGTTCAAATTAAACTAAAATCGAAAAAAAAGAAAATTATATTTAAAATCGTAATCATAATATAATTAAATCGATATTCTGCATCAATAAAAAAATCATAAAACCACAAAATCGATATATTATTTTTAAATCGAAATCGGAAAAAATTAATATCCATATGCAAAATTGAAATTAAAATCGAAAAATTTTATTTCGATTTCAAGCCCTGGTAAAACTATAGTTCTTGTATCTAAATAAATAATTAATACTTGAATTGCATTTTAAATGATTTCAGACAGTACAAGATTATCGTCGTAAATACCCAGGGCATAGCCGAGAAAAATTGAAAAAGCCTTATATCTAATAATTCAATAATTAATTTAATTACTAAGCACTTTTTTTAATAATAGTTTTAGGAAATGATTATTTAATCAACATTTAGGTATAGAATAATCTGTTTGATTTATCAAACGTTATTATAAAGTAACATTTGTTTTATCAATAAAATAAAATAATAATAACGCTGAATTTGGTTCTTCGTGGTGATAAAAAAGAGTTATTTAATAAAATATTTCATAAATCCTACTATAAAAACAAAGTTATTGGTCTAATGCAAATTTTACTCATACCATTTTTTCTAGAAAATTATATTTTAAACATTTTTTATATAAAGAACTTTATCGTCATTTCAACCATAAATAGAATAAAAATAAAATTTGAAAATTATAAATGTTTCTATATTTTCATTTTTACATTTTTCTGTACATCATATACCTATGACACAAATAATAACTGACAAGATGACAATCTTCTTATGAAGTTTATTTAAAAAAAAAAATTATTTTATATTTTATGTTTATTAATGTTTGAAATGAGTTTAAAAAATGATATTTATTTTATAATGTTTTTAATTATGAATTTTTTACCTAATATCTGTAGGCTGTAGTATCCTAAATATTTTCAAAATCAAACATGAAATTATCTCATATTTATCTAGATAAAAATGTAATTATTTTTATCTTTATCTAGATGAAATTTAGTATAACTATCTTTATCTGTATCTAGATAAGAATTAGTATAGTCATCTTTATCTTTATCTAGATAAATTATTAGTTATCTATTCCCAACACTGAATAACACAACATAGGTTGATGATAATGGAAGAATGGTATAGTGGAAAAAAGACGAACAAAAGAAGGAATACAGGGAAGGAGATCAGAATTAGGTGGTGGAAATTAATAGGAAACAAAGAGAAGGAGTTTATAAAGAAATTAAAAGAAAAAGCTGTGTGGAATGTTGAGGGAGATATAAATGAGGTTTGGAGAAGGATGGTCACTTGTGTTAAGAACATAGCAAAAGAGGTTGTTGGTGAAACCAAAAGTAGTTTACCAGAAGACAAGGAAACGTGGTGGTGGGATGAGGAGATTCAGAGAGTAGTAGCGAGTAAGAAAAAGCAATTTAAGGTATGGCAGAAAAGTAGGAAGAGGGAAGATTGGATAGAGTATAAAAATGTATGTAAAATAGTGAAAAGTGCGATAAGCAAAGCAAAGCTTAATAGGTATGATGAGTTATATGAGCGGCTAGGAATACAGGAAGGAGAAAAAGAAATTTATAGACTGGCGAAGGTGAGAGAAAAGCGATCCAAGGATTTCCAAGATGTCTGGTGTATAAAAAATGAGGATAAAAGAGTTTTAACAAATGATGAGGATGTGAAAAAAAGATGGAAAGAATATTTTGAGAAATTACTGAACGAGGAATATCCAAAAGAAGCTTTAGAGAGTATGTCATGGAATGAAGGATTGATTGGTCTAATGGGTGAGGAGGAAGTGAGAGATGCGGTGAAGGCGATGAAAAAGAAAAAAGCGGTAGGACCAGATGGAGTACCTGTAGAGGTGTGGAAAATGTTAGGAGATGTAAGCATTGGGTGGTTGAAAAATGTTTTTAATAAGGTACTGATAGAGGGAAAAATGCCAGAAGATTGGAGAAAGAGTTTTATTGTACTAATATTTAAAGGAAAAGGAGACATACAAGAATGTGGGAACTATAGAGGAATAAAGCTCATGAGTCATAGTATGAAGATCTGGGAAAAGATTATAGAGAAGAGGATAAGAAGTGAGACGTCGATATCAGAAAACCAGTTTGGTTTTATGCCAGGAAAATCGACAATGGAGCCATTATTTTGTGTTAGGTAATTAGTAGAGAAGTACAGAGAAAAGAATAAAAAACTATGCATGGTGTTAATTGATTTAGAAAAGGCGTATGACAGTGTGTCAAGGGAAGTTTTAAGGTGGGCATTAATGAGAAAAAATGTCCCAAAAATGTATGTTAATTTGATTCAGGATATGTATGAAGGGTCGAGTACTAGTGTCATGAGTCGGTGTGGAGTATCAGAAGGTTTCAGTGTAGGAGTAGGTGTGCACCAGCGGTCAGCTCTAAGCCCCTACCTGTTCTCAGTGGTAATGGATGAGGTTTCGAAGGAGATACAGGGTGAGATACCATGGTGTATGATGTTTGCGGATGATATAGTTCTGATAGGAGAAAACCTAGAAGTTGTCAATAATAGGTTAAATGAGTGGAGGTTAGCCCTCGAAGAAAAGGGATTGAGAATTAGTAGAAATAAAACTGAGTATATTGAGTATGATTTTGGACAAAGAGACCAAGAAGTTGAAGAAATGAGGAGACAACTGACAATAGATGGTGATGTGATAGGTGAAGTTGAGAGCTTAAAATATTTAGGATCTTTTGTTCAAAAGGACGGGGGCTTTGACATTGATGTAAAACATAGGATTAAGTGTGGGTGGATGAAATGGAGAGAAGCATCGGGCGTGTTATGCGATAAGAGAATTCCAATTAGGCTGAAAGGTAAATTTTATAAAATTCTAGTGAGATCAACTATGCTGTATGGTTCAGAGTGTTGGGCGGTTAACAGGAGAATAGAACAAAGTATGAGTGTCGCGGAAATGAGAATGCTTAGATGGTTGAGTGGAGTGACAAGAGAAGATAGAATAAGGAATGTATACGTGAGAGGTAGTGTTGGTGTAGCGCCAATTGTGGACAAGATGAGAGAAAATAGGCTGAAATGGTTTGGGCATGTGATGAGACGAGAGGAAACGAATGCAGTAAGAGTGGTTATGAAGATGGACGTTGAAGGGAAAAGAGGAAGAGGAAGACCAAAAAAGAGATGGTTGGAGACTTTGGAGAATGACATGAGGGCTGTCGGTGTGTGCAGAGGAGATGTGATTGACCGAGTAAAGTGGAGGTGTAGGACAAGGGTGGCCGACCCCAAATAGTTGGGAGGAAGGCGAAGTAGAAGAAGAAGAAGAAGAGAAAGTTATTGGTTTAGTTTTTAGTTATTATAGTCGTTTAGAATTTCCAATTTAATATTGTGTACGTGATGTGTATTTATTAGGTATTTAAATAATAAATTACTATAAGAATCGTCTTCCTTTTATTCATTTAGACCTTTGACACAATTAAAATTACATCTGTGATCTAACTTCATAAGATATATAAATATGTCGATGGATAACTGTTTGTCGTAAATGACGATTATTAAATCAAGCACATAGACGTATACACAAAAATAATTAAAAGTAAAATAGAATCACATGTCTCACTATAGTGACAAAACACACGGTCACCATAAGAGTTCTCTATTAAAAAAAATCTTTTTCCTTTTATAATATAAAATTTAACCTACTTAAAAAAAATGCTTATAAACTAATTTATAATATTTCGTGATATCGTTTTACATTATTTTTTTTATATTAACATTGTTCCAGTAGAACTGACAATTAATTCAAATGTTACATATTTTAACAGATATTGGCAACATTGTAGAACAAGACGTTTTGTATTTCCAACAATTTCCAAATGATCCATCTATAATATTAGATTCAAAAATGTCCCCCGAACAGTTTGCTTATGTTGCAGCTTTACATCCGTGTCAATCTAAAGCATGTGAGTTAAAAGGAGGTATGTTTCCAACTAAAATACAAGGCAAATGGTTGCGTTCTTTTCACGAGGAACATTATTATAAAAAACTTCCAAATGGGGAATTTGTCAAGCGAAATTGGATTTCATATTCCCCATCACAAGATAAAGTTTATTGTATTGTTTGCAAACAATTTGGAAAAGAAGATGCAAAAAGTTATCAACTAGCGCGGTTTCGTTTTGATGATTGGAGCCATATTTCATTCAAGCTTAAATCACATGAATCAAATAGTGCCCATTTAGAGTCTGAAATTCGAACAGCTATATTTGTAAGTAATCAAAGAGTAGTTAGTACAACTTTTGAAATTTCAAACAGAATTGTTGCGGAAAAAAGAGAAATTGTTAAAGTAATTTTTGAGACGTTTATCTACCTTGCTCGTCAAAATATAGCGTTTCGAGGCCATGATGAATCTTGGACATCAAATAATCAAGGCAATTTTATTGAAATGATAAAATTTATCTCAAAATATAACCCAACACTTTCGTCTCATTTAACAAAAATTCAAAACTCAAAAAAAAAAAATCGACTAACGTTTTTATCCAATCTAATCCAAAATAATATGCTCCATGTTCTTGGTGAAATGGTTCGGGAAAATATTTTATTCTGAATATAAAAAATCTGGAGTATTTTCGTTCATTATAGATACTACAACAGATGTTTCTAATATAGAACAACTTTCATTAGTAATTAGGTTTATAAATGAAAATGAAGAAGTAGAAGAAAGATTATTTGCCTTAGAAAATGTATCAGACGCAAGAGGTGTTGGTATGTTTAACGTTTTGTGTAATATTTGTGAAAAATATGATATTGATTGGGAAAATCAACTGTGTGCACAATCATATGATGGAGCATCTTCGATGCTAGGCCAATACTCTGGTGTTCGTGCATATATCCAAGAAAAAAATCCTAGGGCAATATATGTCTGGTGTTTTTCTCATATTTTAAATCTTGTTGTGGTAGACACTTGTGATAAAAGTAAGACTATGAGAAATTTTTTTGGAGATTTACAATCAATGATAGCTTTTTTAAGAGCAAGAAAACGTGCTGCAATATTTTTAAACCAACAAAAAATATGTTATCCAGAAGAAAGAGTTTGTAGAATAAAAAATTTTTCTTCTACACGCTGGACATCTCACGACCGTGCTTTGACAGTTATATTTGAAAAATATAAAGCACTTAATAATACATTACAAGAGTTATCAAACTCAACTGAACGTGATACATCTTCAATGGCAACAAATTTATTGTCTACTATTTCTTCATTCAAGTTTGTTACTCATTTGTTATTAATGAAAAATATCTTTAAACACACAAGTCCATTATCCATATATTTACAATCACCATCATTGAATTTCATCACTGCATTGACTATGGTTGATAATTGTGCTAGGAAACTGTCAGAATTACGAAATGAGTTACATTTAGATATTTTATTGGCTGAAGCAAAAAAGTTTTCCCTAGAAAATGAACTGGAAGAAGTATGGTTTCCAGAAAAACGGGTTCAGAGACGGAAAAAAATGGCTGGAGAAAAAATCAATGATGAAATAGTAACTAATGCCAAAGATAATTTTAAAATACAAGTTTATTTCACTGTCTTAGATCAGATATGTACATCTATAACTAGTCGATTTGAAGGATCAAGGAAAATTTTTCTAAATTAAAATTGATCAAGACTAGAATTCGTTCAACAATGGTACAAAAGCGTCTTGATAGTTTGATGCTCTTATCATGTGAAAAAGATATAATTATTAACATTGATGAAGCAATAAACAAATATGCCAATACCTCTAAATTACTCCAAGAAGCATTATTATATAAGTAACAGTTAAAATTTATAAATTGTTATTTATTAATTAAGAAATATGTTTATACAGTTATATATTAAGACGTACAGTGACTTAGTATTTAAAATTATAAAGAATTAAGTTTTAGTTAACTGTTTATTTTAATTAATGTTAAAAAATATTGAGATTTTAGTTGAGTTTAATGTAATATTAATAGATATAATAAAGTATAATGAAACAATTATCATAATTAAATATGCGAATTAAATTGATTTACATTTACCAATTACATTTGTAATATTGATGATTAATGAAAACTGTTTAATAAGTGATGATAAATCATCATATAACAAAAATTAAAAACTGCTTTCCTATATTTGTATAGAATTTAAATATAAATGAAGTATAAAGAGAGGGTGGGGGGTGGCTAATAAATTAAGAGCTTAATATGGTTTTTATACAATGACAATGCGATCGAAGCAAGCGATTTTGGTATGAAATGGTATTTAATAAAACGGGTGGGCGGGTGGTATGTAAGAATCTTCGCTCCTTAAGTAAAAGTAGTTCAACACGCCACTGGTATATACAGTTGTTATAATAAGATATTAAGATGTAATAAACTACACTATAGTCCAGAGTTTCCCAAACCTTTTATTATACGACCCATTTTAGAATTTTTTTAAAATTTGGAGACCCACAATATCAATCCTATTTTTTTTAGTGAATCAGTTGCTTACAACAAAAAATATATATTTATTTTTAATATAAAAATATAGCGCGACCAACCAAAAATTTAATTACAACTCAATTTTGGCCGCGACCCACAGTTTGGGAACCTCTGCCATAGTCATTAATAGCGAAATCGTAAGTAATAATGCGTATTGTCAGGTAACGACTATTAAGTAGGACTAAGGACCAATTTAAAAAAATATGAAATAATAATATTGATAATAAATTACGATAACAATAATCAATAAACATTAATGGATATTAATATTAGGTTTTAATTTTGTTCAGTCTATTATGAACGTCGATTATAATATAAATTATAAATTATAAATAAGTAGTGCAAAAATAAAATAATTATCCAAGTCTATAAATAATTCAATAGCACAAGAAATAATCGATGCCCAGGCAGTATCATTATCATAGTTTTAATTTTACTTCTTTATATTAAGATATATGCTATATAGTATATTTTTTTATTTTTTTTATTTTATTTAATATCGAACAAGATTACTGAGCCTCACTGAGTAGACTCGTGTGGAGGCCCAGGAGTTATCTTTTTGTACAACATGTTTTTCCTATTTTACATTAAAACAAATACAAGCAAAGAGATAAGTAATAATAATAATAAAAAGCAATAAAAAAAACACATTTTTCGAAAATTATAAATTAGGCAACATAGTAAGACAAACAAATGAAGATAAGAAAAAAAAGAAAAAAAAATTGTGATATACAGAGGAAATTATTTAATCATGATGGTATTTGAATTTTATTGCATCGTATTCATTAAGTAACCATTGGGTGATGTATTTTTTGAAAGTCGGTAGGGGCATAGCAGCCGCTTCGTGGGGCAATGAATTATATATCCGTATCCCAATGAAATCGAACATTTTTCGACAACCCGTTTTTTTAGGAAATTTTAATGAATAGTTAGAGGTAGCATATCTAGTGTTAACTTTATGATTTATATGAGATAAAAGATTATTTTTTTTTAGGTATATGGTGCAGGTTTTTATATATAAATTATTTATATTGAGTACATTAAATTCTGCAAATAATTTTGCAGTTGGATATCTCCACTCTTTGTTACCTGCAACCTTTAAAATAGTATTTTGACATTTTTGAAGTCGCGATAGAGCAGTATCGTATGCATTTCCCCATCCAATTATGCCATATGTAATTATGGATTCAAAAAGGGTTAAATATATAATTTTTATATCTTTATAATCTAGTATTTCACGTAGTAATTTCATGACATATATCATCTTTCTCAACTTTTTAGTAATAGAAGTAATTTGATTTGTCCATTTCATATCATGACACATTTCGATACCTAAGTATTTATAGTTTTTAACAATAGACACCGATTTACACAGGCACTGTTTTAGTAATAAAGTGTTAGGCCTTCTTCACACAAGGCAACTCCCAAACGACGCGACGGATGTTCGAGTATCTTGTAAATCACTTCCTATATTAAGTACTGGAAAGGCACAAACGACGCTACTTCCAAACGACGCGTATCCTACGCGTATTCTACCAGTCTCGTGCGACTTGCAAAGAAGGTCGCCCGTCGTCTGCGTCGCCTGCGTCTCTCGAATATTACAAGTGTTTTTCTTTTTGAATTTAAACAACTATGGCCGAACACAATTTAACATCAAGTTTGTGGGTGAAGTTGAGAAAAGGCCAGAACTGTATAATTACTCTTTGCCTCAATATTCCCGTAAAGATGTTGCGAAGAAACAATGTCGATCAAGAGTTGGTATGATTCTTTTGTCATGCGGTAAAATGCTAAAAACTTAGCATCAGACTTTTCTAGCTCTTTAGCAGCAACAAATAAGTGGCAGTGAAAGTTCTTTTCAATATAAGGGTGGTATTACATTCTTTTGATTTTTCTCTATCTATAATAGTTATAATAATAGATGACAACTTCATCATCATCACTTGATGAATCTTCATTTGACGACTTATTGAAAACTTATCAATAGGTTTATAAACAAATGGTGGCTAAAGGTAGACTGAGAAGATATCGTCGCTTCTCAGTAGTTCCAGAGTAGCTTAGTGTGTGGCGATGGGTTGCATGTGGATATCATACTAACAAGCAACTCAAATGGATAATACTCGAGTATCCGTCGCGTCGCTTGGGAGTTGCCTCGTGCGAAGAAGGCCTTACAATTTTGTTCGTGTATTTTTAGTTCACTTATGGTAGGTAGGGTATTTTCAGATAAGGAGTGGAGTAAAATGGCTGATTTATCAAAATTTAGAAATAAATTGTTTTCATTTAGCCAGCTTTTAATAGATAATAAATCAGCCTGGATATTTTTAAATACTGTTTCCCATGTGATACCATTACAAATCAACACCGTATCATCTGCATAACATATAATATTGCTATTTAATTTAAGTTGTTTTATATCGTTTAATTGAATATTGAAAAGTACCGATGAAAGTGTTGTACCTTGCGGTACACCAAATTTTATGATTTGTTCATTAGAAATAGAGTCAATTATTTTAACCCTCTGTTTTCTTTGCTCTAAATAAGATTCAAAAAGTGATAGAGCTGAACTAGTTATACCTATATCGTGCATTTTTTTTAGTAGCTTAACATGGTCCACAGTATTAAATGCTTTAGCAAGATCAAGATAAATAGTTGCACTTTTTTTTCCTCCTTCCAGTGTACTGTAAACCATTTTAGTAACATTAGCTATGGCTTGGTCGGTGCTTTTATTGGGTCTAAAACCAAATTGATGTTTAAAAAGTAAACGTGATCATTATGTGAACGCTTGAAACTATAGGTAAAATACGGATAAATCATACAATAATCTACAGAGTAGATGCGTAAGTAAATGTTTTTTTTACCTAATTTAAGTTAGGTAGTTATTTATGTTACCAGGAAAATCCCGATTTCTCGGTGGGCCTATCCGCCCATGATGACATGATTGACACAAACTGTGTTGATGGGCGATAGTGATTCCGGTAATCGTCAGTAAAACATATCAGTTTTCATCATCAAGTGTTTTGCCAATACACTTCGGTTGTGACGGACGTGATGAAAACCGTTGAGTTTTATTGTAGTGTATGTTAGATTATGCTGCAAAGGCGTTGACACGTGTATCCACTAAATACCGGAAAGTCCACACGTTCTGATTTTTAATGACAATCGACAAATCCGTTGTGTTAAAAATTAAGATTGGATAGAAATAAAATAGTAGTGTATTGGGCTTTCAATGTGCAACCAAGCATTTATAAGCTTATAACCAGGGCTCGGGACTTATAGCATTTGCTTATTTTTATTGTTTGACATAAAATGTAGCAGAGAGTTATAGATGTGTATGTCATGTTATAACACGTTTAGATATGAAATTTGAAAATGCTTTTTTTTGCTTTTTTCAACGATTTTTTAAAAAAAATGTATATTTCCTGTTTTTCTGATTGATTTTGCTTTTTTTTTGCATATCTCTGCTTAAATTAAACGATGACGTAGGCCATTGACCCTCCTCAATTTTTTTTTACTATTTATAAATATCGTTTACATTTTATTTTTCACAAAATGTCTCGGAAAATCCATAAACAATAAGGCAAAATGTCCCGAAAGTCGTAGTTAATTTTTTTTTATAATATAAAGAATTATTTATTTATTTTTGATTTTTTAATTAAAAAATTATAATATGAACTAAATATTTTTGTTTTAATATTTTTTATTATTCTTCATTTTATAATCAATACAGTTTTAAAATATGTCTAGTACCTTATCGTGTTCATAAAAAAAGACATTTTAGAAATGTTTGCTATTTTTGCTATTTTAGATCTTTTTTTTTTAATTAAATACTTTTGTTGAAATTTAAGTTTTTAAAATGCTTATTTGAGTGCTTATAATGATGATTTTAAGTTCTATAAGTCCCGAGCCTTGCTTATAACTAACTCTGCACACGAGTCGTGGTTTATGTGATGGATACAATAACTAGCGATGTATGCGATTACAGATAGCCTGCTATTAAAAAATGTCGAGTTAATTTAGTGACCAAGAAGCGAATGTTACGTAGGTACTTTTTGTACAAAAAGCTGGTTGATAGAGAAAAGCAAGAAAGAAATTAAAGAAGAAAGTTTTGGATTCATCCTTATATTCATAGGAATCTCCAATGTCGGATTTTTATTTTAACTTGAAAACTTCTAGAAATCGGCGTAAAATTTATGACACTCAATCATAGATATAGGCATTGATTATAGAGTTATTAATTATTATTAATAATTATTAATTATTCTATAATCAATGATATAGGCAAATATGCTTTATTTTTGGGAGGTTATTTTTGGTGAACATTTTAATTTGTATCTGTATCTATTAGAAGAGATAAATATTTTGGGAGCAAGACAAATATTTGGGAGGATAACCTCCCCTAACTCCCCCTATTTACGCCTATGTACTCAATAGAACAGCGTGTCCTAACCTATGGTTTCGTGACTGAACATTGGGTCGCAAAATATTTTTGATAAGTCATTGTTCGTTAACTAATGGTAAGAAAAATATCTTAGTTAACAAAATATAATTATATACCTATACATGTATAGGTATATAATTATATTTTGTATATTTTGCATAGGCATACGCAGATCTGTATTTCAGGGAGCGCCTAAAATATATTTGAGCCCTATCTTAACAAAACGTATAGGTGAAACGGTACGTAACGGTGGCTAGTACTATCATTGATTAAATATACAAATTATATTAATTTATATTTAATCAATGGTACTATGTTGTTACGTGATACCCAATAATAACAGATACCTATCGTAATGATGATGTTTCGGGATGGAATATAACGACTTTAAATCATTTAACACTTTGTAAAACTCTTTAATAAAATTAAGTAAATGGCTTATACAGAACATACAGTTATTAATTATAAAATATTCGCGATAAAAATATCGAAGACGAAACTCAGAATGGCTTGCACTGATAGCTAGACACGTCTGCCGTTGGTGGTGAAACGGAGCCTTTATATTCTCTGTTTGATTTTGTTTTCGTTAGTTAATTGTTTTGTTTTCGCCACCTCGTTTCCCTTGGTCTTTGTCGCCAAATTCTAATGATGACGTTGTTTGCGGTTGTTCGTGATTTGCAATCTGCACGTGGCTTCTTCTCTGCTACTATTATTTGACCATTTATTATGTATTGTTATATGATGAAATATCCTTATATTTAAGGATGTGTATTACATTGATTTGATGATTATGATCTGCACGTGGCTTAGCTTTATATTGCAATTATGTGTGCAATTGTTATTTATATAATTTAGAAGTATTAAATATTATTGTACATTTTATCTTCGTACGACTCGGGAATATGCGTATTATTATTTGTTAGTAATATATGCATATTACAATGTACAGGCACCGCAACGACCGGTCTGCACCTTATCAACCACCACCACGGATAAAGACGACTGTAGACTATCCCACCACGCGATAAAGCACAAAGGTACGAGCATCGGTCGCCGACGACAAGCTGTTGTTTTACGTCCGTTACGAAACACTGTCGTATTATATTTTGGTTTTTTTTTAAGTCGTTTTTCGTGCGTTCAAAAAACTACGTCGTACTGAATCGTGAGTGTGTCTCGTGAATAATTTGTGATTCGATATTTTTTATAATATTTGTGTTCTTCTAAATAAATAATTAATTTAGATTATATTATATTTGTAAATCTAAAAGTTGATCGAACGGCTTTCACCCTATACCGTACTCATACATTAAATCATGACATAGGCATATTTAATAAATTAAAATGTATAAATTATTAAATAAACATAACTTTAATTATTTATTCAATATTGTGGTACATTAGTCCAATGTTTTTCTTGAATTTCGTATATTTTTCTCAAATAGCTTAAATTATTTATGCTTTGTACTTTTATAGTTAATTGTAACTGTTATATTATTATAATAAATTTTTGCACGAATATTTAGAAAATTCAGTTACATTTTTCTTATACAAAACCAAATATTTTAAAACAAATTACATTTAATTTGAGCAATATCAATTAAAATACGGACCCTTTACTCTTGTATTTAAATTGTAGGGCCCCATTTATAAAACTTCCGTACACACGCTAATGTATATACATCAGAATTCAGTTTTTCCTTTATTACGTTAAAGTATATGATAAAATTATTTTAGTATTATTTAGTATTTAGTATTATAACTTATAATACTAAAGCGTATAAGGTTTTTTTTAGGATCATCTATCCAACACAAAAAACATTTATGGGCCGTCTTAGCATAAATGTTGGGTAACACTGCTATAGAATGTCGTAGGAATATGTTAAGATCATAGACATAGACATATATCTTATCTTACTATAATAAAGAGACAACGAATGTTTTTTTTTCAACAAATATCTTTAAAATCTACTGGACCGCTTGTTTTCCGATTGTTTTGAAATTTTAATAAAAATTCTTTATTACACGTAAAGTATCATTAGCTGTATTTAGTAAAATGTTTTTAATGCATTATTTGTAAAAAAATAATTGGTTACATACTGCTATTTTGGGAAGAATTAGGAAACCCTAGCACTATGTATAACTTACTGCGAGAACATGTACAAAATTGGAAAATATGTACTAGGAATCGTATTTATCTAGAAAAATATTTAATCAAAACGTATTTTGTCGGAAAAATATTTTACAAGAAATGCATTTTGTCTGAACCGTATATATCATGAACTGCATATCCCAGAACCATTTTTATTCGGAAAACTATTTAGTTTGACACTTATTTCGTCGGAAATGTATTTTTTGGAAACACGTATGATTTAAAATATAATATAAGTGTTAATAGGTTAGAAACGTATTTAGTCGTATATATATTTTCCATGAACTATTTATAGTTGGATAACATACTTTTCCAGAAACGCAATTTATCAGAAAAATATCTTTTTGGAAAACTATCTTCTGTGACTTGTATCGTGACTAGTAGTGGGTAATTTCCCAGTAATCAAAAGTGAGGGAATACCTATTCCTTGGAAATGTTTCTGGAATAATTAATAAATTCCCAAATAATGGGAATTTTTACTATAAATTTGAAAATTCTTGTAGGCAAGTCAAAATTAAATTATTTCCAATCCAAACACTGCTTAAATATAATTGTGGCCTGCTAATGACCTCAGATTTTGAAACCTTAACTTAATTAAAAATAAAAATAAAATATAATTGTCCTTATATTTTTATGAATAATATTATGATAGTACCTACTTTTCTCATTGAAAATTGAAAAATAATGTTTTTTATCTTTGTAGATCTTCTACACAAAAGTTGCTAGGTATTAAAGAAAATATCTGGGTTAACCCTTTATAGGGCATGGGATCTATATTTCCCACCTACGAAAAAAAATTCTTACACCTTGTGCGTGAAGGTAATATTTTTCCAACTTATTTGAAAAAACCGTAATTTTTTTATGGATACTTCAGTATCAATTACATGTGTAGTGCACAGCCCTGCCACTGCTATGAACAATGCTTCTTTTACGACGATGCAGCTCCGTTATTTCCGACGTATGTTTGAATAGGAAAAAGGTTGTTATGAATTATATAACATACACTTTAATTTAGTTAGAAAATGATATACTTTATTAAGACATAAAACAATTATGATTATTTGGTTAAAAGTGCGGACACGACGACAGTAAACACTCCGTTGGAGTTCGCGTGCCCGTAGTGAGTACTTACAGTAATAACTTAAGTCTAATTACAATAGTGTTTAACACTCGTATTTATATGTACCTTCAATGTCATATAATGTGTTACGTGCGTCATGATGAGGAAAGTAGTTAAAGGATTTGTCAATACATGACTATTGTTACTAGTAGGTTAGTATTAGAATACTAATTACTACGTGCCACCTTGAGGTTTACTACACATGTGTTAGATATTATTTCAAATAAGAGAAAAAAATCAATAACCGCCAAAGTGGGAAATTATCATCTCATTGCCAACAGGCGATGCACTTTTTTTCCCCTCCAATAAATTTCATATGAAATTTTTATTTGTTTTAATTTTAATCAATAAACTATTTTACTTATATAGTCTTTGGTGGTATTAATTGAAATATAACATTTTAGCGCATTTTTCTGTGTTACCTTACGGTCTTTTTGACGTATATTTTCTGTGTAATCAATTTATAAAAACAGTTGCTTATTATTTTCACACGCGGATAGATTCTATCTTAAACCGTTGATATGAATTATGTCATCTAATAAACCTCTAACAATATGGACCAATAGACCAAAAAAAAAAAAATTCCCAAGTTAGGGAAGAAAAATATGTTGTGAAAATATTCCCAATAATATATTTCTTTCTTTTGGGAATATTCCCAAGGCACATTACTAATCGTAACTATTCGGTTTTCGTTAAGAATAGCGAATGACGCCGATAGAGTTATCTAACCCCTACGATATAGCTAAATATATACAATATATACAATGAACTATGTTTACACTAAATACTCTAAAGTTCTCTAGTTAATATTAAAAGCCCTGTTGCGGGACTCCAAGAGCTCGTCATTCTCGTAAAATATATAATTATCAAATGAGAAACATAATTATGTTTATTACTTTAATATAAAATGTATTAAATTAAATGTACACGCTTGATTATTGGAACACAGCGTTGAACAATGATGGCTTAAACGACAGAAATTACACGCACAACGTACTTGATATTGTCCGAATTATAAGATACTCGAGGTGATAATTTATTAACTGTTGTTCTACGTGCAGTGTTAAATATAAATAACTTACAATTTTTCTAGATAAAGATAAAAGATAATCAGTAAAATGTATCTAAGATATAGATAAAAGACAATAAAAATGAGTATGTATTATCTAGATAAAAATAAGAAATAAAATAATGAATATCTAGAAAGAAAAAAAGATAAAAACTGTTTTAATTTATTTTTATTGACTATATATATAATATAGTTATGTAGGTGGGTCATAAACAAGTATATTTAAATACAACACTGAAATAAATTATAAATAACTATTGTAATTAATAAATTATAGTTCTTAATGTGTAAAATAATTATTTAATGTTACTCTAATGTGACTTAAAAATGTCTAGTCGGTAATTTTTGACCATTAACCGTTTTAGGACAATATTAACATTGGGCTGTCATATATTTACCATCATCTTTCACGATTTCGAAGAACTTTCTACCTACATAGTAACACATCGTTTTTATTTATCTGTACTGGTAATTCAGTACCAACGATTTTGTTCATCGTCTTTGCATAATTTGTATTTTTAATGATTTAATTGAATTAGAAATTCATCCATATAAAAAATTAATTAAAACTAATCGACAAGTTATTTTATATAATGATGAAGGTGGTTAATTGAAAGAAGACAAACATAATGTGTTTTTTATATATTGCGGACAATAAAAGGATTAAAAATTTGATAATGATCACAAAATGTGTATTTAAGGATTCCCTAGCTCCTCCAAAAAAAACCCTTTTCAATCAAAGGTCACTGGACGGAAATATTTCGTGTTACCATTTGAGTGAAACACATCGTATATATAAACTAATTAATGAATATAATAAGCAAAAAACTTATATTACTTCTATTTTGACTTATATTTCAGTTTTTTTTTTTTAAAAAAATTTAAAAAGTAATTAGATAATTCATTATATTCTTAATGTTATTCAAAGGTCTAATAGTAAAAATATTTTGAGTAGATCAGAAAATGTAACAATGTCTAATAGTATGACGCGGCCACAGATGTTGTGGCCGGTCCAGGGAGAGATATCGAGAAAGTAATGAAAAAATTTGCACGTTACGAGTGTTGAGCCCGCGACTCCACGCGCCGGAATGCCGGGCGCGTAACATTGAGCCACCGTGAATCTGTCATTATTCTCGATATTCTCCCCTTTTAGGCCAGAATGGCAGTGTGTACGGTTGAGAGAGAGGACTAGGCGCTGGGGCCGTGTCAAGTAATTGATTTACAAAATAAAATAAGTTTTTGTTAGATGATACACAAAATTGACATATTATTTATAATTAAATTAATTGACATGACATTTAAGCATTATTTACTTTGGATTACAGCTGAAAGAAAATGATATGAATATATTTATAACATTTTACTCCAACAATAAATGTTCATACAGTATACAATATATTTTCCGATGAAATATTTTCTAAAGTAAATCCAGTTCCATAAAAATAAGTCCATGAGGTTATTGAAAAATACTGTGAAATATTTTACCATAAAATATATTACGATTCTAAATTAATATGGGTCCAAGAAAATACTTTTCTAGAATACATATTTCAACAAAAAATAGAACCCCTGCCGCTATATCGTCACTGTTTATAGATTGCTTATCTGGTTTTATCGCTCACTTACAAAAGTTTTATGGCTTGACTCGCCGATTCAATGAACGATTATTTCAATGAAAATACACATTTTTGCATTTATATGTCATTGAGTGTGTCTACTTTGATAATTTGATTCGTTGTATTAAAAGAAAAAATATTTTATAGAAAGTGTTTACAAAATATTTTGTTTTTAAAATTTCAAAATCATGTTTGTCTTGAAAAACGTCGGATGCTAGACATAACACAATTGTTCGACCAAATTCAAGTTTTGAGAAACGCGAACTCTGCTCTTGTAAGTAAGAATAAATATTGTAAATAGTCTAGTACATGAAATAAGTCTAGTCAGATAAATTCGGATGTTACAACAATGAATACAGACTTCTTCTCAAAGACTACGTTAATCTTCCCTAGGTTGCGGATAGGGGAACGTCCTGCAGATATACAGGGCAGCCGCGAAATAAGCCACACCTTCGAATTGGACGAATAAGCGGTCGCGGACAAGCTTACCACCGGGGGAGCAATCGACCCCCGGTGTCACTTAAGATCAGGACAATGGACGTAAACAAGACAGGTGACGCGAGGCTGGCGTCGTTAGTGGCGGCCAAGCCAAACCAAAAAACCATGATTAGCACAACTAACAAAGCTACTGCTACAAGGGAGTCGGATGTCTTAGAGCTGACGGCTGGGGGACGCCCCAGGTATCGACATCAACCGTTAACTCCAAAATCTCGGAAGTGGCCAAAAACTGGAACCGCAACTGGTAGGGGGAGTGTGAAGCAGGCTTCTCCTGGTGGCAGACAGATCACCGACAATACTGCATGGCCCATTCAGGATTTCTCGGCTAAGAATTCACGAACGGATTCCACTTTGGTGGAGAAACTCATAGCTTCTTCGAGGCCGAAGAGGAAGAAAGTAGTCTCGCCTGACGACGGAGAAGATACTCTAACCGGTACCCTTCGCGGTCTGGTCAACAAATAGAAGTTGGCGGTGTGCGAATGCGATATTTCCTTTGCGAATGACGAAGACAACCCTCTACAGGATATGGTTAGGGGCATCCTGTACTGCCTGGAGAATCTTATTGCCTTCTAAGAGTTGCTCTCACCGACCAGGAAGAAGGTCAGAGAACTTCAACCGGAAGAGGATTCGAATTCGATGGATCACGAACCGAACGACCGCGGCACACAAACAAATTTCCCCACTCCCGAACGCGATCCAACACCGTCGGCGCCATCGGAATCTCCGATGGAAGTCGATTGTCCGTCTGCAGCCGCCTCTGGTCCGTCTAAGAGGAGAAATAAAATGTGCCACACTTCAGCCATGGGCGCCGGTTCCTCTGCACAAGTTCCGACATCCGGTGAAGCTACTTCGCCGCCTGAGGACTCTTTCCCTATACCGGAAGCATAGTACACGGTCACCAAGCGAGTTTCAAACCGTGCCAAGCCTGTGGCTACTAGACCTGTACCGAAAAGGTCAGCGGCCATCCTGGTCAAAGTCAAGGAGGGCCGCTTTTACGCCGACACACTGCGTGAGGTGCGTTCAACCAGAATCGAATTTGCCGCCATGGGTACGCACGTAACCTCTATGAAGAAAACACGCTCTGGCGACCTTCTGGTTGAATTAACTCACTGAAATTAAGGGCCCAAAGGCTGAAAAATCATCAGAGCTTAAAGGAACCGAACTGGCACCGATCATCCCCGACACTACGGTGACTCGCCTAAGATCGACGAAGAACGTCGAGATCGTTGACCTCGACGATGTTACCATCAAGGAGGAAGTATTTGAAGGCCTCAACAGGGAGATATACGGTGAGGCAGTTCCTCCTGAATCGAGCGGGGTGGTGGTCACGGGCCTGTGGCACACCAACATGGGGCGCAAAATGGTGACGGCGAGCATTCCTGCCACCTACAACGCCAAGCTAACCCACATTTATGTGGGCTGGACGCGTTGCAGGGTTCGACATCGTAGGAAGGAGCCACTGCGATGCTTTAGGTGCCACGGCTTCGGTCATGGCTCAACCAAATGTCCGGGGCCGGACCTGACGTCTAAATGCCGTCGCTGCGGCGAGAACGGCCACAAAGAAAAATAATGTCGGACTGGAAACGACCACTGCGTGGCATGCGATTGCATAAACGCTGCGAGAGCTCCCCAAAGGCTGGGATCTGGCTCCTGTGTGGCTTGGAGAAAAGCCATGGTGGAAATGGCTAAAACTTATGTGCCGGGATGATACGCTGCATGCAGATCAATCTCAACCGATGCTGGGACGCTCAGCAGTTGCTAGCGCAAACAACGCAAAGGAACGAAACATTGGACTCTTAATCCTCTCAGAGGACAACAGGGCCCCCTGTAACTACCCAAGCTGAGCCAAGAGCAGTGACGGAACGTACTCCATCATACTCAGCCACAACGCCGGAATTGTGGCCGGAGAATCCGGCTTCGGCCCAGGTTAACCTAACCTGGCTCCGACTTCCGGGAGTATGAGCTTTCAGCTGTTACTAAATCCCAACGGTTCTATAGCCTGCTGGCTGGAATCCTTCAATGGCTTCCTCAACCAACTGGATCAAGCCAATCACCTCGATCAACGGACCGACGTAACTTTGTTGGTGGCCGGTGACTTCAACGCCAAGTCCAAGTACTGGGGATCCGACTGCGACGACGCCAAAAGGGAAGCACTGTACGTGAGAGGCACATCGACGTCGGTCATCGACGTGACTTTTTCAGGTCCGGGTCCCCTTGAGGTGATGAACTGGAAGGTCCTGGAAGATTATTCAGTTAGCGACCACAATTACATCCATTTTGACCTGGACAAAACCGATAACTTGGCAAACGAGCCACGTTTCGATTCAGTCACATTAGATGGGCTCTCCGGAAGCTGGACCCCGATGCCCTAACCCAAAACTTAAGTGAAGGTGGACTGCATCTCTACGACACCGACACTGCGGAACATGCCGCTGAAGCGCTAAATGGCCATCTTGAGCGGGTTTGTGCCGTCCCGTTCACTGGTGGACCACAGAAATCGCCAAGCTGAGAAGGAAATGCAATCGGGCGACAAGGGCACTTTCGATGTTAGGTCCGAAAGTTCGGAAAGAAGTGAACCGGAGCAAGACGCTTAACGCGCAGAGCGTAAGATGCTTCGCGTTGCCATTCTCTATTCTCAGGAAAGGAGCTGGGCTGATCTACGTGCATTCGTCGACAACGATCCTTGGGGCGTCCCGTGCAGGATTGTCACCAAGCGTCTCGCGAGGCTCCAAGATCTTGTCACGTAGCACAATTTCACAATAATAATAATAATAATAAAATATTAATATATTATAAAACAAATAATAAAAAAAATTAAATTAATAATAATACTAATAATAAAATAACAAAATATAATAATAATAATAATAATATTATTATAATAATCACGAAAAGAAAGTACAACGCCAATGTTACAAAAAACAATATTGAAAATCGTTAACAACAAAATAAAATGTCATGAGACGCGAAAAACAACAAAAACAGTAAAAGGCTACTTAGACGGCTAAAAGCAGACAAAACTGTCAGTCATTCGCGGCGGTCGGCTCACCGTCTGTGAACGCTTCGTGATACATCGCCGTCACCAAAACTGGTTCTGTTAATCGCTCGGGCGTCCCGATTGATAATCGAACGTATGGTGTTACAAAGACAAAGGGGTGTGACGGGTGAGATCGCGGTATCCGTGAGAAACGACCATGTCAACTCCCCCCCCCCCCCAAGCTGGTACACACCTTTGTCGGATAACGGGTATGGTGCCGGGAGGAGCCCCGAGCACCACACTTGCGATGGGAAGGGGTGGTCACCACCCAGCTTCCAGTTAGTCGGGAACTATTCCTGGTAAAGAGCCTCGATGTCGACGAGGATGTCCTCGTCGTACCCTATCTCCATCGGTACGTGTGACACGGCCGATGAAGGGGAACCCAGTGGGCCATCACCGACGACACTCGCAGTCTCTTCCCGGGTAATAGTTCCACTGGTTTCAGATGACGCTTCATGCGGATGACGAGCTTGAGGGTTGGCTCCGTGGTGGTGGTAGGTGCTGGAGGCTGAGGCGCTGGTTTAGGGAGGGCGGTTTGGGGATTCTAGGGGCCTCGGTGTTGCAAATGGGCCGGTCGTTTTGCGCTATTCGACCGGTTTGCCGATCGATGGGCACTGGTCGGCTTCGCCGCTGCCTTCTACACCACGCGTTGCACGTTGACTGCACATCGCGGGTTTGCGAGTCGAACTAGTGAAACAAATTCATCACGAGCAAGACTACCCACGATTTCAACGATATCCGTCTGCGGAAGTTGTAACCCAATCCGCCTAGACAAATTATATTTGTAAATACAAAAATCTGTAAGGGATTGTTCTGGTCGCTGACGCACGGACATAAACTCCGTCATCAACTGCGACCAAATAGCCGAGCTCTCCCAACGGTCCGCGAATTCGATTAAAAATTCGTCCCACGTTAAACCCAATGACTTGACCATTTTATTCCACGTAGCAGCGATGTCGCTTAACTGGTCCTGTATCAGTCGTACCCATTTGGATTGCGGAACTACGGAATACCGAGTTGCAACTTTCAATGAAGTTTTTCGGGTCCTCGTATTTTTTTCCGGCCATCTGCGGCGGTGTTAATTTAAAATTAAAACTGAAGGACGGATTTCGCGTATCCCCGAAATTGTACGTATGCCCTACATACCGATCTGGGTGTTGGCGCTGCGCGGCGGTCGACCGCCGTGGTGCCGCGGCTGTTTCTCGTATATCACGTTCGATTTCCGCGAGACAATTATTTAATTCCCTTAAACCTACAGACGAATTACGGTCGAGCATCCCATGCCTAACTGCCCCACAGCAGTCGAACCTATCAAGCCGGTCTTCGATAGCATTTTGCCGAACATTGAGATTCCTGACGGAATTTCGAATGTCGACAAGTGCGATTTCGATTAACTTAAGGCGGTTTTCGATACTAAAAAGTTCTATTTCCCGCCATATCTGAGCACCAGTGTTCGACATTCGGTGGCTTAACCCTGCAAATTGCTGTGCCGCGTCGGAACAGTGTTGGTTAATCGGCGGAGAGTTACGGTTCGATAGCCGCGAAGGAGCCCACGAACTGTTATTATTGGGTACCACGTAACAGTGGCGCAGTCGGTAGGATTTCAAGTCGGTAGGATTTCATATCGGTAGGATTTCATATCGTTAGGATAAATAACGTAACAGTGGCGCAGTCGGTATTTCGAACATCGTTCATTGGAATCTTGAGTCAATTTCATTAAAGAAAAATTGATCACTTTTCTTTGCGGAATCAACACTCAACTTCAATCAACAATCAACTTCCATCAACACTCACTTACATCCTTAAAATATGACAACTTCACGAGTCATCTTGGCGTAAGCATAAGATTATAATTATAAAATATAACAATTCAAGACTGTGTACACATAACATCATACCAGGTTAACCTATTTTATATTACATATGAGTTGCAATAAAATTATTATTGAGAATTATTATTGAGATTTATCATTGAGAATTATTATTGAGATTTATTGAGAATCATTATTGAAAGTATTACTGAAAGAAGGCTTATATAATATATAAAATATTATCGGAAGAGATTTATTATTGCGATTGAGATTTATTATTAATTATTATTGAGATTTATTGAGAATCATTATTGAAAGTATTACTGAAAAAAGGCTTATATAATATATAAAATATTATCGGAAGAGATTATTATTGAGAAAGCTTATTATTGAATAATTTATTGCATTTTATTGAGAATTTATATTAAACTTATTACTGAAAAGTTTATTGATGAAAATTATTATTGTGAATTATTATTGAAACTTATTTATTATTATTGAAATCTCAAATTTATTATGTTAAACTAACATAAACAATATTACAACTCATATGCATAGAAACAACTATACTGATATTAGCGATATGTCTCCTCTAGAACTTGCAAATCTAGAGCAATCACCAACTAAAAACTCGACAGAAGGCACACCCAATTTAAACATAACACCAAACGACTTAAACATAAAAGAGGAACAACTAAAAAGAGAGAAAAGAATTAAAGAACTCGAAAACAATTTATTAATTAGTCCACCTCAAATAGTGACTAGGAGTAAAGGCCCGATAGAAGCTCTATTTTTAAAAACACCTGAACGACAAAATAAAATGACTAGCCCAACAGTCAGATCAGAAATACCTACTACTATGGCAGTAGACAAAGCTTTTAAATTTATTCCTTATTGTTTGGGACAGGGGCGGACTGGCAGATCGGGAGATCGGGAAATTTCCCGATGGGCCGGTCGAATAATCGAATTATGGGGCCGGCCGGCTAGGGCCAGACAATTTGGTTGTACAAGTAACTTATTGCAATTTTTAGATTATAATAAGAGTTTATCAATTTTTGGTAAATTTAAAATCTGTAGAATATAACATAATAATACGTCAATACGATAATAATCGTACCTAAAATTATATTTTGCTTTTCTAAGAAACATACGAAACAGTATGTATTTATATAAATAGAAATTACGCTACCGCCTGCCGGCCACCGCCGCCGTGTTGTTGATATCGATATTATTAATTCGATGTATTATTGTTATCTATTATATAAAAAAATTTCTGAGCGTTCTCATTGGTGGACGGTTTTTTTTATTCCCCGTGAGCTTTTTACCTATTTCTTCGGTCCCGTCCCGTTGCCTTTTTCCTCCTCTATCCATTACGGCCGTCCTTTGAATTTTCCGACGAGCCGTTTTCCCGATTCGACCGGATGAAAAACCCATATATATATCGTTCTAAGCACCTAGCCAATCGCGGCGATCGGTACCTGTTTCCCTCGCTCCTCCGTGACGTTTCGCCCCGCGTGACGTCACTATTCCGCGGTCGTCCGCTTACCTTATCTTCCTTTTCGCGTCCGCCGGACCGTTTAAATGTCCCGATTTTCGCCAAGATTTACAACTCGACCGTTAGGTAGGTAGGCATTAGGCGTTAGGCGATAGGATCTGTAGGTACCCGGTTCGAACCCTGCCCGTACGGTTCGACGTTTGTTGCGCAGTAATCGTTGATTTGTACAGCCGCCGACGAACGATGCCATCGGGTACGTCTGATTTCTTTTTTTTTTTTTTTCGCTCCGAATTTTTTTTTTTTTTTCGTTAAAGTTTCAACTTTTTTTTTTTTAAGTTTTTACAAATTTAAACGCGATTTCTATTTGTTTCCGTTATATAAAAGCAATGGAAGACCTGGTACGTTTTTATTACGTTAACTTTGATATGATTTATATTTACAAATGGCCGTATGTTTTCATTATACTTTTCTTATTGGAATGGAATTCAAAGTCATTGGTGCTAATGATACTGTTCAAAATAAAATGGTACGTATTACATTCAACTTCAACTAAGCTTTTATTGTGTCTTTAAATAACGTTAAATGATTGTTTTCATACTTAATTTAGGTAAACGGGTAATCAAACATGGGTACCATAATCGGAGATTTGATTGATTAGACGCCATCGGGTAGATTTGTTTTTTTTTTTTTCCGTTAAAGTTTCAACTTTTTTTTTATTCGTTTAAGTTTTAACAAATTTATATGTGATTTCTAATTGTTTTCGTTATATAATCACACCAAATTACATTAAAGCTACATTAAAAACAATGAAAACCTGGCATGTGCCTTATAATTATTATGTTTCCAAATAAATTTAGTTTAGCTGTGTTTTCATTATACTTTTTTTATCGGAATTGAATGGAATTCAATGTCATTGGTGCTTATGATACTATTCAAAATAAAATGGTACGTATTACATTTTTTCAACTTATTCCAAGCTTTAACTGTGGCTTTAAACAATGTTAAATTATTGTTTTCATTGCTAACAGTAGGTTAAAGGGTAATCAAACATGGATACCATAATCGGAGATTTGATTGATTATTTGATAATAATACTTGATTATTATTAATTTCTTTCAAATGTAGGTGGAGAATCTGAAAGTATTTGTCGGTATACTTTGTTGACTGGAAAGGAATGTGAACGAAATGACACTTTTAAAAACATGTAGATATGGTATGTATTACATTTTTAGATTGTATTATTATTCAACTACACTCTAAATGTGTTATTAAAATATTTTAAATACATTATTAATTTGGAATTATTCTATCAAAAATTATAGGAAGAGAGCTTTGTTGTGTACTATGCATATTATAATCTAATAATAATATATGCTTAATATGCTATAATTCAATGCCAATGACTGCACTTTATGACTGTAATGATACTATTGAAGAGACCCTCAGATATAAAAATATGAAAACATGGTATGTATTACATTTTCTAAATGCGTTGAATGTGTTTTTATAATATGATGTAGGAGAAGAATCTTATCTTAACACTTGGTGTTACTTTTTGATAATATAGAAATATGAAAACAGAATTGAATTACATTTTTAATACTATTTTTCAATTATTTGCTTTAAATATGGTAATAAAATATGTTAAATACATTTAATTTAATTTTTTATATTTTATATATTTATATTATAGAGAGCTATAGGAAGTTTTCAATATATTTTGTTGACTGCAAAGGAAAAATTCAAATTATTGACAAAATGTTGCTGAAACACACAAACACAACATAGGTAATATTGTTCACATATCACAGCTATTATTATCACTATTATGATGTATTGGAAATGCTTATTAATTTTAATAAATATGTTATTCATAGGTATATATGTGATTTCGATTTGTTTTCCCTAAAAGTAATATAAGGAGACAGCTAATCGGATGTTTTCTGATATGATATTATGAAAAACTCGCACAGCTAAAAAACAATGAAAACCACGTATGTAAATAATTGTGTCTTTAAATTATGTTGATTACTCACATTGGATTTCATATATTTTTCCAAATAATATAGGGAGATAGCTGTTGTATGTTTTCATTATACTTTTGGAATGGAATAACATTGATGCTAATGAGATACTATTCAAAATAAAGAAATCATGGTACGTATTACACATTTTTTAACTCATTCCTTCGACTACATATTATAAATTGAATGTTCATTATTTCGGTTTTAGTTAAAGAGTGTTATAGAGCATCAGTCCTTACACTTGGATAAAATTAAATGAAAACTTTTATAACATGAAAATGAGGAAGCCCAGTAAGTTTTAATTTTTTTGTAAATCATAAATATGATGTTGTATGTGTTCATTATACTTTTTTTATTGGAATCAAATTCCAATTTGGTGCTAATAACAAAAATAAAATAAAGTTAACAATATTACACATTTTTTAATGCTCTAATTCCACTATGCTTTAAATGTCTTTTTAAAATATATTAAAATATACTGTGTACTTTGCTCATAGTGGGTTGCAGAGTAATGGATTGAGAAATGCTCGAACATGATTGTAGTACTATTGTACCCAAGAGCTTGGTTATTAATACACTTCTATTCTCTTAATATAATATTATAATATTATTGTCTTAGTATAGTTTATTTAATTAAACCCTATCTTACTGGATTCATTGTTGTGCAATAAAATGTATCATTAAGTATTCGCTTTCAACAAGATCTATCTACATATTAATGGTTATTTCTGTTATATTTAAATGTATTTTTTTTTTACCCTTTAATTATTGTTGGTTCTACTACATATTGATTGATGATTAGAAATCAAACATGTTATATTGCATATTCAAATTGTGATATTCGCATTGTACCTTAACATTAAATTATGTTTAAATATTTCATTTTTTCATTGTGCAATACTTTTTAAAGCTATACATGTTTAATGCGTTTTTAAATTATATTAAAATGTATTATTTATATTCCCTTCGATATGCAATTGGTTTATTACAGGAGAAGACACTTATAATATTTTGATAATCATATAGAGATTTTTATTCTAAAGTTGAAATATCATGATCTATATGCATATTAATACTTTATGTGTTTTCAAACCATATTAAAATTTATTATTTATTCCATTCTATATGCTATTGGTTTGTTACAGGAAAAGAAACTAATAATATATAACTTTAATATAGTATAGCTGTAAGGTGTTTTCATTATATTTTGTGGACTGGAAAGGAATTATTCAATGCTATTTATGGTAAAGATGCAATAAATTACATATTACACATATACAAAATAAGAAAACATGGTATGTATTACATTTTTTAATTTTTTCATTCAACTAAGCTTTAACATAAGTAGGTTTACTGATTCACCAAAATTGCTTGGTTATTAATACATTTATTGATTTATTTTTTTCAACTGTAGGAATCTTATAGCGTTTGTCAATATTTTTAGTTTACTGCACAAGAACAATTCAATGTGATTCACTTTAATGATAATATATTAAGATATAAAAAGAAGACATGGCGAGTATTACATTTTTTAACTTATATAATATATTGAATTTGTGTTTTTTCGGTTTTAGTAAAAGAGTATTATGGTGTATCTGTCCTCACACTTGGATAAAATTAAATGAAAACAAAAAAGCCCAGTAAGTTTAATATTTTGTTGTATGTTGTACACTGTGTCATTAATATGTATAGTGTGTTTTTATTCATACACTATACTCAATGTTGTTTAATATGAATTTTTATAACATACAAGTTTCAAACAATTAATATATTGAAAAATGTTTGTATAGTGCTGTATATATATTAAATTGTGACGTTTGTTTGCATGTACGTCGCGAGTGTTGGCTAAACTGTCGAATTATGCGAGTGTTGGCTACACCGTCGAACGACGCCATCCGGTCCGTTAGGAATTGTGGGTTTTCCCGTTGCACGTAGCCGTCTGTGGCATAGACAAAAGATTTGTCTGTGCTTCGATGAACGTCGTAGCACTTGGATGTACTTCCGCTTTTATTGCGCTGTCATTTGATTGTATTCTATTACATTTCGAATGCTTTATTGCTGTGCCGTCAATTGGAACTTTTCAGTTTAGATTGTCGGTTTTTTTTTTTTTTTGTGTCGAATTCTAATTTTTTTTCTTTAGTTTCAAATTTTTTTTTGTGATGGCACCCACGTGTGTCGTATGTGGACCTGTCCGCCGCGTTGGCATTTCCCTTCATAAATTCCCGACGATGAACCAAGCGATTCGGAACGAATGGTTAGATTTTGTCTCGCGCTACGGAATCGATCGAAACCAAGTATTCGTGACGTCAAAACTGTGTTCGAGACATTTTGATCGTGACGACTTCGTGTTTACGGCCGTTCGACGTGTTCTCCACCGCGACGCAGTACCGAGAAATGCCGTTTTACCCGATGCACCAGTAGCAGCGGTCCACGTGGTCCCGCACGCCGTTGTCGAAGGTAATCTTCTATTACAGGACAATGTTGGCGGCGAAGATCGACAGACGTTCGTCGACGTTCCGGTGGACATGGACATCGGTCAAAATTACGTTGTAGTCGACGTAGCGGGTGATGATGACGTCGACATCGATGTTGACGGTTCCCTTCAGAACAACGCCTTAGCCGACGGAGGGCAGGCGATGGTCGACGGCCCAGTGGACATGGACATCGGTCAGAACTATGATGTCGTCGACGTAGCGGTCGAAGAAATCGTAGACGTTGTTAATGATATCGACCTTGGGATCGTCGAGGTGGAAGAGGAAACGGTGAACGACGTTGACCTGGTCGACGACCGGAACGACGAAGATTTGATGGCCAACATCGTAGTCGTCGAAGAGCTGATCGCCGCCCGAGTTGGCGCACAAGCACCCGACCGCTTACACATCGGACCGATGGATCGCGTTTGTCCTCACTGCTACGCGAGAAATTTCGTAAGTGAACATTTTATTTGTTGTAGGGACGGTAAGGTTTTGTTGACAGGTGACAGAGTGTTGGGAGAGGTTCCGCTTGCGTTGCGGAGACTGCTCAGCGAAGACGGCTCGGAGAACAGGCATTTTCAGAGCGAGGTCCGTCAGTACAACAATGCCATGGCGTTCGCGTCTCTGATCACGCAAGACTTCCAGGCACCACCGGGACGAGGACCCAGAACATTCGTCATGCACGGCCAAACGTATCACCTGATCAGTGACGCGGCCGCCGGACCGGACGTCATCCCACGGTTCTGTCAACTGTACTTCGTGGACACGCGGTTGGCGACCGAGAGCCGCATTCGAAACCCCGTCAACTCCGCGTGTAGACCGGATCTTTTGGACAGATTGGACATCATGTTGAGAGAGATCAACCCGTACGCCCGAATGTTCATGCACATGACGGAGATGTGGAACAGAGAACAGATTTTGGCTGCGGCGGAAAATCCGACGAGACCGCCTCGGACTGTGAGTATGCATTTCGTACGCGATTCCAGAGACCCGGGACGCCGCAACCAGCCGGCCGTGCGTGAGATCGCCGCAGTGTTTGTCGGTAACGACGGCGACCCTCCGGAAAACGTGGACTTCGTTGTTTACGATAGGAATCCGAATCCCAACGTCAACCACCGACGAATGCCTTCCACGAGCCGTCATACGGACCCTTTGCTGTACCCGCTATTCTTTCCCCATGGCGAAAGCGGATGGGCCACACACATGCCGCACGAAGGACCGCGTCGCACCCGCGTCAATCAAAACGTTTCACTGAAGGAGTATTCGTGTTATCGTTTGGCCGTTCGATATGACGGCCTCAACGAGCCGAACGCTCGGTTTAGTGCCATTCACAACGGTCGATTTTTGTTGCAACAATACGTGTGCGACCATTATGTCAGAGTCGAGGCGAGCCGGTTGAGATATTTGCGAAACAACCAGGACCAGTTGCGCTCCGAATCCTTCCAGGGCCTGATGGATCATCTCGCTGTACAGGACGTTCCGCGGGATCAGCAACATGCCATTGGCCGTCGCGTCATACTGCCCTCTTCCTTCGCAGGCAGTCCGCGTTGCATGCAACAAAATTATCAAGACGCCATGGCGATTGTGCGAAAATTTGGTAAACCCGATTTGTTCATTACTTTCACATGTAACCCTAGGTGGCCTGAGATAGTGGAGAATCTACCTCCGAGAGTGGCATCTTCTGACAGACCGGATTTGGTGTCCAGGGTGTTCAACCTGAAACTCCAGGATCTCATGCGTGACATAACCGAGCGTCACATATTCGGCAGGGTCGAAGCTTTTGTATACGTGGTCGAGTTCCAAAAGAGGGGATTGCCGCACGCGCACATTTTATTGATTTTACATGAAATGTACAAGCCGAAGGACGCTGAAGATGTAGATCAACTGATTCGAGCCGAGATACCCGACCCGGACACCGAGAGAGAACTGTACGACATAGTGGTGACCAATATGATGCACGGACCTTGCGGGATTCAAAACCCAACGTGCGCCTGCATGGTAGACGGGAAATGTCAGAAAGAGTTTCCCAAACCTTTCAACGACGAAACGCAGTTCAGGAGTGCCGGAGGTTATCCTGCCTACAGACGAAGAGACAACGGCCGCGCAGCTATGGTGCGGGACAGAGAGCTGTTTAACGATTCCGTAGTGCCGTACAATCCATATTTGCTACTCAAATACAACGCCCATATCAACGTGGAAGTGTGTTCAACCGTTAAAAGCGTCATGTACCTGTACAAGTACGTCTACAAAGGTCACGATGTGGCCACAGTTCGGGTTTGCGCAAACGATGAAATTCAGAGGTTCATCGACACTAGATACGTGAGCGCGCCGGAAGCGATCTGGAGACTCTTCTCTTTCCATTTGCAGAACAGGAGCCATGTCATCGTTCGACTGGCTGTACACTTGGAGGGTAGGCATAACGTTTTTTTCAGGGCCGGTGAGCTTATGCAACAGGTCGAAAGAGCGAGACACCCAGACACCACCCTTACCGCTTACTTCCGCCTGAACGCTACGGATCCAGAGGCTCGACAATACCTGTACCACGAAGTGCCCAATCACTATTGCTGGAACGCTTCTACATGCCGCTGGACTAGAAGAAAGGGAAACACTGGAGGCCGAGTCATTGGTCGAATGTATTCCGTAAGTCCTTTAGACCGCGATCGTTTTTTCCTTCGTTTGTTACTCGTGCATAGGCGGGGCTGTGTTTCGTTCGCCGACGTGAAGACTGTTGACGGCGTGCTTCATCTCACCTACGAAGCGGCCGCGCTGGCACTGGGGTTGCTCGAAGACGATACGGCGTGGAGTCGCTGTCTGGCAGAGGCCTGCCAACACGACACTCCGCGACAGGTTCGGGCCCTCTTCACAATCATCTGCGTCTACTGTTTGCCGACCAACCCATTGGATTTGTACAACGGCGTCGAGGAACACCTGATGTCGGATTTCTCGCGCAACCGGCCGGAAGGCGCTGCCAGGGCGGCGTGTCTCAACGCCTTGAACCAATTATTCGGAACCCACGGTAAGTCGCTCGCCGATTTTGGTTTGCCTGTTCCAGACGTGATAGAAGAACCACGAGAGATGATGTACGACGCTATTGATGAAGCGGAGCGGGGCGATGCGTTACTCCAGCAACTCAACGTCGATCAGAGGGCTGTGTACGATCGCGTCATGGCCGCGGTGTTGGACCCCCGTCCGAGCGCCAAGGTGTTCTTCGTCAACGGTCCAGGTGGGACTGGAAAGACGATGCTGTACTCGTGCCTTATGTCCGTGTTGCGCGGCCGAAACAGGAATGTCTTGGCAGTGGCGTTCACCGGGATCGCGGCCGCTCTTTTGAACGGCGGAAGGACCGTTCACTCCACCTTCGGTTTGCCATTCGGAGTGCTCACGCACGAGTCCACTTCCACCATCAGATTGCAGTCCCGCATGGCGCACAGGATTCGCGACGCTGCGCTCATCGTCTGGGACGAGGCACCCATGTCCCCGGGTTTCCAACTGACGGTTGTCGATCGGCTTCTGAAGGACATCATGCAGTCGAATCTTCCTTTTGGAGGTAAACCTTTTCTTTTAGGTGGTGATTTCAGGCAGATTCTTCCAGTCGTCTCCCATGGGACGAGAAGTGACATCGTCGGCGCGTGCATCAAATCCAACGAGTTGTGGCCCGTCATGCAACAGTTCTCCCTCACCCGGAACATGCGAGCGGACGGCGACAGAGAGTTTGCAGCGTGGCTTCTCCTATTAGGCAACGGTAATGTGGACAGGTACGGCGACGACGAGAACGCGATACAAGTGCCCCGCAGATTCCTGTGTCAAATTCCATTGGCCGACTTCGTGTTCCCTCAAATGATGAACTTGGCCAACATCAACGACTTTGCGAACAAGGTCATCTTATGCCCTACCAACGAGGGTTGTCGTCAGATGAACGAAGGCATTCTCCGCAATCGTCTCGAGGGTGAAGTCAGGCATTACATCAGCACGGACACCGTAGAGTGCGACGACCCCGAGGACGCCGCAGACTTCCCGATAGAGTTCATTCATTCGCTAAACCCCACGGGACTCCCTCTTCACGACCTGGCTCTCAAGGTGGGCGCTGTCGTCATGCTGCTCAGAAACCTGGACGCCAAAAGAGGACTTTGCAACGGTACGAGGATGGTAATTGTCGAGCTTCGACGTTTGAATTTCAGAGCTAGGCTGCTCAACGCTACCGAGCACGACGATGACATCATAATTCCCAGGATTCCGCTGACCACTACCGAAGCTGACGGCTTACCCTTCAAGTTGCGGCGAATGCAGTTCCCAGTTCGATTGGCTTTTTCGGTGACCATCAACAAGTCTCAAGGCCAGACATTCGACCGCGTTGGAATATACCTGCCTTCTCCCGTGTTCAGCCACGGACAGTTGTATGTGGCGTTCTCCAGGGTGAGAAACGCTGAATCCGTCAAAGTTTATATACCGACCGATGCCAATGGAGTTACGAAGAATGTGGTGTACCGTGAGATTCTGTAAATATTTTTTGTTATGTTATATTTATTTTTATATGTATTTCTCTTCTGTAAACTTTTGCTTATATTCTCTGATTATGAGAAACTTCTGTGTTCTGTCTTTCATAAATTATTTATATTGTTGTACATTATCTTCATGTATTCTTTTATGTATTATATTTTTATATGTATTTCTCTTCTGTAAACTTTACTTATATTCTCTGATTATGAGAAACTTCTGTGTTCTGTCTTTCATAAATTATTTATATTGTTGTACATTATCTTCATATATTCTTTTATGTATTATATTTTTATATGTATTTCTCTTCTGTGTTCTGTCTTTCATAAATTATTTATATTGTTGTACATTATCTTCATGTATTCTTTTATGTATTATATTTTTATATGTATTTCTCTTCTGTAAACTTTACTTATATTCTCTGATTATGAGAAACTTCCACATTCTTTCATAAAATATTTATATTGTTATACGTTGTCTTCATGTTTTCTTTTATGGATTACTTATGTATTATATTTTTATTTGTACCTTAACATTAAATTATGTTTAAATATTATACACTTTTTGATTGTGCCAAACTTTTAAAAAGCAATACATTTTTAAATCATATTAAAATGTTTTACTTTTATTCCCTTCAATATGCTGTTGGTTTATTACAGCAGAAGACTCTTATAATAATTTTATAATCATAAGGAGATATTTTATTCTATAATTGAAATATCAAGATCTATATGTATATTAATACTCTTTTTAATTCTATTCCATCTATTCAATCATTATTATTGCCCTCTGCTGTTTGATTGTTTTACTTTTTTACATGGTTATATATGTTTGACACATGTCAATTGAGAATATGGTACTGTAGTACTAATAATGAAACGATTAGGTTGATATATAAACTTTTTTACAATAAAATACAATTGTTAGTGCTCTTTAAATAAATTATACAATGTAGGTACCCTTAACGGTTATATTCAATATTATGATTTCAATTTTCTACAGTAAAGTATTACAAATAACAATTCTTACTCATTGTGGACTACTTTAATAAGTACAAAATCCATAAAAAAAAATTGTGCAAACAGTGACTGCTAGATAGCGAACGCTGTTGACGCCGAAGGCGTCTCAGTTTTCCACCCGTACGTGTTATCAAAAGTAGTAATTATCATACGATTTGTAACCGTGGTATATTGTAATTCTACAAAAAAATGTTTTGACTTTTTAATAAGTAATTATTATTAATTAATTAATATTTCTATTAATAATAATTAAGCGAATTACACCCTCAGCGAGGCACACAGAAGCTAGTCTATTATATAAAAAAATTTCTGAGCGTTCTCATTGGTGGACGGTTTTTTTTATTCCCCGTGAGCTTTTTACCTATTTCTTCGGTCCCATCCCGTTGCCTTTTTCCTCCTCTATCCATTACGGCCGTCCTTTGAATTTTCCGACGAGCCGTTTTCCCGATTCGACCGGATGAAAAACCCATATATATATCGTTCTAAGCACCTAGCCAATCGCGGCGATCGGTACCTGTTTCCCTCGCTCCTCCGTGACGTTTCGCCCCGCGTGACGTCACTATTCCGCGGTCGTCCGCTTACCTTATCTTCCTTTTCGCGTCCGCCGGACCGTTTAAATGTCCCGATTTTCGCCAAGATTTACAACTCGACCGTTAGGTAGGTAGGCATTAGGCGTTAGGCGATAGGATCTGTAGGTACCCGGTTCGAACCCTGCCCGTACGGTTCGACGTTTGTTGCGCAGTAATCGTTGATTTGTACAGCCGCCGACGAACGATGCCATCGGGTACGTCTGATTTCTTTTTTTTTTTTTTTCGCTCCGAATTTTTTTTTTTTTTTCGTTAAAGTTTCAACTTTTTTTTTTTTAAGTTTTTACAAATTTAAACGCGATTTCTATTTGTTTCCGTTATATAAAAGCAATGGAAGACCTGGTACGTTTTTATTACGTTAACTTTGATATGATTTATATTTACAAATGGCCGTATGTTTTCATTATACTTTTCTTATTGGAATGGAATTCAAAGTCATTGGTGCTAATGATACTGTTCAAAATAAAATGGTACGTATTACATTCAACTTCAACTAAGCTTTTATTGTGTCTTTAAATAACGTTAAATGATTGTTTTCATACTTAATTTAGGTAAACGGGTAATCAAACATGGGTACCATAATCGGAGATTTGATTGATTAGACGCCATCGGGTAGATTTGTTTTTTTTTTTTTCCGTTAAAGTTTCAACTTTTTTTTTATTCGTTTAAGTTTTAACAAATTTATATGTGATTTCTAATTGTTTTCGTTATATAATCACACCAAATTACATTAAAGCTACATTAAAAACAATGAAAACCTGGCATGTGCCTTATAATTATTATGTTTCCAAATAAATTTAGTTTAGCTGTGTTTTCATTATACTTTTTTTATCGGAATTGAATGGAATTCAATGTCATTGGTGCTTATGATACTATTCAAAATAAAATGGTACGTATTACATTTTTTCAACTTATTCCAAGCTTTAACTGTGGCTTTAAACAATGTTAAATTATTGTTTTCATTGCTAACAGTAGGTTAAAGGGTAATCAAACATGGATACCATAATCGGAGATTTGATTGATTATTTGATAATAATACTTGATTATTATTAATTTCTTTCAAATGTAGGTGGAGAATCTGAAAGTATTTGTCGGTATACTTTGTTGACTGGAAAGGAATGTGAACGAAATGACACTTTTAAAAACATGTAGATATGGTATGTATTACATTTTTAGATTGTATTATTATTCAACTACACTCTAAATGTGTTATTAAAATATTTTAAATACATTATTAATTTGGAATTATTCTATCAAAAATTATAGGAAGAGAGCTTTGTTGTGTACTATGCATATTATAATCTAATAATAATATATGCTTAATATGCTATAATTCAATGCCAATGACTGCACTTTATGACTGTAATGATACTATTGAAGAGACCCTCAGATATAAAAATATGAAAACATGGTATGTATTACATTTTCTAAATGCGTTGAATGTGTTTTTATAATATGATGTAGGAGAAGAATCTTATCTTAACACTTGGTGTTACTTTTTGATAATATAGAAATATGAAAACAGAATTGAATTACATTTTTAATACTATTTTTCAATTATTTGCTTTAAATATGGTAATAAAATATGTTAAATACATTTAATTTAATTTTTTATATTTTATATATTTATATTATAGAGAGCTATAGGAAGTTTTCAATATATTTTGTTGACTGCAAAGGAAAAATTCAAATTATTGACAAAATGTTGCTGAAACACACAAACACAACATAGGTAATATTGTTCACATATCACAGCTATTATTATCACTATTATGATGTATTGGAAATGCTTATTAATTTTAATAAATATGTTATTCATAGGTATATATGTGATTTCGATTTGTTTTCCCTAAAAGTAATATAAGGAGACAGCTAATCGGATGTTTTCTGATATGATATTATGAAAAACTCGCACAGCTAAAAAACAATGAAAACCACGTATGTAAATAATTGTGTCTTTAAATTATGTTGATTACTCACATTGGATTTCATATATTTTTCCAAATAATATAGGGAGATAGCTGTTGTATGTTTTCATTATACTTTTGGAATGGAATAACATTGATGCTAATGAGATACTATTCAAAATAAAGAAATCATGGTACGTATTACACATTTTTTAACTCATTCCTTCGACTACATATTATAAATTGAATGTTCATTATTTCGGTTTTAGTTAAAGAGTGTTATAGAGCATCAGTCCTTACACTTGGATAAAATTAAATGAAAACTTTTATAACATGAAAATGAGGAAGCCCAGTAAGTTTTAATTTTTTTGTAAATCATAAATATGATGTTGTATGTGTTCATTATACTTTTTTTATTGGAATCAAATTCCAATTTGGTGCTAATAACAAAAATAAAATAAAGTTAACAATATTACACATTTTTTAATGCTCTAATTCCACTATGCTTTAAATGTCTTTTTAAAATATATTAAAATATACTGTGTACTTTGCTCATAGTGGGTTGCAGAGTAATGGATTGAGAAATGCTCGAACATGATTGTAGTACTATTGTACCCAAGAGCTTGGTTATTAATACACTTCTATTCTCTTAATATAATATTATAATATTATTGTCTTAGTATAGTTTATTTAATTAAACCCTATCTTACTGGATTCATTGTTGTGCAATAAAATGTATCATTAAGTATTCGCTTTCAACAAGATCTATCTACATATTAATGGTTATTTCTGTTATATTTAAATGTATTTTTTTTTTACCCTTTAATTATTGTTGGTTCTACTACATATTGATTGATGATTAGAAATCAAACATGTTATATTGCATATTCAAATTGTGATATTCGCATTGTACCTTAACATTAAATTATGTTTAAATATTTCATTTTTTCATTGTGCAATACTTTTTAAAGCTATACATGTTTAATGCGTTTTTAAATTATATTAAAATGTATTATTTATATTCCCTTCGATATGCAATTGGTTTATTACAGGAGAAGACACTTATAATATTTTGATAATCATATAGAGATTTTTATTCTAAAGTTGAAATATCATGATCTATATGCATATTAATACTTTATGTGTTTTCAAACCATATTAAAATTTATTATTTATTCCATTCTATATGCTATTGGTTTGTTACAGGAAAAGAAACTAATAATATATAACTTTAATATAGTATAGCTGTAAGGTGTTTTCATTATATTTTGTGGACTGGAAAGGAATTATTCAATGCTATTTATGGTAAAGATGCAATAAATTACATATTACACATATACAAAATAAGAAAACATGGTATGTATTACATTTTTTAATTTTTTCATTCAACTAAGCTTTAACATAAGTAGGTTTACTGATTCACCAAAATTGCTTGGTTATTAATACATTTATTGATTTATTTTTTTCAACTGTAGGAATCTTATAGCGTTTGTCAATATTTTTAGTTTACTGCACAAGAACAATTCAATGTGATTCACTTTAATGATAATATATTAAGATATAAAAAGAAGACATGGCGAGTATTACATTTTTTAACTTATATAATATATTGAATTTGTGTTTTTTCGGTTTTAGTAAAAGAGTATTATGGTGTATCTGTCCTCACACTTGGATAAAATTAAATGAAAACAAAAAAGCCCAGTAAGTTTAATATTTTGTTGTATGTTGTACACTGTGTCATTAATATGTATAGTGTGTTTTTATTCATACACTATACTCAATGTTGTTTAATATGAATTTTTATAACATACAAGTTTCAAACAATTAATATATTGAAAAATGTTTGTATAGTGCTGTATATATATTAAATTGTGACGTTTGTTTGCATGTACGTCGCGAGTGTTGGCTAAACTGTCGAATTATGCGAGTGTTGGCTACACCGTCGAACGACGCCATCCGGTCCGTTAGGAATTGTGGGTTTTCCCGTTGCACGTAGCCGTCTGTGGCATAGACAAAAGATTTGTCTGTGCTTCGATGAACGTCGTAGCACTTGGATGTACTTCCGCTTTTATTGCGCTGTCATTTGATTGTATTCTATTACATTTCGAATGCTTTATTGCTGTGCCGTCAATTGGAACTTTTCAGTTTAGATTGTCGGTTTTTTTTTTTTTTTGTGTCGAATTCTAATTTTTTTTCTTTAGTTTCAAATTTTTTTTTGTGATGGCACCCACGTGTGTCGTATGTGGACCTGTCCGCCGCGTTGGCATTTCCCTTCATAAATTCCCGACGATGAACCAAGCGATTCGGAACGAATGGTTAGATTTTGTCTCGCGCTACGGAATCGATCGAAACCAAGTATTCGTGACGTCAAAACTGTGTTCGAGACATTTTGATCGTGACGACTTCGTGTTTACGGCCGTTCGACGTGTTCTCCACCGCGACGCAGTACCGAGAAATGCCGTTTTACCCGATGCACCAGTAGCAGCGGTCCACGTGGTCCCGCACGCCGTTGTCGAAGGTAATCTTCTATTACAGGACAATGTTGGCGGCGAAGATCGACAGACGTTCGTCGACGTTCCGGTGGACATGGACATCGGTCAAAATTACGTTGTAGTCGACGTAGCGGGTGATGATGACGTCGACATCGATGTTGACGGTTCCCTTCAGAACAACGCCTTAGCCGACGGAGGGCAGGCGATGGTCGACGGCCCAGTGGACATGGACATCGGTCAGAACTATGATGTCGTCGACGTAGCGGTCGAAGAAATCGTAGACGTTGTTAATGATATCGACCTTGGGATCGTCGAGGTGGAAGAGGAAACGGTGAACGACGTTGACCTGGTCGACGACCGGAACGACGAAGATTTGATGGCCAACATCGTAGTCGTCGAAGAGCTGATCGCCGCCCGAGTTGGCGCACAAGCACCCGACCGCTTACACATCGGACCGATGGATCGCGTTTGTCCTCACTGCTACGCGAGAAATTTCGTAAGTGAACATTTTATTTGTTGTAGGGACGGTAAGGTTTTGTTGACAGGTGACAGAGTGTTGGGAGAGGTTCCGCTTGCGTTGCGGAGACTGCTCAGCGAAGACGGCTCGGAGAACAGGCATTTTCAGAGCGAGGTCCGTCAGTACAACAATGCCATGGCGTTCGCGTCTCTGATCACGCAAGACTTCCAGGCACCACCGGGACGAGGACCCAGAACATTCGTCATGCACGGCCAAACGTATCACCTGATCAGTGACGCGGCCGCCGGACCGGACGTCATCCCACGGTTCTGTCAACTGTACTTCGTGGACACGCGGTTGGCGACCGAGAGCCGCATTCGAAACCCCGTCAACTCCGCGTGTAGACCGGATCTTTTGGACAGATTGGACATCATGTTGAGAGAGATCAACCCGTACGCCCGAATGTTCATGCACATGACGGAGATGTGGAACAGAGAACAGATTTTGGCTGCGGCGGAAAATCCGACGAGACCGCCTCGGACTGTGAGTATGCATTTCGTACGCGATTCCAGAGACCCGGGACGCCGCAACCAGCCGGCCGTGCGTGAGATCGCCGCAGTGTTTGTCGGTAACGACGGCGACCCTCCGGAAAACGTGGACTTCGTTGTTTACGATAGGAATCCGAATCCCAACGTCAACCACCGACGAATGCCTTCCACGAGCCGTCATACGGACCCTTTGCTGTACCCGCTATTCTTTCCCCATGGCGAAAGCGGATGGGCCACACACATGCCGCACGAAGGACCGCGTCGCACCCGCGTCAATCAAAACGTTTCACTGAAGGAGTATTCGTGTTATCGTTTGGCCGTTCGATATGACGGCCTCAACGAGCCGAACGCTCGGTTTAGTGCCATTCACAACGGTCGATTTTTGTTGCAACAATACGTGTGCGACCATTATGTCAGAGTCGAGGCGAGCCGGTTGAGATATTTGCGAAACAACCAGGACCAGTTGCGCTCCGAATCCTTCCAGGGCCTGATGGATCATCTCGCTGTACAGGACGTTCCGCGGGATCAGCAACATGCCATTGGCCGTCGCGTCATACTGCCCTCTTCCTTCGCAGGCAGTCCGCGTTGCATGCAACAAAATTATCAAGACGCCATGGCGATTGTGCGAAAATTTGGTAAACCCGATTTGTTCATTACTTTCACATGTAACCCTAGGTGGCCTGAGATAGTGGAGAATCTACCTCCGAGAGTGGCATCTTCTGACAGACCGGATTTGGTGTCCAGGGTGTTCAACCTGAAACTCCAGGATCTCATGCGTGACATAACCGAGCGTCACATATTCGGCAGGGTCGAAGCTTTTGTATACGTGGTCGAGTTCCAAAAGAGGGGATTGCCGCACGCGCACATTTTATTGATTTTACATGAAATGTACAAGCCGAAGGACGCTGAAGATGTAGATCAACTGATTCGAGCCGAGATACCCGACCCGGACACCGAGAGAGAACTGTACGACATAGTGGTGACCAATATGATGCACGGACCTTGCGGGATTCAAAACCCAACGTGCGCCTGCATGGTAGACGGGAAATGTCAGAAAGAGTTTCCCAAACCTTTCAACGACGAAACGCAGTTCAGGAGTGCCGGAGGTTATCCTGCCTACAGACGAAGAGACAACGGCCGCGCAGCTATGGTGCGGGACAGAGAGCTGTTTAACGATTCCGTAGTGCCGTACAATCCATATTTGCTACTCAAATACAACGCCCATATCAACGTGGAAGTGTGTTCAACCGTTAAAAGCGTCATGTACCTGTACAAGTACGTCTACAAAGGTCACGATGTGGCCACAGTTCGGGTTTGCGCAAACGATGAAATTCAGAGGTTCATCGACACTAGATACGTGAGCGCGCCGGAAGCGATCTGGAGACTCTTCTCTTTCCATTTGCAGAACAGGAGCCATGTCATCGTTCGACTGGCTGTACACTTGGAGGGTAGGCATAACGTTTTTTTCAGGGCCGGTGAGCTTATGCAACAGGTCGAAAGAGCGAGACACCGAGACACCACCCTTACCGCTTACTTCCGCCTGAACGCTACGGATCCAGAGGCTCGACAATACCTGTACCACGAAGTGCCCAATCACTATTGCTGGAACGCTTCTACATGCCGCTGGACTAGAAGAAAGGGAAACACTGGAGGCCGAGTCATTGGTCGAATGTATTCCGTAAGTCCTTTAGACCGCGATCGTTTTTTCCTTCGTTTGTTACTCGTGCATAGGCGGGGCTGTGTTTCGTTCGCCGACGTGAAGACTGTTGACGGCGTGCTTCATCTCACCTACGAAGCGGCCGCGCTGGCACTGGGGTTGCTCGAAGACGATACGGCGTGGAGTCGCTGTCTGGCAGAGGCCTGCCAACACGACACTCCGCGACAGGTTCGGGCCCTCTTCACAATCATCTGCGTCTACTGTTTGCCGACCAACCCATTGGATTTGTACAACGGCGTCGAGGAACACCTGATGTCGGATTTCTCGCGCAACCGGCCGGAAGGCGCTGCCAGGGCGGCGTGTCTCAACGCCTTGAACCAATTATTCGGAACCCACGGTAAGTCGCTCGCCGATTTTGGTTTGCCTGTTCCAGACGTGATAGAAGAACCACGAGAGATGATGTACGACGCTATTGATGAAGCGGAGCGGGGCGATGCGTTACTCCAGCAACTCAACGTCGATCAGAGGGCTGTGTACGATCGCGTCATGGCCGCGGTGTTGGACCCCCGTCCGAGCGCCAAGGTGTTCTTCGTCAACGGTCCAGGTGGGACTGGAAAGACGATGCTGTACTCGTGCCTTATGTCCGTGTTGCGCGGCCGAAACAGGAATGTCTTGGCAGTGGCGTTCACCGGGATCGCGGCCGCTCTTTTGAACGGCGGAAGGACCGTTCACTCCACCTTCGGTTTGCCATTCGGAGTGCTCACGCACGAGTCCACTTCCACCATCAGATTGCAGTCCCGCATGGCGCACAGGATTCGCGACGCTGCGCTCATCGTCTGGGACGAGGCACCCATGTCCCCGGGTTTCCAACTGACGGTTGTCGATCGGCTTCTGAAGGACATCATGCAGTCGAATCTTCCTTTTGGAGGTAAACCTTTTCTTTTAGGTGGTGATTTCAGGCAGATTCTTCCAGTCGTCTCCCATGGGACGAGAAGTGACATCGTCGGCGCGTGCATCAAATCCAACGAGTTGTGGCCCGTCATGCAACAGTTCTCCCTCACCCGGAACATGCGAGCGGACGGCGACAGAGAGTTTGCAGCGTGGCTTCTCCTATTAGGCAACGGTAATGTGGACAGGTACGGCGACGACGAGAACGCGATACAAGTGCCCCGCAGATTCCTGTGTCAAATTCCATTGGCCGACTTCGTGTTCCCTCAAATGATGAACTTGGCCAACATCAACGACTTTGCGAACAAGGTCATCTTATGCCCTACCAACGAGGGTTGTCGTCAGATGAACGAAGGCATTCTCCGCAATCGTCTCGAGGGTGAAGTCAGGCATTACATCAGCACGGACACCGTAGAGTGCGACGACCCCGAGGACGCCGCAGACTTCCCGATAGAGTTCATTCATTCGCTAAACCCCACGGGACTCCCTCTTCACGACCTGGCTCTCAAGGTGGGCGCTGTCGTCATGCTGCTCAGAAACCTGGACGCCAAAAGAGGACTTTGCAACGGTACGAGGATGGTAATTGTCGAGCTTCGACGTTTGAATTTCAGAGCTAGGCTGCTCAACGCTACCGAGCACGACGATGACATCATAATTCCCAGGATTCCGCTGACCACTACCGAAGCTGACGGCTTACCCTTCAAGTTGCGGCGAATGCAGTTCCCAGTTCGATTGGCTTTTTCGGTGACCATCAACAAGTCTCAAGGCCAGACATTCGACCGCGTTGGAATATACCTGCCTTCTCCCGTGTTCAGCCACGGACAGTTGTATGTGGCGTTCTCCAGGGTGAGAAACGCTGAATCCGTCAAAGTTTATATACCGACCGATGCCAATGGAGTTACGAAGAATGTGGTGTACCGTGAGATTCTGTAAATATTTTTTGTTATGTTATATTTATTTTTATATGTATTTCTCTTCTGTAAACTTTTGCTTATATTCTCTGATTATGAGAAACTTCTGTGTTCTGTCTTTCATAAATTATTTATATTGTTGTACATTATCTTCATGTATTCTTTTATGTATTATATTTTTATATGTATTTCTCTTCTGTAAACTTTACTTATATTCTCTGATTATGAGAAACTTCTGTGTTCTGTCTTTCATAAATTATTTATATTGTTGTACATTATCTTCATATATTCTTTTATGTATTATATTTTTATATGTATTTCTCTTCTGTGTTCTGTCTTTCATAAATTATTTATATTGTTGTACATTATCTTCATGTATTCTTTTATGTATTATATTTTTATATGTATTTCTCTTCTGTAAACTTTACTTATATTCTCTGATTATGAGAAACTTCCACATTCTTTCATAAAATATTTATATTGTTATACGTTGTCTTCATGTTTTCTTTTATGGATTACTTATGTATTATATTTTTATTTGTACCTTAACATTAAATTATGTTTAAATATTATACACTTTTTGATTGTGCCAAACTTTTAAAAAGCAATACATTTTTAAATCATATTAAAATGTTTTACTTTTATTCCCTTCAATATGCTGTTGGTTTATTACAGCAGAAGACTCTTATAATAATTTTATAATCATAAGGAGATATTTTATTCTATAATTGAAATATCAAGATCTATATGTATATTAATACTCTTTTTAATTCTATTCCATCTATTCAATCATTATTATTGCCCTCTGCTGTTTGATTGTTTTACTTTTTTACATGGTTATATATGTTTGACACATGTCAATTGAGAATATGGTACTGTAGTACTAATAATGAAACGATTAGGTTGATATATAAACTTTTTTACAATAAAATACAATTGTTAGTGCTCTTTAAATAAATTATACAATGTAGGTACCCTTAACGGTTATATTCAATATTATGATTTCAATTTTCTACAGTAAAGTATTACAAATAACAATTCTTACTCATTGTGGACTACTTTAATAAGTACAAAATCCATAAAAAAAAATTGTGCAAACAGTGACTGCTAGATAGCGAACGCTGTTGACGCCGAAGGCGTCTCAGTTTTCCACCCGTACGTGTTATCAAAAGTAGTAATTATCATACGATTTGTAACCGTGGTATATTGTAATTCTACAAAAAAATGTTTTGACTTTTTAATAAGTAATTATTATTAATTAATTAATATTTCTATTAATAATAATTAAGCGAATTACACCCTCAGCGAGGCACACAGAAGCTAGTTAATAATATAAGTAAATAATATTACGAAAAAGATGGACTGTACCATGTAAGATCTTCCGATATGAATTGTCTTATAGATTATCTGACGTCTGATATTGATTATAATGAATATTAAAGAATATTGTAGTAAATAGTAATGTTATATGATTTTGTTTTTTTCACTTAACCTAAATTATGATGTGGTAACTATTGGAGGTATCTGTGGTATAAGCTAGGTATATTCATTATTGTCATCATTACGCATGCGCATGCTCATATGTTTTAACAGCTGTTGAATCAATCTTGTTTTTCCATTGTCTTTTCATGACGTTGGTCCGTTTTGGGCAGTGGACTGTAGTTGAGAGTGTGTAGTATACAGGTTTTGTTTGTTGTTCAATATGATCGAATTAATGGCAGTTTTCATTTGTTGTACCTGGACTAATTGGTTCATAAGGAACTATGAACACTGTGCGTTACAATAAATCTTTATACATTATCATTCCCAAAACGATTAACTTCCGGTTTTGTGGTGAGTGTCCCGGGAAGAGATAAATATTTTGTTTTAAAAGATTAGTTATTGTTAACTACCATGATCATATATAAGCCTTAATTAGTGAACTGTCATTTATTAATTAATTTGTTTTGAAAATATTAAAAACATATCTTTTCTGTTTTCAATTATATATTGTTCTATATAATTATTTTTTTGTTATTAATATTTAAAATACATAATTTATTTGGTTAGTTCTTTTATTGATAAATGTTACTATGATATAGGGAATTGTTATTTGATTGTGGCATGATTAAATTGCTTGGAGGTGACGTCTATGGCCGAACAAGCTAGTTCCGCGTTTGGTAACGCGTCTTCTATAAGTACCAGGTAAGAAATATGACAATATTTACCACTGATTATATTACTTTTTTAATTGTACCTTATTGAGTTTTTTTTTTGTTTTTTTGATTTTAGGAGGGGAAATATAGAAGGAAATACAAGATATAGAAGCAGTTCTCGTAAAGATAGTAAAAAAAGTACAAGTAATCAAGAATCAGATTCTGTTGTAAATACATCTTATGCTGAAATACCGTAAGTACTATCAACATTTTTCTTCATCTATTAAAATGTTAAAAAAATATTTAATATTTCAGCATTGTGAATGAATCTTCTGTACTTGTTCGAAATAGTCGTAAAAGTAAATCGAGTTCTAGAAATACTCGAACTAGTAGTTCTAGTTTATTAATAGTAAGTTGATCAATTTATGACAAAACATTATATTTAATTATGTGTAATTAATTGACTAATAATAATTATAAAAACATGACATTTTACAATTTTTTTTATATTATAATTTAAACCATGAATAAATATTTATGTGATAGTCGTGTTGACATTTTTAAGTCATTTGTTTTCTTTACCTGACTCAGTCACACATTTTATTATTGTATTGGAATTGTCTTACTACTATATTAACATTAATACAGTTGAAAACTGTCATGATTTCGTAGTTAATCTTTCTGTGAAATTCTCTTTCAATCATAATTGTTTTTATTGTTTTACATATGTAAGTGCATGACTACCATGTGATATTAAATAACGAAACTAATGCTTATTTAATATTGTTATGAATGCATGTATATAAATAATAAAATTATGTATATACATATATATATATATAAATTCAATTTACTGTTATATAAATTTATAATTTAATTGTTAACATTTTTCACACAATTAATCTATTAACTTTTTCGCCGATTAAATTATATTAAAATTTTATTTTTTGATATTTTTTTAGCAAAAAGAACCGGGACCAAGTAGAAGATCTACATCGTCAAAATCACCTAAATTAAGTAATTTTTTTTTGTTTTACAATTATTATTATTATCAGAATTTATAAATACTTAAGTTTTCTTTAAACTGGAAGTAAAAAACATTAAAAGGTATTCTAGTTTAAATTTGTTTTTTAATACATGGCTTTCATTATTAAAATGCTCCTTATGTTTTTATCATATTTTGGTTCAGATATTATATAATCATTACCAGTAACAACACAATGCAGGTTTTATTAAAGCTTTTGTTTATTGCTTCATAACTTAAATGGGATGTGTAGGTAGTGTTATGTGACAAAATAGTTTAATATATAATTTACACATTTGATACAAAATATTTTATATTATTATTTTGTTTTCACACGTTAATTTAATGTTTATGTACCTAAAAGTACAATTTAACTCTGAATTTTAAACTTTGACTTGGGGTAAGTAATCAATATATGTAAATGTTTCATTGGATAATAAAATTAAGGTCACTACTAATTATTACAATATAATAATTATTTTAAATCAAAACATTTGAAAATTAAGTATACCAATTTTTGCTTTATATTTAATATATTTTTTAATAAAATCATATATATTTTTTAAGTAAACAATATTTTAACTTTTATTTAAATGTATTTATTATATGTGTGTTGATTTAATTATGTATGTATATTTAATTTCTTTATTTTTTTTTAGTCTGTACTTCATATTGTCCCATTACAATATTAATTATTACACCTAGTATTTCCTTATATTTATAAACAATAGGCATTAATTTTAATTTATCGTTTAGAAAAAACAAAAGGAAGTAGTCCTACTGAAAATAGGTATCCACTGCGTAGTAAATCAAAAGTTTCTTTGCGTTCTCAAGAAAGCAGTATAACCAACGAATTTTCTACTCAAGAAATTGAACCTTCACCAAATAAACGTCCTAAATTAGAACTCCCTACGCTGGGTATGTAATAATTTTTTGAATTATTTACTAGATAAAAATACTATTTGACAAGTAGTAGTATTTAAATTACCTATTTTTTAGGTGCGTCATCAAGCAAGAATAAGGAGGAAAGTAATTTACGCGCGTCTTTATCGCTGCGTAGGAAACGTGGAAGACCAACAACGGGGTCTTGTGCAAGTACTAGGTATTTATAATAATTTCATGTTTGACTACTTATAATTATTTTATTATGTATTGTCTTTAAAAATTATATCTTTTGCTTATATAGTCGCCGCGGTCATACCAAAGCGAGTGGGAGGGAAAGTGTAGAATTGGCTATGGAAGGAGTGGTTGAAGGGGATGGAATAGCTGAAAGCAGCGAGAATCTAAATTTATTACCTTCTACATCTAGTTCAATTAGTACTAATGCTCCTGACATGGCAACATCATCATCCACTACAACCATTACTAATCCTTCTTCTTCTGGCACACAAGTTACTGGAGGTGGTGTGAACTGTAATTTATTTTAATATAATAGTTGAAATTATTATTTTATACATTTATAAATTTATTTTTATACTCTTTTAAGGGCCTACTGCATGGAGTAGTGGAACTACTAGCCATGATAGTGAAGAAGAAGGAGAAGTAGGACGTTTACAAGCATTATTAGAATCGAGAGGATTACCACCTCATTTATTCGGAGCTTTAGCCCCTCGTATGCATCATTTGTTTAATCGATCTATGGGTGCTGCATCTACTAGTATGTATTCAATAAGTATTTATTAAAATCATATAAAATTATCTGTTCATAACAATATCATTTTTTTTTTTCCTATTAAGAAAACTATTGTTGCAACTAATATAATTATTTATTATTCTTAAGCATCTAAAGCTCAACAACTCTTACAAGGAATGCAAGCTACAGGAGATGAAGGACAACAACTTCAAGCAGTTATTGAAATGTGCCAAATGTTAGTAATGGGTAATGAGGATACTTTAACTGGATTTCCGGTTAAGCCTGTTGTCACTGCACTTATAGTTCTGCTTTCTATGGAACACAATTTTGATATGGTAAGTTTTATTTTATTTTTGTTTTTATTTTAGTATAAAAAGCTGGAAAATCCATTTTTTTATGTATGTAAATATTAAATATTTTTCTGTGAACACTTGGATAATAAATTTATATGAAAAGTTACTTTAAGCATCATTGTCATCAAGTCCAAAATTTCACTTAGATGTTTGTGAGAGTTTGTTATTTAAACTTTTCATTAGTTTTTATTTGCTAAAGGAAGAATAAAATCTTAAAAATTACCCATAAAATATTTCTTTATAATTTTTAAAATGAAATAAGGTAATCTAAGTTGTTTACTATGTTATGATATCAGTATTTAATGCTAAAATGCAGAAAAACATTAATTTTTATAAACAGATTTATTTCCTTTTAAATTTTTAAGTGTTTATTAATATTTTCAGATAAAAAAGTAACATTTTATGTAAGAAAATTTGCAATTTTATTTTAAAAATATAAAAAATTTTATTACATGATTTATCACTTTTTATACTGACCTTCATTCAAAATATTTTTCATATACAGTTGTGCATACTTGTTTTTATATTTATACAAAATATATTATAATTATAACCATAATTTGTAATTTATTTACTCTTTTTCATATTTTAATTTCTTTATTGTGTTATTTAGCTAGTGAATTGAAGTAAAATTTTAGTAAATTGAATTTTTTTAACTTTAAAAACATAATCTATTCCTGATGAAATTGTATTTACTTTTGAATTTTTTGAATTTTTATTATTTGAAGATGAGAATACTATATATTACAATATTACAATACTCAGAGTGTATATGTGAATGCAATTTTAAAGATTATTTAATTATTAACTTGATTAAAAATTGTATTGGTTATTGTACAACATAATAATATTTAATTTATATTTTATTGGATAAAATTATGGTTATAGACACTTCAATTTAATTAATGTCTGTGTTTAGAAATAGATTTTACAATGTTTATATTTTTAGTTTTTTTTTTTTTTTTTCAATTAATTATTATATAATTATTTTTACTCTTTCCTTTCATATAAATTATATATGAAAATGATTTAATCATAAAATGCTTTTCAAGATTACATATAGCTAATTTCATACGCTACATACTGACTTTTATATTTTATTAGTATATTTATACTATGCAATTTCAAATCTTACTTATATTTTATTATTTCTAGATGAATCATGCCTGTCGTGCATTGACATATATGATGGAAGCACTTCCACGTTCATCAGCTGCTGTTCTGGATGCTGTTCCAGCTATGTTGGATAAATTGCAAGCAATCCAATGTATGGATGTGGCTGAACAGTCCCTCTCTGCTTTAGAAATGCTTTCAAGAAGACATGGTCGTTCTATATTACAGTCTGTAAGTTAATTATAAATTATGTATTTTGTTTAATACATTTCATAATATCTTAACTGAATAGATCACAAAGGTTTTTTTTTATTAATAGTCTCAAATATAAAACTTTTAAAATACATAATGAATATAGTAGGAGCATGGTTTAATTACCAAACTCCTAAATAGTTGTTCATCTGGGAACATAACACTAATTTTGACTAACTAACCAATGCTTTTAATAAATCATTTTTTAATATTCAAAGTTAATATTAAACTATTTTAAACTATTTCTATGTTACTATTATGTATTGAATATTTTATGTGTTAATAATTAAAATACATTTTTATATTTTTTAGAGCGGTGTTGCTGCTTGTTTAACTTTTATAGATTTCTTTAGTATTAATGCCCAACGAGCAGCATTAGCTATTACTGCTAACTGTTGTCAAAACATGAATTCTGATGAATTTCATTATGTTTTAAAGTCATTACCATTATTATCAAGTCGTGTAACTCAACAAGTATGTGATATATTTTTATCATTTTTTAAACAATAAATATTTTTTATTTCTTGTTATAAATTAGGATAAGAAAAGTGTTGAAAGTGTTTGTTTAGCATTTAGTCGTCTTGTTGATAACTTTCAATCAGATCCTAATAAATTAAAAGAAATTGCAAGTGATGAATTATTGACTAATCTTCAGCAATTGGTAATAAATTAAATTAGTAGTATACAATTAATGTATTAAATATGTTGTATTTTTATTTTATTGTTTAGGTTGTGGCATCCCCTCCCGTTATGAGTACAAGTACATTTATAATGGTGTTAAGAATGATGTCAACATTATGTACAAATTGCCCAGAATTGTCTCAAACTTTACTAAAAAATAACATAGCTGAAACTTTAGGATACCTTCTAACTGGATCCCCTTCTCCAGAACTTACCCAGGTATGTTAAAATTATTCTGTTTTACAATACTTACATTTATATTTTTTAAGACTGTAAAATCTTTTATTTTATATATTATTATTAATAACTAACAAAATTGTATGTATAATGAATATTATAGTTTATCTAAATATTAAATACTATAATTTTTTAAGATTGAATTGCTTCCAAGAAGTTCACAAGAGTTATATGAAGTGACATGTCTTATTGGTGAACTTATGCCCAGATTGCCTGCTGATGGACTATTTTCAGTTGATAGTCTTCTTGATAGGCATGGTATTTATGGTGCTATTCCAGGATCAGGATCTTCTCAACAGATGGTACAATGGCAATGGAGAGATGATAGGTCTATGTGGCATTCTTATACATCATTAGACTCAAGAATAATTGAGGTATAAATATAATTTTTATCATAATAACTGCTATAGATGTTTTCCTGTATTTAATTATTAATACTTTTTGTTTTAACAAACCATATCCAATATATTTTCATGATATAAATATTTAACGAATAAAAATAACTTAATTCATTATGTGCATTAAAGAAATTGTAGATTTTTTAATTATTTATGACTAATTTTCATTGTTTTATGTTAAGGTTGCACATCAAGCTGGTGAAGATGAAGTTTTATTAAGTCATGCACCTTACACAATTGATCTCCATTCAATGAGACAAATTAATGAAGATACTGGTACTACACGACCTATTCAACGTAAAGTTTTATCTGTTCCATCTTCTTTAAATAATAATCATCAAACAAGATCTACATCAGATGTAGATACAGTAGTTGCATCATTTGGGTAATATATTTTTATATTAAAAATGTGTTTTTAATAGTACATTTTTTTCATTCAAGCTTTAATATTATAGTATTAACTCAAAATATTGATTACTACGAAGTAGCCACAATTATAAGAAAATAGTTTTAAAAAAAATATAAATATTCTTAAAATTTTATTGTATTTTTTTCAGTGAAAATGAACTAGCTGGATCATTTGTACGGTTACTATTTAGTATATTATATGAAGTTTATAACAGTTCGGCTGGTCCTTTAGTCAGATATAAATGTCTTCGTGCATTATTGCGAATGGTTTATTACTCTCCTGCAGAATTACTTTTGGTAAATGAAATAAATTTCATTTTAGATGTTTTGTAAAAAAAATATATATATAATTATCAGATCACAATGAATAAAGTACATAAAACTACTTTTATTCTAATTTATAATGATAAAAATTAAATTTTGTATTTTTGAGTTGGCTCCTAATATTAAGTGTTTTACCTAGAAATTACAGTTAATATACAGTCATTATAAAAAAACCTTTTTTTTTTCATTTATATATTTTCTATTTATTTAAATTTTAACTTTAAATCTTCAATTAAAAATTTACTTTAACTATTATAAATAAGGATAAAAATAGTTTTAAAAATTATATTCATCATGATTCACTTTTAACTAATACTTGAAGACAATTATATTATTTAAAATAATTTAATATAATTTTAGAAGGTAGTTACACAAAAACAAATGGTTGCTAGTCATATTGCTGGTATGATGGCATCTCAAGATTTACGTATTGTTGTTGGTGCAATGCAAATGGCCGAAATTTTAATGCAAAAACTACCACAAATTTTTGAAACTCATTTTATTCGTGAAGGAGTTATGCATCAAGTTAAACAATTGGCTGAAACTGATATTCAAACATCTGTTAAATCTTCACCATCTACTTCAAATGCTGCAGTAGAAGGATTACCTGGACCATCTAGAATTACTCCAAATGGTTATTATTTTAAAAAATTTATTTTATTGAGTACTAATAGTTTTTATGATAATTTATGTATACATTTAGATAATACTTTTATTCAATGTCCTACTCCTGTTGAAAATGGTAACAATGATGTTCAATCAACAACTAGTAGCTCTGTAGTTGAAACAAATATTATTCCAGAAGCAACTGTTTTAGCCCAAGTAGCTCAACGTTGTTCGACAAAGTATGTAATTTATTTTATAGTATATATTTTACAAACATATATTTGGGTGTTGTGGTACAAAATTTATTTAAAAATAAATAAAATCTATGACAATTTTATCTATGTTCTTGTTTCTTTTAATTGTATTTAAATTTTAGTCGGATGTCTGAAGTATTTAAACGCAATAAAAAACACAACAAAAGGCAGTCTGCTAGTGCTGCTCGTAAAAAAGGAAATCAAGATAATGAAATGAATGATATGCAGACCATGGCTAGCAGTAGCAGTGGTAATAATCTTTCACCAAATTCTGCTCAAGCAATAACATTACATGAATTTTTTATATCCAAAGGTAATAATTATATTTTTTTTTATAATTTTATTCGTAATAAATTAATAAATAATGTGAAACTTAATTCTAAAAGTGTTGAATGTATGTTAAATATTATTTTAAGGAGGCAATACTGCTTCACGAGCAGTTGGTGTAAATGCATCATCAAGAACACGTTTTTCTAATTCCAATTTTAAATCGACCTCAGGGTTTTTAGCATCTTTGAATCCAGCACGTCTTCTACGAAGTACTGAAAGAGCATTTTCTAAAGTATGTATTCAAAAGATACCATAATTATATATTTATGGTTTTATTAATATTAGAAATTTCTTAGGAACTAAACAAAAATGCCAATATGTGCAGCAATGGGTCAACTTCTACCTCTGCAGCATCAAATATAAGTGCAGTGAACAAAGAAAAGGCTAAATTGTGGGTAAAAGAAAGGGCACAACATTTTTTGAATACTTACGATAAGAGTTTAAAAGATAAAGAGATGTATAATGAAAATGAATTATCTGAAAGTATTTTAGTGCGTCTTACAAAAGCTATTAGTAAATTACAAAATGAGGTAAATATTTGTTTTAAAAAATTTAACTGAAAATAAAAAATGATATGATTTTATTTATTGTGTTAATAATTAGGGAAATGAAGACATAAATGCTCTTTTAGAATTAAGAGAAATCGTTCTCACTTCAGATATATCACCATTTGAAGTAAATCATAGTGGATTAATTAAATCACTTACTATATATTTAACTGAAATAACATTAGGATTGGATCATAGAAGTGAACGTTTACGAAAGTTTTTACATGTATTTGCTGGATATCCTGTAAGTACTTGTGTAAATTACTAAAAAAAATATATTAGGCTTATTACTATTTAGTTGAAAAAATTATAATATTTACACTAACTATTATTCAATACTTAAAGTTAAGATTTTTTCATGTTTAAGGTAACAAAAAATTGGAGTAATTTATGTATATTTTTTTAGCTTAATCATTTTGATCCATTTACACCAAAAAATCATGATAACAAAGATACTCGGCCATTTTCAGCATTAATTGGTAAATTAGGAAGTTGTGTCTCACAATTGGAACAATTTCCAGTAAAAGTTCATGATTTATCAACTGGTGCTGGGAATAGTGCTTTAAAATTTTTCAATACACATCAACTTAAAGTAAACATTAATTTATGCATTATTCAAAAACTTATTTATCTATCCATTAATTAATTTCAGTGCTTATTACAAAGACATCCTGATTGTAATAATTTGAAACAATGGAAGAGTGGAACTGTTAAAATTGATCCATTAGCTTTGGTTCAAGCAATTGAAAGATATTTAGTGGTAAGAGGATTTGCTCATATCAGAGAAAATAATCAATCTAAATCAGATGATGACAATTCCGATGATGATATTGATGACACTTTGGTAAGTTTATTTTACCATTTTAATCATGTATCTATGGTTGTTTTTCAAACTAAGAAGAATAATAGTTTGCTACCATAGATTTTTTTCATATTATTTTTTCTTTGGTCCTATTTTTAGGCAGCAGTAGTAATTGGTCAAGGTTCTACTAGACATAAACTACAATTTCTTATTGGAAACCATGTACTTCCGTATAATATGACTGTATACCAGGCTGTTCGTCAATTTGCTACAAGTAGTGATATGGAGACTGACCATGAATCTGAACTGCCATTGGGATCTGCTGGAATATGGGTACAAACGCATACAATATATTACAGGTAAAAAATAAATTGAAAATTAATTAGTTATTTAAATTGATGTCTAAAATATTTAGATATTTTTAATTTAAGAGTAATTCTCCTAATTTTTTAAATTGTTGAATTTATACATAATACCTAACATAACAAACCATAGCCACTCGAAACATTTACTAAGCAATTATAATAGTTTTTAATAGTTATATATTCTCCTCTTTATGTCTTTTTTCCCAAAAGTTCCAACATTATAAGTTCAGTCTCCTACCTCTTTTGCTCAATACATTGTTCAATAGTACATGTTCTTAAAGTTTAAAATATCATTCATTCATTTTTTTAACCGAATATTATTGTGTTTAGGCCATTGCCTGAAGATACAGAAGTACATTCACCTAAACCTACTACTAGCAGTTCTGGTAAAAAAGGAAGATCTGGAACTCATAAAAGTGCCTCTAAAAGAGTGAAAGATGAGTTATGGTTAGGTAAGATATCTTTTTATTTTATTTTTTTACCATCACCAGTTGAAATAATTATTACTAATAAACTAATACTACGATTTATTTTTTATAGAAGGGATAGTGTCTCCCGTTAAGTCTTCACTTGAGCCATATCTTCAACTTTCATTACCAGATTATGTTCAAATTCAAGATCCTTCATTACCTGTACTCAGCCTTTTACGGGTTTTAAATGCCATTAATAGGTATTGGACATCACTTTATCCAACACAACTTCATAATAATTCTATTATACCTTTTAACGTAAGTAAACAAATAATCTATAAATAATTGATTAAAAAAATATTAAAAGAAAAAGACTGAAGTAAAGCTGGTTAAATGTAATTCAGATTTATGAATCATTTACCAATGTATCGAGATAAATTGATATATATTTAGAAAATATGAAAGGTCAACCACTAATAATTCAGAATATATACTTAGGTTATGTTTGTATTAAATTGTTTTAAATTGTTGTAGGAATTCATAAATGTTAAAATATCAGCGAAAGCAAATAGACAACTTCAAGATCCGTTAGTTATTATGACTGGAAATTTACCTGGTTGGCTTCAGCAGGTTGCATCTGCATGGTAAATTATATAAATAAAAATAAATTATTTCTCCTATATAATTCATGTATATTTTTTATGATTTTTAGTGCATTCTTATTGCCATTTGAAACTCGGCAATTATTATTTTATGCGACCGTATTTGACCGAGATCGTGCATTACAACGTTTACTCGACTCTAGTTCAGAGCTTCAAGGAACTGGAAATAATACCAATGGTGACATGCATGAACGTGTTGCACCACGTCTAGATAGACGTAAACGTTCGGTTACTAGGTCTAACATACTTACTCAAGCTGAAGCTGTGATATCAGAAAATGCAACTTCACGAGCTTTATTAGAAATACAATATGAAGATGAAGTAATTATTACTTGACACATGAATCTATTTAAAATTTTTATGAAATAATTTTTTTCAGGTGGGAACTGGTTTGGGGCCTACTTTAGAATTTTATGCATTAGTTTCAAAAGAATTACAAAAAGCTGATCTCGAATTATGGAACAATCCTTCCAAATCTGAATCTGATTCTTATGTTTATTCACCTGAAGGACTTTACCCTAATCCAATATCACGAACTACAAAACTTCCACATCAAGTAAAAATGAAATCAAAATTCAAATTCTTAGGAAAGTTTATGGCTAAAGCTATTATGGATTCAAGACTAGTAAGATTATATAAATTTAAAATATTTAATTTATTTATAATTAATTTTAATCTTTCAGCTGGATTTACCTCTAAGTATTACCATGTACCGTTGGTTATTAGGCCATGAAAATTATCTTTCTCTTAGTGATCTTTCATATATAGTTCCTGATGTGTATAAAACTTTATCAAAACTTCATCAATTAGTACTTGAAAGAAAAGTAATCCTCATCAATGATTCATTAAGTGATGAAGAAAAAACTGAAAAGGTTATTTTGCTATAAATATTTATAGGAAATAATAATACTGCTGAATATTCTATTGTTCTTATAATTATGACTTCTAAATTGTATACTTAATTTCAGATTAGTAAAATTACTTTAGATGGATGTTCAATAGAAGACTTAGGACTTAATTTTACATTGCCAGGGCATTCCACTATTGAATTACGTAAGAACGGTCAAAATATTGATGTTACTATTGAGAATTTAGATAAATATATTGAGGTAAATGTTTGAAAACAGTTATTTAAAAATTATATTTCACTAACCATGAGCATTTTTGAAAATTTTTATTATTATAGCTGGTTTGTCATTGGTTTTTACGTGAAGGTGTTTCAAAACAAATGGAAAGTCTTAGAGAAGGTTTTGAAAGTGTATTTTCTCTTAAACGTCTTGGGCAACTATTCTATCCAGAAGAGTTAGAAGCAATATTTTGTGGGCATATAAATACAACTAAAAACTGGGACGTGCGAATGTTGTCAGAATCGTGTCGTTTAGATCATGGATATACAGCAAATTCTAGAGCTATTGGTTTTCTCTTCCAAATATTATCTGAATATGATAATCAGCAACAAAGAGACTTTTTGAGATTTGTTACTGGAGCCCCTCGTCTTCCTGTTGGAGGTAAATATTTCCATTAATTTTAATATTGAAAAAAAAATTTCTTTTGGTTCTACTTATAATTTGTCCTCATCATATATTAAAAATAATTGTTTTAATTTAATTTCTATATCAATGCATGTTTAAGTTAAACTATTCTAATTTGATGGCTAGGTTTCAAATCACTTTCTCCAGCATTGACAATTGTGAAACGAATATTTGAAGATAATGATAATCCAGATGATTATTTACCATCCGTCATGACATGTGTAAACTACCTCAAATTACCAGATTACTCCAACATAGAAATAATGAGGAAAAAATTACAAATGGCTGCTTCTGAGGGACAACATTCCTTCCATCTTTCATAATTGCAGTTTATATTGTAATATAGTATCACTAATCAATAATTTTCTTTTTAAATATAAAACCATTTTACAAGATTTGATATATTCCAATAATATTAATTATATTGTATCTACTTTTAATGGCAAAAACTGGTTGAAACCTAATAATTATAAACAATTAAACAAATGAAGGATATATATATATATATACTTGTTTATAATAATAAATAATTTAATAAAAGGCAATACATATATAAGTATATATGACTATATTTTAAGTTAATATATATTATTTTCATGTAAATATTGTGCAATACATAAAAATTCAAAAGTATGTTTTAGATTTAATTAATTTTATTTTTATTTTATGATTATTGAATTTGCTTCTATTTAAAACTAAGATCTCTGATATGTTTCTTTGTTCTTGGGTGTGTGATAATTAATATATATATATATATATATATATATATATATATATATATATATATATATACTTTTTTTTAGCATGTGTAACATTTGCATACCGTTTAGTGTCTTTATAATTAGCATGTATAAATAATTTCAACAAGTTTGTTTTTTTTCCTCGAGGAAATATATTAGAACATTATATTGTTTACAAACATTTATCAAATTCCAAATAAAAATTATCTTAAAATAATCATAATTTTTTTCTTTTTGATGAATACATATTAAGTATTATTAAATTATTAACACATGAAAAACATTAGTTAAATATTAAAGCATCTACAAACAAGTATTAACAGAGAATAAGTTGACTCAAATCCATCTTGTTCAGAAATATAATGAAATGTATCAGTATATAAATTGAAAAACTAAAATATAATCTAATATAATAAGTTCAATTCATTTCTGAAAAAAAAAAAAAAAATACATAAGTTTATAACAACATTGAGTAGCAAAAATTTAAAATTATGTTTGAGATAAACAAAAATTACCATTTACTATTACTTGTCAAGCTTTAGTGGATGAAAATTCATAGAAGCACTGTTAATACAAAATCTTCGTCCTGTTGGTGGTGGCCCATCTTTAAAAACATGTCCTAAATGTGCATCACATTTTCCGCACTGCACTTCAGTTCTTATCATACCTGGGTTGGTAATCAATAACAGCAAATTTGCTCCAACTGTATCCATCACCGTCATAAAGCGACAGCATTGTTTTGTATAATTGAGGAACCAAGGAAACGCCGCCAACACCACAAATTATTACCATGGTAAAAAAAAATGTTTACTAATCCAAAGTAATACTACTCAGAAAAACAAATGTTTGAAACAACGATATAATCAGAATTTTAAGAAAATCATTAATAATGAAAGTAGTTTATTATTAGGTATAAGAAAAGAAATATTGTAAATATTTTAGATTATGATGAAATAAAATCATAATTTTTTAAGAATGTATTTACCACTAGGATCCATTGTTAATAATTTACATTTTTTTTTTTAAAGCTAATTTGTATTTCACTATAATATAATTCTAACCTGTTGAACTCCTCTACACACAGACTTATCAACTAGTGCGCGCAACTTGTATTTTTCATGTAACAGTTAATTGTCATCACAATCTAACACTCCTTTTACAAGTGATCATAAAGTTCTTAATCCCATCACTGATTAATAATTATTCAAAAAATCTTAAAATATAGCTGGACTAGATATTAAATCCATATACAGGTAGTTGTTATTCTTACTCTGATAGAAATATATTCTTTTTTTTAAATACTTAATAAATTACATTGCAATAAAATAAATAAAATAGTTAATTAATACTGACATGTAATAAAAAAATATAATGTACTTCAAAATATTATTACAGTGACTAAAGTATATGATATTACATACAAATATCTTAAAAGTGTATAAATCTGTGATAAAAAACATCAAAATGTTTACAATTAATTAAGGTGAGTAATGCAATAAATTGTATTAATTTATAAACTTGATATATTCTAATAAAAAATGTATTTAATTTATTTAATTTTACTAACAATTATTGAACATTGTTAAGTAAAATTTGAAAATCTTTAATTTTTAAAAATTCTAACCAAACTAAGATTGCTATTTATTCTTATGATTAAACACATTACTTTTTTATAATATGGAGAGCTGTTTTAAATTCAGTCTAAGAAAAAATATTTTCTAAATGACCCTGGGTATAAAAATTATATACTTAAAAATATTTTTATTGTACACTAGATAAAAAAAGTAAAATGTTCTTTTATACTTAATATTAAATAGTAACTATATTTAGTAATGTAATGAATACAATTTTAAAAGATAATAAGTACAATCTAAATTACTTCTATAAGACATTATTCTTAGCATAAGTTGTTTAATAAGAAGTGTTTTAAGTTTAATTAATGATTTTATTTTAAATGATTTAAAAATATGTAAAAAAAAATAAATAATTTTGAACTAAAAATAATAGTTCTATATAACTTCTTGTTTAGTTTAAAATAATTTTCTAATCTTATACCTTATAATACATTCTTTAATTTAGATTAAATAACAACGTTAGATATACCATATTTGCTTATTAACTAAAATTCTAAGAAATCTAACAAAGATTTTTTCTTATGTTTGGAATGGCAATACATTGTTTAGCATATTTCAATAAAAATATTTGCATTGACCAACACCAAGCTTTATTAAAACCACTCTTATTAAAATAAGTTAATATTGATATTAAGAAAATTTAAAAAACAAGCAATCGTAACTAGAAGAAGTAAAAGTGTTATTAACTATGCAGCGTTTCCAATTTCCTTACAACACACAAAATAATCTAACAACACCATAACTGTTTTTACAACCCTTTCAACATACCATTTGATGTATCAGCAGTTAATTTCACTTTTTTTTGATCAATAACATCATTGAATGCAGGCCAACCACAGCCGGAATCAAACTTTGTTTCTGAAGTAAATAATGTTTCATTACAGACTACACAAGTGTACAAACCAGCTTCAGTAGTTTTGTTATATTTCCCAGTAAAAGCTCTGAAATTAAACAATTTTGAACACTGTGTTACCTTCTTACGAATTTAAATAGTTACCTTTCTGTTCCTTTTTCTTGTGTTACATGATATTGAATAGGTGACAAACGTTTTTTTAAATCGACCTTGTAATCTGCAGACTCGTCTTGACTCATGTTTCTAATAATGTTGATTTTATTGCTAAACCGTGCGATTTTAGTTAAATGTAATAATCTTTGACAATACATTCATACAAATCTAGGTCAACATTTATTTTTCATGAATGATTCAATAGTTTATAAATACAATATTATTCTTACACTGGTCACTATATATAAATATAGGGCAGTGATGAATATTAATTGATGGTCATATGGATATCTGGTAATCTGGTCGAATATTATCTACGATATATATCTGATATCCATGATAAACGAGTCGGGGGGACAAAATTGCGTAACCAATCAGAAGCGTTTACATTTGTTATCACTATTGTGAAAATTAGAGATGGTTCTGGCGGGCTATTCTGCTATTTTTTGTGATAAAGTACGCACGTACTTCGCATACTTTCGAAAGACGCGTACATGGCGTACTTGGCTTAGTAGTTATTCTTAATTCTGCTATTATTCTGAAGAAACGTAGTTTTGATAATTTTTTTGTTGATAACACGTCCGGGCTGTTAAAGTGATAACATTGATTACCGATGGAATGATATTTATATTAAACGATAATTATAAATTCGTTAAATTTTCTTTTTGTATTGACTTGTAAGTTGTAAGTACAAAAATGAGTTTTAAAAGAAGCTAACAAGCGAATAAAGACCAAAGGAGTAGAATTATAGAGTTTACGGGGGAACATTTTTCAACACATATACCGTCACTCCTAAGCGTACCAATCAAATGAGGTGTTAATTCATGCAAAATTCTTTCAAATGTATGTTTGGATATACGAAAATTGGTACGAAATTCTTCGTCTGATAGCCGATAGACTGACCGTTGACGAATAAGAACTCGTTCTATTCTTAACCGTCTACTATCTTCTCGTTCGTTTCCACGTGCATCGCCAAATAAAAATAAATTGTTAATTCGCACCGTATTCATTTTGATCACAATTTAAGAAAAATCAACTTATAACATATAAGGTGGCAAGGTGCGATGTAAATAAATAAATGATATAAACCACAAATATGATAACAATTATGAATGATTATCAAATTGAAATATTAAATACCAAAGTACGCCAAGTAAGTCAAGAGAGACACTTACCGACATGTCATAGTTAGCATACTTTAAGAAAGCACAGTACGCCGAGTACACGAAGTATGCCAAATGAGAATTTTAGTGGAATAATACTATGCCAATAAAGTAAGCCAAGTGCGCGCATACATGGCGTAGTTTAATTAGCAGAATAGCTCTCCGTTCATTTAAGTGAACTAGTTCGTTCATTCATCGTTCAAAAAAATGAACTAGTTCAGTGATCGACTGAATAACAAAACGATTCGTAAAAATATATCGTAACTACATAAATCTTTTTGCATTTTTTTAGGACTTTGCTCGCTACGCTTACCGGCTACTCTCACAAACTCGAGAAGCACTTCGTATCACTCTTCGTGCGGGATGGGGCTTCGCCCCAAGAGGAATTAGCCTGATCTATTTCTTGTACAAACCTTGATAATGTTGCGGATGTGATTACGCTTCGTACGTGAACCTAAACCTCGCTGCGCGAATAAAACACTTTTTTCGACCACAAATATATGGTAAGGCTGGTTTACACGCTACGACTTATTGTACATTTTATGGGATAAGTATCTCACGTACAATAATTCGTAGCGTGTATACCAGCCTTTATACTATAAATAAACGATGATAATGACCTATGCTACAATTTTACTGTAGTCTCTTTTTATTCCATAGCCAAAATGAAAAATTAGTAATGATGTTATACCTATATATTATAAATAAAGTAACACAATACAAGAAAAGTCAATAAATAAAAATAACAAAGTTGTTTGATTCGATCTATAAACCCTTGGGAAAAAAAGACTGAGTGTATTGATTGAACCGCTACTTTTCAATTAATATGTGTTTATATTATCTATATAAAGTTATTACTAAAAAATTTAAAAAGTTTCAAAATGAGCATTGAAAAACACATCTTTTGAGATAAAAAAAATTTTTACTTACGAGGGGCGTAGTAAAATTCACTTAAGCCAATTCTAATTTTGATATAATATTAATTATGAGTTTATTTTAATAACTATAGACCATTCAGTATTCGTGGACTTTTTTACCGTTTGTACCTAAAATTTGAGTTAACTTGTTTTTAGTGTTATTATATCCATAAGCGTAAATAAGGGGGGGCAGGAGGCCTTAGCCCCCCCCCCCCCCCGAGAATTTCTATAGCCCCCCAAAAACAAATGATTTTACTATATGATACACATTATAAATTACAATGTAATTTCGAAAGAAATATCAATTTTCGCGCGTAACGAATGATTTGAAAAATGATAATCGAATTTCGATTGATGCGTCGAGAACCACGTGATCACGCTAATCTGAAGAATAGTTGGTGGGAAATGTGCAGCACTGATGTCTGATATATATATATGTACCTATATATGTTTATGTTTATTTGTAATTCATGTTGCTGCAGCAAGGTAAATATTTTTAGTGGTTTTGTAATAATTTAAAAACATCATAAGAGTATTCAGTATCCTGAACTGAGCTACGGCTTCAGCCCCCCAAATTTCAAACACTATTTGCGCTTATGATTATATCCTTTAATGTTTTTTGCGCATTGTTTTTTAGGTTTACCTATTTTTAGCTTTACTTATCTATGTATCTATATTCATCAATTAACAGTCGTAGATATAACATTATTTCAATAATAATAAAATACAGGTCACACGCAGGCCCCTTAACGACAACGCACTAAGTTCACACGTAATAGTTCTCTATAAAAAAAAATAGTAATGATTACTGATTATAGGAATCTGTGAACACAGAATGAGAACGAATCAGTTGGTAAATGTTTCAGTAGTTAGTAATAGCATTGCATTGATTATAGAATTATGATATATAGAATAGATTTAATTTTGTGGCTCAGGTCAACGCTGCAGTTAGACTCCTCTCCTACCTGTATGCACCCGTAGAGAGCACTGGACTGTTCTACCCCCCCCCCCTTACTATACTATACATTATTATTAATTGCTATCACTACATTCATTTCATTTACATTTATAAATTATAAGCTATTTTTTATAATCTTCTGTAGAATGGTTTTTTTCAATACAGTTTTATTATTCTTAATTTTTTCATAAAATTCATTACAAGTTATCATCACTAATTAGAAGATATCTGTGTAGTTTTGTATTAGCTTGCTTACATATTCTTGTAATGTTGGTAGCGCTGATATTCGCATACAACAGTTTTATTTTTCCATGAATTAGTTGATGTTATAGCCTATAATAAAACACCGTAAACTTACTGACTAAAGGCTTCACGGCTTCTTTGACTCCTACTTGGAACTACGAATTTCCCATATTCGCGAATCACGTTGAGCCTTATTGTTTAATGTGTATTGTGATTCGTTCGATGAGAATCGATTTCTTTGTCATGAGTTATGTGTTTTTCTAATGCGGGTGAATTGAATGTCAATATAAGTGAATATTACATTTAAGTGTAATATCAAAGCTCGTGAACATTTATGCATTGGTGTTAAATGTGATTAATAGTTTGAAAAAACAACTCGTTTATACTATTACCGTTGTCTTGAAACCGAAGCATTATGTATACAGTAAGTTTTCTTTCATATTTGAATACCTAGGAAAACTGTATAAGAACAATAAAATGAATGATAATGTTTTTATATATTTATGTATCAAAGTATACATTTGATTTCTTAATTTTTTTGATTTATTTCAATTTACAAACAAGTTTTACTACCTAGTTATTTAACATTTAAAACTTGCATGTCTGAAGTAAATCTTAATTTGATAAGATTTTAAGTGCTTATACAATCATAAATAAAATCAAACATTTTCATTTACATATTTAAAAAACTGAATCATATTAATTATTCTTATAGTTTAGGATATTATGAATCTATTTTGATAACATCTTGACAATGAATATGAATAATCGAAAATTAGGAATACTTCAACCCAATAATTGACCCCAGATTAAATAATGGTTCAATAAAATATATATGCACTACATTATTAGTTAAAAACATAATTATTATTATTTATGTTAATATGTATGGATTTAAGATGCACAATTTCTTTAAGAAGTTATTTCTTTATTAATTTTAAATGATTTAGAAGAACACCAATTTTTTCTTAGCGTTTATTAAAATCTGCAAAATAAATACAGTAGAAACTTGATTATTTATGCTTGTAATTTACCATACTCATTCTTCTGAATATTTGTAAGTACTATAAGTAAAGGCATAGGCACATAAGCAACATATTAACAATATTAGTATCAAAAACTGATTACTTCAAATGTCAAGCCATGATAATTTTAAAACATAGCAGTATGTATTTATTTACTATTATATTTTATTTTAACTATAGTTAAAATAAAATATAATAGTAAATAAAAAAATTAAATTAAAATTTATTAAATAAAAAGACTCGATTAACCACAGTTTGATCTGATTGACACCTTTCTACCTTTATCCCATATAATCAAGGATCAGCTATACATATATTTGTGAGAAAATATATGAAACAAAACAAATCTTATATTTAAAACTATTTAAAATATAATCAGCTATTGTCATGGTCGATGAATGTTATAACATTCTGAAAATTATAGTTTAAGGATTGCAATTAGTATTTTAGGTGCATGTCATTGAACATAAAACTTACATAACATAGCATATAAAAATAAAGAAATCTGTAAAAACATTTTATGGCCTATTTATTTTTCATAAACTTGGATTCTAAATGTATTCTATGGAGTATTATTTCATTTTTAGGGCACTAGTGCGGACCAGGATACTAGGTTCAGTGACAAGGAAAAAAAATTATTAAAACAAATGAAATTTAGTGAATCTTTAAATGCTAAGGTATTATAAAAATATATTTTAAATAACATATATATTTATACTAGTAATATTTAAAAAAATTAACAATTATACTTTTAAAGGTTGATATGAATAAAGTAAAACTAGATACTATCAAACCATGGATTGGTAAAAGAATAACTGAGTTACTAGGAATGGAAGATGATGTTGTTGAAGAATTTGTAAACAATCAGCTGGAAGCAGATACTGTATAATAAATTAAATAAATAATTCTATAATACTAATTCAATTGTAATTAAAAAATAATTTTGTTTCAGTGCCCTGATCCAAGAAAAATGCAAATCAATCTTACTGGTTTTTTAAATGGAAAAAATGCTAGGGTGTTTATGACAGACTTGTGGGAATTGCTTATATCTGCACAGGAATCACCATCTGGTATTCCTCCTAAATTTATAGAGCAAAAGAAAGAAGAACTGAAAAAAAAAATGGTACAAATAGTTTATTTAGTAGTTTGTTGCATATGGTTTTTATTTTATTTTTATTTTAGTAATAATTTATATCTTGTTATTTGATTATTATTATATATAATATTTAAATTTTTTAATGAATTGATGTTATACTAATAAATAATAGGAAGATCAAGAGCGTGTTGGAGATATGCTTAAGAAGTTTGAAAAAGATAAAGAAGATAGAGAAAAAGAAAGAAAAAAAGAACGAGAAAGGTAATATTTTTGCTTAATATTTAGTAACTGTCAATATTTGTAAAAAAGAAAAAAATGTATTGATAGTTCAAACATAAGAACCTTTTAAAAATCTGACTTACTCAAATACTAAAAAAATTAATATTAGGCTACATAAATTACATAAATTACATAATTTAATAAACATTAAATTTGTATCTAGTTAAAAATAAAACATAAATCGTAGGACAGAAAGTTTATATCCAATTTTCTACCTAAAAATTATGCTGCATAAGTAATTAAGTACTATTTTATAATTATTTATAGAATTTAAAATATTTGATAGCTAATATATTTTTTATTTTTATGGTTTGAAGTGTTAAGTATTGTAGTTCTAATATTTTATAACTATGCAAAATAGTAATAATAATATCCCCCTATTTTTAAGTTTAAATATTGTATTTATCTAGTTAAATAATAGAAAAGTAAATAATAAACAATACAAATAAAAAAAATTTATAATATTATTTCTATTGTTTTTGAACTTCATTGTCGATGGTTAAATGTTAATTGGTGAGTAGTAGTATTTTTTTTTATATCTGATTAGTTACCTGAGAGTAAATAATTGAGATTTTAATTAACTTCATAATTTCAGAAAAACAAAAACTTAAAAGTTTTATTTCTTATTATATATATTGTAGTAATAATCAAATTTGTATCTAAAATATATTTCAGTCTAATGGTAACACAATATTCCTGTCTGGTGACTTTTGATTGATGAAATGGGGTTTTCAGAGGGTGTTAGGTGAAATACATTTTTTTAAATGACTACACCTATTTTTAATACCAGATTCTTAAGGTCCAATTTTTTTTAAGAATTTTCTTTTTATAATTTACTTATTTTTCTATCGTAAATAGCTGAACTAAAAAAGATAATTTGCTCAATTTTTAAAAAATTTAAAATGTCTGTATTTTGTCATTATAAAATTATTTATGATTTAAAACAGAGTAGAAGGAATTGTAAAGGTTATTTAAATTCAGTTTAAGTTAAAATTTTATTTTTATTTATACAATATTATATACAATTTACTCGTCATCATCTTATGAATTATTAAAAGTTGTGCCCATTATGTTGGTTGTGATCATGCTTCTAAATATTGTATAATTTCATCTAGAGTATCTGCTGTATTCTATTCATTAAAAGGGTTAGATTGAAAATTGTATGAAACTAATCAAAAATTGTGCATTTCAGTATTCTTTATCTTCTAAAAAATCCATTTTAATCTGAGGTTGGTAAATAAATATTTTATGATACCATGTAAGTGATAAACATTTTATAACGTAAACAAGTTAAATTCTGATATAATGGCTTATGTCATTATTGAAATGGACTCCACTGTTTATACTTCAAATCCCATTCATTATACATTTAATATAATTTTTAACTTATATTATTTTCTTATGTATTCTTACTTACAAAAATAATCAACATTATTTAATTATAATAACTATTTCAATATGTAACAATGAAAAAATAATATTTTTAGACATGGCTTTATTTTAAATTTTTGTAGAAGGAAAAGTCGCAGTAGGTCACGTACAAGAGATCGACGTAGCAGATCAAGAGATCGTCATCGTGATAAGCGTGATAAAGAAAGAGAAAGAGATAAATATAAAGAACATGATTCAGACAAAGTTCGAGAAAAACATACTAAAAGAGAGTGAGTGTTAATTTAATTTTTATCTTAAATGGAAAAAATATGATGTAATTATCCAATTTTATACATTTTGAACTATAACTTTAATTTATATGTGTTTAGTTCTCGCTCAAAATCTAAAGGAAAACTTGTTAGTAATGGACATACTTCTCCGGCTAAAAAAGAAAAAAGTCATAGTTGCTCACCTAAAAATGATGTTACTATGGTGAATGAAGAAAAAACAATTAATTCTATTACCTCGTAAGTTAATTAATTGGATAATCTAATTATCTAAGATATATTTAATTTATTAGAATGCCAATTTGATTTATTTTAAATATGTTTCAATTATTTATTTCAGTTTCAATTTGTAATTGTTAATTTTTTTAACTATATGAAAAATTTAAATTAAACATAAGTAATGATATTCAAAATAGATTGATATTAATAGTTAAAATATTTTTATGATTATACAATCCATTAAATCAAAAATAATGGTCATTAAAATTTAAAATATAGTCAAGTATTAAATATTTGTTCATTTCACAGAGTTTCTCCATCGAAAGATAAAGTTGTTGATACTTATAACAAACCAAAATCTAAAGAACGATCTTCGTCTAGAGATACTAGTAAACGCAGAGAAAAAAAACGACATTCTTCTTCATCAAGTCATAGTTCTTCTTCATCAAACTCTTCTCCTAGCCCTGGTATTTATCTACTTTATTCATTGGTTAAATGTATATGATAATAACTATAAAAGTTTGATTTTTTAGATCGTAAAAAAGACAATTTTGATATTCAGAAAAAAGAAAACAGTATTCAGAAAAAAAGACAGTACCGAACAAATAAAGATGACTCATCAGCCAGTGAATCAGATAAAGATAAATCCTCAGATAGAAGGGTAATATTTTGTGTTCTAACTTGAAGATAGAATAAAATGATCACTAGTTTTCTAGGAATAGATTTTATTTTTATTTTCATTATTTAAGTTCTACTGTAAAATGAAATATTTTGAGATTTTATATTTTCTTATAATTTTTGATTATGGATATAATAATTGTTATGGAAATCAGATCTAATTGAATTTTAAAATTGAAGTTATCTTCTATTTCTTTTTATCAAATGCATTATAGCTTTAAATATTAATTTAGTGAAAAATAAAATGCGAAATATTTAAGAATTCAATCATAATAAATTCAATTTTGAACGCAATCATCTAGTTTGATTGTTTTTTTCAACAAGCTCATATATTGAATTAAACTATTTTGGTTTATTATTATTTATTCAGTTGTTTATTCCAAATTCTTAATGTTGGTTTTGTGTTCTAACATTAAGTATTAGAAAAAACTAATAAATATTAAATTAATAATTGATGTATATTGTAAATAAAAGATATTATTGATTTTCGTACGCATTAATAAATATTGAAATTTATTATTTGTGTCCCAAATATTACCAATTATTTATCATACATACTTGATTTAGTTAATAGTCTACTCATATTAGATAAGCTCTGAGATAGAACTAATTTATATCTACTCATAACCATAAAAACAGTCATTTTTATTTTATATATAATTTTTTTTTTTTTTTTCGGCTGAATATATATTATGAAACACTAAATAACAGTAATTAATTTTGTGTTGGGTGTAAACCTTGTTTAACTTTTCGATAACATCTACATTGTTTCACTACTATGTGTTAAAATTGTATGACATTCAGTTAATTTGTTATTTAAGTAATCTATACATTTATAGGATCGACGTGACCGTTCTACTTCTCGTTCAAGACGTCCATCCAGACATGGTTTTAGTCGTAGTCGATATCGTGAAAAAAGTCGTGATCGATATTATAGAGATAGGGAGAGAGAACGTGCTAGAGAAAGAGAACGTAATCGTCGTGATCGTGAACGAGATCGCAGAGAACGAGGTAGAGTAATTCGTGAAAGAGAACGTGAACGTGATAGACGTAGGCAAAGGGAAAGAGAAGAAAAATCATCACCCAGGAAAAGGTAATTTAATTTGCTTATACTTGTAATAAAAATTTTTCTAAAATTAAAATAAATTGTATTTTGTGGTTAGGAAATCAAGAAGTCCCGAAAGAAAATCCAGATCAGGTAGCAGGCGCTCAAGAAGTCGTTCAAAGTCTAAAGTATGTAGATATTTGATATTTTGAATTTATTAAAAATGAAAAAAAAATAGAGAATCACTTCTATAAATTATGTATAATATTGCTTGTTATCTTATTTATTTACAAATGTTAAACTTAATATTATTTATGTTAACGAGTAAACAGAGTAATAAATATCATTAAGCTTTAAATTTAACTACATTAATTTATAAGGTTCATTTATGTCTATAAGATGTTTTTAGTATGTATGTCTATGTTATTATTTTTTAAAAATGTTTAAGGAGAACTTAAACAATTAAGCCAATTAACTTCCTTTTCTCCTGTTAGTGATTTGAAATATTAGTTGGTAGGTTTATATTTTTAAAGTTTATTTTGTAAAAATGGAATTTTGTAGATTATGGTTATTTTTTTTAGCCAAGAATAAGCTCTAGCAACTGTTTTCTATTATAACATTCTTATTCTATTCAACCATAATGTTTCATATGTTATATATTTATTACACACAATTATTTTATACTGCTTATATTTATTTTCTGTTTGGTTAATTTCATTATTGATATATTTTTTGTTTTTTTAATATAATAATTATGAAAATAAATTTGTATCTATTTACAAATTTATTTAATTTTAATTATTAAGAAATAATTAGTTATATAATATTTATTATTTAGAGGAGACCTAGTGGAAAATCACGTAGCAAAGAACGTGTTGTTAAAGATTCAAGAACAGTTTCTCCAGTAAAAAAAGATAATAAGAAGGTATTTGCTGTTTAAATTTAGAAATGTATTGAATGATTTGTTAAAAATATCTAATAATAATAAAACCAATAGGTTTCTCAAGAAAGTTTGTCTAGAACCCCTTCACCTTTTAAGAAAGTTGAAGACAAACTAGATCGTAAATCAATAAAAGAAAGACTGTGAGTATACCATACCTTTTTTACTAAAATTATTAAGTTTATATATATATATATTAGGGTGGTCCTTAGTTATAGAAGAAGAAATTTGTTTTAAATATTCTTTAGCCAGGTACCCGCCATTTTGTTCATTATAATCAGTAAGGTACTGGGAATAAATTTGGTCATGATGACTCAACCCCTTCCCGTGCCTCAAGAGGGTTAAAAATTTGTCATAGAGGGTAGTTTTTTAGTTTTTTTTAATTTAACTCAAAAACTATAGTACTTAGCGAAAAAAATATAAAGAAAGTTAATTATATATTTTAATATTGTTCATAAAATATATATATAAAAGTTTTTTGGTAAGTCTGTAATTTTCCAAGAAAATTAGTAAAATACAAAATATTTTATTTATTTTACAAAATAGATTTTATATTTATTCAAGTGTATTTGATAAAATATTAAAAATACGATTAAATATTTTACATAAAAATCGTTTAAAATTTTATTTCCTGAAAAAAATTAATTTGTAATAGCCGGATTTATGTAAATATTATAGCCGTTGTATTTAAATTGTATTTTAAAAATTCAATTTTATTATACAACATATTTTTTACATCCAAATGTGTTTTAATTATTTATTATAAGTTTGTTTTAAAACTTCACGACTAAATCCCAGGTATTGCTTCCTATAATCATGAACAATCTAAAATTATAAATAATACATTTTTATAAATTCCTAATTATTCCAGAGCAAAAATTACTAAAAAATTACCTGTAACACGTATTGTTTCTGTTCCTCTAGTTTCGTAAATTTGTCGTTAAACTCCTCCATCAATTGTACACCTCTTTCTGCACTATCATTGACAACTTTTAATGTACTTATAATATTTTTTGCTTCTTTATATTCGGTGCATGTTTTCCCTAAACTTGTATCCTTATGTACAAAGTCCGGAGAAATACGAAATCTTTGAAAAAACTGTATCGATTTATTTGATACTAATTCAAATGGAAGATCTTTAGATACAAAATGTTGAACGTCATCAAATTGTAAAATAATTTTTTTTTGAGACTCTTTCATGCTCATCAGAATTGATTTCTTCTTCATTTATTTCTAATATTCGTTTTGCCATTTTAGATTTTGTATTATCATCAATGCGATCATCAAATAAAGAAAATACTACACACTCATCATTTAAGTACCACAAATGATTAATAAATTTTTTTATTGCTACTTCTCCTATTTTTTTATTATGTTTTGTATAATCAACTAATTTTTTTAAAAAAATTATATCATTAAGTGGAGCGGTTATTGGATTGGGAGCACATATCCATGCCTCTAAATAACATTTTATAATGAAACAACATATTTCTTGTAAACCTCTTTTTTCAGTTATCGAGAGCTTTAACTGCTGATAGAATAACAACATTTTAAAACAATATATACCTTTTGCCATCCATCGAGCTAAATGGTAAGCACCAGGAGGTCGAAAATGTATACCTCGTGGAGGTGTTTTCCCCAAAAATATCATAACAAGTTCCATAAACTCTTTATAGTCATCTCTTGGATAATAATCTTCGATTTTTTTGGTACAAAATAATAAAACATGTTCTACTACATATTTTAATTCTTCAAACACTTCTGGGTGCGATGTCCATGTATGAAAATTACGTAAATCTAAATTCACCCAGTTACTTTTAAACCGTTTAAACAATGGAATATCAGGTCCAGACACAACAGATAGTTTTGATGTAACAAAAACAGCATGTAAAACGATTTCAAAAATATGGTGACGACAAGCAAAAAATAGAATATTTCGGTTTAACTTCTGTTCAAGAAGAACGCATGCACCATTTAGATGACCACTATTTGATGCAGTAGTGTCAAATACAAAAGCCTCTACTTGATCTAATAGACACCAATCGTTTAAAGTATTATACACAACTGAACATATTTCATTTCCACTCCCAGATGATAATTGTGGAACTCCTAATAATTGTTCAACATTTGGAGCTGTAATAATCACAGGAAGACGATCTATTGTGTCCCTTTTTGTTAAATCTGGTAGTAATTTTGAATCCCAATGCACAACGCAATATTGTAGATTTACATTTGAAAAATTAGATTTTATAGCTTCAGATAATTTTTCACGACACTTTTCTCGAGCTCTTTTAATTGAAGATCTATTAATTATGTACTCACTAGTATTGACATTAAACGATTCAGCTGCAGCTGTAAGTAAATGCACGGCATCTCGGTCACTGATTTTGCACTTATCTAATGCCGCTGATAAACGGTGGTTTATAATTTCCTTTTTTGCTCGCTTGGTTGTTGATGGGCCAGGACTTTCAAAATTTATAATTTTATCTTCATCAGTGAAGTTTTTATCTGATGTGTAGTCCATAGACACAACTGTAATATAAAAATTTCTTGTTTTTAAAAGTAATAATTTAAAATGATTAATTTACATTAATTTTAAAAATTTTATTATAAAATAAAATAATTATATAAACTACCTGTTAATTTCGATGCAAGTTCGTGTTTTTCTTTCTGTCTAGCTTTTTGTTCTTCTAAAGATAATCTTCGAAATTCAAGACCACTTAATTTTGAATCTTTACTCATCATGCATCCTTCACGTTGTTTTATTAAAAATAGTTTATCTTCGTGAATTTTTATAATGTTTAATGCATTACTATGCGCAATGTCAAATAAGTCATTTAAATTGTCTTCAAACGTATTCATAACTTATTTTTGTGTATCAGTATTTCTATTTTTATTTTTATCTAATTTTCTCCATTCGTCATAGAGTTTTTTAATTTTTTTTACGCAATTTGATCGATCTTGAATAGGTATACGCGCTTTAATCCAAAAAATTTGACATTCATCAAACACAAGACTAGCGCTATCGTGCAATGTTAGTTTGACAAAACGCATATTGTAAAAAAGAACGCTCAATATATCTCTTTTTGATGGAAGCTTACTACCAGTTATTTGATTTTTCATAACACCAACCAAAAAAATTAATTGTCTTGGCATAATTAAATATGTACATTAAAATTTATAATTTATGTAAGACCACTATTAAACAATATTTTAAAATGAACACTACTGCAATCACTATTTGTTTAACCACACCGCCATACACTCGGTGAATAACAGAAACTTCAACATGTTGGCTAATTTCATTTTTGTGATAGGTATCTAATGATACCAATATTGATAATGATAAAGTACCTAATAATGAATCACTAATCATAAATAATTGTCAACACATAGTTATCGCAAAATAAATATTCTTATTACTGAAAATAATGATAAATCTACTATATCTTCTATATATTTGCTAAATATAATAATTAATAATAATAATAATTATTTCCAAAATTATTATTTTATATAAACCAAATATTACTTCAATACAATTGTTACCCCATTAAAAATTTAACAATCATCTTTTTTAGGATATTAAATTTTATTCGGTTTTTATATAAGAAATGTTATTGTATTTTTAATGTTTTTCAAATACACTTGAATAAATATAAAAAATCTATTTTGTAAAATAAATAAAATATTTCGTATTTTACTATTTTTCTTGGAAAATTACAGACTTATCAAAAAACTGTTATACATAATAGTTATTTTACTTTTAATTTTTAGAGGTGTTAGAGATGACCAACCATCTAAAACTTCTCTGCCGCAAAGATCAAGAGGGCGGTCTCCTTCATCAGAAAAAAAAAGTAGCCATGAAAAAAAGTAATTATTGAAACATATTATTTTACTTACATAATGTGCTTAATTATGACAAACATTTTATTTGAAAATTATATACCTATTTTAGGAATTTATCAAGTTCTAGGCGCAAATCGCCTACACCTATTTCTAAAAAAAAAGAAGAAGTAAGTGTTATTTTGATTTATTAACCTCGTAGAATTTTTATAAAGAACATATGTTCATTTATATTTAGTTCTGAATTATTGATTTCAGTTATTTAAATAAGTTAATAAATTATTTATAGATTCAATCTGTTGATTAAAATTAACTCCAATTGTGTATGTACTTTAGGAAAAACCTGAAAAAATTAAAAAAGTATTAAAAAAACGTGAAGCATCGCTATCCGATGCAGAAAAATCCAAGTCTAAAAGAAAGGATGAATCAACTTCATCCGATGAATCTGTAAAAAAGACTAGAAAAAAGAACAAAAGAGATTCTAGTTCAGAAAATGAAAAAGTCAGAACTAAAAAACGAAAACTCAAAGAATCCACATCCTCTGATGATGATGAATTAAAGAAAAAAAAGAAACGTAAAAAGAGATCATCCAGCTCAAGTTCAGATGTATGTCAATTTTATTTTTATTTTTTTCTGTTAATGTTATTTTTTATTCACATGTAGGAGAGTGATGGAGATGATAAAAAAAAGAAAAAAGACAAGAAACATAAAAAACACAAGAAGCATAAGAAACATAAGAAGCATAAGAAACGCAAAGCTGAAGGAAGTGTAAATACATATAACAAATCAGCTATAATTACTTTTCAATTTTAATTTTATTTTGTATTATTTACTAGGGTTCTGATGTCAAATCTGGAGATGAATCAGAACAACGATTACGAGAAAAAGCACTGCGTTCCATGAAAAAGAAAAATCAGGCTAAACATGAAGGTACCCCGAATAGTATTAGCAGTGATTAATAAAGAGGTTAGTTTATTCTGAAAAAGAAACCTTTATTAATATAGTTAACATTTCAATAGTTAGGTTTAAGATGACTATTTATACTTGCATGTTTAAAAAAAAAAAATTAGCTCTTAGTCTGTTGAAATAAAATAATATTGAGATAAGATGAAAATAATAAATGAGTAATCTTATTTAAACAAATTTAATTCTGTATATTTATAATACATTTTACCCTAGGTTTTTTTTTATTTTTACCTTGTTACTATTTTACTGTTCAGTTAAATTAAAAACATTAACTATAAACTAATTATATTCAAAGAACTTAGATCTATACTGATTATTTAAAAAATTATTAATATTTATACATCTCTATATCTATTTCTTGTATGTTCTACGAATTAAGCGATTGGACGACCACAATATCTTTGTGTTTATGTGTTATTTATATATATATATATTTTTATTTATTTATTAACTGCTTTAGTCTGAATAAATAATATTTAAGGGTGAGAAATTTTCTTTTTTTTTTTTTTTTTTGTCACATTGACCGTTGTAATTCTAGCAACGAGAATTTGACAGGTTAGCCTACTGTCCAGTCATCAGGCTGCCGACTTGTTGGCAGAGTTAAACTTGCATCATTTTCATAGCGCTGTTTGATCGTTTTTGAAGCCCCTTCATTTGTTTTCTTTCTATCAACATTTTTAATCTACAACTACAATACTTCTATCAACATTCGATTTCCATTTCTGCTATCAACATAACTTCTATCAACGTATCTGCAATCAACATTACTGCTATCAACATTACTGCTATCAACATATCTGCAATCAACATAACTCTTGTCAATACATCTGTACTACAACCAACATTACTTCTATCAATACATCTGTACTGCAATCAATATAACTATCATCAACGAATCCAGAACTCAAACATATTTGAATGAGTTACACATAGTCACTCCCTTGAAAACAAGAATGATGGTGCTCAACCTGTATTACTGTGTAAAAATTTGAATAAGATATATGAAAATGTATATATATCAACCATTATAATTTTTGCTTTGGTATGCATCATTTATATATGAGTACTTCATTATAATCTAGTATTATAATGATTCTCTTCTTTTTTTTTTTTTTTTCTAGTATTAATACAATACCTGAGTTAGCTGATTGAAACTATATCTAGACATTAGCACCGATTGAAAATCCACGCTGATCTAAGTTTTTAACTTAAGCCAAATATATTTTTAACTTATATAAAATAATATCATTTTGTCTTTGTTATTCTATTTTGGGAAAATCTATTTAAAGGACTAAATTTTGTTTCAGGTAGTTTCACTGATTAAGAAGAATTTGAAAAAATCAATTACCCATTCACTCAAGAACACAATGAAATTTTCTTTTTAAAATTTAATATTATTGAAATGATTATAATAGTAACTACCTAATATAACAAACCGATGTAAATATTATACATTTAAAACACATTCAGTTTAAATTTATTTTATTTAATAAAAATAATTATTCCATTTCTATTGTATAATTTTTAGATATTGAATTTTTTATTATGTAACGCGCACTACGAAAAAAAATTAGTTTCCATGTTTTATCATTAGCTATGATTTACAATAAAATTTGATAAAATGTAACTTTTGTGTTTGTGTTTTTTAAAAAAACCACTTTGAATTATTATTTTAACTTATCATTAATTTAAATAATTTGATAAATCTACATTTTAATATAAAGTATTGGAACAGAAATGTAAATAATTTTATTATGTTTATATTGTTTGTCAAATTTAAAAAGTATGCTTAATGATTTATAGTATAATATTAAACATACTGATTACAAAAAAGACCAAAACCCTTAATTGGGTGTGATACTGGGGGGATTTGGTGAAAACGATAAAAAAAAAATTCAAAGGAAAAGAGATTGATTTTTATTAAAAAAAATTAATTTTTGTTTTGTAAAAAATAATTTTCATACTACATTTTTTTTTGTTTTTCATATAAAACTAACTTGTTTAAAATAAAAATTAATTTTTTAATTTTTTTTTTTTTTAAATTAAAAATGTTACGGAAGTGTCCACTTTAAGAGACACTGGGTCTAAATGCCTGTAGAATAATAATAATTGCTATATGGTTCGGATGATGGTAAACTAAATTCTAACTGTTCCGGCAAAATGAAATCATGTTCCGTATAATCTTCCCATTGATCAAACTGCTCAAGTAAATTATCTGCTCTTTATTCTGAAAATTATTTACTATTTCCTCATCCGATTCCTCAATATCAGATAGGGTTCTGTCACAAAGTAAATTTAAAATATCTCTCACTCAAACCATTTGGCATTATAAAAATATTTGTATAATTTTTTATATTATATTATTAGTATATATGATATTACCTTATAACAAAAATTTATACATACACCGTGAAGAAATATATGATGTGCATTGTGGATTTATGATAAGCACACGACACGTGCTTATATCACACTGTCACGGCAGGCCGTAGGGGCCCGGTAGGTAGCGCCTAAACAGCTGTTTCTCACAATCCAATAAGAATTTAGCGTTAGAAACTGTTAAAACATTAATCTTCATATGTTGACCATGGTAAAAAAAAATAACATGATGTGTAAATTCTTATAAACAACAAGTTATACGCAATAAGAATACTCGAAACATCGATTTTTTTCATTGCCAAATGTCATCAAATATAACCGTTGATATAATTGTTTATATTGATTATGTACCATAATGGATATTTTTATTCGATTCTACATAAAATTATTAACAAGAATAATCCTATATCACATTAGTTTAAAAGATTACGCTTTTGTTACGAATTTTTAAGTTGATGTCTCTTAAAGTAAATAAGGGGACTGAAAGGCTTGATTACTAATAGTTAAACATATGATTAAAAAATTGTATTATATTTTTAAGACTAACTAATATAATTTTATTGTTAAAATTAAACATAAAATTTTCAAATAAAAGTAAATAATAATGTGATCTTTATATTTTGTAAAATATATAAATATGAAATAATATTATCAATAAGTGTAAATTAGAAATCTACAATTGTTTTTTTGGGATATAAAGAAAAAATTGTTTTAAAAAATCGTTTTGGTGTAAATTCATCTTTTTGTAATTTTTTCTCAATTGTTTAAAGAACTTAGGTCCAGTATTGGTGGTATTACCGGTTAGGTATATTATGATTTGGTGGTAGGACAATATAGGTGATACTTGGATCCATAAGTAAACCTCCTTTGTGTCTATATGTTCATGTCTCAGCCATAACCAGAATCTCATGATCATCGAGTTAATATAATCAATGGCTATATCAAATGCATACAAATCTTAAATTGCCCAGTAAATACTCTAGACAAACCACAAGACAGGTATATTATTCCAGAAACATCTTATTTTCCTGCTGATCATTCAACAACAGCTACCAAGGGATTAGAAAAATTATTCAAAGGTATATTTTAGCTTTTTTTAATACTTAATTTGTTTAGTACTAAATTAATTAAATCTAGATTTATTAACAAATAAATTACCTCTTATAAATTAACAGTCCCTTGGCTGGCTCATTCAAATAAGTTTGAATCAACCATTGTGAACGGTAATATTGACTGCTTATTTAAAATATATTTTCTATAAAGGATAATATTTTCAATTTAAATCCATTAGTTTCATGAACAAATAGATTACCAAGTAATTGAATTAATATGAATACAGCATATCAATTAATTTGAAATTTAATTAATTATTTGTAAATTGTCTTCAACAGATTGTATAACATCAATTTCAGATATTATATTTTTATCAATATAATAAAGTAATTTCTTAGCTTTTAACTTAATATCTTCATCATCACTATTGCAATATGTTGTCACTTGTGTAATAAAAGTTGAATTTTTGTACAAAATTAGCTGTCTTTGACTGATTCTTCCTAAAACAAAAATAAAAAAAATACTCAGATATTTTTTTCTAAAAGTAGTCAAATAATGAAATAATTTCATTTAGTATATTTAATTATATTTTAACCAAGGTTATACAACTTTAATATTAGCCTGATATGATAGTATTTCTTCTTCTTCTTCTGCCTCGCCTTCCTCCCAACTATTTGGAGTCGGCCACCATTGTCCTACACCTCCACTTCACTCGGTCAATCACATCTCCTATGCACACACCGACAGCCCTCATGTCATTTTCCATAATCTCCAACTACCTCTTTTTTGGTCTTCCTCTTCCTCTTTTCCCTTCAACGTCCATCTTCATAACCACTCTTACTATATTCGTTTCCTCTCGCCTCATCACATGCTCAAACCATCTCAGCCTATTTTCTCTCATCTTGTCCACAATTGGCCTTACACCAACACTACGTCTCACGTATTCATTCCTTATTCTATCTTCTCTTGTCACTCCACTCAACCATCTAAGCATTCTCATTTCCGCAACACTCATACTTTGTTCTATTCTCCTGTTCACCGCCCAACACACTGAACCATACAGCATAGTTGGTCTCTCTACTTTTATAAAATTTACCTTTCAGCCTCATTGGAATTCTCTTATCGCATAACACGCCCGATGCTTCTCTCCATTTCATCCACCCGCACTTAATCCTATGTTTTACATCCTTTTGAACAAAAGATCTTAAATATTTAAAGCTCTCGACTTCACCTATCACATCACCATCTATTGTCAGTTGTCTCCTCATTCCTTCAACTTCTTGGTCTCTTTGTCCAAAATCATACTCAATATACTCAGTTTTATTTCTACTAATTCTCAATCCCTTTTCTTCGAGGGCTAACCTCCACTCATTTACCCTATTATTGACAACTTCCAGGTACTCTCCTACCAGAACGATATTATCCACAAACATCATACACCATGGTATCTCACCCTGTATCTCCTTTGAAATCTCATCCATTATCACTGAGAACAGGTAGGGGCTTAGAGCTGACCCCTGGTGCACACCTACTCCTACACTGAAACCTTCTGATACTCCACACCAACTCTTGATAATAGTACTGGACCCTTCATACATATCTTGGATCAAATTTACATACATTTTTGGGACATTTTTCCTCATTAATGCCCACCTTAAAACTTCTCTTGGCACTCTGTCATACGCCTTTTCTAAATCTATAAAAACCATGCATAGCTTTTTATTCTTTTCTCTGTACTTCTCTACTAATTGCCTAACACAAAATACTGGCTCCATTGTCGATTTCCCTGGCATAAAACAAAACTGGTTTTCTGATATCGATGTCTCATTTCTTATCCTTTTCTCTATAATCTTTTCCCAGATCTTCGTACTATGACTCATGAGTTTTATTCCTCTATAGTTCTCACATTCTTGTATGTCTCCTTTTCCTTTAAATATTGATACAATAAAACTCTTTCTCCGATCTTCTGGCATTTTTCCCTCTATTAGTACCTCATTAAAAAGATTTTTCAACCACCCAATGCTTACATCTCCTAACATTTTCCACACCTCTATAGGTACTCCATCTGGTCCTACCGCTTTTTTCTTTTTCATCGCCTTTATCGCATCTCTCACTTCCTCCTCACCCACTAAACCAATCAATCCTTCATTCCATGAAATACTCTCTAAAGCTTCTTTTGGATACTCCTCTTTCAGTAATTTCTCAAAATATTCTTTCCATCTTTTTGTCATATCCTCCCTCATCCTTTGTTAAAACTCTCTTATCCTCATTTTTTATACACAAAACATCTTGGTAATCCTTGGATCACTTTTTTCTCACCTTTGCCAGTCTATAAATTTCTTTTTCTCCTTCCTGTGTTCCTAGCCGCTCATATAACTCATCATACCTATTAAGCTTCGCTTTGCTTAGCGCACTCTTCACTATTTTACATACATTTTTATACTCTATCCAATCTTCTCTCTTCCTGCTTTTCTGCCATACCATAAATTGTTTTTTCTTACTCGCTACTAATTTCTGAATCTCCTCATCCCACCATCATGTTTCCTTGTCTTATGGTAAACTACTTTTGGTTTCACCAACAACCTCTTTTGCTATGTTCTTAACACAAGTGGCCATCCTTCTCCAAACCTCAAAAGTCAAATACTGAAATAATTTCATTTAGTATATTTAATGATATTTCAACCAAGGTTATATAACTTAAATATTAGCCTGATATGATAGTAATTGTATGATATAATTTGAATGGAAAGATATTTGCTTCATAATTTTTAAACTTTTACAATTTATTTTTTAATAATATAAAATTGAGTAGAAATTAAAATTCATTTAGTACATTTTTACTTCACAAAGCAAATAAATGAGTTAACCTTTTTGAATTATGCATCCTATTACGTCCAAACTTTTCATAATTATTGGATTTAAAGTAGTGTGTTTTAAAACTTTAATAGTAGATTTAATTAATTTTTTTTGATCATTTTCTTCCATAAATTCAAAATTTGTTACGTACAAAATATTTCTAAAAAATCAAATACATTATTAAGCATATAATAAAATACATAGCATATTAATAAACTTACTTAAACATACAAAGTATAGATACTTCCATTAATGAATTTCTATCATTAACTGATTTTTCTAAAGTATTTATAAACCATGACATATGGTTTAGAATAGCATTGGCTGGAAGGGTACCTATATTATTTGATTCGTATTCTAGAATTGTGTTTATTGTAATTAAATAATAGTTGAAATAAAACTGAAAATAAATGAACACTTACTAAATCTACTAAAATTTCCTAAAGATCTTACTGCAGACAATTTAACATATAGGTTATTAGAATGGACTTTCAAAAGTAGCCATTCCACTAAATATAAAACTTCTGCTTGTTTATTATTATCCATAGAATTATCTAAAATAAATATAATATAAATAATTTTTAATTTATTTTTATAATGACAATTGGTGATTTTACTCCCTAGGCCACCTTAAAACTTAATCTAACCTAACCACCTTGAAAAAAATGTTGCTTCCAGTATCTCAGTCACCCAATCCAACCGATAAAAAAAACTATGACTTCAGTAGATAATAAAATGATTAACAATTTAATAATTAATCTTACCATCATTGGAAAGTAAAATTATGATATCACAAATTTTTTTAACTATAAGTTTCGCTTCTTCTTCTTGATTTTCTTCATATTCATCTAATATTTGTACTAAAGCTTTGTGTTTTTTTTTTAATATCCAACTATACACATCTAAAATTATAAATAATTACATTTTTTTTATATAATTTGTATTATTAAAAACTATAAGCATTTACTATAGGTTTTAGAAACTTGTTTTATAAATTTAATACAAATAGAAGAAATATTGAGTTCCATATAATATTTTTCCAATAAATGATCAATAAAAGAACATTTTTCATAATCTGTTATTTTTCTGATATTGGAAGATTTTCTGACAGTATTGATCATTATTGATGTCAAATTAATATGTAATCTATAATTATTATTGTTCATAAATCTGTTACCAAAATCATTCAATTCTTCGAGCATATCATCTGGAAACTGAAAAAAATTAACTATAAGATATTACTATATTCATCATTTATATAAACCTTGTAACTATAGTCATCCAAATGAGTCAAATTCAATAATAATCCAATAAGGACAGGTAAAAGATTTTCTTCTGAAAGTGTTTTTATAACTTCCATTGTAATTATTAGACATCCTTCTTTTAATGCATGCTTGGTATTTTCTTCTATAAAATTAAATCATTATGTTTTTAAATTGAGTATTTAAGTAATATTTAATGTGTATTTCAATAAAGTTAAAAATCTAGACACACTTGTTAATTAAATTCAAACCATGTAACTTTAAACATCAACTTCAATTTAGATTAATCTAGTCTTTTTACTCAATTATTGTTTATGTTTCAGATTTTAAACTAAAATATTAGTTCATATCTAGTTCATATAACAAATAATTTTAAAATGTAGTATAACTTCAAACTAGAGTTTGACCCATAACTTAGGTACTTTAACTATAATTAACTAACTATAATATATAACATAATATAATACTGATAACTAATAACATACTAATAACATACTACAATATAATCAACATAAAAATAATATTATTTACCATGATAATAACAAAGATTTCCAATAGCACGACATGTTTGAAGAAAACATTCTTGAATATATTTGTCCTTGATTGAACGATTTATTAACAGTTTAAATATATTAACAGTAGATATTGTTATTTTTTGACCAAAATATTGTCTAGCTAAGTCATCTGTACTTAATGATGCAATTACATTACAAGCTGCGGCTATAACTTGATCATTATAAATATTTGGTGATAAAGGCAAATATTTTATTAATTTTTCATAATCTTCTTCTATTAAGCCTAGAATATCATTAAGTATAATTTATGTAATACAAATGTATCTAATGTTCAAGAAACTATAAGTATAATTTATTTTTGTATACTTACATTTTGGATCAAGTTTAGATAATTCATTTAACAAATGAATAATATCATCAGTAATTTCATTTACTTGTTCATTTTTAATATTTGTTATAAAAGACTCAAAATAAGTAATTTTTTCCATTTCAAAACTCTAAATATCCATAATACAAAAGAAGGATATAATGTATTGTAATATTTCTTTTAACTGTTAATTTCTATTTAGCTAATTTAATATTAGCTAATAATTATACCATTAGGATCTGTACATTTATGTCAATTAAATTAAATTCTTATATAAGTACAGATAGATACCTAACCTTATGTTTAATTAAATAAATAAAAAATAAAAATAAATATAAATATATTATATATTAATAAATTAATATCCTATAAATTCTAAACAATACATTTAATAAATTAATATAAATTATATAAGAATTACTTTATTTTGAATCATTTGCTAAATGCTGTCTGTAAAAAAAGAGGAAAATATTTAAACAATATTTATCGAAATCACAGTTTTAAACAATAAACTTTAAAAATAAGTATTTGATAACTAACATAGTCTTTAGATTTAAAAACTATAACATAAATACAAAATATAAAAATTGTTAAGATCTTCTTCATAAAACTTAAAGTTATACGAATTACATTATCAAAAAAATTATAACTATATATAGTGAATTGATTTAATCACAGATTAATTTTTTTATTTAATCTGTGATATAATATGGTTAATTGCCGATATAATAAATATTACAAAAACGTTCTCGGTGGATTTATCGTGTTATCAAATACTTGGCGTTTATACAGAAACTTATCATCATTAAAATAATATTATCAATTATTTGAACAGCAATAAAATCACATATAACTTGAGAATACATTTCATCGTTAACGTTACATACAATTATATTTATAACCATTGATTTTTAAGTCTGAGTATGAATGTAATAATAATTTAAAAATTATATACATATATGTTTAATATGATAAGCTATCAGTTTTATCCGTTTAATGTTTATTGTTATGTATGTCGTAAACTATGTACACGTAGAAAATGATTTTGAATCGGACAAAATGTTTTTCCTCTGTTTTTATTGTTATAAAATCATTATATAGGGAAAATTCAAAATGTTTAGAATCGAATCATATATTACTTCGATTATACTGAGTTATGTTGAAAAATATGTGAAAAATTTAAGGCGTCAAGATGCTCAAGTAAATATAAATATATTATATTATATTCTTTATTATGAATGTTGAATATATAAAAAGTTGAACATAACTGTAGGTGTCATTATGGGATGGCGAAGGTCTGTTTCAAAATTTGGAGCTTGACTTAGATGTTTTAGAAAAAGAATTAAATTTACCATTTATTGTATTAAGTGGTCATATAAATCAATTGTTAATTCGAGTTCCATGGACTAAATTAGGATCAGAAGCAGTTAAAATTACTATTGACACAATCGGTAAGAATAAAATATGTTTATAAGTTGAGTAGCACCTAATTAAATGACTAAAAGTCGTTGTTGTTTAAAATTTAATATAAAATAAAGATGAAAAATGTATTAATAATATATACAAAATTAAACAAATTTAATATATATATATAATATATACGAGGTGTGTAAATAAAGTAATGAGACTGATAGTGTAGCTAGTTATATGGCAGCACTAATGGCTTTCCGATTGAAAAAGTTTGTAGATAAACATGTAATAAACCTAGCTTATGTAGAAAGTGTGCTTTCAAGAGCCTAGGGTTTTAGGTGGTTTGAAGCATTTTCAGAAAGCAGAGAGTTGATTGAAGATGAGTCAGCCTCACGAAGGATTTTCGGAACCATTTTTGTGTAGATTTTTCTCATCTTCAAATTAATGGTCAAAATTTGATGAACGATGGTGTGAGATATTCTCAACTGTTCTTCAATCATTCTGACCGTCAATCAACGATCGGATCGAACAAAATCTCGAACTCTGATGATGTTTTCATCATTTTTTGCAGTTGAAGGTCTCTCATTGTGAGGCTGACTCATCTTCAATCAACTCTCTGTCTTCTGAAAATGCTTCAAACCATCTAAAACCTGGGCCCCAACCTAGGCCCTAACCTGGGCCCTTGAAAGTAAACTTTCTACATAAGCTTTTTGAAGCTCTTGAAAAGTTTCTGCCGCACTGTGACCGAGTTTGAAACAAAATCGGATAGCACATCGTTGCTCGAAATTGTCATCATTATTAGAACGTACTAAAAAAAACTGGTTTACGAATATAATTGCCACAAACCAAAATGTGACACTACGAAGTTCAAACTCGTACTGAAGGTTTATTAAATGTTTATCTACAAACTTTTTCAATCGGAAAGCCATTAGTGCTGCCATATAACTAGCTACACTATCAGTCTCATAACTTTATTTACACACCTCGTATATACATATATATATATATAAACAATTCTAGCTATTAGTTATTATATAATTTTATATCTTTGATAAGTATAAAAAATAATATTAAAAATAACTCTTCCCTTGTACATGATGTTAACAATTTACTAAAGCTCCCTTATTTAAAAATTTGATTTTAATTACATCTTTATAAAAAACTAAAATCAATTTTAAAATATATTATTCAACAGTATTAATGATAAATTATATTTATTTTAAATTAATTTAACTTTTAATTTTATTACCTAAAATAATTATATTTAATATATGCTTGTATACATGTTTTAGAATGTGTTTTAAAATTAAAAACTCCTCAGCAAAAGAATACTAAAAAAAATGACAAAAGGTAAGTTATTTTTACTTTCAATTCATTTTTATTTGTGAATATATTATAAGAGATTTAATGTAATTTTAACATTTATATTCAACTGTCATACTTAAAATATTACCACATATTATAATAACTATTAGTCAATTTTTGATTCTTTCGATAGTTTTATTAGATGATTGATAAAACTAAAAAAAGTTTAAGAAAAAGAAAAAATTTTAGTGTAATTCTAAGTTACTTTAGGTACCTTGAGTTAAAAAAATAAATGTATTAACCCCGGGTCAAGTATCAAAATTATCACTAACTAATAATATTGTTTAATATTTATATAGATTGTATACGAAATATGATGTATACCTTAAAAAATTTACTTACTACAGTTACAGATTTAATTCTCTTCAATATTTCACTCTGCGGTTTCTATTTTATTTGAACCATATTAATGCATTTAGATTAAATGCAATAGTGTACAGGGTGTTCTTGAAATAGTTGTGGAAACTACTTTACGCGTACTCTCTGGAGTGATAAAATAAATTAACTTTTGAAATTTTTCAATCTAAACCTAAGTTTTATCTAATTGTCTTTAGAAAATTATTTTGAATCTAAAAATTAATACTTGTAAGATATTTCTTGCAAATTTCTCAAGTGAATCGTTATGTGACATCGATTTTTATCACTCATTTTTCACGGCTGAGTCGCCAGCATTAGAAAATGTGATGTGACATATCAATTTGTATGAGAACTCTGTAAGGTATACTATGTTGAAATTTGTTTGTTGTTATTTCACATATTTGAATAATTAACACGGTTTTTATTGAATTGCACATACATTTTGTTTAATTATGATTTTACAATAAAAACAGTGATAATTAATCAAATATCTGAAATAAGAACAGATAAATTCTAATTTTTTTATCTTGCAGAGTTCTCATACAATTCGATGTCACATCACATTTTCTGATGCTGGCAACATGGACGTGAAAAAATGGGTGACAAGCCCAAAATTAATGTCACATAATGATTCATGTGAAAAATTTGCAAAAAATTAGTAAAAAAAAAGTATTAATTTTTAGAATCAAAATAATGTTCTAAAGAACATTAGTTAAAAAATTAGATTGAATATAGAAAAAAAAAAAATGTCAAAAAATTCTTCATTTAACCACTCCAGAGAGTATGTGCATACTAGTTTTCTTAACCATTTCAGGAACACCTGTAAATATATTTTAAACTACACTATAATACCCTATAAATACAATTATTTTATAGCTATAGGGCAAGTACTGATTATGATGAATTACCACCTCCATCATATGTCCAGAGTTTAATTAACAAAATTATTGGAAATCTATCTGTAACATGCAATAATGTAATTTTAAAATATATTGAAGATGATATTGTACTTTCTATGAATATAAAATCAATAACACTAGATTCTTGCAATGAGAACTGGATTGCTGATATTATAGGTTTGTATACCATTTTTCTTCATAAAAAATTAACCTATTCAAAGAATAATAGATTTGTAAACATTAAATAAATATTATTTAATAAAAAATGATTATTTACATTTTTTTATTAACTATTTAAATGTTAATAAAAATAGATAGCCATACATACATGGTGAAAAAAAATTTTTATCAAACCATTAATATTTAAAAAGACACATTTTAATATCATATAACAAGAAATCAAAAAATGTCAATGATTAATACCCATTTGGACTTTTTATAGTTATTGTTTTCATTTAATATAAAAGACAATAGAATATTTATTAATTTTACCCATTGTATCTAAAGTACAGTTTTAGATATTTCATGAAAAACAATACATTAATCAATGTAATGAGACTTTTAAATTTTGTATTTGATGTCATTTTCAGAGTTAACACCATCTCAATTAGTTTTAAGGAAAATTATAAATCTATCAGATGTAACTATTTGCTTGGACAGAAGAAATGCTTCTGGATGCATAGAAACATACTTAGAACCATTATTGTATAAATGTTCATTATCAATTCGATTATGTCGAATGTTTCGATCACCTCATTCTGCTCGACCATTTACTACTCAAATGGACTTGTTCTGTTCAAAAATAGAATTTATACTTACTGAACCTCAGCTGCCAATGTTTTTGAGATTATTAACTATGATATTAGAACTTAATGCAGCTGATACTCTAGAAACAAATACCTGTCTTGATGATGAATCTTACAATAGAAGCTCTAGTAGCTGTAGTTCAAGTAAGTCAATCAAATCTATTTATTTAAATTATCTGGTATAAAAATTATGTAAATAATTGAACTCATCAAAAAAGTTATATAATGTAAATAATAATTGAAGTTGTCTTTAAGTATAAATATTTAGTTTCAGAAACAAATATAGCTAATAATGATGGTTGGGTTGATTGGATGTGGAGTTGGGTACCAAGTGTTAATTTATCTAATGAAGTTAACGAACTTCCAATCAGTTCTGAAGCCGCTGTAAGTGGCCATTCATTAAATATTGGAATATATATTGATACTCTTTTATTTATTTTTAAAGTAAGTAACCTATAATGGATTAACTAAATTTATATATATCTCGATTAATGTTACTCTAATTTATACTTTTAAATGTTTGAAACTTTCATGATATAAATATTTGTTATTATTATGTTAATTTTTGATATAATGTTGAATAATTTAAATTCTGCTTTTTCTTTTACTCTGGCATATTAAAATTATTAATACAAAATCTTAAATTTATCCTTGCCATTTTTAATTCTATAAGTAATATTTTTAAGATATGACAATAAATGTATATATTACAAATTTAAATTATTTAAACTATCTAATTTTATTTAATAATTACTTGAAAAAGCAATTAAATGTTATAACCTTTCTGTTCCTCTAAAAATTACCAAGTTTCATATATTTTTAGATCAAATCCACAAAGAAATTAAATGACTATAGACCATTGCTGCAAATTACTTTGGGAGATTCTTTGCTTGAAATGGTTTCTCATCCACCAGACTGGATAAATGTACGATTTGGGATAAGTAAAGCAAGCGTAGAATCTCTGGGAGACTGCACTTGTGGTGCTCAGGACTGTTATACGGTTAGTTGAAAATCATCAAAAAATTCTACATTTTTATAAATTAATATATATAAAAATTTAAATTATTTCAGAATACTTATTTTTCATCTGGTATATTACAAGATTCATACTTATTAAAATCATTATTTCGAGAAAACATAAATATTAATGCTCTTAATGATAATATATTTTCATTTAATCACCATTTGAATCAATTTAGTGGTAAGATATAATTTATATTAAGTGTATTTTAATAATTATTTTTCAATTTAGTAGTCATCAAAATTTAAGCACATTTTGAAACATGTCTCATAGATATTAATAATTATTACAGTTCACTTAATTAAATATATTATAATTATAAATGTATCATTTACAAGTTGTTTTTTATATTTAATCCATTTTTAGAAACAATCCTTTTAGAAAAAACTCCTGCATTTGCAGTTGACTATTTATTCACTCAGATTTCTAATATAAACCAGTATAATTGTGATGAAAATCCAGAGAATTATTCAACGTACGTATGAAAATAATTATATATTTATTATAATATAATTTTATCAAATTTTGTTTTTTGAATTTTGAATTGAAATTTGTTTTTGATACAAATTATAAAATTTAATAACAATATAGTATAACTGTGATAATTGATAAGTGATTACTAATCAGCTGAAAAACATGTTATTTTAAAATTGAATAGATTTGATTTGATTCATTAAGATTTAGGTTCAAACCGTGACTTGGTTAAGATATGATTTGATTTATCAATTATGAGTTGATAAATTGACTCATAATGAATTGAATTGAGTGAATTGATTCACTAAAATAAGCCATCATTCCCATATCTAGATTATAATATTATATAATAGAATAGCAACAATTTATAATTAAACATAAATCTGATAGAAAAGTTTATATTTAATTTTATCTCTTATAATATATATACTTATATACATAAATAAATAAATAATACAATTTCATTATAATATACAGTAAAATCTCCGTTAGCAGTAATTTATATTTAGCAGGCATTCTAATTAATGGAATGCAATGTATCAATCTATTTGGAGATTATTTGTCAAATAAAACAATATGCTTGTGTTGTGCTGAGTGCTCTCATTCTTCAAAAATATGTTGTAGATAATTAAAAACCACAGAAATTAATTTTGAAAAATAATTAAATAATAAAATAAATTTAAAACAAAAGCTTATTTGATATTTATACTGTACTTCCCTACATTATATCGTAAATTATAAATACATTTTTTAGTACACATATTTATTCGTGTTACTTATTTGGTATTTTATTTTTAAACTTTATATGCACTCTGAATAATGATCACCTGGAAGGTATTGCATTTCTGTAGGATGGACACCTTTAAATACAAAATTATAAAAACTGAAGCTAGTTATAAATATTTACTAATTAATAATACTGTAAATAAGAACTTTTATTTTTTTATTTATTGATAAACAGATAAATACCCTATGAAACAATATGAGAAAATGATAAACTATTCATAACAAAAAACTAACTTATATTATAAAATAATATATATAAATATAAAAAGGTTAGAGGCAAACACAAAATATTAATTATAATAATATAATTAACTAATATCAAGATTTGAGACTATATATATTATGTTTAAAAGCACATAATCAACATATTTAACAATTTTGTTTGCTAAAGAAAAAAATATTTACTTTATTAATATTTTAAATCAATTATTTACTAAACAATTTAATTTTTGGTTTTTATTTTTTATTTAAATATATTATAATATAAATATTTATATATATTAAAGGCCTGAAGAAAAATGTTTATTAAGATTTGTTGCGGGACCAAGTGTTTTGAATGTGTCATCAGGACTCATTCACAGAGTTGAATTCATTTACAAATTAGTTCTTGGTTATGATTTACTTTTATTCACTACTTTTCCACAATCTTCACGTTTGGGTATAACTATTATAATTATATTGATGTATTTATTATATATTTATATTAATTTAGATATTGATGATAAGCACAAAATTTTAAATAATCCTAATGTTCAAATTATGGTGTATCAGTTTACAATATTTAACCCTACAGTCAAAATATATCCTGCTTGTCATGTACCAATACTATCATCTCAGAGACACAAAGTAAAATTGAATAAAATCAAAATCAATGTATTATTAATAGGTAATTTTTTTTTTATAACAGAAAAATCAAAAAAGCTGTTTGAAACAATTTGATCCTGTGTTTGAGAATCCACCAATAGCTATTTTTGAACTGAAAGTTCTTGATGGTCGCATTGTGAAACCTAAAAAAAAAATTAAATGGTCTTCTATACCTCAAAATATTACAGAAGAAATAAAATCACTAATTAAAATAAAGACTTTATTTAGGGTATGTAATTAATAAAATATAAATTTAGATTTTAGATTAAAACTTTTCAATAAAAAAAATGAAAATTTATAAGTCTTAAACTCATGTAATATAATTCATTAAACCTATTAATTTAAAAGTTCTATGAAATAAATGTATATGTCTAAATTTGCATTTAAATTTAAATTGAAGCTGATTTAATAACTATTAATATTTAACTAATGGTATTGTATATGTAAATTATTTACTTTTTTTTTGTAGATGAAAGATTTTGTTATAAAAATTACATTTTCTAATTTCACTCATAAATTGATAAAAATCAATAATATAGGATTTACCTCTACGGTGGACTGTATTCCAAATTTTAACTCTGATTGTTTACTGGATATTGGTGATTATTTAAATATTTTCTTACTTTTTTTTAGTTAAAATTTACATAATTTTTATATGCATATATGTATATTTTTAGATTTGTTAAGTATTACAACATCAAAAGAAAATTATTTATTGATATATTATATAATTAATTCTATAATTATGTCTAACCATCGAAGACTTTTACATGTTAATAATTATATTTTTAAATCATCATTATTAGATGATGCTCCAGGTAATAAATATTACATTTATATTTTAAACATAAACAATAAAAAAAAAGAACCGGATGGGCCTCGCTCTGCTGTACATTAAGGAGTGGGGTGGAACTCGGACTAGAGGAAGTTAAATTTGAATGCAATGATAGATATCATTGTATACGAAAGACGATTCTGAACGGAGATGATTTGTCAGTCTAGGATATATTATATTTAAATATTGTAATATATTCTATTTTGAAACAAATATTTTATTTTTCAATTAGGACGCATTTGCATACGGCATGGTTAATCAGTTTTTCACCGATAATCAATATATTTTCACCGATTAAAAATAAAATAGGAGTTATTATTATAATTAATATTGATTGAAATTCGAGAATAGGATTATGCAAACATTTTAATGATTATTGTCATACTTTCATAAATCATAATATTGAATTCATCAGTAATCCGATGCAATTATTTCGTTAAGGTTAAGTAATAATGATTTATAATATTTATTACAAATTTTCATTACAGGTAGGTTCGTCAGAAAATATAGTATAACATATGGCAATTATAATATATTGTACCTAATGCATACTTGTTAAAACTAGATTAAATCAAAAATTAAAAAACAATTCTTTCTTAAATATTAAAATAACCGTCTATTTTTTTTTTAGTATATAGTATAATCAAAATATGTTGTACCTAATTATTATTAATAATTAATTAATACAGTGAATTAATTAATACTGTCATTTAAAAATTATAAAAATGCATAGGCACAAAATTTTTTTATAAGCATTTATAAGTGCAAATATTGACAAAATTCGTCAAAATCATGTATATTTGCTATGTATATTGTAGGTAAAAATTTATAAAATTTTTTTTATTAGAAGCTAACAATTGAAATTTTAATACAATGTAATTAATTAATTAATAACAATGAATTACCCTCGTATTTTTACAATTATGCTAAACCGAACTTATGGACAACCTTGTATTAAAATTTCAATTGTTAGCTTCTAATAAAAAATTTTTTATAAGTTTTTACCTTAAAAAATACATAGTAAATATACATGATTTTGACGAATTTTGTCAATATTTGCACTTATAAACGCTTATAAAAAATGTTGTGCCTATGTATTTTTATAATTTTTAAATGACAGTTAGAACAACTTATTTGGACCCTTCTATAAAATTTTCAAGTATTTTGTACGAGCTTAATTTTTTTTATCAATATTTCTTCTTCTTCTTTTGCCTCTCCTTCCTCCCAACTATTTGGGGTCGGCCACCCTTGTCCTACACCTCCACTTTACTCGGTCAATCACATCTCCTCTGCACACACCGACAGCCCTCATGTCATTCTCCAAAATCTCCAACCATCTCTTTTTTGGTCTTTCTCTTCCTCTTTTCCCTTCAACGTCCATCTACATAACCACTCTTACTGCATTCGTTTCCTCTCGCCTCATCACATGCCCAAACCATCTCAGCCTATTTTCTCTCATCTTGTCCACAATTGGCGCTACACCAACACTATCTCTCACGCATTCGTTCCTTATTCTATCTTCTCTTGTCACTCCACTCAACCATCTAAGCATTCTCATTTCCGCGACACTCATACTTTGTTCTATTCTCCTGTTAACCGCCCAACACACTGAACCATACAGCATAGTTCGTCTCTCTACACTTTTACAAAATTTACCTTTCAGCCTCATTGGAATTCTCTTATCGCATAACACGCCCGATGCTTCTCTCCATTTCATCCACCCGCACGTTATCTTTTATTAATATTTATAAAATAAAAACTAAAAAAAATTGAATATTTCAAATGCCTATAAATTGATTAAAAATGAGTGAAATCTTTTGAAAATAAAATTATATAAAGAAAATGCCAATATAAACAACTGATAAAAGTTTCTACAACTTATAGTTTTTGGATAAAAACAAATAGCAAAAATCGTTTGAGGCTAAACCGTTATTTAACGTGGTTTTGTAAAAATTTAAATTTCAAACACTCATAAAATTTTTTTGTTTGTTTCCGGTAGAGTTTTTTTTACAGATATTTGAAGAAAAACTAATGAAAAACCTTGTACCAAATTTTAAAAACTTAAAACTAAAAAAAAATTTTAAAAAAAAATTGTGACTTACGATTTTAGATTTTTTTTATCAGTTAAGGAACAACTTATAAGAAACTTTGTATTCAATTTTCAAGATTTCCTGGCCGGCAAAAAAAATTTTATCGTTATTTTAAAAAAAAATACTTAAAAAAATTGAAAATTTAAATTGTCTATAAATAGCTCAATAAAAGTTAAAATACTTTAAAAATTTAACGGTGTATAGAGAACGCTAATATAAACATTTGGTGAAAATTTCAAGTATTTACTTCAATTAGTTTTTGAGTTATAGTAAAATAAAAAATTTGATTTTGTCGAAAACTGGTTTTGCGTAAAAACTCCAGTTTTTCCCCTAATTTTTTAGGGTTTTTCCCGTCGCATTTAAAAAATATTGAAAATTTTTACTTTTGACCCCCTAAAGTACCAACTAGATTCACTTTCCTTTCAGAAAAGTTGCTACATAAGGAAATCGAAGCATTTTTACTTTCCCAAATCGTGTCGACAGACACAAAAATTAAAAAAAAAAAAAAAAACACATCATTGTAAAATCAATACATTCTTCACTCCGTTCAGAATCTAAAAATTATCATTATATTAGAAAAATACAAATTTCATAAACATGATTATAATACCTTATTTAATATTTTTTTGATTATGTAGATTTGATATTCAAGGTTTTTATATTTAGTCTATCCAATTTTTATTGTTTATGTTTAAAATTTAAAATATGGACAAATTTCAAGGAAACTGGCGAATAATTTGTTATATAATAATAAATAAGTTGTCTTGAACTTAGGTTCAATTGTATTAAAATTTATTTTGGAAGGAGCTAAAATATATTACAAAATAGAAAATCAAATATCTTGTATTAAAATTATATTGAACAATATTAGTGCAAAAATAGTATCATACAGTTCATTAAGTAATAAACAAAGTGCTATTTTATTGTCAACCCCCGAATTTATTGAAAATGCTGTGCCATTCCTTCATGGTATGTCATTTTATTAAAATATTCTTTTCAATTTCAATTGTGTTCAAAATATTGGATTTTTAAATATATTATAAAAAATTTGTTTTTATATTTATAAGTTAATTCTACAATATAAAATATAACTTTTCAAAAAAATTATTATGTTGAGATGTATTATTATTGTGTATTCCAGTAATTCTTCAATTGTCAGATAAAATAGATTCAAATGATATGCCTTTAATATATTTAAAAGTTGGCCAATTAGATGTGAATTTTGATCCAATGTTATTTGATTGGCTAATTTACATACCTGAAATGTGTAACCAAAAAGAAATAAAGAAAAAAACTTCTACTTCAGATCTAGCATTTTTTAGGTACTATTTAAAATCTATGTTTTAATAATATTGTAATAAAATGTAACAATTTTAATTTTTTAGTGCTCCAAGTCGAAAAATATCAGAAACCAGCATTAGCAGTGACCAAAAAAAAAAGCCTAAACCATCCGTTCAAAGTAGTATTTCAGAAAATATTTCATTTCATTCTGCTAATTACATGCATTTAAAAATTGAAGTAAGCAAATTAGTTTTTTTAAATACAAAATTTTTAGTATTAAACAAAAAAATCTACATTAAAATGTTATTAATAAATTATCAAATAATTTTTTTGCAATAAATAAAAAAATTAACTTATAATGTTTAAGTTTCATTTAATTAATTATTAATTATTAGAAGTTTAATTTTAAATTCAGAATATAATTAAATCTGTGATTTTAGAATTTTTTTTTTTTATAACCTATTTAAAGAAGGCAATATAAAATATGATATAACTATTACATCATAAATAAAAATTGATTATTTGTTTTAGTTAAGTTTAATTTTAAATTTGGCTGATTTTATTTTGTTAAAATACTTTATAAAACAGCCAAAATAATTGAAAAGTTTTAAATATAAGTAATTACTTATATTTTGTTGTGGTTTTGTTATTTGTAGTCTAAAGAAATGAAAATCGTACAGATATTCAATAAATGGAAATCATCAATGGTTTTTATTGATTCATCAAAAATTACTTTATATTTTCCTAGCAAATCATTATCAATGTTGAAAAAATCACAAAGTTGTAATAATTCCAACTTGAAAGAATTAATAGAAATGTCAACCAATAATGGAAATGGATTATTGGTATTAAGAATATCAAATATTTCTTTAAATTGTATTTTACCAAAAAATCAAATGGAACCATATTTAAATACTACTCCTGTTCGCTTTCCTAATACATTATGGTCTCCTGGTAAGAATTAATTTTCAATTTGTTTAGAATAATTTAGAAAAAGAGTACTTAATACATAATTATCTCGATTATAAAATTGATATTCATAAATATCTGTTTTATAAACTTTAATATGAGCTTTAAAATTAGTATACTAAAAATGCAAGTATATTAATTTTCATTAAATTGTATTTATTAAAAGTATTATTGTAGTGATCATAATTTTATGTTATACATGAATAATATCATTAAAGATAGATATTCATTCGATTTGAATACTTATTTCTTTTTTTAGGCGGTGTGTATTTTCCGTGGCAATTAAATTTTTTAAATTTAGAGTGCTATACCATACATAGCTCCTATGATATTGCATACCAAAGAACTTACACACATAAAATACAACTACTATATCCATTTAGTGCTCAATGTACTTTGGCTATTACAACTCAGTGTCATGATAATAGTATACAGTCATTAAAAAGTTTAGCTGCTTGTATACATTGTGATTCTGATCCAATATCTATTTGTATATCAGAACAACAAGTAAGTTTTATCAGAAATCAAGTTATTTTTATTTTTATTATATTTATTAAAAATTATGTTTGGTATAATAAATAATTTATTTTATATAAATATAATATGTTACTACTCATTCTTGAAATTGTCTATTTAATAAAAACCTAGTAATGATATTTCATGAAATGGATATATTTTATAGTTTTTTGTTAATAAGTTTTAATATTTTTCATTTTTAACCTTAAAATTTGATATAATTAATTAAATATTTAATTAATATGAAATATACTTGATCAAAGAAGTATATATGATGAGATTTAATAAATCTTACTTTAAATATTATTTACTATTTTTGCATGGCCATACTTGTATAATTAGCAAATATATCCTAAATTATAATACAATTTATAAATTATTGTATATTGATATATAAAATCAATTTTAAAAATTATTATTTATTTTTCATAGCCATCCACATTCATAACATAATAACATTTTTGGTTTAATTATTTTCAGCTTGTGTTATTATAATGTAGATATTTAATAAGATTAATTATAAGTAATTGAATGGTTATAAAATTGGTTGTTTACTAGATAATATTTTTTTCTTTAATATTTATATACCCTAGAGGTTTTCAAGCTCAGGGTTGTAACTTAAAACAGAGTCAAAGATGTTTTTACGGTGGATCGTAGGAATATTAATAAATTTATATTTTTTTATTTTTTTATTTTTTCATTATTATGTCATAAATGAAACCATATCTGAGTCAAATGTATCAAAAAAAGAGTATATTAGATAGACCCATATTCAGATGTGTTATAGTCTGATTGTAATAAGTACCTTCATGCCAATCTATGTAATTATAAAATTAATTGGACTTAGAAATGACTTAGCATTTTTATAAGTTAATATTTTAAATTCTAGAGTTCATTTATTTCACCACTTATCATATTCTACATTAATCAAGAATGTGTACAATTGATTGTACTCCTACTCTCGTTGTACTATCCAGTACTCATCAACCAGCACGCAACAGTACAATGCCTGAACCATGGCTTTCTCATGAAAAAATTCTTTATCGAGTTATATCACTATGTTTCAGAAATTAGAAGTGCATTTTTTTTTTTTTTATAGAAAAACACTTGCTTGCCACAAAATTTTCCCTTCTTTGGTAGATAAATTAGTCTTCTTAAGTGACATTTTTGAACTTTTAAATTAGTTTAATACAGAAATTCTAGATGAAAATCGAACAATATCATCATTTAAACTTAAACCATTACTTTGGCATGAAAAACTATACCACTAAAAAATTAGTTATTTTCTACTTCTAAATTAATTTTTTGAAGACTTAAACAATTTAATACTTAAAAATATCGATAATATTTTCTGGAATACTTGGTTAAATTACAACAAGAACTCGACCGTTATATCACTGAAAATGTTAAATTATGTACTATAGTTGATTAATAAATTGATTTAATGAAATTGATAAAGACATAAATTAATTTTATGAGGAACTTTTTTACCTTCAAGTCAATTCAAGTTTTAAAAGGCAATTTTTCTTTGATGATTCTCAATCAATTTTGGGCCCAATTCTTAAATAAACCAATTAAGAAAAGCAGATAAAGTTTTATTACTATATCCAATCACTTATTAATGTGAAGTATAGTTTTCTGCATTAGTAATTATACAAATTAAGTATAGGAATAAATTTAATTCACGACATAATAAGTAATATATCCTTGTAATAAAAATCACACCAAGTATTGAGAAAAAAGTGAACAGTAAGCAACATCACAATAGTTATTAATTAATTTTAGAATAATATTATTCTATTTAAAAAATGTTTGTAAATTGTAAATTGTAATTTTTTTTTTTTTTTTTATAAATTTAAAATAATTATTAATATGTATAAGAATTTAATGCGTGTAAATGTAAAAAATAAATAAACTTTATTAATATTTATAACTTATATTGATAATAAAAAATGGTAATTCTTTTATTTATATTTACTGTTATTGTTATGCAAATATAACTGGATTATATGTAAGTTAATATTTAAATCTTAAGGTCATGGTAAGAATAGTTTGGCAACTACTGAGCTATTTAATAGATTAAATAGCATTAAATAGAGATTGTTATTATATTTAATCATAGAATAAAATTTGGATATAAAATATGTAATATGAAAAGAACAGCGTTAAATGTTACACATTTCATAAACCAGACTATTTCACAAATAGAGTATGACAAATAAATGTATGTATTTATTTATGTTTATGCATTTATCTGTACAAATTTGTATGAATTATATGTGTACAGATTTTTTAAATAAAAAGCCTAAGGTTTGTATAAAATATAATTACATATGTCTTCAAATTTTTTGTTATTATAACTATCTTGTACAGTTATGTAAAATTATTTTATTTCTCACAGGTACGACTTATTGCTGATTTATTGAAAAAAAAAATTGAAGTATACAAGATAATATTTTCAAATATTGAGTGTGGAACATTCTTTAATCGATCTGTAGCTCATGAAATGTCATCTATTCCTGAAGATGAAATTGTTGAATCCAAAATACAAGCATTTGGTAATTTTTGTTGTATGTTAAAATATTTATTCCTTATTGTGTTTTCATATAATTTATGTTTTAAGATATTAAAAAATCTGAAGAAAATATGAAACTATCTGGTTGGTTTCAATGGACTTTAGCCCGGTTCTCATTGATTATTAAAAATAATCCAGAACATAGTTCAACAGAAAATGTTAAACTTGTATTGGATTTAGAGGATGTAATTAGTTCATTAGATTTTGGAGTCTCATACCACAAACTGAAATTAAAAATATCTTCTGCCTCTATACAACACTTTGTTAAGTAAATCATAATGTTTCTATATTAATGTATAGATATATTATTTATAATGCAAAATTTGTAAAAATTATTTGTTTTAGAAATATCAAAGAAGAACAATGGAAACATGGACCATATTTAGGTCTTATACTTAAAGGTTATGATCCATTAAATAACTCAGAGAAATCAAAAACTGATGGTTTTATAAATTTTACACTAACTAGAGCCTTTAAAAGTTCTTTTCAAGGTCCTAAGGCAAATATAGACAATACATCTTTACACATGGTAGTATAACTTACTTTTTAGTAATGAGAACCTTTAATATATATAATTAAAATATAGATATCATTTATATATTAAAAAATTGTATTCATTATTAATAAATCTATTACATTTTGAATATTAAAACAAATTATTTTACAATTATTAGACAAGTCATTTGTTCATTTTAAAGAAAAAAAATATGAAATGTTGTTATATTTCTTTCTCCTGTTGATTTTAATGCAATACTAACCTTTAGACTTTCTACCAATTTTGTAATATTTTAAATATAAGGTTTATTGTATGGAAATTTAATTTTTAATTAATAAATAACAACTTTAAAAATAAAATGTATTGATAAATACTAAAATAGTAGTAAAAATATTTTATGTGTTTATAACCTAATATTTGCTAAGAACCATTTTAATTTATTAACCAATTGTATTATTTATCTTGTTTCAAGATATCTGTTGCCTCTTTAAATATGTATAGTATTAGTCATAGGCGCCGACTTCACGGGGGCAACAGGGGCAATCACCCTCGTACTTTGATTTTATAAGGGACATCACTTCCATGCTTCAATTATAAAATGAAGGTAAAACATAAAAATAGTATTTTGTTTTTGAGTATTTGCCCCCTTGCTAAAATCTAATAGTCGGCACCTATGGTATTAGTATAAAAACATTAAATATCAGCATAATAATTTTATTTTTTATATGATTTTAGATTAGTGATGAAATGCTTAAGTTAAATCAACAATTAATGGATGAATATATAATGGAAATTGTAATCAAAGTGCAACCCATTGATATTGTTATTTCTCCTTTAAATCTCCATACATTTTTGTCCATTATTGATCCATTATTAGAAATATTTATTAATCCAGAATATATATTAAATCCTTCATCAAACTCTCATGATATGTTAGAATCAACAAAAGGATTATTTGATTCAACATTACCACTATTTTACTTAGATGTTGCATTGTTAAGGATTTTTATACCAATTTCAGTACTAGATAATAAAATTGAAAATCATGATACAGTCATTATTCAGGTTAGAACACAATTGACATTTTGTAATATTATTTTATGTTAGAAATATTTATAATATTTTAGGTTGATTCGGTAAAAATAAATCAAAATCCTGAAAATCCTATTACACGAACTCCACTCAGGAAAGATTTATATATTGAAGCTGAAAAAAGAGGATTACTGACCATTCCTGGATCAATAGTTGAAGATCGTCAATACCAAATTATTATTAATGGATTTTCAGTAAAAACTGGATTTTGGATTGATTTTAAACAAGTTTTAAAGTGTTATCAAGCATCATTAACTTTGGATACTGATTATCAACCAAATGCTGCATTATTATGGAATGAAGGAAAGCGACCTAGATCTATGGGAAATTCAAATCTAGATGAAATTAATACATTAACACTGTTTTATAAAGTATCTTTTCACTCTGTTTTTGCACCTCCAATTATATTTGAACCAGAAAATACATTGGTATGTGGCAGTTGGATGGAAGTAAGTAATTAATATTTAAATGTTCATATTACACAATATTTATTTTTTGTTATTTATTTATTTATTAGGTGAATACATTAAATGAAATATCAATCATGTTATCCGTAGAACAGCTAAACTTATTGAATAAATTAGTTTCTCAAAGTAATGAATACATATTAAGTCATTTAAAAACCAATTACACTTATAATGTAACAAGTGAAAAAACACAACTAAATTGCACAAATGAATCATTGGCTCATGATAGTGGTATTCAGTCTACCGAATATAATAATAAATATTTTGATCACAACAACAGTTTGATATCAATGATTGACAATAAAGTTAATTCTCAGTCAAATACATCACTTTTTATGAAAAAGTAAGAATATAATTTTTTGACATAACAAAGCTATAACATTATTAAGACTATTATAATGTATATATCAATAAATAATTTTTATTACATTTCATAAAATTAAAATAATTAATTATTTTACTTTGTTTTGTAGAGACGCTAATAATATAAATAAAATTCCGATTGATATAATCATCACAGGAAATCAAATCAATTTAAATTTTTTCAATTACATTGTAAAAAATAAAATCAAGGTTTCTGAACCTTTGATTTTTGTTGTTGTTCATCAACCACATATATTTTTTTCTCTTTCTAATAATTCTGATTCTTGTCAAGTATGAGTTCAATATATTTTTATTTTTATTTTTACTTAATTTAGTGTTGATCAATAAATTATTCTGTGTTTTAGGTAATATTCTTTGATTTAACAATGTCATTAGCTCCAAAAAATAAAACATTTGATGTTGAAGTACCCGATTGCAAAATGTATTCTATACCTCTGTTTGAAACCAAGTCCAATACAATGGATGAAATTCCTCTAGCATTTTTTACATTGAAAATTTTTCGTCCAATTACAGTTGGTCAATATAAAGTATGTAAAAGTATTCTTTTACTAATTTTCATAATATATTGTGTTTAATAATAATAACAATATTGTATAGCAATGTTTCTCAACCTGGGTTATACAAACCCTTGGTGATATGCCAAAAAATGCAAGAAGGTATTCAAGGGGGAAAAAGGGTAATGGCCGAAAATTTAAAAATTTATGTATTTGAATTAATAAATTATTTATGAAATATTTAATAACGAGCACTGTGTTTGTAAAAATGACTTTATTATCATATACGTTCATTAAAAATAAATGTCGTAATAGATTTTTTATAAGATTCAAAAGTTTACTAATCATCAGTGGAACCATATTTCAAAAATTAAGTATAACCTAATAACTCCTAGGATCACATGAAAATTAAATTGTAAAATTTACATTATTTTTTATGTGCATATGGCATTGTCTATTTTTACATGGGACTGATAAGAAATTATAAAATTAGTTTTAATAGAAAATTAATTTAATAAATATTTCATAATTATTAATTTTATTTTCTATTAAAACTAATTTTATAATTTCTTATCAGTCCCATGTAAAAATAGACAAATTGACACTTGAGAATATGTAAATTAATCGTGAGAGGTCAAAGGGTACACAAATGAAAAAAGGATGAAAAACACTACAATATAGTATGTTTGTATATTTTATTTATTTTCAGGTTGAACTAATTTTAGGAAGAGCAATTTCATTGTTATTAAATAAGTATAAAATGGATCATTGTTGTAATTTATTAGATTTTATTAAACAAAGTTTTCACACATGTCCTCTGCCTTATGAAGAAATAAAAAATGATAAAAAATATAATCTTTGCACTGATCCAAAGTAAGTTAATATTAATTAATATAATTTTTCATGTCTTATACTTAAGTGTAGTTTAAACTTACATATCATACATACTTTTTAAAATAATATAAATAAATTATAAAAAAAGAATAATATAAGTTCTGATTCAATACCATAAAAATTTAGTTTTTTTTTTTTTTATTGCATATGGCTTCGGCGAATAAATTATATTGTAATTTATATAAAAATGAAAAAAATATAACATTATATAACAATGTAATTGTAAAATTTAGTTATTTATAATAGACATTTCTAACATTTCTATTTAAACTATATGCCATGACTATTTTATGTAAGATTTTTTTCTAAGCCATTTTAATTGGTCTTGGAAGTGTTTAAGATTTAAGGCAATTATTTTTTAAAATTTAAATTAAGGTAGAATATTTTATTTTCATGAATATAGGTGATTAATATTTTTCTTTATAGTAGCAAAAGTAAATTCATATATTTTACAATTATTTATAACTATTAAATATATCTAAATTATTTAATACGTATAAATTATGAATTTATTGATCTTAATAATAATCTTATATTTGTAGGCCTAATGAAATTTTGAATCAGACTTTTCATATTGACTCTATTGTATCTCAATATGGAACCAATGAATTTGGTTTACATAAGTATGGTGATACTATTATTGATTCAGCTGATAATAGCTTTAGTGAAACTAATAAGAAAATTAATACAAAAATAATTGAAGTCCCAGTATTATTGGTAAATGAACATTTTTGGTACTCAAAACCAATAGTAATGAATATATCCACTCAACAAATATTTATTCAATTATCTACAGAAAATAAGGGTATAATAAACAATATTGAAAATTTATTATTATTAATATTATTAAAAATGTATTTATTTTAGATAATATTGTATTTAGTATTGAAAGCATACTTTCTAAAATAAATTGTTTATGGAAAAAACCATCGGAACGTATGAATGGTGAAATAACAATGAACAGCGTAACAATATCTATTGGACATAATTGTTCAAATTCCAATGCAAATGAATTGATATTACACCCATGTACAATGGCTTTAGAAATTGTTTTGTCATCAGATCCATGGGTTCCAGCAATTTTGAGACCAACGAAACAAATTAAAATACTAACAGATTATATTTCATTTCATATATCTCCAGATCATTATAATACATTAAAACTGATATGGAATGAATATAAATATTTATTGGAGTATAATAGAAATGTAACAACAAATTTAAGTCAAAGTAGGTTTTTTTTTTTTATATTTTTCATTAAATAATTATTATAATTAATATTTTATTAAATCTATTAAATTTAATTTTTTTATATTTTAAAAATATAAAAAAAAATTATGTACAAATAATGATTAATATTTAAATCATACTTTTTTTTTAATGTGTATAATAATTGGTATCTTAAACAATTTATTATAAGGTTATGTAAAATATAATATACAAACCTCTTTTTTTAAGTTTTTATTTATTTTTTTCTCTATATATTTCTATTCTTGGTTGTAAAATTCTTTAAAGAAAAATAAGAATGAAATAAAACAATAGTACTACTTCAAATAAGTTTTTATACATCTTTATTTGAAATAATTTTTTTTTTTTTTTTAGACTCTGAATCTGATGAACAATTTTACCAAGATGATCTTAGAGCTGGAGCTTTTCAATTTGTCGAAACAAATAGTTCTGATTTACCTCTGCCCTATCAAATATTTGTTTCTGAGTATTTGTCTAACCATCCACCAAAAATAACATGGCGTTATCCTCAACCTCGAAAATTGACAAAGATTGAAATACAACCAGTTCCCATGGATGTATGTAAAATTAAATGATTGTTTTTCTATATTAAAATTTTGAATTATAAAAATTTTTAAGATGGATATAGACATTGAACTTCATTTACAATGGTATGATGAAATACAGAATTGCTTTAGAGAACATACTAGTTTCATTTTTCCAAAATATGAACCAATGTTATTGAGACTCGAATCATGGCAAGCAGTTTCAAACACATGGCAAATAATTATGAATAACTCATATATAGCTCACTCCCAGCTTCAGATTAAGTACTTTATATAGTTAATTGATTATATTGTATACTGTTATAATTAACTTTTTATGTTAATAGAAGTTTAGTTGGATGTCTTAGAGTTGACTCTTACTTCTCACCAAACTTAGTACCAAAATTACAGTTTTCATTATCAGCATCTTCAATTAAAGTAATAATTTCTAAATTCAATTTATGTAAATATTTTCTTATAATACTTTTAATAGGTAAATATTTCATATGATATTAAAAAGAAATCATATGTGCCAAGATATAACTGCATTTCTGATATTCCACCAAAACAAACACTAGTTCTTTTTATTTTGGATCAAATAAACATTGGCTTCAAACTTCAAGAAGGTATTTAATAAATTATTTTTTTAACATTGTTTCTTTATAAACATATTATATTTTATTATTTTATAATTCTTACAAATTGTGTGGGTGTGAGTGTGTGCACACGCGTGTGCGCTTGTATATGGGTGTTTATTTATATATTATCTACTAATCTAATTAGAAAATATTGACACTGAATTTAATTTTAGTGTATTTATAAAAGTAAATGTGAAAGATTATGATTATAACTTGTAATGTAAAATCTTCGATTTAATATTCGAATACAGAAATAATCTCATAATTTAAGGTTTGTATGAATATTAAATTAACATATTATTTTTCATTTAGGAGAAATGAATATTTCAGCTCAATCACATGTAAAAATTGAACTCTTAAATTATGGTACATTAACACAAATTCCTATTTTAAAATTATTTTGTTTATTTACAAGTCATCATGCAACAAAACCAAGTAAATATTTCCTGGATAATAATACAATAACTATAGATTAATCTTATTAGTCTCAATTTAATTTTAATAGTACCTGATAATCAATACAACATTCAAACTGGAGCTATTGCTTGCCAATTTGGTCCAAGTATGATTAACTCTTTGACTGCAGCAATACAGCTATGGAATAATCATTCATATTTTATAACCATGCCATATATTATTTGTAATGATACCAATTTCCAAATAATGTGAGTTTTTAAATAATTTAATTTTTTTTCCAAGTATCAACATTTAATTTTCCATAGTTAAACTAATTGACTAAATATATTAAATGAGTAAAAATATAAAATTTAGGTAAATTAATAATGCATAAACAAATTTTAGTCATGTAAATAGTCTTGTAAAACATCAATTATTCCTAAAAATATACTAGTACACACATTTTACTGTATTAGTTATATCATTTTATTAATCATTAATTATGAATAAATGTTCACATTTGTTGTATGAAAGGAGCAGTGTAAATAAGTGGTTACATAGTTGACTGTGACGCACGCAGTCATTAGTTTGAACCTGGCTTAGTACAAAAAACATTCTGCAGAATCCTATAATATCTCTCCCACCCCCCATCATTCTGGTTGTTCTACACTGCTCCCCATCATACCAACTCCACTAGGAGTGAAGTCCATACACATGAAAATTCTCTACTCAGAGAAGGAGGTACAAGTGATATTCCACTTAACCCTCCCAAAGGGATAACGAATATCGATATAAACTGATGGTCATTTCGATAGGAAAATTTGAAAAAAAAAATTTTGTATGAAGATCATAAAACAAAAATATGCAAATTCATTAATTTTATTTATTAGTTTTATTAATAATGACTAATGAAAGTCTCTTAATGTCTTACTACGTTATGTTTAAAATATATAATTTTCTGGTTTTATTTTAAATAACCTCTAAGTATATTTCAATTTACTATTGTAGATTTGGTCAAGCAACCACTAATGAAATTATCACTCTTGATAGCATGCAATCTTATCAATATACATGGCGAGTGCCTACTGAACATCCTCGCTTACGAATTAGTGTTGGAAATGTTGACAAGTAATTTTACTGATATGTGGTCAAATAAAACTATGTTCAATTAATGTTTATTTTATTTTATTATTTATATTTAGCTTATCTTGGAGTAATGAAATAAGCTTACATCCTGAAACTTTAATGTCTTTTATTGTAAAAAATCACAAAGGAGAACCTCATATATTAATATTATCTATAACAAATATGACGCCTTCTATCATAAAAGTATGTCTGAGTGAATATAAACATGCATTTTTTAATATATATGTATATGTATTTTATAAGGTTACTGTGTCCAGTCAACTAAGTATTTTAAATAAAACAAATTATTTATTGGACGCTCGATTTACTAAAATTGAACAAGTTGAAGAACAAAAAGATAGTCATCAAAATCTAGTCTTACAGACTTTATCTATTGCTCCTGAACACTTTTCTCCATCCATTATGTTACATAATGAACTAAAAGTTACACTTAAATTACGATTTTATACCCATAATCATGAAGGCCCTTGGTCTGGACCTATCCCTCTGCATGCAGTTCAAATAGTTAATGGAAATCAAAATTCTTGGCTAGTTAAAAGTAAGTCTTGTGATTTAAAATACTTTTAAACACAAGTATAGTTTGATTGATCTAGTTTATTTTAGATTATGAGTGAAATAAGGAATGTATTTGTTTTACTATGATATGGTTTTTTTTTTTTTTTTGTGAAAATATATAAAATATGATTCACCCATCCTTGTACATTACCCGATAATGGAGTCCTGACCCAAAAGTTTCTCCCTTTTGTTTATGTACTCTCTATTGAAAAATTTTTTATCCATAGGTCAATAACATTTACCTAAGTTAGTTATAAAATTAAAGTGTGTTTGGACATAATTATATGTATGAATAACTGAATAACTTCAATATATTATATATTATTTTTTTTTAAATTATTTTATCTCTTCATTTTTATTTACCAAACATCCAGAGAGTCATATAAATGTTAATATATTCATTTATTTATTTAAACTTGTTAACAGTTCCAATGAAAGATAATTTGAAGAAATACCGTAGTATTTGGTGTCGCTTAATCATTGAAAATATCAATAAAATTCCTCGTATGTTGGTATGTAAAAAAATATTATGCTTATTGTATTTTACTAATGATTTGTTTAATAATATTTAGATTTTGTTAATGCCAATGTATGTTGTTCGTTCATATTTACCTTATGATACTTTATTAAATTTTGATTTAGTTGATAATAAATTAGAACGAAACACAATTATACAAGCCAAATCTGCTATCACATCAGATGAAATACAACATCTTGATTTGCCTGGCACAATGAAGGATGTTTTTAATTTAACTATAAAATTAAAGTAAAAATCAAATTTATTATAATTAATTATATTAATATTTTTATGAGTTTAGGAAGTAATTAAAAATCATTTTTAGCGAGGAGTCTTTAGCATCTACTCCACCAGTATCTATAACATATCATATGAATATTGATATGCCTGAATTAATAAGTGATAGTTATTTTACTATTCAAGATATTCTTAATGGAAAATATTCAATTATGGATTCTGATCTCAAATGGCCATTTATTGGTAATCAATTTTCATGTATAAAATGGAAACAAAGTGATTTACCAGATACTCAAACCACCGTTAAAGTAAAATTCATAATAATTATTTATATTAAATTTATGTGTATGTACATTATATATTATCCAAATCAGTGATATATCCACTGTAGGTTTAGTAAAATATTAATATTTTTAATTATATTTCAGATATTAAATTTGAGTTAATATTTTAATTAAAATACTTGAATGCTTTTGATGATAAATTTATTTGTGGATCACTATGAATTTATTATATATATTTACAATACATATGTACTATGTATTTTTAAACTGTATTTAACTCTAAGTTTATTGAAATTCAATATAGGTTCAACATTATGGCCATCTTGACCATAATAATGGATTAAGCCGTGTTATTATTGTTCAACCTTGGTCATTGATAGTTAACACATCTGGTCAATTAATAACATTATGCAACTCTACTGACATCCTTTGTAACTTAGATCATTTTAGTATTGTAGCACCTCCAGTTATCAAAGTAAGTTTATTAATTTTTTTTTTTAGACCAGAATATAATTTTCATAAACTTTCAATATTTATATCTTAAGTTATCTTTCTAATTATTTTTGCATTTTATTTTTTTATACTGCTGTTAATGGCTTAGGCCCAAAATTTGATCCTGATAAAAACACTATAATGGCCCCTTTCTTTTTAGGTTCAAATGTAAAAAAATAAAACTAGGTTTTTTATAGTGTATTTTATTAGTCTAATTTATATTAGATTATATTTCTATTATATTAAATAAATAAATATACTTAGACATATAATTTATAATATAAATTATAAAGACAACTGACAATAGATGGTGATGTGATAGGTGAAGTTGAGAGCTTTAAATATTTAGGATCTTTTGTTCAAAAGGACGGGGGCTTTGACATGAATGTAAGACATAGGATTAAGTGCGGGTGGATGAAATGGAGAGAAGCATCGGGCGTGTTATGCAATAAGAGAATTCCAATGAGGCTGAAAGGTAAATTTTATAAAAGTTTAGTGAGACCAACTATGCTGTATGGTTCAGAGTGTTGGGCGGTTAACAGGAGAATAGAACAAAGTATGAGTGTCGCGGAAATGAGAATGCTTAGATGGTTGAGTGGAGTGACAAGAGAAGATAGAATAAGGAACGAATACGTGAGAGATAGTGTTGGTGTAGCGCCAATTGTGGACAAGATGAGAGAAAATAGGCTGAGATGGTTTGGGCATGTGATGAGGCGAGAGGAAACGAATGCAGTAAGAGTGGTTATGTAGATGGACGTTGAAGGGAAAAGAGGAAGAGGAAGACCAAAAAAGAGATGGTTGGAGACTTTAGAGAATGACTTGAGGGCTGTCGGTGTGTGCAGAGGAGATGTGATTGACCAAGTAAAGTGGAAGTGTAGGACAAGGGTGGCCGACCCCAAATAGTTGGGAGGAAGGCGAGGCAAAAGAAGAAGAAGAAGAAGAGACATATAATTTATAATTATATATCTATAACAGTTAAAGTTTTACTATATTATTATTAATTATTATATTGTTTAATTTTGTTTATAGAATACATTTTATATTGATCTGAATATTGGTTGTACTAAATATCGTTCACAACCACTTCAACTTTCTAACAGTCAGTTATTCTATATGCCACAAGTCAACGGTTTGATTCCTTTAAATGGTCATACATCTGTTGTTATTAACTGTAAACGTTATGTAAGTTGTTATTTGTGTATGTATTTTTACTGGAAAATATGTATAACTTAAAATAACTCATATAGATTGGTTACTTAAACATTTGCTCTTTGGACCATAACAACATGAGAATTATTCATGTTCAAAGTTCATATGTTGCTTCAAATTATAGTTCAATAGATCTAAAAGTATTAGCTATTTGTGCTATTCCATCTTCAGGTGTACTTGATATTCCAGAAGACATTGATGAGAACTCTATTGATTTGCCCAAAAACATTAATGAGTTGTAAGTATTAATACTTTTAACCAACTTAAGTATAATTATTCAACATACATAATTCTATTCTAATAAAAAATATAATATTCAGGATGTATCAGCAGTTATTAATCATTGATTTTAGATTCAATTTGATTTTAATATACATTATAACTAATTTGTGTATTCAGGTATTTTAATATTTTATTTTTGATACAATTTTATTATGAGTATTTAATACAACACAATTAATGTTCCTATCTATTACTTATTATTTTGTAATTTTATAATATTTTATTTAATTAATACTTATAATAACAACATGATATATAGTTTTTTTTTTTTTTTTAGGGGTAAACCTTTGGCTTTATGGACATTAATTGGTAGACAAAATGTATACAACGAAGAATTAGTTCAGTATATAATACTTATATCTGATGGTAATATCAGCTGTCCTATTAAATTAACTGAACTCACAAATGAAGAACGCCCTTTACCTGTTCTGTTTTCAAGTTGTGTTACAAATCCATTGATTTGTGTTACATTGCAAGAGTTAAATAATCAATATTTTTTTACTGTATATAATCAACCATATCCACAATTCATTCTTTACAATCATTGTCCAGTATCATTGAATCTTACTTTAGCTAAAAAATCTAAGTCCAAAGAGCCAATACCATTTTCAATTGATTGGAATTGGACTTACCGAATAACTTCTGGGAAAAAAGCATACTTATCTTTTCCATACTCAGTTTCATGTGTAGAGATTCCTAGAGTATTAATTGGACTTGATAAAAAACCTTTTAGAGGTATATATATTTTTTAATTTTTTTTTACAATAATTTAATTTTGTTTTGAATTATTATGAATATTTTATTATTAGGTTGGTTTGCAAGTATAGAATTATGTGTTTGTGAAAGCAGATTATTACCAATACCTGGTCAAATAAATGATATTAAAGTTTTAATTACAAAGAGAGCATTTACATTAGATGTAGTCTTTAAACCAGCTGCACAATTTGAATTTTCAGCTAATGAAGTTCGGTTGAGATTAGCTAAAAGTGATACATTTGAAGGTATATTTGTGTAATATAAAATAAAATATGTTGACTATATTAATATTGTTCTAGATAATTTATCATCAAATAATACAATTTTGAATAATGTAAGACATGACACAATTCATAATCCTACAAGTTCTTCGCAAAACTTAGTCTCTAAATCAATATATAGTAATTGTTTACTTTATTATGTTTAATTTCAAAATTGAATTTTATTTTATTAATTATGAAAACAATTTTAGAACTATGGCCTTCAATAAAATGTCATATTCATACTTTTATATTCACATTATTTGTTGATGATATTGGATTCAGTTCAAAGGCTGTAATTTCAATGACATTAGATAACATAGCAGCAACCTTGGATGGAAATCAAGTAAAATCATTTTTAAATTAATGAACTATAAATTGTAGAAATTCTAGAAAAATGAATTTTATACGTATTAAAATTTATATAACTACATAATTTCATAGAACTATATTATAATAAAATTATTTGCATATTTTAGGATGCTTCAAAAGAAGAAATGAGCATAATTATTTCAATAAATAATATTCAAATTGATAATAATGCATTTATTGACGGGCATTATGATTTTCCTGTAGTACTAGTAAAACAAAAAAAAAAATGTGAAGAAGTTAATTTTGATACTAATTTCTTAAAACCATTGTCAAGTGTAATACATGATCTGAGACAGTTGGATTCAGCTATTATTTTAAAGTTCACATTAGATATAACCTATTACTTAATACCAGGTATTTATAAACTATAATTTTAATGCATTTTATTACTTAATTAAAAAGACTAATACATAATTTTATTTTATTTTTAGTTATTTTGGATTTAGAAATAACATTATTTACTTTTGAAGTATTTATTGAAGATCGTTATTGTTATTATATGTTAGAAATATTAAAAAACTTTAAGTCAACAATAACCACATCAAAAGAAAATAATCTAACTCTGGATGAATTCATTCCACTTCATTATTTAGTGATGGCACATTCTCAAGAATTTCGTAATCCTTTAGTATTTAGAACATTTACCATAAAATCATTTAAAGTTATGATAAGCTTACATACATCAACGACTTTTTATGTGGCCCTTGATCGTTCTCCTTTAGATTTTACTGAATTTACAAAAACAAATTTAATTACCTCATCTTATCAACTTGGTCGAAGTCTATCATTACATTATTTCTTAAATGCAATATATGGTACAGGATGGGCATTGGGTTCTTTAGAATTTTGGGGTTCTCCTGGTGGATTAGCCAGATCTGTTGGAACTGGTTTGTATGATTTTGTAACTTTATCTGCTCAAGGAATGACTGAAGGACCAAAAGAATTTTTTGTTGGTGTTTTGAGTGGGTCTGCATCATTAGTCAAACATGTTACAACTGGAGCATTATCATCTGTAACAAAATTTGCATCTAGTTGGTCTAGAACATTTAACCGCTTAACTCTTGAAGCAGAAGATTTAGAACAAATTGAAGAAATTAGACGTTTACGACCACAAAATTTTTCTCAAGGAATCATACAAGGTCTTAGTGAATTTGGAATTAGTTTGTTAGGAGCAGTTGGTGGATTAGTCAATCATCCAATTCAGTATGCAATTCAAGATGGTCCAGAAAGAAGAAGAGGATTTGTTAACACTGTAGCTATAGGTTTTGTTGAAGCAATTACAAAACCTATCAGTGGAGCTGCTGAACTAGTAGCCATGACTGGGGAAGGATTTTTAGCTGGTGTTGGATGGATTAAAAGTCCGCAAGTAAATAATAATGTGTGAAAATTACTTTTAAAATATAAATAAGACTTGCTCAAAATGTATAGAAAATTATTTAATACATGTATTTGATTTTTTTTTTTTTTTTTTTTTTGTACAGTTACGTTCCAGTCTTAATTGTAGTGAAATTAGATTTGGTACATCTGAACTCAGATACTCTTGGTTAATATTAAACAAACATTTAAGTCCAAATGAACAAGTTCTATTAACTTGTGATGCAACTATGGATAATTTTGAACAAGAACAAAAGTTGTCAGAATTAACATTAGTATTAACTGATAGATTTTTATATTTAATCAAAGATCCAAATTTAATGTTACCAAATGTTTTACGCTTACCAATAACTCAAATTGTTACTCCCAGTCAACGACATCAAGATCCTTCTTTAATTACAATAACTATTTGTATGTCGGCTCAGGTAACTAAAGTAATGACAATATTATTCCTAATCAATCATTTTTAACCAATATATATGTTTAATCAATAGAACGATAGTACATATGCTCGAGTAGCTGATTATGTACGTAAATCACAAAGTTTTTTAAAAATGGAATCAAAAACTTTATCTGATAATCAAGATCAAACGCACAGGTTGCTGGTTAGTCCACAAATAAGAAATTACATATTAAATTTAATTGAATTCCTTAAACGACATATTCAGAATAAAGGGTATGCAGTGATATAATATAAGTAATTGCCAAAAATTAACTTATTGATGTCTTGTACAATATACATTTTAAAATACCTGTGATAAATTAATCAGTATAATTTTATATTTATATTAATTATATATACCGTTAAATTTAATTGAAAATTAAAACTGAATTATTTTGTTTAAAAAATTATTGTTTTATTTATTTTTCAAATGTTTTAATTTTGTTCTGGAAATCATGTAAATTGGTTTCAAACCATTGGAAAATTAAAAGGTTATAAATATTAGAAACTAGAAATCCTGACTCTTCATAATAATTTAATTGAACTGTAATTTCTTATGCTTCATGAAGAAATTAAGTATTATGTATGTTATACCATTACATTTTAAATCACATGAGTTAAGAGAACTTATTTTATACCTAAATTAATAATTCGGCTTATTAATTTTCTGTTTCACTCTGAAAATCTAAGCCAAAGAATCAAAGAAAATTGCCTGAACATAAAATAAAAATAAATTATAAGTACAAAATTATAATAAATATAACAGTAACATGGTTAATTGAATTATTTTTTAAAAAAGCAATATTAAAAAAAAAAAAAAAAAAAAAACAATTTTTCATGGATAAATAGAGAATTTTTCATAGTAATTTGAGTGCTTGTCATTTATAACTCACAAATTAACAGTTAACATTGTCAATAATAGTGACACTGTTACAGGCTGAACATTTTGTAGACAAAAGATATATTTTGTAAAAATCATTGTTTGATAAATTTATTTTTAAGTTTAGATGATTACTACCCAGTAAAAAGATATACGAGTATTAAACGTATGTTATACTACAATTACTTATACTACATATGGATATTTTGTTGATTATTATTCTAATTTAGGTATAATTTAGATCAAAAAGTAGCTATTTAACAAATATTCTTAGTGTTTTATACATAACAAACTACATTTATTCAGCATATAAAATACATATAATTTAGTGTAAATATTCAACAATATTTAATTTAACTTTGGTGTAAAACTTTTTACTTTACTCAAATTCTTGACATTAGTCCTCGAGCCTTCATACATATCCTGAATCAAATTTATATATATTTTTAGAACCTCTTTTTTCATTAATCTCCACTTTAAAACTTCTCTTAGCACTCTGTCATACATCTTTTATAAATTTATAAAAAAACCATGCATAATTTTTTCTTCTTTTCCATAAACTTTTCTACTAGTTGTTCAACACAAAATATTGGCTCCATTGTCGATTTCCTTGGCATAAAACCAAACTGGTTTTTTGATATCGACGTCTCACTTCTTATCCTTTTTTCTATAATCTTTTCCCAAATCTTCATACTCTGACTCATCAGCTTTATTCCTTTATAGTTCCTGTATGTCTCCTTTGCCTTTAAATATTGGTACAATAAAACTCTTTCTCCAATCTTCTAGGCATTTTTCCCTCCATTAATACCTTATTATTAGGGCAGAGGACTTGAAACATTTGCATATTTGTTTTGCATAGTCACAAAAATAGCAAAGTGCGAAACAAATACGTTTCATGCTTTCATAAAGCTAGTTTTGAAATTTTATTTTGCATATAAATGCATATTTTGAGTACTTTTTGTTTTCAGGGCATATTTTACAATTGTATACGCTATTTTATACTTTTTGATACATATTTAACTTCAATCGATTTTTTCCAAAGTGACATTTTATTTCAAACAATAGAGTCAAAATGTTTGCATAAAAATTTATTTATTTTTAATTTTTGCCGTATAATATGGTTTTTGACTGTCTGCAAGCACACATTTTTCCGAGAAGCGATAATGATCTAACGTCGTTTCTTCACAAAATATTAAGAAAATTAAGTAAAATGTATTTTGTTTATTTGGCTATGGTGTATAATATATTTAAATTATGTAATTGTTTTGACTTGTTTTAAACACTATTTATTTTATAAATTCTTTTAAATAAAAAGGCTGAAAACATTTTTAAGTGCATGTTATGGGGTTTTTAAGTGCGTTAGTGCTTGCATATTTAGATCTTTTTTAGAGCTACAAGTCCTCTGCCCTACTGTTTATGAAGATCATTCGACTATCCAATGCTTACATCTCCGAAAATTGTTCATAGCTCTCTACAGCCTTTAATAATAAAAAAAAAATAGAAATTAAAAAAATTTGCAAGGATTCATTTTTTAGGGTATTGATCAGGAACATCACCATGAGGATATTTTATGGACGGAGAAATAGGTGTAATAAACCAAAAATAGGAATGGAAGGGAGAGGGTGTATTATAGGGATAATATGGTGAACTGGTATGATGTTAATGGGAAACCCACCTGCGAAGTGTGACTTCACAGATCTCCTATAATTGGTAAATTACCTTGCAATAATATACTAAATCTGAACGTGGCAGACTTGAACCATCGAGATATGTTGAGTAACTATCACAGTTTAGTCTGTATACAGTCTATAGTAACAGTCACTCGACATACACTAAGGGTAGTACACTTATTACTAGAGCAAGGACTTTCATGCACTAAAAAATCATCAAATATGCATTTAAAAATATGCACTTATGCATCAAAAAATTACAAATATGCGGTTAAATATGCCCTTAAAAAGTTAATTTTATTATTATTCACAATAAGTTTAAACTAGATTTGTTTTATTAAATTGATCTGGAATCTTTTTTGAATGTTGGATCCCATTCTTCTTAATTATTATCCTACACCTAATAATACAAAAAAAGGTATTTTAAAATAATTGTTGAATTATTCTCAAATATTTACCTTACCTTAATTAGAATTGCACTGAATTATTAAAATTTCTTTGATATTTTCAAATAGCAGAGAACGTCTTTTATCTGTTAGGAGGTTCTTATATTGCGAAAAACTTCGTTCGACGTCCACTGACGTGGTCGGTGCATATTTGCAAAATATTCATCAAAGCACTTGATTTTTGAAAAAACCATCAAAATATGCACTAAAAGCTTAAAATATGCTCTTATAATCAAAAATATGCCCCTAAAACCAAAAAATGTCCAAATATGCAAAAATATGCACTAAAAACTTTGAGTATTTCATCATAAACGTTATGAAATGTATTTTATACTTACCAAACATATGATAAAGTCAACCAGAAAAAATATGCAAATGCATGAAAGTCCTTGCTCTACTTATTACGAATAGATGTTGGTTTCGGGGTCGTGAGATCAACTCTGAGATACAGAGATTGACGAGAATTTATGACCTCAATGGAGGGACTCTAACAAGGGGAGGGAATATAATAATTATGGTTTTCCACTTACTTTATTTTCCAAGTGCAAGCTTGAGTTTGGTATACAACAAAATCTTCTCACTAAAGGTCCACAGGAAAGGACGTCAATATGCCAGTGGTTCGGAAAAGGGATATATTAATCAAATAACTAACTTGAAAGAAAAAGACTTGGTATAAATTATCTTAAAATATTTAATAGTTATAATAATCACACGAATGTAAGCCCTAGATGGATGATATTATTTGGACTGCTGGCTCGTATTATGCTGCACTGCGATCGTAGAGATCGTCGAGCTTCCTTATTATAGACTATTGGTCACGTATGTATATCCTTTGTCAGCGAGAGATTCAGGAGAATAACCTAATTCGGGATAACGTCGGCACCTTCAAATATTCTATCATAAAATTAGCTCATGTGAATTTGAAGTACCGAGCGTCACTTACTGGTCGCGTAGGCGGTGTTTGTATATAATTACTTTAGTCCCTCAGATCTCTACGTGCCGAAGAGGAATGCGTGACCTTTTACCGTTATATTTGTTATTGATTATTATTATTTGTTATTCTTTTTGATTCATGTGATTTTTATAACTGTTAAGCATACGATTTATTGCGGTATTATACATAATTCGGTCTGTTACATATTTATAAATCCATGTCTCGAGTCTTTGTGTAATTTGGTACTTTTAATATGAATATGGGTGTATTACAAATATCTTAATCTAACGGTACATGCAGGTATTGTTATAAAGGGGGTACATTTTTATAATTTCTTAAATATTAAAACATGATTACGTGTCCATACCGCACAAGGCCGTAGCCAGAGAGAGGGGGTCAGGGTTCAGACCCCCCGAAATTTTTTTTGATACTGAAGAAGTTATCAAAAGATTTTCAAATACTTCAAGGAGAATTAAATTAATATAGTTGTATTGTAGTACATTTTATACATTTTTTTTATTTTTTTGATATTTGTATTGTATATAGTTAACTTAGGTATATACTGAAGTGTAATGAAATATAATTATTAATGTAGAAATATAAGCTGGTCTATATCAAATATCTATACTTATTCAAGCCGAAGCGTAGAAACCTCACAAATACAATGATTTAGTTGAATATTCCAGGTCGTATCTATAATCGCGCTGGGTCGTAATGTAAACACAACTCTCAATGTTGAAGGGATAGCTTGCAATGTGTGATTGCCAACCGGTTGACAAAACGCGCGTGTGAAACCTCAGAAGCAGTGCCGTAAAAACCGGGTGTGTTGAGTGTGTGCAACACACGGGCCCAGGGCCAAAGAAAATTTTTAGGGGCCCACTCAGATCTCTCAGACGATCATTAATTTTTATTTAAGAAAAAAATTTTATCGACAATCAACAAAAAAATTATAGATATAGACGATAATATAGTATATACATTATTCGTACAAATTATATACTAATACTCGATGACGTCTACGTATTTTTTTTTTGTCTATGTCTACGTACCTACTACGTCGCGTTTCGGTCGGCGCGGCGTGAACAAAACTAAAAATAGATGTATAGATAATTTCCCAATTGTACGATAACGATAAACGAATTATATAATATTATTTTTATAGACACATACAAAACACCATAGAGAATAAAAATAGACCATATTATTATACCGTATAAACTCGTGTAACTCGTGTAAGATCTATGCACAACACAAATATTATACATATTATATATATTATATACAGGACCGGCTCAAGGGGTAGGCGATATAGGCCCACGCTTAGGGCGGCATTTTTCCTGGACAATTTTTATGTATTTTACCATCTTGTCAATAATGTCAATTGTCATGACCATTCTATATATCTATGAAACACATTGACATTGTTCATTATTTTATTACGTTTATCGTCTATCGTGTATTTTTTGTTAAATATTGATCTTTACTCATTTCACATTTGTGTATTAAAATTATTACCTTATTAAAAACGTATATATTATAATATATAAATAAATATGCCACGAAAAATTCTAAGTGGTGCGGCCAAAGGAAAAGAAAACAAGAAAAGGAAAATTATATTTTAAATACGAACAAAAAAATCAACAGTTTCTTCGGATACTTAATAATAAATAATATGCTTAATAACGATAAGTACAAAATTGAACCTTTAGCATCTACTTCATGTAAGTACCTCATTTATCTAGTCACGGAACTGCAAGCAACTTCACGTCACTCTGTTTTGTGAATTGTTATAACACTTTGAATTATTTAAATAAACGTATTGTAAAAGTTAAAAGTTAAAGTCTCACATTTTATTAAATTAAATTCATCATCAACTGCACAAGTTGAAATCTAGCCGGTGGCACGTAACAATATTGTACCTAATGCAACATTTGTTCACTGCTGCTCCCATAATATTAATTTGATTATATGTGATGCTGCAAAAAGTACAAGAAAAGTGCTCTCGTTTTTTGAAACAGTTCATGATATTTACAGCTTTTTTAGTTCAAGTTCACTTAGATGGAAACAATAAGCTTTTAGAGAAGATATAGGATTAAATATTAAAAATGTAACTATAAAAAAATGATGTCCTACCCGTTGGGAGGCTCGTCATAATGCAATATTTTCTTTAAAACAGAGATTTTCAGATATTTTAAGAGTACTTTCAAATATTTAAATAACAAGTGACAAAAGTGATGAAATACATATAGCTAAAATATTACAAAACAAACTAGGGTCAGCAGAATTTATTCTTATTCTATGCATATGGGAACCAATTTTGGGATCACTTCAAATCGTATCTAAAACTTTACAGTCTGTTCATCATAGCTTAAACAAAGCTTCAATACAGTTACAAAAGGTTACTGAAAGTATAGAAAAAATGAGACAAGAGTACGGAAAAATATCTGACAACGCAAGAAAATTGTGTGAAACATGGAATATACCATTTAAATTTGATAAAAAGCGTCAACGATTTGCTGTAAGGCATTTTGATGAAGTAGATATTGATTATCGACTTACAGTAATGGAAGATAATTTTAAGGTAAATGTATTTTACCCAGTAATTGATACAACATTGATGCAATTTAGAGAAAGGTTTAAAGGAATGCAAATGGTTTGTGAAGATTTTAGTATACTTATGCCTTAAACATTAGTAGAAATGTCTGATGAACTTTTAATAAAATCAGCATATGACTTTACCATTAAATACAAAGATGATATAAGTTCAGATTTTACAAGACAAATTATCTCTTTAAAAGCATATTTATCATCAACTTATCAAGAAAACTCACTTCAAAAAATTACTGTTCAAAATTTAGGAGAAATCATTATCAAAGATGACTTAACTTCCATATTTCCAGATGTTTTTACTGGTATAATCATTTTTATGACTATACCAGTAACATCTGCTTCAGCAGAAAGGTCATTCTCAAAGTTAAAACTTATTAAAAACTATTTACGCAACTCTATAGGTCAAGACCGGTTATCTAACATCGCTATTCTGAACATCGAAAGACTTCAAGCAGAAAATATTAATGTAGACAAAATCATTGAAGACTTTGCAAATTTAAAAGCAAGAAAAAAAAATTTTCTTCGATAGCTTATAATTTAGTTTTGAAAATTATATACTTGTAACATTTTTAATTAATATTATTATTTTATTCAATTACATTTATGATGTTCAAATTTCAAAATATTTTTATGATTTACCTACCTAAGAGTTATAATTATATTATTTATTTACCCACATTTATATATAAAATTATTTAATTTTTATGTTGTTTCTAAACAACAAGTTATACTTATTGTTAAAAAAAAAATGTCTTATTAGGAAAATAAATATGGAGATTTTCAAATAAGTAAATTTTTTAGGAAAAAGGGGTCCAATAGAGTTTTCAAACACGGGCCCAATCAAATCTAGTTACGGCATTGCTCAGAAGTCACTCGTTGCAGTAAAACTAATTACGAATGAATTACATCCATTAAATGAAAGATGGATCCTCTCTGATGTTATGTTATAATGATAAGAAATATACAATTTATAAACCGTCAGCTACAACGGCCAACGCTGTCTCTACACAAATGGCCACATGAGCCCGAACTGATGGGACCACCGACCGACGGAGGCTTCGATAAATATAATTTTCATCTTTACGTTGCGGCGTATCATAACCCTGTGGATAGGAGTGTCAGAATACTTCCACGGTTTCCCCAGCCAGTCGTAAGAGGCGACTAATAGGGTTGCGCCAGGTCGACAGTCGGTGTAAAATTATGTCAAATAGAATGAGGAGTCCTTATCGATACTAAGGCGGTTGTCCCATCTCGGATGTGCGCGGGGAAAACAAGTGAGAGGAAATATTATATCTAAAGGAGGAAGAGACCTGGATGTGATACCACCCGGACAGCCAGTGTAGTAGCTGTTCCACCAGTTATGTGTGCAGGTCTACTCAACACGGGTAATGTCAACGGTGTTGGGACATCACCATTGTGCCCCGGGTTAAATCTGAGTCTAGGTATGAGGGATAGATTTAAAGTGAGAATAGGCACGTGGAATGTTGAAACGTTGACAGGTAGAAGTATTGAAGAGAAAGAAAGTTAATATTTGTTGTGTACAGGAAACTAAATGGAAAGGAGAGAAAGCAAAAGAAATAGGAGAGGGCTATAAGGTAATATATTTAGGTAGGACTAGTACTAGGAATGGCGTTGGAGTAATATTGGATGAAGAGATGAAAATTAAGGTAGTCGACGTAGGAAGAAAAAGTGATAGAATTATTACGGTAAAATTGGTATTTGAGGGTAAAGTATTAAACGTAGTAAGTGCGTATGCACAAGTAGGATGCGAAGAAAGCGAAAAGAAAGAGTTTTGGCGAGAGATGGATGAGGTGATGCAAGGAATACCAGGAAATGAGGATGCTGTGATTGGTGGTGATATGAATGGTCACGTAGGGAGTGAGAGGGTAGGGTATGAAAGAGTGTATGGAAGGCATGGTTTTGGTGAGAGGATGAGGCTGGAGAAAAAGTTGTTGACTTTGCAGAATCGTATGAGCTTGCAGTAATTAAAACATATTTTAGGAAAAGAGAAGAGCATTATATAACATACAAGAATGGAAGAAATAGGTCGCTGATTGATTATTTTATGTGGAGAAAAGACAATATAAAAAGAGTAAAGGATTGTAAAGTAATTCCTGAAGAGATTGTAATAACACAACATAGGTTGATGATAATAGAAGTATGATGTAGTGGAGATGATAGATGAACAAAAGAAGGAAGACAGGAAAGGAGATCAGAATTAGGTGGTAGAAATTAATAGGAAACAAAAAGAAGGAGTTTATAAAGAAATTAAAAAAAAAAGCTGTATGGTATGTTGAGGGAGATACGAGTATAAATGAGATTTGGAGAAGGATAACCACTTATGTTAAGAACATAGCAAAAGAGGTTGTTGGTGAAACTAAAAGTAGATTACCAGAAGACAAGGAAACGTGGTGGTGGGATTAGGAGATTCAGAGAGTAGTAGCGAGTAAGAAAAAACAATTTAAGGTATGGCAGAAAAGCAGGAAGAGAGAAGATTGGATAGAGTATAAAAATGTATGTAAAATAGTGAAGAGTGCGGTAAGCAAAACGAAGCTTAATAGGTATGATGAGTTATATGAGTGGCTAGGAACACAGGAAGGAGAAACAGATATTTATTGACTGGCGAAGGTGAGAGAAAAGCAATCCAAGGATTACCAAGATGTCTGGAGTATAAAAAATGAGGATAAGAGAGTTTTAATAAAGGATGAGGGAGGATATGACAAAAAGATGGAAAGAATATTTTAAGAAATTACTGAACGAGGAATATCCAAAAGAACTCTTAGAGAGTATGTCATGGAATGACGGATTGATTGGTCTAGTGGGCGAGGAGGAAGTGAGAGATGCGGTGAAGGCGATGAAAAAGAAAAAAGCGGTAGGACCAGATGGAGTACCTGTAGAGGTGTGGAAAATGTTAGGAGATGTAAGCATTGTGTGGTTGAAAAATCTTTTTAATAAGGTACTGATAGAGGGAAAAATGCCAGAAGATTGGAAAAGAGTTTTATTGTACCAATATTTAAAGGAAAAGGAGACATACAAGAATGTGAGAACTATAGAGGAATAAAGCTCATGAGTCATAATATGAAGATCTGGGAAAAGATTATAGAGAAGAGGATAAGAAGTGAGATGTCGATATCAGAAAACCAGTTTGGTTTTATGCCAGGAAAATCGACAATGGAGCCATTATTTTGTTTTAGGCAATTAGTAGAGAAATACAGAGAAAATAATAAAAAACTATGCATGGTGCTTATAGATTTAGAAAAGTCGTATGACAGGGTGCCAAGAGAAGTTTTAAGGTGGGCATTAATGAGAAAAAATGTATGTTAATTTAATCCAGGATATGTATGAAGGGTCGAGTACTAGTGTCAAGAGTCGGTGTGGAGTATCAGAAGGTTTCAGTATAGGAGTAGGTGTGCACCAGGGGTCAGCTCTAAGCCCCTACCTGTTCTCAGTGGTAATGGATGAGGTTTCAAAGGAGATACAGGGTGAGATACCATGGTGTATGATGTTTGCGGATGATATAGTTCTGATAGGAGAAAACCTAGAAGTTATCAATAATAGGGTAAATGAGTGGAGGTTAGCCCTCGAAGAAAAGGGATTGAGTAGAAATAAAACTGAGTATATTGAGTATGATTTTGGACAAAGAGACCAAGAAGTTGAAGGAATGAGGAGACAACTGACAATAGATGGTGATGTGATAGGTGAAGTCGAGAGCTTTAAATGTTTAGGATCTTTTGTTCAAAAGGACGGAGGCTTTGACATGGATGTAAAACATAGGATTAAGTGTGGGTGGATGAAATGGAGAGAAGTATCGGGCGTGTTATGCGATAAGAGAATTCCAATTAGGCTTAAAGGTAAATTTTATAAAAGTGTAGTGAGACCAACTATGCTGTATGGTTCAGAGTGTTGGGCGGTTAACAGGAGAATAGAACAAAGTATGAGTGTCGCGGAAATGAGAATGCTTAGATGGTTGAGTGGAGTGACAAGAGAAGATAGAATAAGGAATGAATACGTGAGAGGCAGTGTTGGTGTAGCGCCAATTGTGGACAAGATGAGAGAAAATAGGCTGAGATGGTTTGGGCATGTGATGAGGTGAGAGGAAACGAATGCAGTAAGAGTGGTTATGAAGATGGACGTTGAAGGGAAAAGAGGAAGAGGAAGACCAAAAAAGAGATGGTTGGAGACTTTGGAGAATGACATGAGGGCTGTCGGTGTGTGCAGAGGAGATGTGATTGACCGAGTAAAGTGGAGGTGTAGGACAAGGGTGGCCGACCCCAAATAGTTGGGAGGAAGGCGAAGCAAAAGAAGAAGAGGAGAAGAAGAAGAGTTGGTATATTTAACGAGCAACGAAGTGCACGGGATCAGCTAGTAATATTAATAATGTTAGCGGCAATTCAAGTTGGACCAATCAGAGCCACCCGGTTCTGAGTGTCCCTACATTTGCAAAATACGTCGCCCGGCAAGCGAGAGGCCCGGGTTCGATTCCTGGCCCGGAGGCTTGATTTTTGACGTTATCTCGCCCCGAAGAAGTTAACACGCTTACCCTTTCTCTCAACTCAATAAATATTTCTGGAAACCCACCGCGAAGCCTAAAGTTGCGCTGGTGTCGTGACTTGTCTCTGTAACATAATCAGTTAAAAAAAAACATATATGTAGATATATAGTGTAAAAAATCCCTATTCGCGTCTGAGTGTACTGCTGGGTAACTTCACTCTTCATACCCTCATGTCATATAAAATATATAACCGCTCATATGCTTATTGTAAATATTATTACAGATTGTATATATTCTAATAAATGCTAAAAAAAAAAAATATATATCTGTGGTGCGGACCTAAATCCGGTAAAAACACCTTGTCCCGAAAAAATTTTTCAGGACACCGGGACATGAGTTCCTAAACGGGTAACGTCCCGGTAAATCCGGGACGAATGGCCACCCAACCTAATTACATAATAAAATATATATCGTTATGAAAAATTAAAATAAAATATATAAATTGGTTGATAATAATTAATGACTGGGGATTCCCAGCTATAGGTAGAATACTATAGAGCTCTTATTAGTCGTGTTCACGGATTATACGTGTACACGTAAAATTAAAAATTTCGTTATGAAATCCGTGTAATCCGTAGTTCACGTAATTCACGTGAATTTCGTGTATTTAATAGAGCTCTTAATACACGTAAATTCACGCAATTCACGTATCACATGTCACGTGTAAAATCCAAAATTTAAACGATTAACATCATTTTAATTTTGTACAAATAATATTTTATTAAAAATTCAAGTACCTGCTTAACACAAAATTACTCATTTAATCAGTATAAAAACGAATATATACTTTGGATAAACACGTTTATTTCGCGTTACACGCGAATCTGTGACACGTATATTAAGAGCTCTGATATTTAATAAATACTATTTAAAAGGATACACGTGAAATATACGTATAGGCATTGATTAAGTACCTATACTTAATCAATGGTATAGGTATTTAAAAGAAATTTATAATTGCAAAAATAATGATGATTTAATGATATAATTAGTAACGATATTTATTTAACATTTAATATAAATAATAAACTTCATTCACAGATGAATAATTAATAATAATAATACTTAAACTAAACATAACAAGAACTAGAGTCTAATTTTATAAATATAGTTCACACAAAAGACAGTATGCAATATTCTCTTCATAGGCGTAAATTGGGGGGGGGGGGGCTTTGAGGGGCTCAGCCCCCCAATATTTTTTGTAGATCTCCTACATTTTTATAAATGTTTTAAAAAATTTCAAGTTTTAATTAGAGAAAATTATAAAATATACTAAATAATTCCTAAACAGGATATCCGATAGATATGTGTTATGTGAACGTATGTATTAATGAATTTTACATTGTAAATTTATAATAATATTAGAATGATTGAGCTACGTTCATATTTTAAAATGACAACGATAACGTATACGTGATGTATTGTATACGCCATGATAAAATAGATTTTTCTAGAAATAGAAATATATGTAAAGTATGTATATTATAATAATATTAGTACAATAAATATAAACATTAAATAGTGTTAATTTTTTTAATTTTAAATTGTAATAAAGGTTATAAAAGAAAAAGGTTACAGCCAAATAGTTTATCACGTTTTGTTTTGAGTACTACTACTAGTGCTAAATACAACACACCTGAGGAATTAGAAGAAAGTAAAGAAGATTATTTCAGATGTCACGCTTATTTCCCTAAATTGGATTGTATGATTGAAAAAACGATTCTCGACTGAAAGTTTAGAAATGGCAACATCTATTGATAACTTATTCAATCTAGATTTTGAACTGAGTACTTACTTCATTGATCATTACAAAGTAAATATAGGGTTAATATTTTATGATACTTTTTTTATTTATTTTATTTTATTTTTATATATTAAATTGATATAAAAAATGTTATAAATTAATTAATTTGTATGGTTTTGTTAAATAAATTATTTTGAAGTTTTTATATAATTTATATATAATAATATTTACTGTAAAATAAACAGGTGTGTAGGGGGTTCACTCCCTCAGGTCAGTTCTATGTTTATAATTTTAGCCCCCCCCCCTTCAAAGAAGCCAAATTTACGCCTTTGATTCTCTTTCTTTTTTGCATATTGCCAAACCCAACTTGATTTTTTATTGCCCATTACAATAAATTATTTTTTAACTATTCCAATGTTCAATGAAGTTAAAAAATATACGAGACTCCGATATATGATTCCGGTTAAAAAGGATTATACTAAATAAGAAAGAGAAATGAAAATTTTCGTGCATATACATAAACGTTATGCGATACAATGAGAGATAAAAAGGTAGGGTTTTGATACGTTTATAAATAAATGAGTATATGTATATGTATTAAGTATCGACTAAAGATGCGATAATACGTAATATCTATCTAATCCAATAAGTTATTGTTAAAACCGATAAAAATTTAAAAATTAGACGAATCACGGATCACGTAAATATAAATCACGAAATTCACGTACTATGTAAATTCACGTGAATATCACACGAAATTCTCGTGTCACGTGAAATAAGTGTTTATTTGAAATGTAAATCCGTGCATACGTGACACGGATACACAGGTGCAAAAAAACACGTGTTCAATTGGGACCTCTATAGAATACAACATTGATAGACCGCATATTGGGAGATAGCCGAATTAAAAAGTATTTTTTAAATATTCACAATTAATTTGATTATTTATATTTTATGATTCGAATAAATAAATAATTTATTATATGTTATGTGTTGTGTTTATATTATTATTTGTGTATTACAAAATACACCGCGGGAATTATGGGTCTATTGAAACGTCATTTATCAGTAATTTTTCTTAATTGGTTTACAGTGTTAGGCTTCGACCGTTCATTATATAATTTGTGCGCAGTACCTGCATATTTTAATTTCTTAAAATTAATTGTATATTCCGTGTTATCGCATTGATTGTTATTTAAAATTGTTTAGTTTAAGTTATTATATCCATTTACTACATTGAACTATTGCAGTAACTTTTAGTAGGTATTAGGAAACACACTAACGTCAACAGAGGTGAGTATTTCTTTAATGACCTTGTTAACATTTTGTACGCTAAATGTGATAAACGAAATTATATAATCGATAATCGAATAATTCGATAAGCAAATTTCAATAGTACATAATTCGTGTCAAATATTATTATCATATATTATTAGAATAACTTTGCTGTGATTGTGATAATATGAAGTATTTTCTACTCATTTTACGAAACCCTAATACATATTCATCATGGCGGTACTATTGATATCTATTGACTATCTTACTGAACCTTATCGAAAGTAACTTAAGTCTTTTTACTGTTAAGTTACGAGTTACAGAGCTCACAGCTTTGTTGTGAACTACTTTTTGTTCGAGATAACAGACTAGTTTAATTGAATTAATGGTTTAAATCTTTTGTATTCAGTATAATTTGAACTAGTTAATTGTGTTGCATTACATTTGTTAACTAATTAATTCATTATTTAATACTTAATTTGTCATCTTTAAGCATCGTTGCAATAAAAATTAAACTATAATTAATAATGGACAACTTTTATGGAAATTCATATCAAAGCAATGGAGATGAACAAAATTTCCAAAAATTGGCCCAAATGATTGGTACTAATATTCAGAAAATATCACAAAATGGTAAGAGTAATATATAAATTGAAAACAAAGTATTTGTATCAATGTTTATCAAATTTTATATATTTATTTTTTTGTAATGTGTTGTATATATTTTATGGTAATAAATATTAGGTAAAAAATAGAATAATTATTAAATAGTAAATGCTGTATTAAACATTAAAAAAATACAAATGTGATACTTTTTCTTATAATGAATGACACATGAGTTATTTCTTAAGATTATTATTAATATATTTATAATACTTATATAGTGCGAACTGTTAACTTTTTATGCTTATACAAATTTGCTACTTATTTGTGTATTATCCTTTTAGCTATCTAGTAACATACTGTTATTAATTTTCTTTTGTTGTTTTCATTAATTGAAGGTAGTATGCACATAAGCACAACTAGTGTTTAATTTTTTTTTGTTTTGTTTATATTAATTTGTATATCTATATCTATTATATGGAGGAGACATAAATATTTAGGGGGAAAGACAAATATTTAAGGGACTAAGCCTCCTTAGCCTCCCTATTGTGCCTATGAGTATGGATAACCTTTTGTTTTAAGTAAAATATTAAATAATTAATTTTGTTATAGTGTCATCTATGAATAGAATGATAAACCAATTAAACATAGTACAAGATGCTACAGATGTTAGAAAACAGTTGTAAGTTCAATTTGCATTATGAATTATTTCCTTAAATGTTTAATTTTATTATTCAATAATATTACAACTGTAATTTATTTTTTTACACTATATATAATTTACAATACATTTTATAAATTAATAATGTAAAGTTAATTAAAAAATTCCAGACATCAAATATCACATTATACACAACAGCTATCAAAAGATACAAGTCATAACTTAAAAGAACTTAATGATTTACGACCATATTCTTCTCAAATAGATCAAGTATGTATAAGGTTTAGTTTAGTTTGTTATTTGTGTTAATGAATTATTAATTTTATTAAGAGGCAATTCAAAATTCAAAAAGAACGTTTAGCTGAATCGTTTACATCTGCTTTAAATGCATTTCAATCCACTCAACGTAGAGCATATGATAAAGAAAATGCAGAATTAATAAAACGTACAAAAGCATCTGCATCTACAGGAATATTACCACCACCACCGAGTTCTAAACATCAAAATGGTTTGATAATAAATAAATAAAGTTTTTATTAAATATAATTATTGCAGAAATACGACTTTGCATTTCTATTTAGGTTATTCAAATTCAATCGATAATCAAAATGATCAAGCTCAGTTACAAATTTTGGATGAAGTAAATTTACAAGTGGTTGAACAAGAACAAGCTATTAGACAACTTGAGGTTGGTAACAAAATTACTATAAGTACAATGTCACTAAAACTTGCTTAAGATGCTTTTCAAGGGATCAGCTGTTTAGAGTGACTTATACAGAAATCAAAAAAAAATTAAAACATTAATCTTTTTTTGAATTTTTTTTTTTGTCCTTTTTTAATTTATATAAATAAAATGTTTTATCTATTTTAGTTTTATTGAATTTTAATGAGATTTATAGTTTATGAAAAAAGTTAACTAAACATTTCTTTCATATTTCTACAGAAAAAATTTTTTTTTGTATTTTTGTGTTGTATATCAGTAGTAATTGTAAAGACACTGAATAATTTTATTTCTTATTCTCAGCATTTCTGTGATCATAAAAAAAAAATTTAAAAAAAAATTAATTTTATCTAAAATCCAAATAATACTGGTTATAATATCAGTGTCTGTTACTGCACAATCAGAAACGTTTTGTAATGACTGAAAGTTTCTATAATTGAGGTATCAGTCTGTTCAGTGTCATTCAATACAACAAATACAGTTTTCCAAAAATTATTATTTTATATTTATTTTTGCATCAGGTTTAAATTAATCCCAAACTGCACTCATGTAATGGATGGATTCCTAAACATTAATTTATTAAGTTTTGAATAGTTCTCTCAATGTCTAAGTATTACTAGACTAATTATTTTTTGATATTTTCATCTTACCACTTTAACAATGGTTTAGAGCAGTAGTTCTCAACCGGGGTGACATGTCACTATAGGGTGACATGGACCTAGCTTAGGGGTGACGCAGAATTTTAACAGGAAAAGAAAAAAAAATTTAAAAAATTAATTTTTTTTCGAAAACAATCATATTATTTCTATATTTAAATATATTATATACTTATACCGCCACTGTCATGTACATAACATACCTCAAAGTTCAAAGTTATTTTTTTTTAATTTTTATTTTTTTATTTGCTATTTTAAAGTTTATCTGTTTAAATTTAAAGTGTCAACATTTTTGTGTACTGTATTTTTTTTTTTTTTAATAAAAGAATAATTTTAAAATATACAGCTAAGATTGTTTATTATTTTGATGTTAGGGTGACACAGTGTTTGATTCTAGTGGCTAAAGGTGACATTAATCAAAAAAGGTTAAGAACTACTGGTTTAGAGCTATATCTAGTTTGTTTGGTAGTAAGAAAACAAATTTTATTTTGGTAGTAAAGATTGTCTTTGGGAAAACCATACAGTTGTTGATGAATAGAATATTTTTTCTTTTTTCTTTATCAAAATGCATATCTAGTTGTTAAATCCAGTTTATGAAAAGTGTTCCTGTCATCCAAGCATGACTGAACAAGATATTCATGAATATTTGAAATAATGAAAAAACTTACTTTTTAAAATGACAACGAACTTCAATTTATAATTGCCTATTATCTCACAATCACTAAAATGTATTGTTATCTTATTAATCAAAAGGCATCAAATGTAATACTAATTAATAACAGTTAGATAGATATAAACCAAATGTCTGAACATGTGTTTTTTACATTGACTACTTTAGGAACTAAGATTTATACAAGAGTGTTTTGCACAGGAAAGCGTCTTAAGCGAATTTTACTATATTTATATTGAACATTTCAAATTTAAGTCATTAATTTAAATATTTTCAATTTAGAATGATATAAGTGATGTAAATCAAATTTTTAAAGAACTTGGTACCTTGGTTCATAATCAAAGTGAGATAATTGATAGTATTGAAGCTAATGTTCAAATCACTAATGTATCAGTACAAGAAGCTACTAGTCAGCTGAGGCGAGCAACAGATTATACAGTAAGTAAAAAATATTTTAGTAAATTTAATAATATGTTTCTTATATAATTAAGTAATACAATTTTCTAATTTTAGAACAAACTCAGAAAAAAACGATGTTATTTATTAGTTTTTTGTGCCGTGATTTTATTCATTATTATAATAACAATTATTTGGGGCTCTAAATAAATATATTAATTATTCTTTATAGCTAATATTAAAGTTATTCCATTTGTTTGTAAGAAAAAAGTATAGTATATATATATATATATTTATAACATACGTATATTAAGTTGAAATAATATGTTAAATAGTATAATATGAATGTTATTCAATAATATTTAAAATAAAATTAAAGTTTATTTATCTTGTTAGATGAATGTATTACAAAACTGCTTAAGATTTTTTTTTTTTCAATCATATTTGTTTTTATTTTACATTATTTATATAAATATATATGTACAATATTACAATTAGTGCAACCCACTGTATGATAGACATAAATTCATTTTCATACTTAAATGATTATTTATTACCTATTGTATAATATAATTTAAATTATATGTGTTGAACTAATAATAACATTTTAATTATTCAAGAACATGTTAAAAACTTATTTTTAATAAAATATTTACTCAATTATATATAAATACATTTTATTTTATTTTATATTTTTGTTACTGTTTTAAATTTATAGTAATCATGATTCATCCTATTTCTAAAAAGATTTTGACATATTTTATTTATTAATTTGTAGTGATGATGTTAGTACTTCAATATCTTACTTTTATATATACTTTTATCAATATCTAATTAAGTCTATTTGAACTGTTGTATTATTTGAATCATCATGATTAATGCTTTTATATTTAACATATATGTGCTTTTATGGATTTAATGATATTTGGTGTTTTATTTGATAATTTGGTATAAAATCAGATAAGTGAACAATAATTAAACCAAAAAATATTTACTGTTGTAATTACTCTGCTTTAAATGAATAATGCATAACATGTTGATTATAAGATAAAATTAACATTAAACTAGTTTAATTTGTAAGAAATTTTGTGGTAAGGGATGCAGCTATTTTGAATTTATGTTCTGTACAAGTTAGATCTTAAAAAAATGTAGTTTCTGATATTTAAATAACCTTAAATCATGTCTTACAAATGGTTTTGATGATAATTACTAGGGAACGGATTTATATGTAATAAAAATACAGAAATATGTTCATATATATATATATATATGGATAATTAATAAAATATGTGCTAAAAGCATCCAAATATGTGAGAAAAAAATTTAATTAATAAAAAAAAAAATTATAATTATTAATTTATCAAAATGATTTGTTGCATTGAATTATTACAATTTCTTTTAAATTATCGAATGTTAAATGTCGCCTATTAGGTCTCAAAATATTTTTAAAACTGCTAAATAATCGTTTACATTAACCGATGTAATTGGAGCATATTCGAAGCGCATAATATCAGAAGGCGATAATTCCAAATTTTTAGAAGGGTGTCTGCCACTCATTATGTCATTTATTGTTTTAAAATCAATATAGCCTGGATTTTTAACAGCATCAATTTTCTTTTTAACAACATATCCTATGCGGCATACCGGGAATAAGTGCGTAAATGCCATTTAGATAACGTATAATATTTAATGATCGATAAGATAATGTTTGGTCGTCGAAAATCAATGTAAAAAATCAAAAATTACTAAAATATGTACAAAATATATACTTTTTTATCAAATATATAAAAATATGTAATTATAACAAAATATGTAAAATAAAAGTAGCATAATTTTAATAGGAATGATTTAAATCATGAACATTTCTTATCAAATCTTAAATATCTTGTTTTAATAAAAATATGCATTTACATTTAAATCCATTCCTTAATAATTACATTTAACTTTATATCATTCTAACCAGTTTTATATAAGTATAATTATATTTAATTTGATATTTTTAGTAGTAATGCTAATAAGATTATAAAAATTACAGGTATTGTAGTGTGAAATGTAATGAAATATAATAAAATTATTAAAACTTAAAACCATATACACAAACTATTTATTAACTATTATAGATTTTGTACACTCATATAATATAATGAATAATAGCTTGTATAACATTATCAATATAATAAAAATAAAAATTAAATTATTTAAATGTTTGGATTTATTAACCTTTTGATATTATCCTTCACTATAGGTCTATTTT